>JBBBDQ010001294.1:2505000-3127500 GCA_037127315.1 Ascarosepion bandense
ACAGTTATGTAGCCCCCTGCACATCAGTGGCATTTCTGCCTTGCTCGGGGTGAAATGATTTAAAAAAAAAAAAAGCTATGACTAGGTTTTTCAGCTTGTGTGGCATGGTGCAGAGTCCTGTTTCTAGACACAAGGTCTTCCATCAGCCACTCTCTTCAGCTTCACTACCACCTCAAGGCACTTGATATAGGCCTCCATGTTGAGTTTGAGATCCTGTGGGTTGATGAATGGAGGTATAATGTCACTATGACTAGTGCTCATTCCAAATACTTTCATATGGTAAAATCAACCCTCTTAGCACCATTAGACTCTTCCAACTCTTCCCAAACTCTTTTCACTGTCCTCACGTTGACACCCAAACAGTCTGAATGCTAAGCAGTACAGCATGCCATTTCCAAATTTCTGGTGGAGAGAATTGCACATGGTGATCTTTTTATCAAAGACAGTACCCAACTAACCTTACTATACTGTGAAATTGACAAAATCCAAAACAAAAAATGTGCATGTGTCTATAATATGGCGACAATTTACTGATTGCAACTTTTGTACACAGGCCTTTCACCAGAATAGGAATACTAGTGAAAATTTGCACACTGAAATTAATTCATATTATTTTCACAGTGGAGGAAGAAATGATTTTCAAGATTGTTCACTGGGCCCTGCTTGTATATGTTACCTAAGTTTTGTTTATTTTGGATCTTATATACTTTTCTTGATAATTGTCACTTTCTACAAATTATTTTTTAAGTCATTAATAAATTTTAATTTGGTATTATTTTGTTATACAACAAACTTTATATTTTCATTTAATTATTTTTTTAATCAATTCATCCTAAGTCAGGTGGGAATATCACTAATACACAGGGGGTTACTGAAAGTGAAAGTGAGAGAAATGACTGGGTATAGTGGAGGGTGGGGATTGAGAAAAGAATAAAAGATGAATGAGATTCAAGATGATAGAAGATGGCAATTGATGTTGCATTTGAATTTCTAAAGATTGTATTTATCAGGAAAGCAAGTAAAGGGAATTCCACAGGCAGGAAGTGCGAGAAAAGAAACTGTTCAAGTCGAAGTGGCAGTTACATTTAATTATCTCTACAGTAAAATTCCTGTGGTTTGGGCACCAGAAAAAAAGCTTGTTAGAACAAATACCATGAAAATATTTGTAGAAAAGACAAAAGGAAGCTACATAATGTTGTTGAGAAAGTTACTGAAGTTGAGATGCCAAGTCAAGATTGATTACATAGCAGATCTTTCTCTGAATATTGTCAAGGACTTTGAGATCTATAGCAGAATCCCCAAACCAGATATGCCAACAGTATTCAATGGATGGACAAATGGTAGATTTATAAATGTGCCAGATACATGCTTGTTGAGGTGAATCTTTGCTGTCAAGTTGTTTTAACTTGTTAGGGTCTGGAAGTAAGACACGGAAACAAGAAGGTCGGTTCAAACAGTGTATTAGAATAACAGAACGTATATACAGTAATAAGTGTTAGTAATCAGCAAAATAGAAGTGTAGTCCGAACTGTATAGTCATGCTGCGTCGTGACTGTCTCATGACTGTCTCTAGCTGTGTCACAGCTGTGTTCCTGGAAGTCACATTGGTTAGTATTTATAGCAGGAGGAAGAGTCCATTCCACATAGAAGGGCACCATAACAATGGTAATGAGAAAAACTTTGACACAATGACCCAACACTTCTAGCAGAAGATGCAGCTATAGATTTGATGTAGCTGTTCCCCTTCATGTTGGTTGAAAAGGTGAGGCCAAGGAAGTGCAGTGTGTTACTCTCCAGGAGACTTGTATATGCCATACAAATGGTGAGAAGGAAAGTTTCTTCATGGTTTGAAAATTGGAAAATTACAATAGAAAATTAAGAGACTTTTCCAGGATAAAAGAGGAATGAGATTAAGGTGATTGATGTTGCATTTAAATTTCTGAAGGTTGTAGTAATCAGAGAAGCATGTAAATGGCATTCTGCAGGCAGGATGTTTTTTTTTTAATCATATCACCCCAAGCAAGGTGGTAACGCCACTGATGCGCAGGGGGCTACGTAATGGAAAAGAGAAAACCGGAAACCGCATCCTAAACAGGAAACAAGAGATGAGCCTCTTCACCTGTTCAATAGGTGTGGGTGGGGTGTGAACCGGGCGATAGTTTAGTTTAGTCTATCTACTCCAATTGAAAAAAAAAGAAAAAAGAAAAGAGTGAAAAGATTGGAAAAGAGTAAGCCGGAAACCGCATCCTAAACAGGAAACAAGGGATGAGCACTCTTCACCTGTTCAATAGATGTGGGTGGAATGTGAACCAGGCGATAGATTCAATGGATACTCATGAAGGACACCCTTCGGTCACATATGGTTTACTGTCCCTAATATCACCTGCTTTTATAACCTCTGACTTTCCTCAATAGCATACAAGGAATTAAAAACTTTTTATTTAATCCACAGGTGATGTGGGGTAGTGGGAGACTGTTATGAAAACATCAGAATTAAAAAGAAATACAAACACTATGATATTTAGTTTAATATATAAATAACTATTTACGTATGCCATTTTATTTATTGTTATTTTTATGGTATTCACCTGTTGAAATTACCTTCCCCTAAACGATTGTTTATACTTTGTTTACTCTTTTATGCTTTTAATTATCATGAATATCATTTGTATTTTTTTAATAGTTAAGTCTTATTTTAATGAAAAATTCAACTTTTATAATTAATCTGATTTGTTTATATTTTTAAAGTTAATATTTATTTATTAAAAAACCTGTTTACAAGCTAATCTCAGAAGTAACTCTACTTTAAGGTATGTAAACATTACTTTTAATTTAATGTATTTATTTCAAATTTTATCAAATTTATTTTAAAAATATTTGTGGAATTTCATTTCTGATAGTACATATATTTTTTTAGGTATTTCAGGGTCGTGAATAACTAAAAGGATCAGAGGGGCAAATTAGGGTCTAAAGGCACTTTCCAGCTTGGACCTGTTGATAAAAGTGCTATAAAAAAGTAAAAGGGAAATAGAGGTTAAGAAAAAATTTAATTTCATCACCAACAGCTTCAACATCAAATGTTCAAGCTAATGTTTCTTCCCCCTCCTACTCATACTCCAAGTGAAAAACCAGAAGAAGAATATTTGCAACCATGGAGACATCCAAAAGGCCCTTATAATTTCCAAGTTATGCTTTTAAGTTAGTTAGGGGGGAACATATTTTCTAATCTTAGAGTCAGCCTTGTCAATGCCTTGCTCTTGGATTTGAAGGCTATGGGCCTTCTCATACCAAATATTAATATGAAAGATATTATAGATAAATGCAAAGTTGATAGGGCAAAGTCTAAAATGAAAACAACTGCCCAACAAAGACATGATGAAAGTGTGGAAAACCTTATATGTATTGCAGTTGATGGGAGAACGAATAAGAACACATTGCTGTATGAGGAAATTGTGGAGGAAAATGGACAGAAAACTATGAAAAAACTAAGGAACCAGAACACCATTTAACTTTTACAAAGGAGGCACCACATGCAAGTCAATATCTGATATAAAGAGTTCTCCATAATAGTGGTGCAACAGGTGTTGTTCATGCAGAGCAAGTAGTGGATGTTTTGCATGAATTCAACAGTGAGAACACTATCAAGGCTATCCTTGTTGACAACACTAATGCCAACACAGGCTGTGAAGGTGGAATGGTTGCAATTTTAGAAAACAAAAAAATCTTCATGCAATTGCTTGCTATTTGCACCATAATGAACTACCTTTCAGAGCACTTTTCAAAAACATAGATGGTTACGCAAAAGGCCCTACAGCATTCAGTGGTCCTCTGGGGAAATTATGCTCAAATGATTGCCATAATTTACCACAAATATAATTTTCCACTATTAGCAGTCCTCTGCATTCAATTTTGAAAATTGATGAAATACATGATCTTAGTTGTGACCAAAGACTCCTGTATGAATACACAGTGGATATTTCTAGAGGTAAGGTTGACTCTAGATATGCCTCCTGAAAAATTGGTCCTTTAAACCAGGCAAGGTGGTTAACTTTGGCCATCAGGCTTATGCATTTATTGAATTGTGGCACATAACCACAAAAGCTCACAACAAAACTCCACAGTTTAATAAGTTTTATTGTAAATGCACATGCCACTTGTTGGTTTGAAATTAAAAGAAATAATAAGTTCCACAATCAGCAAGTGCACATTTTTAATATGATCTAGAAGATCAAGAAGCAGCCTCATGAAATCTAACAGATCACTTTAAGAAATATACAAGGAAGTACATTTTGTTTACTATCTGAAAACCTATACTCCATGGTTAAATCTGATGAAGCTGAAGTAAGAGAAAAAGCCTTAAAAAGATTTTTGGCCATCAGATAAGTAAATATTTATTTATGTATCAATGACTCAATTATTTATTGTAATTTATAGAATCATTTAAAAAATTTTATCTAATTTCACCATAATTAGTATAGTAGAGACTGGAAGTTTTTAAATAAAACAATAAATAAATTTTTATATTCTTTCAGGAATGGGGAGTCAACCAAGAAAAGGTTAAAAAGAATACCAACCATTAATTTTAATGCCACACCCTGGACACAATTGATAGATTTATCATTGTGGCATTTTTGAACTACCAATGACGGAAGATTTTTCTGAATCTGAACTTCAGTAATCATTATTAAATGGAACCAAGCTTGACTTGCCAAATTTGTCCTCACATTCCCAAGGCATGGAACAGGCAGTCAAGTTAACAACAGAAGCTTTGCAAACTGTATACAGTTTTGAAGTAAGGCATCAACATATTGCAGCCAAAGTTTTGAGTCAAAAATTGAGACCAGCATTTTTGTCTAAGGGCTCTTATATAGAGCAATTTGACTATATATTAAGCACTATGAAAATAATGTTTGTTTTTCCTTATTTGTTTGTTTGTTATATTTTCAATTATAACAGAAAAAATCATTTAAAGTATTCAAATATCACTGCTTAATTCATAATGTATAAAATGACATTCATCTGATTTAAATACTAAAATTATTTGGTTTTCTCACTAATATTCAAGCCAAATCTTGCAAAAACGAGGAATTTTCAGTATATTTATGTCTGCGATCTTTGATGCCAAACACTCAAAGAACCATTGAAGTATTTGATTTAATATTTTGTATCAGTACTTAATAGATCCATACACAACTTTCGGTAAGTGATATTTTTTAATATTTAAAAAAAAGTGAAAAATCAACTTACCCTAATATATATAAATAAAAAATCTCAAATGCACAAAAAAAAATTTTAATTATTTTAAAAATATGGGTGCAAAACAATTTTTATTAAACTTTTCAATTTTCTATAGGCAATAAAATTATCAATTTTTTAACCTAAAAAATCTAAAGGCAACAGTTCTTTAAAAGATGTGAAAAATATTTTTAAAACATTATGAATTTACTATAAAAAAAAAAAGAAGCAAACCTTTTAAAATTTTATTAACAATCAAAAATATTTGTTATTCTTCAGACTATAACGTCCTTAATTATTATTATTTATTCCAGCAATTAAAAGCTTATCAAATTAAATTATATCAGAGTTTTATTGCATTTTTTATTTTACTCTTCGGAGCAGATTTTCGAATAGTGTTCTTAAATTTAAAATAAAAAAATAGATGATTTATATTCCCCAATGAGTCCTGTGTTTAACTAATAAAATTATAGTTTGCAGCCAATTAAAATTTATTTAAATTTCATGGATTTACATGGAATTGGGGTAATAGTGTTAAAAGAATATTTTTAGCAATATTTTGATAAAAATAATGATTTCAAAACCAATTTCATTTGAGAATGTATACTGAAAGTTTCATTAAAATCTGACAATTATTTGATTTTTGCGAGAATTTCCAAATTAATGTGTTTGTCACCAAAAAAAAAAGTTGGTGGTGCAATCATTCAGCCAGTTAAGTGCCATACGTGAAACACACTTGGGCGATCATGTCTTGAAAGAGACATGACTGACTGGGCAGAATATTATCTCACAGTAGGTTGCCATTGCTTTCTGTGGTAAATTAGTTTCCAGCCAAAGCTATAGAACCCAATCTGTCCTGCTATTTAACCCATAACTGGAGACAGATTAATACCTTTCCCAAGGGTATTTGCGCGCAAGTGAATGCAATGGATTCAACTGGAATTCGAACTGCAATCATTACGTTTTCCATTGTCATAACGTTTAACCACTAACTCAAATCAGAACCAAATTTTCTGACAAAATTTCAAAAATGTTAGATGTGATTAAAAATTTTTTTAAAATAATTAAAATTACTTTGATCTTTCCTTTTTTATTCATACTATGCTGTTTTTTTTTTATCGATTTTTGGAGGTACGTACTTGAATAAAAATTAGGGATATTAGTCTGAAGATAAATTATTTTTTCACATACTAATGAAATTTTAAAAGAATTGTTTTCATTTTTTTAATATCTTATAAAGTTTCAAAAACATTTAAAAAAATAAATAGAAAAGTTTTTCAATAAAAAAATGTTTAAACATTTTAACTGAAAAACTATTTTATTTAATTTGTTTTCCTTCCTACTGTGTACTGTTGTTTTTATTATTTCTTATTTCAGTGAATTCTTGGAGGTGCCAGAATTTTTATTCCTTTATCTCTGAACTAAAGCCAAAAGGAGAGTTTCAAAGAGGATTTTTTCATTTTTATTTTAAAGCTTTCAACAAAAAAACCCTCCCAAAAGTAAAACAAACTGGGACCCCCAAATTTCCTCATATGTGCGAGAAAAGAAAATATTCAAGTAGAAGTGATGGTTACATTCAACTATTTCAACAGTAAAAGGCTGTCCCCAATCTTGTAGCATGCTTTAATTCATGTAATCAAGGCACCAAGGATAAAAGCTTGTCAGAACAGTTGCCACAAAAATATTAGTAGAATAGACAGAGAGTAACCATGTCATATTGGTGAGAAAATGATTGAAGTTGAGATGCCAGAGTATGTAGACATGCTATTTTACTGTTTATGAAAAAATTAAAACAAAGTTGTCTATTCAAATATGCATGGAAATTAGACTTTATTGGACTTATCATCAAATAAAGAAAACCACTTCTCTTGGAGATTTTCAACAGCAACAACTAAAATGATGACATAAGTCAAAGAGAAAATCATGATATAATCAATTACATACGATTTCAAATTAGGAAGAAAAATCCCCATGAATACTGAAAAGAGCCATAATAGTTAGTGGACTTGAGAAACCTATTTTCCTGAAAAATTGTTTTAGAGAAAGATGTTATAAATTTTAACTGACTGTGGCAATAAGTGCTTGGTCAATGAATGCTGAATGTTACAAGGAAACAACTAATATTACCATTACTATTCTTTTTTAATCTTGTGGTCTGACCATTTGGTCAATGAATGCTGAATGTTTCTTTATAAAGAAACAACTAATACTATCATTACTATTCTTTTATTTAACCTTGTGGCCTGGCTGTGAAATTTGTGGCTTAATACTACTAAATAATAAACAAAGAACCGTAGCAAATAACAGAAATCATATAATTTGAAAACCTTCAACAACAGCAACAACTAAAATGGATAGCACATGTAACTCAAAGAAAAAATAAAGATATAATCAAGATGTTGACATTCCACACTACTTCAAATAAAATGTTAGAAAGGAAACCTCCAAAAATACTGGAAAGAACGATAACAGCTACTTGTTTCAAGAGAAAGATTTTACAAATTTCAACTGACAGTAGAACTAGCTTCTTTGTTAAATGAACACCAAATGTTTCCTTATAGGGAAACATCTAATACTCGAGTTGAAATTTCTGGGGCCCGAAATGAGGAATGAGGGCCTGGAGACACTAATACTCACAGATATACTGAAGGTAAGATGAACGGAGAGTAACTTACCTTCAGTAAGTAACTTACAGAGCAGAAACAGATAGGGATTGTAAAAGGTCAAAAATTTCTGAAAGCAACAGGTAGCTATGCAGAGTCATGACTGCCTTTGTCCTGATGAGACACAAAACCTAAAAGAAGGAATGCGCTACTTTTTTTTATCTATTCCTTCCAATATTAAACACGTCTTATTAAATATAGCAAATATAATTTTATAAGATATTGAATTCATTCAAACAAATCTGGTTAAATTCGAACGACAATGTCAGTCAGTTTAACTTTTTTTCAGGCATTTCTACAGAAACGCACCTTCAAGGCATAATCATGTTTTTCAGAATTTCTTTTCATGTTACTATCGATTAAACTTCCCAGATGATGAATATAAAAAATTTTTTTTTTAAATTTCTATATTTTAAGACAGTGGGGTGGTCTTAGTTTGCTTTTTAAATTCATTGTAAATTAATCCCCGTACACAAGCCAAAAAAAGGTAAGGGAAATAATAATAATAATAATAATAATAATAATAATAATAATGGGAAAAGTTGAGTAAGAATATGCTTTTGATTCTTATTCCATGGCTATTTTGAAATTATTTGAAGTTTTATACTTTATTTTAACACAACACTGGAAAGAGATAAGTATGAATCTGCTTAAAATGATAGATGTAACAACTGAGGCACTTCAATGTGGTGTAATAATTAGCAAGCTGGATTAATTACCACTGAATAGTAAGTTCTAATTTGTTTTTATTTTAAGTTAAAATTATTTGATTTGATTTGATTCGGTTTGTTTTACTGCACATCAACCCAAACGTGCTATTTAATGCTGACAAGATTTTTACCATAGATTTGTATAAGTAGAATATATATTCTTTGTAAGAAATCAGTCAGTTAGTTAAGTGCCATACGTGAAACACGCTTGGGAGATCATGTCTCGAAAGACTGGGCAGAAGATTATCCCGCAGTAGGTTGCCATTGCTTTCTGCGGTAGACTGGTTGCCAGCCAAGGCTATAGAACCCAATCTGTCCTGTTATTTAACCCATAACTGGAAGGAAGAGACGGATTAACACCTTTCCCAAGGGTATTTGCGCGTAAGTGAATGCAATGAATTCAACTGGAACTCGAACTCGGCTCTCCGAGTAAATTGGCTTTCTTTGATGTATTTTTGTATAGTGGTTTTGTCAGATGTATTGCTGGTAATATTCTTTTCCTTCAAAAAGTATTCCTGGAATTTTTACTGTAAAAGTCTATTTCTATATTTTCATAGTGTTTTGTCCTCAGTTTGCCCATAGCTGGGACCCTAACAGGTGCTACCACTCCGGGTCAGGGTAGATCTGGGAACAACAGCAATTAAGAGGTGGTTCCATGCTCCTCACAACCTCCCAATCAGAGGCTTTGCTGTCAGATGCAGTTTATTGTCATACACAGGACCAGAAATTATTAGAAACTTTGTAAGTAAGCATATGATTTATTATATAAGAAATTTTCTGGCTTGTATAGGAGATCAATTTAAAATGAATTTACATGGTAAATTACATGGTAAATTGGGCCCTCTCTTTAAATTTTGAAAGTATTTTTTTAAAAAAGTGAAAAAAAAATATATCCATTATCTGGAGTGATTCCCTCTACTAAACACACAACATGTCAAACCCATTTTTCAGCTGTGTGTTTGCAGCACCTTTTATCATTGTACTTCCTTTCTTGTTTTATGTGCTGTGTTCCTTTAGTAGACGATCATGGTCCTCCACATCTTCTTGTCTCCTGTAGCTTTTAATAAGTCTTGTCTTTCTGTTATTTCTTTCAAACACCATTCTGCCATCCATTTGCTTAAGCACATCAAGTATGTCACATGTTGCTTTCTCCTGTCCCTCTATTCACCCTGTGAGTATCAGATTTTCCAAGCCCTCCTTCCTCATTACATGTCCCAGAAATTTTAACTACCTCTTCCTGAAGTTAAATATAAGTTTACTTTTTGTTTCCAATCTCTCTAAAATCTCATTGTTACTCACATGCTAGGCCCATAGTATCTTCAGCATCCTTCTGCAGAACCACATTTTTGTTGCTTTGAGTCTCTTTATCTTTGAGGAGATTGTTGAGCAGTCAGTACAGGACAGCTATCACATAACAGTTCAGTACTCTTTTCTTTGTTTCCAACAAAATTTTCCTTTCTCTTAATACTCTGCTGATTTTTTGAATATGTTTTAAACATCCCAATACATCTTCAAATTTCAGTGTCACACTTTCCGTTTTCAGTTAGAACACTTACCAGATATTTACATTTCTGTATCTGCTAAATTTTAGTGAGAAGACACATCCTTGTCATTCATCTCTTTTTATCATTGTATATCTGCTGAACTCATTTCCTATCTGTATGCAAGTGGTTTGCTGCCAGTACAGGTTCTTGATTATTCTAATGACTTTCATTAAAATATCAAGCAGCTCTATCAGATGTTTGTGGTGTACTTTGTTAAACACTTTTGCATAGTCTATAAAACATAGTCTATCTGCATTTGTATTGCTCTTTCTGATATAATTCTAAGCATAAATGTTGCATTCCTTGTTCCAGTTTCTTTGACAAATTCATACTGTTCTTGCCCTATCTCTCTCCTGATTATGTTGCACACTCTATTCACTAGAATTCGGATAATGAGTTTTGTTATGTGGCTCATTAGGCTAATTGCTCAGTGGTGTTCACATTCATTTGTGCCTAGTTTTTTAAGCAGTGCTATGAAAATAAATCTGCTGGGGCCTTCTGGTATATGACCATTGTTGTAGATTTAATTTATTATTTTTGTAATCTTGTGTATGTCAAAATCTTCTAAGGCTGCCAGCATCTCTTTTACAATCTTATCTGGCCTTGCTGCTTTGTTTCTTTTCAATTTGGCCCATGCAGCTTCTACCTTTGCTTTTAATATTTCCAGCTCGTCTGTATATTGCTGGTTGTTTTCTTTCATCATGGAAGATATCGCCAATATATTTGCTCCATCAGCAAAGTAGTTTTTGAGCATTCTGTCTATAAATTTTATGCATCCTGTTGATAAGCATAACGTTTGTCTGTTAGTTCTCTTTATGCATATCTTCTTTATCTGTTACACTCATTCTCTCTATTTCTACATATTCTTTGTTGAGCCATTCTTCTTTAGCCTGTTTGTACCTGTTTACTTATTTAATTGTGCATTTTATTGTATTCTGTTCCATGTCTTGGCATTGTTTTCTGTCTCCTTTGCAATCTCATTTGTGATCCATTCATTTTTTCATCATCCATTTTCCTTTTGGATGATGTTGCTTGCTGGTGTCTGTAATGTTTCTCTTAGTGTGTCTTGTTTTGAGTTTTAATTGCCATTTTGTTCCTCATATCTTCTTTTCACACTGCCCATATATTTTCCCTTAAGGTTTGGGATTGTTCAGGAGTCTGTTGTATTGCAATTTGGATGCTGCATCAGATTCCATAGTTTCATTCTTAGTTTATATATAACAGGGAGGTGACTGCTCTTGCAGTTGGCACTTGGATAGGCTCTTCTGTGAAAAGATGAATCTCTTATTGATAGTTATGTAGCCATTTTGGTTTTCAGTTTCTTCTCCTTCTCCATGTCCATAACTGTCTTGCATGTTCTTTGGAGTTAAATTTAATTAGCTCAACCGTAAAAGGGTGGAACCTTAATGCAAATCTAGTAGCACATGTGGTTTAGGTACAAGGGACAAAAGCTCATCAGATCAGTTGCCATGAAAGTACTTGTAGAAAGGACAGATAAAAGCTACATCATGTCAATGAGAAAGTGACTGAAGGCAGGCTGCCAAGTCAGGATCGATTATATTGCAGATCCTTCTTTGAAGTTTGTTGAGAACCTCAACATGAATAGCAGGAGCACCCAGTCACATATGTCAACAGTATTCAATTCACAGACGAATGGTAGACTTTAAAATTTTCAAAATGGTTTTTGACAAGAAAAACTTTCTGGCTTGACACAGTGAACCAACCTTTCTTGTAGTAAACGCAGATATGGACATTCCGTTTGAGGCCATTTGATAGAGGAGGTGCAGTGTGCTGCTCTCTATGAAACTAGCATTATCCATTCTGATGGTAAGCAGGAATGTTCCTCTGTGGTAGTTAAAAGAGAACATCTTCGTTTTAGAGGTATTAAAATTTATAGGCCATTTCCTATAAGTTTCGCAGCATACCAAATCTAATTTCTAACCAAGTCCGTTCTGCGGCATGTCACATTCTATTTCTTACCAAGTTACTTTCATTACCTTTGCCCACTGCTATTTAAAAAGTCATGGATACATTTTCCTCTATTAGTTAAATTGCAGGGTAAACAAGACTATATTCGTACATCAATCAAGCAAGAAGAAAGAAAACTGAATTCAAAATGACAAATGGGTTCTTATCCTAGACACCCAGTGGCATAGTTAGAAGGGGCAGTCTGCCCAGGGCAGTCAGCCCAGGACAGTACTTTTCAGTCTTTTGTAGGTTAAAAGTCTCTTTTGAAAGAAAAGTGGTTTTAATGTCAAGGCACTACTTACAGTTGAAAGAATCTTTTTGATTTCAAGTAAATTAATTTATGGCATATGCATTAGCATATGCATATGCATATGCAACAGTTGGACTTTCTTATAAGAGACAAGTCATTGCCCTTAAAATGCTTAAATCAATTTCGGGTAGTATGGTTAGTTATTGTTTAATTAGTTACCATTTTCCAATTTCTGCGATCAGTTTGATTCTGTTTGATCACAGATAAATATACGTTTAAAAAGAGCAGCCGGTACAAAAATTTAAATACTTGGGAAGTGTTTTAACAGTAGACGGAAACTGCGACACAGAGATTCGAAGGCGAATTGACATGGCGAAGAACGCATTCCAGAAGCTGAGTAAAGTATTAAGAGACAGGAAAACTTTGCTAGAAACAACGAAGAGGGTACTGGATTGCTATGTGGTATCAGTTCTTCAATATGGCAGCGAATGCTGGACAATATCATCAAAGATGAAGGAAAAACTTGAAGCAACTGAAATGTGGTTCTACAGAAGGATGCTGCGGATATCATGGGTCGAGCATGTGAGCAATGATGCGGTTTTGGAAAGGAAGGAAACAAAAAGGATATCAATGCTGAGCACCAGTAAAAGGCAGCTAAAGTTCCTGGAACATGCAATGAGGATAGAAGGCTTGGAGAACCTGATACTAACAGGCCAGATAGAGGGAAAAGGAGACAGAGGAAAGCAGCAGATAACATATTTGAAGGGCCTGAGCTCGTGGATGACAGAAAAGAGCCACCAGGGATAGGGAGACATGAAAAGCCATGATTGCCTACGTCCTGAAAAGACAAGGCACATAGAAAAAGAAGAATCAGCAAAAGTTACCTGTCTAGAATTTAATCGGTTCTAATGCTTAAACTTGGTTTGGGTAATATCGTCAGATGTTTCATTTCCTTCAGCTTCACAAATTATTGAAGTAGTTTCAGTAGCTATAAATGTCCAAGATATCAAAGCTTGTAAACGCCATTAAAACATCGGAAATAAAGAAGTCAAATAATAAGATTAAAGACAACGAAGAAGAAGGAAGAAAAACAAAAGAAAGAGGCCACAAAGAAGAAGAAAGCCACACAAAAGTAAAAGAAGAAGAAAGCTACAATGAAGAAAAACACAAGAAAAAAAGACGACAAAGAAGAAGAAAAGGAAGAAGAGAAACCACAAAGAAGAAAAAAGGCCACAGCGAAAAAGAGAAAGGCCATAAAGAAGAACAAAATAGTCACAAAGAAAAAGAAAAAAAGACCACAAGGAGGAAGAAGAAGGCCACAAAGAACGAGAAGAAAAAAGGCCACAAAGAAGAAGAAAAGACCTCAACAAATAAGAAAAAGATCACAAAGAAGAAAAGACCTCAAAGAAGGAAACTACGAAAAAAAAAACAAAAAAAAAACAAAAACAGAAGAGCATGACCACGATGATCCAGTTACAGAGATAAGACCTGTAACAATTTTATGAGACTTTACAGTACACAGACAGAAGAATCAAATTCAGTCCATGTCATTTTACCGAAGTGTAAACAACTTTATTTTTTTAACGTTAAGCATGTCAGATTTCGTGCTAAAAAAAGTGTATTTGCGGGGTAATTTACTGCACTGCTTTATTAAAAAAAATCTGCAACTGAAGAACACAGAATTCTTGTTGAGACTTACAGCGACCATGCTCTGTTGGAAACTGCAGAAACATGCAGAAATTGATTTAGACGCATCAAAAATAATGATTTTGATGAAGATAAAGACCTTTCTGGGTACCGAAAATATTTGAAGAAGAAAAATTAGAGGCATTACGTCATGAAGACTCATGTCAGGCTCAAGCTGAACTTGTAGTATCATTAGGAGTGGATCACAAAAGTTTTGAAACGTTTGAAAGCATTAGGAACGATTCAAAAGCAAGGGTGTCGTACGAGTTGGAGCCGAGAGACGTCGAACAGTGTTTTGTCACGTGTGAACAACGGCAGAAATGGAGAGCTTTTTGCATCTTATCGTGACCGGCGATGAAAAGTGGATACACTGCAATAACCTTAAGTGTAGAAGATCGTCGGGTAAGCCTGGCCCTGCATCAATAACGGCGGCAAAGTCGAATATCTATGGTTCGAAGCTTCTGCTCTGCATTTGCTGAGATCAGATGAGTGTAGTTTATTATGAGCTGTTCAAACTGACTGAAACCTTCACGGGAGATCACTATCGATTACAGTTGATGCATTTGAGACGAACATTGAAGTAAAAACGGCCGGTATACGAGCAGAGACACGACAAAGTGATTTTTCAACATGACAACGCTAGGCCACATGCTACAAAAAGGGTGAAAACCTACTTGGAAGCTTTAAATGGAAAGTCTTATCCCATCCGCTGTATTTGTGTTTGTTTAAAAATGTCGTTTTCTGTTGAAGAATTATTTTCTTCATACAATTTCCATGAAGAATTTCATTTATCAAAAAAATCAGTTATTGCAACTAGCTATATATTTAGATTTAAACACTAATACAAATATGAAAAAAGCAGAAGTAACATTAGACCTACTGTAGTACTATTAATAACAATGACATGGGTATTGGACATATTTATTCATTGCATAATATGAACCCAGGTATAGGGTCATGCATAGATTATTAGTGATTGTACTCGAGATTGAATCACAGTACTGAACGCTTGTGCGGTAAACAGGTAGTGGTTATTTAAGATTATGAATTCATGGCGCAATTATTGATAGTTTGTGAATATATGATAAAATTTTAATTGTGCAAGTTGAGAAAAGTGTTAAATGTAGTCTGGTAGGCCTATACATAGATGAGACTAAATCAGTGCCAGACACCCGAGATATAACACTAGCTAGATCTAGCTAGATCTGGCAGTTATTTTATTCAGTAAACAGTAGAGAGTTTGTATTAAGAATAAATACTGTTTGTACAATTAAAGGAAGGACATATTTATCATGGAAGCAGAATGTTTAAATATTTAGTTCTTATTGCAAGGACACTTATATAATATAACCCTACCTTATGGTTTGGGACTAAATACTGAATATTTAAATACTGTTCCTTCAGATATAGCATTCACATCGACATCCATTCTTGCTAACAATTATCAGTTTCAGCAGACATACAATCATCGTCGTCTGCTGCTGCTGCTGCTTCTGCTACTGCTGCTGCTGACATTTTACAAAATTAACTACCCAGATCTGTAACAAAAGGGATTGCAATCTAAGAGACAGATCCAGGACTATGGAACATTAATGATATTAACACAATAGATGACTGGATTCGTTGTGGGCTCTTATCATGTCAGAATCATGATAGCAACCCTTCAAACTCCCGCAGTGTGTATAAAACAGCTGGAGTAGAGAATATGAAGGCACGTTAGTTATCAAACAATGTGTTTAAACACGAACTACTGAATGGTGAGTGTGTAAAACGTGAATGGCTACTCTATTCACCATCCCAAGATCGTTTCTACTGCTTTGTATATCACCTATGGACGAAAATGAATCTATTTGCTACATCGAGGTTCAATGACTGGACGCACAGCAATGTTATTGTAGAACAGGAATATGGAGAAGAACATCGAAAGTACTTGCCAACATATTTGATAAGGCATAAATAAGACATAAATAAACTAGAAGTGTAGAGTCTTTATTACTTGAGTAACATATCTCAGAACTGGAATATTGGCGTGAAGTGTTGACACGTGTGGTTTTTGTAATTCGTTTTCTTGCCTCCACCAGTTTGCCATTTCGTGGAGAAAATCAGATTATAGGGTCTGTAAAACATAGCAACTATTTAGGTATACTAAAGCTGTTGAATGAATTTGACCCTTTCTTGGAAGAACATCTCAGAATGTACAAAAATCCTGGGAAAGGGAATCCCTCATATTTATCTGCAAATATTTGTGACGAATTTATTGATCCATCCATTTAATATTTACCCAGTAATATGGGACAACATGTTCTTTGTACTATTGTTGAAAAAGTAAAAGAGTCATAGTATTATTCAATAAGTTTAGATTTCAATCCAGACATGTTACACATAGATGAACTGGCATTTCATTTTCAATACATTAAAGGCTTTGGAACATTTCTTGCTGTTCATCCCATCTTTTTTTATGGTGCAAAGGATCTAACACTGGATTTTTTCATGAGAAAAAAAATTCTTCTATCAAACTTCCGTGGTTAATCATGTCTGAACGATATACTAGATTGTATGGGCGGATTCATCATTTAAATGGATTTGACATCACAGCCAGAACTTGGTGGTAGTAAAAGCAGCAAAGTGTTATCTAGAGGCTGTAAAATTCTTAGACTTGCTTAAGCATCTGTATTCATTTTGTCTGGTTCTACTCATCGCTAGAATGTACTGACATCATCTCGAAGAAAAGATTTTGTGGTCAAGCGTCTGCCTGACAAACGATGATCAGCACATTTTGTCACTGTTTACTCTCTGTTTAAGGATTTCAAAAAGATAAAACATGCACTGGATTCTCTAACAGCTGACAACAAACAGCAAGTGAATATGAGACGATAGACAATGATTGAGTAAAAAAAATTGGGAAGCCTGACAGCAATCTTTCTCACAATTCTTTGAAATGACATACTAGAAAGAATGAATAAAACAAGCAAGGTTAAAGGATATGAAGATCGTCGTCGACATGAATCTTAAGTCTATGAAAACATATCTTTAAGAAACCAGAGTGAATTTAGTGAATATGAATTCAAAGCCAGTAGTATGTGTCCAGAAACACATTACAGTGATAAAAAACGGTAACAAAATGTGTGTCTTAACCTATATGATGAATCACTAGAAAAATTATTTCTTAGTAAAACCGAAAAGATCAAAGTGTAAACTTTCCTCCCTATTCTTGCCACTCTAATCATTGAACTGACAAAAATCTTACAGATGCTTGTTCGCAGATTGGAAATCTGCTTTTTTTACTTCAGTGAACTAAAGAAGAATAGAATAGTCGCCATTAAAATACTTTTAGAAAAGACATAGAGAAGCCACATCACGTCGGTGAGAAAGTGACTGTAAACGCGCTGCTAAGTCAGGATCGATTATATTGCAAATCCTTCTTTGGATTTTGTTGAGAACTTCATGATGAATAGCAGGAGCACCCGACAGATGTGGCAACAGTATTCAATGCACGGACGAATTTATAAATGTGCAAAATGGATTCTGATGAGAAAAACTTCCTGACCTGACACAGTGACCCAGCCTTCCTAGTCATTGAAGCTATAGATTCGATGTAGTCACTCTATCTGAATATCTTGTTCTAACCAATCTCTCTCTCTCTCTCTCTCTCTCTCTCTCTCTCTCTCCATCTTTCGTTCTCTTTCTTTCGCTCTCTACACCTCATTTCCCATTTCTCGTTCTTTCATCGTTCGCTCTCTATCCACCTGTTTTCTATCTATCTATCGCTCTATCTGTTCCTACTTCACTTCTATCTTCCTCTCTGGCTCTTTCCGTCGCTCTCTTTCTAACTTTCTCTCTCTACACCTCTGTCTCTTTCCAACCATTTCTTCCCTTTTTATTCTTTTTTTTTTAATTTGTTTCACTTGACTTAAAAGTGAGTCGGGCGTAGAAATATTTTGCTATCTGTACATTTTTACCCTCCTGGTAATGAATATTGTGTATAACTTAATCTTCCACTGAATACATTCACCTCTGTCTGCCCGATCAGTGTACAGCCACACATCTGTCAAAATCACACGGATGGGTTAATAAAAGTAAGTCTCGGGGATACGCGTACGAGAGTAGACAAGGAAATGGCGAAAGTGAACGATGAGGCAAACAGAACATTAGTCATCAAGAAATGAATTTTTATGTTTACTCATAACAGGGATAATGTTCTAAATATATGTGTAATAAATCATTTGTTTTATGCTACAGAAATAAGGATATTAAAATAAAGTGAACATTTGGTAAAGACAATAAATAAAAACATCAACAAAACGTAAGAATTCAAGAACAAGACTTACAATCCTCAGAAGTTTAACCAACAAAAACGATACAACAGAGCAAGCTTCAATATTTCTTCTTGCTATCTATCTCACTATATATAGGGAGAAAGAAATTGCAAGAATATATATATATATATATATATATATATATATATATAAAATTCAAAATTCTTTTAAAAATATTGATGTTTGATTATTTGTTGAACTTGGGTTTTTATTACGGACTATGTATACTTTTTTTCTCGAAACTGTAAGGAAACTCGAGTTTTTGTTGCTTCTTTATTTTTATGTAAACATACCCACATATATAATACACCAACACACAACCTTAAATTCCAAAAGTCGAGTGACATTTACAGTTTTAATAATGCCATTTCGATAAATTGGTTCTATTTAAACATAGGAAGGAGGGCTTGGAGAACCTGATACTAACAGGCCAGATACAGGGAAGGAGAGACAAGAGAAAGCAACGGATAACATATTTGAAGGACCTAATCAGGTGGATGATGGAACGAGGGTTGCATGGTGTAACAGGAGAAGAGGTGCTAAGAGCCACACCAGAGATAGGGAGACGTGGAAAGCCATGATCACCTACGTCCTGAAGGGACAGGGCACATAGAAGAATAAGAAATGATTATGTATGTAAATATTAAAGTAATGCTTACAAATACCGAGAACTTTAAAATGGCTGCTAAAATGGCATTTTTATAGGCATTTTATTTTATTGCGCACTTTTATGCATTTCTCCAAGAAGCTTCACTCAAACTCAACCAAAATCGAGACACAGGCAGATCAAGGTTTGATGCCTTGATATTTTTTTAATCGTATCACCCCGAGCAAGGCGGTAACGCCACTGATGTGCAGGGGGCTACGTAATAGTGAAAAAACTGAAAAAGAGAAAAACCGGAAACCACATCCTAAACAGGAAACAAGGGATGAGCCTCTTCACCTGTTCAATAGATGTGGGTGGAGTGTGAACCGGGCGATAGTTTAGTCTATCTACTCCAATTGAAAAAATAAATAAATAAATAAATTTAAAAAAAAAGAGTGAAAAGATTGGAAAAGAGGCGAATTGGTACAAAGAAATAGCATGCAAAATTAGTTTTGACATTTTTCGTCCCATTTGTAGGGGCCTCGGCTATGTTTTTCCAGTTGGCCTTGTGCCTACCACAACCGAATTCTCCACAATTTAAAATATCAGAAGGTTGAAGGTTCGATGTTGAAATGTGGAAGAATAAATGGAATATTATTAACTGAATAGAATAACAAATTTGTAAGAAGAAAATGTTCAAATAAAAACATGTACGTAGTTAATTAATATGTAACAGTTAAAATGTAAGTAGTTAAATGTTCCACAGAAATTCAGAGCTTATAGTTGATAGAAGCAGAATGGGTATATGTAAAAAGATTAACAGACTACTAATAAAGTCTTTGTTTTCTTCCATTTATTTATTTATTTTTGCCGGCAGGAGAGGGAAAAGGAAAGTCAGGCAATAAAAGAGATGTTAGACAATCTCATCAAAGATGAAGAAAAGACTTGAAGAACATATGAGCAACGACGAGGTTTTGGAGAGGACACAAACGAAAAGGAAACCGATATTTAACATCAGGAAAGGACAGCTGAAGTTTCTGGGACAGGTAATGAGGAAGGGGGCTTGGATAATCTGATACTCAAAGGACAGCAGGAAAGAGAGACAGGGGAAAGCAACGCGTGACATACTTGATGGGCTTGATCAAATGGATGCCGGAGCAGGGTGTAGGAGGTGTAACAAGAGAAAGGATATTAAGAGCTACAAGAGATAGAGTGATGTGGAGGGCCATGACCGTCTACGTCCTGAAGGGACATGGCAGATAAAAGAAAATTGCTGCTGTGTATGTTTGTTGTGGTGTAATAAATATCGGAATGAAAAATCAGAGTGCCGAGTTCGAATTCTAGTTGAATTCGTTTCATTCACTTACACACAAATACCCTTGGGAAAGGTATAAACACATCTCTTCTTCCTCCATCTATGGGTTGAATAACAGATTAGATTGGGTTCTATAGCTTTGGTTTACTGCAGAATGTAATGGCAACAAACTGTGGGAAAATCTACTCAGTCATATTTCGAACGATCGTGCATCATGTATGGCATTTAACTGAAAGAGTCAACAATTATTTAGGCGAGGAAGTTGTGGAGAGACGTGATCGCCCAGGTTTGTATCACATATAGCAATTAACTGACTGACTGTTTGATACTGCTATTTTCTTCTTCTTTTTTTTTTAATTAAATTTAAACAAAATGGTCATAATTGTGATTTCTTTATAGTTTGGAGTATTTTGAAAAGGCGGAAAATTCTACAACCACCTCGGGTGACACTATTTAGTTACAGCGTTGAACTATTACCATTGTAAACAATATTATTTGAACGTGTGTGTTGATGTGTGGTTGAAAGTTTCTTCATATTTTCCTTAAAGCTAAGCCACCTGAATACTCGATTGTTTAGCTACAAACTGACAAGAGAAACAATACACACGCAAGAAAGGCCGACCATTTCCCTCCATTCTATCAGAAACCATCTTCACGTCGGTATTTAATCATCACTTCACTTCTAGAACTCGTGCATTCATTACCCAAGAAAGCCTCCATCGTGCCCACAAACCAGCTAATACAATTGCCTGTCCTTCCCCCATCCATTTCTATATCCTCGTTGATTTGATAGAGCAGCTCACTCATTTGCTCGCTCAAGTGACACTTCTTGATCGGCTCACGGTATTAACTCTTTTCATTATTTCTCTAAGTTGAACCAAGCGTGAACTGATAACGATTCTGTGATTTTGATACAGCTCAACGCCGCCGATCAATTACCGTTACAAACCAAGCCAAACCAAACCACATTCTCGGATAACCAACCAACTAAGCTCAATGTTGGTGTACCAAAGCCAGTGGCATTACCAAAGCCAGCAATAGGGTCTAACATATTTCGAAAATCTAATGACACAAAGAGGCCAGCTTACAAGTTCGGCTTTTGAAACGATAAATCGATAAAACACTAAAAGAAGTATGCTAACCTTTTGAAGTAGCGATGATTTTAATAGTGGTTGGGGGGACGAAATAGTTTTTCGGAATCCATTAAAAATCAATGACCCTTGAATATAAATAGACAAATTCACTTAGATATTTTGTAGAGAACAGATTTTAGATAATATGCAGTTTACAGATAATATTTCATATAGTATAAAAAGATGTTTGTATCATATTGTAAACGTCTAAAAAAGTCTCAATGTAACTTTCGTATTTTATTTGTTTCGAAATTTCCCAGCGTTATTCTAGTTCAAATAGAAAAATTGAAGGTATATGAGAATACGACAGTATCTCCAGGGAAGTCAACCCAGTTTATTAATGCGTGCATCTTCAATGGGCGTCTGTTACACTGCCTACTAGTGATCACCTCGACATGGTGTAATGGTTAGCACGTTTGACAACTGAGTGAATTCGATCCTCACTGGGTGCCCATACTTTTGGTCTTGTGCCACATTTAAGCTGCGCTTAGAAAATCATTACACTGTCTATTAGTCATCCACCAAAACAAACCTAAAAGTAATCGCTACTACCATGGAAAGTGCTCGGATGAACGATAAATTGCTTAGCGTACATTAGAATGTGAAAATTATCCAAAATAATTTTTTTTTTTATGAACGTTAAGAAATTTGTCAACCGTTATATTTGAAGCAAGAAGAATTTACAGTAATTTTCAGCAATACAGTTTTGCGGTTATTTTTTGTTACCGCCCCTGAAATGATCACAGAAGGAGATTGAAAGTACTTGGGAACATCCAGAAATGAATAATAAAATTATCTGTCAACGTTACAGCTCATTTCTTACATTTTGCAATGATAATACGTGAAATGTTTCAGATTGTAATCATTTTTATTTTTTATTTATTTTTTATTTTTGGCGAGTTGATATTGCATTAATTCTTTCAGAATAATTGATTTTTTCCAGATGCACGTACTATTTAACACATAGTTAGAGGAGATAGATGCATACCTTCCCAATGGTATTTGCACGAAAGTGAATGTAATGAACCAGATTTAAATTATATGAATTTGGTAAGAATTTCCAAATCAATTTTTTTCATCACAAAAAAAACACTCGGTTTTTTGTTGACAACAAAGAAATTTTTTAACCAAAATATAAGGTTCGCAAAAGAATTAAAACCTGTAATATTTACATTAAAAATCCTTTGGTCTTTTTCCCTTAATAATAAGTATTTTGATGATAAAATTATATCTTCATTAATTTGGGAGATTTTTCTTATAACGTATGCTCATTTTTAGTAAACCTTTGGCGGTACCGCTTTATTTAGTGTGTACACGCATGCGGATGAGCGTTGTGGTGCAATGTATATTGGCTCGGAATGAGAATTGGAGAGTAGAGTTCGAATTCCAGCTGAATTCACTTACGCACAAATATACTTGAGAAGGGTATGAATCAATCTCCTTCCCTTCCAGTTATGGGTTGAATAGTAGGACAGGATTCTATAGCCTTGGTTGGCAATCAGTCTACCGTAGAAAAAATTTGCAACTTAATGCGGGAACATTTTTTGCCTAGTCAGTTTTGGATCGAAAGAGACATGATCGCCCAGGTGTGTATCACGCATAGCACTTAACTGACTGACACGCATTTGAGTAGAAATCCTTGTTATTTTCAACCAGGCCTTGTTTAATTATTTTTCTCTACAAGGCGAGCCACTCGAGGTAGATGGTTACAAAATAAGAGTTTATGTGGATATGCAAGAAAGGTAACGGTTAAAACCTAAACATGAACAGGTTAATATTGTAGTGATCAATGAAACATTTTCTTTGGAGTTGGTTCTACAAAGCAGTAATTCGTAAAAAGAAGCTGCTCAGGTAAAAATTCTTCTTCATCATGTGATGTGTTCTTTCTGGACATAGGCGATCATGAACTTCCACTTGCCTCTATCCCATGTCGCTCTTAATATTTTTCCAAACCCTGATCCTCTATCCATTTACTCAAGCCCATCAAATATATCTCGCACTGCTTTTCCCTGTCTCTCTTTCTCTTTATCCGTCATGTAAGTATCAGATTCTCTAAACCCTCCCTTCTCATTACGTCTCCCAGGAACCTCAACTGTTAAGTATAAGTTTTCTTCTCGTTTGCATCTTCTCCAACACATCATCGTTGCTCACGTGCTTGGTCCATGGTATCCTCAGCATCTTTCTCTATAACCACATATCTGCTGCCTCCAGCCTCTCCTTCATCCTCTATCTCACTAATGGAATACAAAAGGCATGATGTCGATTAGCTACAATGTGCGTAGAACCGATGGAACTAAGGAACGTAGTTCGTCTGAACACTTTCCGCGGATATCGCGATAGAGCAGCGAGAGGCTTACGACCTTTCGTCTGTTAGAAAAGAGGTTGTAGGATGGGAAACAATTTGTCACCCACAAGGATGTAGACGCTTTAGGATTATCAAGACCGGAAAGGGAAGGTTTGGCATCTCTTACCCATATATGACAACATAACTGCATTTTTGTTCTAATCTGGATTTTGAAAAGGTAAGCGATATCAGGAAGAGTCAGGTGATTACTAGAGTGGTGCAGGGAACCAATCTTTTTTTACAGCATCTTTTGCGATGGATCATATGCACGAGTTCCTCTTGGGGCATAGGTTGATTTTAAGTCCCAGTTGGCACTCGGAAAGCACATTCTTTCCGATTTATCGGCTGGTAGACATTAATTTAGATACCGCTACTTTTTCGCTGAAGAAACAGCATATAGCATGATGAAAAAGGCCTTACACAGTTATATTGTCAAAATGTTTGTTATTAACAAGAAGAAAGACCAAATTTTGTTATTTTATTAAATGTTCTTATTCTTTCTAGCCCGTTCGAAATTTTGGCTAAAAAGCTTTTTTGTCAATGGTCTATGTAAAATTTATGACTAGCCATGTTGCTGGTTTTGTTTTGTTTTTTATTTTTAGTAACTATGTTGAAATGATAAGGTCAAGTGCTTATTCAAAAAGCTCCAGTATGAGGTTGCCGTGACTAAACAACGTGAAGTAAGTATTGGTTGTTGTTCTATTTTTAAAACGGGATTCATGCTTGGTGAATTTTGCCAATAAACGGGAATGCTGTATGTACAATTGGAAGAACGGGAGCCTGTAATGTGATGCGATGACGTTGTGACACAGAAGAAGTGGAAGCATTGTCTCTGCAACGTCGGAGGCGTTGGCACCTTGTAGAAAACGTGGAATTGTTATGGCATATGATAAGGTTGAAGTTACAAAAAAGACCCGATTTTTGTTGGAATACAACTAACCTTTCTGGGAAATAAACGATCACAAAAAGCAACATTTTCGATTAATTTTTGTCGTATCCTGTGTATCAATCGAAATTTTGGTTCGCATAATTGGAGTAGATAGATCTATCTATCGCCCGGTTTACACTCCACCCACGTCTATTGAACAGGTTAAGAGGCTCATCCCTTGTTTCCTGTTTAGGATGTGGTTTCCGGCTTTCTCTTTTCCAATCTTTTCACTATTAAGTAGCCCCCTGCACATCAGTGGCGTTACCGCCTTGCTCGGGGTGATACGATTAAAAAAAAAATATCATGGCATCAAACCTTGATCTACCTGTGTCTCGATTTTGGTTGAGTTTGAGTGAAGCTTCTTGGAGAAATGCATAAAAGTGCGCAAAAAATTATGTTTGCCGTTGATTCTTGACAAACCCTGTACATTGATTCGAAAAGCTTCTGTGTACACCAACGGTTCATATTTTGGTTGAATTTGCATAAGGCGTCTCGGAGCTTTTCCGTGATTTCTACCATACCCTTTAAATCGATCGAAACATTTTTGCGTATATCCAAGGTTCATGTCATGAT
Source organism: Ascarosepion bandense (assembly GCA_037127315.1). NCBI lineage: Eukaryota > Metazoa > Mollusca > Cephalopoda > Sepiida > Sepiidae > Ascarosepion > Ascarosepion bandense. Next base: position 2,530,252 of record JBBBDQ010001294.1, read on the forward strand.
CAACAACTGACCAAATTTTGAAATCGTACCAATGGTTCCGGAGGAGTAGGATTCGTTAAAATAGAGACACACAGACAGACATATCGATTTATATATATATATATATATATATATATATATATATATATAGAATAATGTTTTTGCGGTTTATTTTTACCGGCGATTTAGAAATTCTTGCAAAAATCAAATAATTTTTGGATTTTAATAACTCTTTCAAAACTTATTCACAAATAAATGAAATTATTTTTTTATTTTTTTTTTTAGAAAATCTTGGTAAAAATATATTTTTAAATACGTTAACCCCACTACTACCACTTACTAAATTTCATGAAATTTTGAGAAAGTAAATTTTCATCAGAATATATTTTTATTAGTTAAAAGCAGCAGTCCTTGAAAAATGAAAATAATTTCATGAAAATAATTTTTTTTCAAACTACTACAAATTTCCCTAAAAATTGTAAAAAAAATTAAATAAAATTATGACATTATTTAATTAGAAAAGTTTATATTTGTTTTATAAATAAGGCAGTGTATTTTACAATTGTCTTCATTGTTTTAATTTTAATTATAATAATTTATATATTTTTAAAATTCTTCGTTACTTTTAAATGGTTTGGTGACAGTTATTGTTAAGCGAAAACTATATTTACTAATAAACAATTGCAAAATTTTATATAAATGATTTTGCACCAAGATTTAATTTTTTTTATTTTTATTTATGTAGGATATTATATAAGGTCTTCTTTTTTGAAAGTATGGTTAGTTCCAGTAACTTAATCCAAAGAGTTGTGTATTCAACACCAGAGGTAACTTACAGAGTCCGGTTAGAGGGAGATAACTTATGATTACCAAAAGGAGCTTCGCACAAGGAATAAGAATGATATACCCCAGTGATCGTAATAAAGGATTCGGTTCTAAATTCCTAGCAACTGAAGAAATCGTACAAATGGCAGCAAAGATGAGAACAATAATCCGAATAACATTTTGAGTTATATTTAGGAATAATCTGGGTTAAGTTGGGCTACTCAATCGTGTCAGTCTTGTTCGGGTTTTCTTGATTTTCTGGTAACATTATCCATGGTCATTCATGGCAGTTGGCAGCTTGTTTGTATTGTCTCCAAATCCTTCAGTGACATGGTCACTGTAGATCTTCCAAGGGAGTCCAATGCTGCTATGTCCAAAAGATGGTTTCCAGTGAAGTGCATCGCTAACTATTTTTCTTTGATTCTCTAGTCAGCGTGAATCATTTCACTTATTATAACTGATCAGTCAGTCAGTTAAGTGCCATACATGATACAAGCTTGGGCGATCATATCTCTTTCGGGGCATGACTGACTAGGCGGAAGATTTTCCCGATTTAAATTGACATTACTTTCTACGGTAGACTGGTTACCAACTAAGGCTATAAAACCCAATCTGTCCTGCTATTTAACCCATATCTGGAGGAAAAAAATTCATACTTTCTCTAAGGGTACTTGCATGTATGTGAATGCAAAGAATTCAAATGGAATTCGAACTCGACTCCTCCGATTTCTCGTCCCGAGCCGATATCTACTGCACCACAAAACACATCCGTAACGCACTTCCTGTTAGATCTGACATGGAAATCATTTTATCAGTTCTTTTTTATTTTGTTGAATGTTCTTTCCTGTATATAAAAATAGTTCTTAGTATACATATATAATTACAGTATATATATATATATATATATATATATAATGTACATGAACATGTACATAATTTCTTCTATATATGTCCTCTTCTCTACAATCATATGGCTGTTTCAGTGTTTGGACTCAAGCACATCATCGAGAGAAATAAAAGTTTGGAATCATTCTCTGTTTATATTTGGTTCGTTGTTGTTGTGGGGGTTGGTTGGGGTTATTGGTAACTAAGTTATTGGTTGGGGTTATTGGTGTCTCTCGTTTTGACCGTCAGACCCTCGAAGAATACGGTATGTAGGTGCGAAATTGTTGATTAATGGTATTATCTGTTGGAATGCATGTCCTATCTGTCGGGTATATCTTCCGGTTAGAATTTCTAAGAGGGCTTCGTGTTGAGTGGTCATTTTTATGGTTGGCTATCGTTTAATTGTTTCATGTCTGCTGTTAGTGGACCTAATTCATGTATTACATTTGATCCTGTGTCTAGATTTTCACTTTGGGGTTTCTTAGATAGACGTGATAAGGGTGAGGTGTTTTTTCTTTCGAATTTTGATTTTTTCGGTTATGGAATATTTTTTTATTTTATAGGTTTTTTTTTTAAATATATTTTTTTATATTTTATAGTCAAGTTTGGAGTATTATTGTATTTAGGCGAAGTTATTTCAAGAAATCTAAATTTGTATTCTTTAGGAAGTAAATGCAAATTAGCGTTTTATCAGTTTTTGTATAAAGTTGTATGTTTAATCTTAATTTTAAGTTTAAAGGGTCGGCTCTTTTCTTTTAATTTTTTTTTTTTATATTCTTTTTTCTATAAATTATCGTTTGGAATTCTATTTATTTCTTTTAATTTTTTAAATATTTTATTTATTTAGATATTTTTGCTTTAAGGATTTATTACATCGATTTTTTCTATAGCATTTTTTATCTTTTATAATAATAAGAATATCTATTCAAATTTCCAGTACCTTTTTGTGTGATTGTAGGTTTAGATCTTACGTGTGCTTACAGTTTATTTTTGTGTATGGTATAATTATTCTGAAGTAGTATATTTAATCTTGATTTTGAATATATGAATTTTGATACTTTTTCGAGTTTGGGAGCCATTTGTTTAATTTTGATTTTTTAAGTACGGAATGTTTTTGGTGGTCCAGTGGATATCGGCTAGGAACAAGAAATCGGAGAGCCGAGTTCGAATTCCAGTTGAATTCATTGCATTCACTTACGCGCAAATACCCTTGGGAAAGGTATTAATCCATCACTTCCTTCCAGTTATGGGTTAAGTAACAGGACAGATTGGGTTTTATAGCCTTGGCTGGCAACAGCAAGAAGTTTTTGTATAAATATGGCAACTAGTCTACTGCAGAAAGCAATGGCCACCTACTGCGGGATAATCTTCTGCCCAGTCAGTCATGTCTCGAAAGAGACATGATCGCCCAAAGCGTGTTTCACGTATGGCACTTAACTGACTGACTATTGTGTTAAGTAAGGTTATTGGTGTAGGCTTCAGTGATAGACCTTGCTTTAAGGATTTATTGGATCGATTTTTCTATAGCATTTTTTATCTTTTATAATGAGAATATCTAATCAAACTCTTAGTATTTCTTAGCATGATTGTAGGGTTAGGTCCCGAATTGCTTGCAGTTTACTGTGGTTTCGTGTCTCTGATTTAAGAGCTTGTTACTATTTATATATTTAAGGAGCTCTATTTTTTCTTGAAGGCAAAGAAAGCATGGTTCTTTTATAGATTTTGCTGTTCTTGCTTTTTTGAGAATTTTCCATTTGACCATAGGTGTTTTATTTTCGTTTTTTAATTTCCAAAAGTGTTTATATATATATATATATATATATATATATATATATATCTTTTGTACAATAAAGACGGAAGCTGATGATGGTTCGCCTGAAATAGGCCTATACCTCCGATTTACCATGGAAAACGTGTCTGTCTTAATTTTTCTTATATTTGCTCTATATGTATTTATATACATATATATTTAGAGCTCTCTTAGAGAGTTATCCTACTACTAAATATACAGGATACTCCTTTGGATTCTTCTATATCTACACCGCATGCTGATATATATAAATTTATTTATATATATATATAGCAGATATACACGACTGGAAAGGAGTGTAAGACAAGTTTGTGTCATTTCACCGGATTAACACGTCACCCAATAAGTCCCCGGTCTGAAATGTAAATGGCGCCACTAATTTAAAAAATCCGTATAATTTTTATGAATTACTAACATTCAAATGGCACGTGAGCAAATTTGTGCTTAATTAGATGATTAGTTTGCAAATTACAGTTATTTAAGTGAAGCTACTGCTGCAAATTTTCAAAACAATGGAATAATCTGAATTTCGTGTGTTGTGGGAGCTGCGTTTGATCACAGTCAATCAAAAATAACAACGCGTTGACGATTCAAAGCGCTGTTTTTAACAGTTTCAACGCAACAACAAGAAGTTTTTGTGTAAATATGTGACAGTGGATGAAATATGAATCCATCACTTCACTCCGGAGTCAAGTCGGTAGTCAGCTGAGTAGACAGCAGCAAGTGAAAGCCGTCCAAAACGACCAAAGGCACAAACACAGCAGACAAGGTTTTGGCCTCCGTATTTTGGAATGCGCAAAGTATTTTTTCATCGATTACCTTGAGAAACGAATAACCATCAATAGCGAATATTATATAGCATTATTGGTGCGTTTGAAGGAAGAAATTGCTAAAAAACGGTCATAAATGAAGAAGAAAAAAGTGTTCTTTCACGAAGACAACGCACCGTCACAAGTCGATCGCAACGATGGCAAAACTACATGAATTGCACTTCAGATTGTTTTCGCATGCACCCGATTCTCTTGATCTGGTCCCTAACGACTTTCAAGGGAAGGAGATCTGGCTCCAATGAAGAAATGATATCGGAAACTGAAGCGTATTTTGAGGTCAAAAACAAATCGGTCGACAAAAAGACATCGAATTGTTAGAGAAGCGTTGGAATCAGTGTATCACCCTAAAGGAGACTATGTTGATGAATAAAGTCGAATTTTTCCTAAAAGTTGTTGTTTTATTAAACCCGGGATTAAGTGATGTGTTAATTCAACATATACAGCGAGACTATTCTGAAAGTATTAAAAATCCTGTCAGTATTCCTGACTGAGGATTACCACGTTAATAAAATGTCTGATAGCAGACACGGAAAGAAAACTATAAAACCTCTCACAGAATGGAGCAAAGGAAAGCAAGAAGAAAGGACTAAGCATAAACTACAAGAAAACTGAATACATAGTCAACAGCAAAAAGAGGAGACTAAAATGACAATTGCAGGTTTGAGATACTAAAATCAAGCAGGTACAGAAATTTAAATACCTGGGAAGTGTTCTAACAGAGAACGGAAGGCGTATTGGTTTGGCCAAGGACTCATTTCAAAAGCTAAGCAGAGTATTGAGAAACAGGAAAAATTCATTGGAAATAGAGAAAAGAGTGCTAAGCTGTTACATGATATCTGTCCTCATCTATTGCTGGACAATTTTTTCAGAGATGAAAGAGAGACTCGAAGCAACAGAAATGTGGTTCTACAGAAGGATGCTGAGGATACCATGGACTGTACATGTGAACAACGATGAGGTTTTGGAGAGAATGGAAAAAAAAAGAAAAGTTATACTTAACATCAGGAAAAGACAGCTAAAGTTTCTTGAACACGTAATGAGGAAGAAGAAGGGGAGAATCTGATACTCACAAGGCGGATAAAGTGAAAGAGGAACAGGTGAAAACTGCATGTGACATACTTGATGGGCTTAAGCAAATAGATGGCAGAGAAAGGTTTGGGTGAAATAACAAGATAAAACAAATCAAGAACTATATGAGATAGGTAGATGTAAAGGGCCATGAAGGAATACGGCACATAAAAGAAAAATAAAGCCGTATTTACATTATTCGAACAATTGTCCTCATCTTTGTTGCCATTTGTGTGACGTTTCGGTCGTTGTACGCTCCTGCCTTCTTCAGGTGCTAGGAATTTCTAACCGAACCCTTTATTACACTCACTTGGGGTGTACGGTCTTCATCGCTTACGTAGGGCTTTTTCTCGTAGTCATGAGTTGTTCCTATACTTAAGGATACATGGCCCAGTGGATATAAACGTTGATTAGTTCCTGTGACTTGAACCAATGAATTGTGAGTTCAATACCAGGATACAGCAGAGGGTTAGAGGCAGATAACACATAACTACCAGAAAAGGCTCCACGCAAAGGATGAAGATTATATACTCCAAGTGGGTGTAATAAAGGGTTCGGTTCTAAATTCCTAGCACCTGAAGAAGGCCGGAGCGCACAACGGCCGAAACGTCGTACAAATTGCAACAAAGATGAGGACAACAGTCCGAATAATGTAAATACTGTAAATACTACCTCATCTAAGAAATGTAGACAAATACTAAAGAAAAAGCTGTTATCTCTCTTTCCGGTATTGATTTGAGTTTCCTTCTTAACCTTTTACTTAAATCAAGATGGAATGTTAACGTCTTGATTATATATATATATATATATATTTTACAGAGAAGTGCATCACTAACTACTTTCCTTTGCTTCTCTTGCAGATCCAGCTCCTTTCACTGATTATATCTGCTGTGTTTAAAACGTAAAAATTGTGATAAAAGCTCATTTCAATCCACGTGTTCAAAACGAGACTCAGAATTACGAAAGTTAACCCTTTATTTCATTCACTGGGGTAGATTTTTCTCGTTCCAGATTTAACAGTTATCTCCCTTTAACTCAACTCAAAGCTTTTTTACTCACATCTGCTGTAGTATTGAATTCACAACTCCTTGGGTCAAGTGAATTCAACCAGCGCCTTTATCCACTGGGCCATGTGTTCTATTTCAGTGAACGAAATATAAGGTTCGGCTTGAAATTACAATCACTTGAAGAAGGTCAGAGTGTACAATGGTTGAAACGTCGTGAATATGGCAACAAAGATGTGGACAAATGTCCGAACAATGTAAATAGTGTAAATAATTACGATATTTACAGTATTTACATTATTCAGACTATTGCCCTCATCTTTGTTGCCATTTGTACGATGTTTCGGTCGTTGTACGCTTCTGCCTTCTTCAGGTGCTAGGAATTTCGGACAGAACCCATCATTACAATCACTGGGGTATATATCTCCATCCCTATGCGTAGAAAGTGTTGTTTTAAAAAAATCTTTTAAAATAAAAGTGTTTATTACCATCATTTTTTACCACCAGATGAAACATTCTTCTTACAATGTCGAAACAAAATGTACAATTTTGTAGTAGTTTGTAGTTCTCACATGTTCTAACGTAATAATTAATAATAAATATGTATGTATGTATCCATACATACAAGCATATTTATTATGTATGTATGTATGTATGTATGTATGTATGTATGTATGTTAAGCATGTATAGTAGACTTACATACCACAAACAAAATGATACTACTTTAAACATTATTGCCAAAATACACCCGCAGCCATTACCCAAATCTGTTTGTAATAACAAAAAGCATTACTTATATATGACCTTCCTCGTTCGACATTTTCCCCCAAATCACTGTCAATGCAAAACCGTTAAACTTTACCTGATCCCTTTTTCTTTACAACGCGTGCCACGACACCCCCTTTTCTCTCCCTACCTCACGAAACCGTTGTGAATAATTTGGAAAGATATTTGATTAGTGAAAAAGAATTATGTGTCTAAAGTTTTAAGCACGGGCGTTGTGTGAGCATGATTTTGTGTGGTAATGGCGGTCGTTGTGCCGAGCTATGACGAGATAGAGATTGCTTGCTGATGGGAGTTGTGTCGAAGGAAAGATTGGTCTATAATCGTGATGAATGTCTTTGGCCACAAACCTGATGGCTTTGTTGGAAAATGTCATTGTTAATCTTTCGTTTTCTCGTCGTCCGTCTCTGGGTGATGGCCTCTCGCTTTGCCGCCTCCACCACTTGACGTCTACACCGTTCCCGTGCCCGCTTGGGCGGCGATTATTGTTTATGCTGTTGTATGTAAATGCGGAAGCGATGACAGTCATAAATGTTCTTTCTTTTCTAGCAGCTCTGACGGAGTTTCTTTCAATTTCCCACAAATAGAAGGACGGACGCCAATCAAGTACACAGGTTCGATGAAAGTGGTCGGGTAAGACGCAGACTTCTTCAAACACCATCAAATAAAACGCAAAAGAGAGGGATAAAGTAGAAACAAAAGAGACTGCTTTCAAAATTCTAATTTCTTTACACCTTTAAGAAAAATGGATGATAAGTTCCGCAGTAGCAAACGTTATGTTCCATCCTAACTATTTCGAACAATTTCGATTTGTTCTTACAGGATAATGGATATGAAATTGGTTTTGTCTAACGCTTACCCCGGACTAAAACTGTAGTGTAATAGAACAAATATTAGCAGTAAAGACTACTTCATTCCGCGCTTACGATCAACTTTGTCGCGTTCCATTGAGCATTATTTAAATTCAACCACACTCTCCTAATCAATTTACGTTAATTTATTTTTGCCGTTATAATTTTTATTACTTATCTTAACTCATAGGTCGACATTCTACGATGCTGAAGGGGAGTCACGACTTCACGTATTTTATTAATGGGATGCTTGGAAAGAAAGGAAATATGTTGGCTTTCAAACATTAGTCTATCCGTAAAAACAACAGGAGTGCTAGAATAACCCATAGATTCCAGAAATGTACTATACGATTACACACACACACACATCTCTCTCTATATATATATAATATATGTGAGTAAAATGAATAAATAGCGAGATCTTCAACACGGCTCTACAAATTTAAATACATATATTAATTTTCTTTCAAATTGAAAGAAATGAATTACAAAAGATTCTTTACGAAACAATATCACAAAATGATGTTGTCTTTCTTTACAATACAACCGAATCAATCGCATTAGTATGATAAACAGAATGCGTCTACAGGTGTGAATGTGCGCATCACGTATTTACGTTGTTTTATTTATGCGTGTAAGTTGGCAGCCGATAGGCCCTGTCTCTTGTCGCTCTCAATATTTTTCCGTATGACATCTCTCCCAAACCCCGCCCCGCCACCCATTTGCTCAAGCCTATCAAATATGTCTAGCGCTGCTTTCCCTGTCTCTCTTTCCCTCTATCCATCTTATTAGTATTAGATTCTCCAGGCCCTCTTTCTTCATTACGTGTCCCAGGAACTTCATCTGTCGCTTCCTGATGTTATGAGTTTTCTTCTCGTTTGCATCCTCTTCAACAGCACAACGTTGTTCATGTGTTCAGTCCATAGTATTCTCAGCATCTTTCTGTAGAAGCATATTTCAGCTAGCTCGAGCCTTTCCGTCCTTAAGGAAATCGTTCGACATTCACTACCATACAGAAGGACAGATATCACATAGCAGTCCAGCATTCTTTTCTTTTCTTTTTTTTTTTTTTTTTCTAATGAGATTTTCCTCTCTCGGTACTCTTTTTAGCTTTTGAAATGCGTCCTTCGCCATAACAATGCGTCTTTGAATCTCAATGTCGCACTTCCCATTCACTGTCAGAACACTTCCCAGGTATTTAAATTTTTTAACTTGTTTTATTTTAGTTTCTTCAACCTGTAGTAGGTGTTTTGGGGGTTTTCTTTTTGCTGATGACCATGCATTCAGTTTTCTTGAAGTTTATGCTCAGTTCTTTCTTCTCGCTGTCACTTGCTACCTTCTGTAGGGCGTCCTGCATTTTCTTTTCCGTGTCTGCTATCAGTACCGTATCATCCGCGTATCTTACATTGTTGAGATTGTGATTTTATTTTTCTCAACTTTTTTTTAATCGTTTCACCCCGTGCAAGGCGGTAATGCCACTGATATGCAGGGGCTACATAAGTGTAAAAGATTAATTAGAAGAGAGTGAAGAGGAAGACGAACCAGTTAGAAAGGAGCAATAGAAAGATGAGAATGCAGGTGTGATGACAGTTTCAAAGGTAGAGAGAAAGGAAAGGATATACGGGGTGGGGAAAGAACTAGAGTCAAGTGGTTAATAGATGAGTATTGACATTGCATTTAAATTCCTGGAGGTTGTAGCCGTCAGGAAAGCAAGAATATGGGAGCGAGTTCTACAGGCGGGAAGTGCGAGAGAAGAAGCTGCAGGAGTAGAATGTGTCTAACCTGACTGTGAATGGGTGGGACCCAGTTGCCAATCTGGTTGCACGAGTAAACACCTGTTGAGGAGGCACCAGTGACTTAAGTTCGTTGGAGCAGAAGCCATGAAAGTATTTATAGAACAGACAAAGGGAGGCCACATTTCGTCGGTGGGGAAGTGGCTGTAGTCGAGCCGCCAAGTCAGTACCTATCACATTACTGATTCTCCTTTGGAGCCTGTCGAGAACACTGAGGTGAACGGCAGGGGCGCCTGACCATATATGGCAGCAGTATTCCATGCACGGACGAATGGTTGACTTGTATATATGCAGGATGGATTCAGGCGGAAAAAACATCCTGGCCCGACACAAAACCACCCAATGATACAGATACAACAACTTCAAGTTAAATACAAAAATAATTTTAAAGTTAACTTTGACAGTAAAGAGGTAATCTCTCTAAACACTACAACCTCCTTCGTAACATATTCCTTCATCTTCAACCAAACACGACTTAAATTAAAAGTAACCTTTGACTGGCTGATTGTCAGTAATGAAGAAGCATATCAACATATAATCAGTCAGTCAATTAATTGGCATAGGTAATACACGCTTTGGCGATCATGTCTCTTTGGAGACATAACTGACTAGGTAGAAAGATTTTCCTGCAGTAGTTTGCTATTACTTTCTGCGGTAGACTGTTTGCCAACCAAGGCTATAGAACCTAATCTGTCCTGCTATTCAACCCATGAATGGAAGAAAAAAATATAAAGGCAGTTAAGTGCCATACGTGATACACGCTTGGGCGATCATGTTTCTTTCGAGACGAGTCTGACTACGCAGAAGATTTTCCCGCAGTAGGTTCCTATTATTTTCTGCGGTAGACTGGTTGCCAACCAGGGCTACAGAACCCAATCTATCCTGCTATTCAGCTCATAGACTGAGGGATAAGAGATGAATTAATAACTTTCTCAAAGGTATTTGCAAGTAAATGAAATGAATTCGACTAGAATTTGAGCTCATAAAAAAGAACCGAAACAGCGAGTAACGTTCGACGTGAGTCGGTATCTTGTGGTTAGTAGCAATAAACTTAAATAAAACAAAATGGTTTCCTAACCAACTTGTTTTATTTAAGCTCAGTGCTTATGAAAACTCCATATTGATTATATTTAGTTTACCCCAGTCATTGCTATTGCTTGCCCACACCATCTCCAATCCTCACTAGGTTTCGGGCTACTGCATACCACTTATCACTATATTAAAATTTCACCTCTGAGCCAACCATTTTTTGGTATCAGTATTCGAATCTTTAATACTTTTGTTTACTGCTGACTACTCAACTTCCGACAACGCTGGACCTGTGAGGTTTGTCCGGGGAGCCTGGGAATTAAAAGTATAACCGTGACTATTTCAGTCACAGAAAGTAGCGTGCTTCGGCGGGTAAAACGGTAGCAAGTTTAAGCTTTAAACATTCTGCTGTCAGTCAGATTTGAAACGTAAGAAGTTTATCAAACAGCAGCCAAAACAAGGTGAAATCCTTTAATTCGACCAGGGAATAATCTGTGTAGGCTGAAGTCTGTTGTGAAGACAGCCTTGTCTGACACATATTTCTATTTTTGTATATCTGTTGAATTCATTTTCTATCTGCATTTTTTCTATGCATTTTGATTCTAATCTTCTTCTATGCACCGTGTTCATTCAGGACGTAGGTGATCATGGCCAACGACATCTTCCTATCCCTTGTCTCTCTTCTCCTGTTATCCTACTCAATTTCCGCTCCATCATCCCTCTGCTCAAGTCCACCAAGTATGTCATGCGTTGCTTTTCCTTGTCTCTCTTCCCCTCTATTCGTCCCGTGATCATCATGTTCCCAAGCTAACACTTCTCATTCAACCATACGTGATACACGCTTGGACAATCGTGTCACGAAAAAGACATGACTAACTGGACAGAAGATTATCCCGCATTACTTTCTGCAGTAGACTGGTTGCCAGCCAAGGCTATATAACCCAATCTGTCCTGTTATTTAACCAATAACTGAAGGAAAGAAACGGATTAATACCTTTACCAAAGTGCCTAAGTGAATGCAACGAATTCAACTGGGATTCGAATTCGGCCCCATATGTCCCAAAAAACTTCAGCTGTCTTTCCCTGATGTTAAGTATCAGTTTCTTTTTCGTGTCTATCCTCTCCAAGACCTCGTCATTTCTCAAATGATTCATCCACGGTAATCTCAGTATCCTTCTGTAGAACCTCAATTCGGTTGCTTCATCATTTCTAAATGTCAGTAGTGCTAAGCAGTTCTATTATTTGTAGCGTACTTAATCAAACGCCTTTCCGTAATCTATAAAACACAGGTACCTCTTTCTTCATTCTATTGCTCTTTCTCATCATATTCAGAGCATAAATATCGCGTTCCTCGTCCCAGTGTCTTTGACAAACGCGCACCGTTTTTGTTCTGTTTCCGGTCTGATTCTGTTGCCAGCTCTATTCGTCAGAATTCAGATAAGTTTCGTTATATGGCTCATTAGGCTGATAATTGTCCTTTACACGATAGCAAAAACAAATTTAGCACGCATGGCTAGTGGAAGAGTCTCATGCTCTCGTCCCTGAATCTGATTCGTCACTATTACAATTTTCATAAGCTCATATTCCAATAAAATACAAATTTTATTGTTTGTAACCGAATTATATACAATGGTCATATGCAATATAACTGAACAATCCACATAGAAAAAATGAAAATATATACAAAGATATGTTAATATGTCAATGTTTTCTGGTAATTTTTAGCTTGAGATATTTTATGTTAAAGTTTGAATAATCCAAACACATTCAACATTGATAAGTAATTTATAGAGTGTTTTTTTTTTCTTTCAGATTTAGCATGAGTAAAAACTTCATGGATTTGGACAAAACAAAACAAAACAAAACAAACAAACAAAAAACTAGTGAAACCCAGAATTATGTCAAAATCCGAAAAAATGCTTTATTTAATCAGTTTATGCTTTTGTTTAATGTGTAACGTATACAAATGTAGGTGGAAAAAAAGTGTTGATAAGGCAGAGAGGGATAAAGCACTGACCGGGATTCTCAATAAGGCTTGCCAAGGTAGAAAATAATCTGAGTCGTTCAGTATCGAAATACTCAAAATGAATATTTAATATACAAGTGGATTTGTGGCGTAAAAAATGGTAGGAAAATTTTTATATCGATATGTCGTCTAAATAACGTCAACATATATATTGATGTACTTACTATTTATACATTAAGACATAAAAAAACTCTGAGTGTCACAGGATATATATATATATATATATATATATATATATATATATATATATAATCTAAATTTATTTATAAAAAAGAACTTTGTGTGTGTGTATGTGTGTGTGTATGTGTGTGTGTGTGTGTGTGTGTGTGCCTGTTACCTATAGACTCAGAAACAGCTGAACCGATTTTCTTGAAAATTTACACAGTTGTACTATAAGCGTCTGCGAGTGTTCTTAACTAGGTTTTGTATCGAAAATCGATAATCGAAAAAATCGGGTTAGAGAAGTAGTGGCCCAATTTTAATCAAATTTGATACACTCAAAGACAAAGACATAAGAAACGATATTCAGGAGTTTCATTGTTGCAGTTCTTACAGTAATGCAGAAAATCGATAATATATATATATATATATATATATATATATATATATATACATACAAGGCAAGATGTTTGTGTGTGTGTCTGTTTATCTGCCTGTATGTCTGTATTTTTTTTTCAGCCCTTTTATTTTTGCTTTTGCTTCGAGTTTGGCTCTAAGTAAATATAATTGTAGTTCTTAGTCTCAGCCATGATATCATTTACTCAGAGGACTTATTTAGCCTTCAAAATTCAGTTTACGGCGAAAAAAACTTATTTGATATCGATAGCAGGAAATCAAAATTTGACTTACAACCATTAATTTTTCTTTCGGTATACGGTTTCGCTTTAAATGGAAACAACTATTGCATTTTAGTCTTTCGTGCCAACGTCCAAAGAGTCTGAGCTCCAGGACCATGGATTAGTTTTAAACCGTACTGATGAGCTGTGATACAGCGAAACAGATCTGTCTGCGGATCTCTCTCTCTCTCTCTCTCTCTCTATATATATATATATATATATATATATATATATATGTATATGTATGTATGTATATATTCAGAATTCAACCGACTACGGAACCTTGGTTTCAACCTTTCGCTATCTTCAGGCGTTTTATATGATCTTAAAATATATTTTCTGGGATGTTTGCATCCAGACATTAGTTTGTATTCGGTCCCTTTATTTATAGATATATTTTTAAGATCATATAATATAATTTTTGAAAAAAAAAATTACCTATTTTCTTGAAATAAAGCCACAGTCACCGTCAGAACTTGTAATTTTACAGTGAAAATGTGAAGTTTAATGTCATTTTCGAGGGAACCTCCACCTTTAAAAAATGTAGAAACAATTAATTTGAGCTAATGTTAGATTATTTTTTTATATGGATCTTCTTAAAAATAAATTCTGAATTACCTCCCTTGATTAGTCTCATTATCGAAAGTGAAGTGATGACAATTTAATTCAGTTCAGAATTAAAAGCATTGGGTGAAATTTAAAACTCAAAAATATGTTTCACATTACTTCTGTAATGGCAGTTCGATGAGTGACAAATGAACGTGACTATTTTGAAAATGTATACTAATTTATTATTCTATATACTTATTATTCATATTAGTGTGTTTGTTAAAATATTAGTAGGCTGGAGTTGCTATCAATTCCAAAATATCTTGTGTTCAAATGATTTTTTTGGCTTTCTTGATAGCGGTTTGCCAACTAAAAAGCTATCTCTTTCCCCCTCAAGCTAGGTGTTAGTAACAAGGCACAATTGTCTTAGGAAGAAAGCATTAATCTATCTTCTGCCTACACGCAGTCATAAACAGAGATCTCTAGTCTGGGGTGCTATAAGGTCTACCCTTAATTCAAAGGTATGTGTGCTGCAGAAAAACTAGACCATTGTCTTTCAAGAAAAACCCCGTGTCACGAATTGCTGTATTATGTGCATGAGGCTTTCATTTCTTTCTTTATCATGAACATTTTCGCATTCGATTAGAAATTATCCAAGTTGTACACAAGTGTTGAAATATTATTTAACACCGAATCCTGCGAATTCAAGTTTAGTCTAAGTACAAGTAAAGCATTTTTGTTTTTTTACTTTATACCAGCGGACCAAACCCACGGGTCATTTCGCGCCAAAACGGGCAATTTTAAAATGTTTTATTGTGTATTTTGCAGACAAATTATTTTATAAGTAGTTATATAAGAATAGATGTAATTCAGTTTTAGTTCTATTTTGTAGCCGGGTTTTCCCCAAAAGCTCAAAATTAAATAAAATTTTCAATAGGAATTCAATTATATCTGTACTAGTAATTTAGAAAATTCCATAAAAAATAACAAAATGCCAGAAACCTAAATAATAACGTGCAACATAATATCACTAATAAAGAATGTAACTGCAGGGACAAAAACAAATGCCCACTTGATGGACTTTGTAAAACAGAAGGAGTTATATACAAAGCAGAGGTATATGATACAGATAGACAAAGAAAAACATATTTGGGGTCCACAAATGGAATTTTTAAAAACAGATGGAATAATCACAAATCTACATTTAAACTGGAAAACCTTAAAAATTATATCAAACTGGCTAGCCACGTGTGAAAATGAAAAAAAAAATGGAAAAGATCCTGATATAACTTGGAGTATAGTAAAAAATATGACAAACCATATAACGGTGATGATGTCTACAGATTGTACCAAGAGAAAAAGTTAGCCATTGTGTTGTTTCCAGAACAAAAAAAAAACTGAATGAAAGATCAGCAGTAATGTCCAGATGTAATCTCACTGAAAAATACATATTTGGATCATACAAACCCGGATGAAAGTGATTTAAGTTCCTTAATTATGTCCTCCCTAATTTTAAAAATATTCGATTTTTTAAAAATTTCAGTTGCACGTTCGTAAAAATTCTTCTTTGTACGTTTGAAAAACGGGAAATCAGTTACTATAAATCGCCTGAAGATACCGAAAGGTTGAAACCCAGGTTGCGGAAATAAATCATTTCCAAATGAAAAATATTCAAAAGTTCTCGAATATAAATGTATTGAACACTTTTGATACAACTGTATACTGGTCTAATTTAATTAGGACCAAAATCTAATTATATATATGTATGTATGTATAATGTCTGTCAGGTCACTTAACAAGTTCTTCTCGTACCGTATAATTCAGTACAAACTAACTGCATGGTCGAATCATCGGTGACTAAACTGGTTCTCCCACCAGGATTTTCTATTGAGTTAAGTTGAATAAAAACTACCAATGAGTAGCTGAAACCTCTTGTAAGACCAACAGACATACAGCCCAATAGAGTAGACTGGTCTCCATAGATATGTATGCAGCCAGTGCAGTGATGACACGATATTTCTGGGCAGAAGTTTTCCTAAACTGATATCAACGACCAGAGCAAGGTTCTGTCAAGAGGGATAGGCTCCGCTAGGTCTGGTGGTTCAAGACACACAATGCGTGAATGAATATTTTTTCGGTTTCCAACCAAAATATGTGGAAAGAACTGGCCAGGTGCTCAGTTGCACTGTGAACGTAGGAACACACTCGCTCATAGGAATAATGATGATAATGATGATTTAAAAATAACAAATTAAATCGCTTTGAATTTAAGAGAATAATAAATACAAATAAAATAAATTAAAATAGGACACAATATAGAACCAATTTACCAAAGTCAAAACAAGATTTCAACATAAACCCCTATAAAAAAAAAAAAGTTCCTTAATTTGAGCGATGTCGAGTTAGACAGGGAGAGAACCGCTGAAAGAATAATTGTTGAAGAATGAGAGCGTGCGTACCTAGCGGTTATCAATAAGTCATATTCACTGGAATCTTGCTGGGTGACCCCTCGGGTAAAAGAGAGCAAACCAGTTATATGATTGACGGCGAAACATTGTCTGTCATTGCCTGCTGCGATCTCGTATTTCAAGAAGTTTCTGCCCGCTGTCGTCGTCCACAGCCCTCAAGACACTCATGTTGAGAGAGTGAAGTGGGTGACTGTCAATATCCAGTGTGTAATTACGAACGCCGAATGCTGGGAAAAGTGAAATATGGAACATAATCGTTTTCATCGCTGACTTCTACAGTGATATCCGCGCCGTTTTTCAGAAACGGGCTTCCGTTGTCTTTTACAAAAACCAGTAATCGATAAACAGCACGGAATTCATAATCTAATGACATAACAGTTGAATTCTTCCCATCCTTGCTGATTTGAAAAAGTAAAAACATTCTCTCCTGTGGTAAGAAGAAATAAGTCAGCTTTCTCCTCGAAGGACCTAAATCCGGGTCTGAAGCATTTACAGCGCCGACGATGATTTTTCGGACACCGATTCTCATATGACTAGAAGCTGTATGTCTCTTTGGAAAAATGCAGCTGTACGTCACCGACGTCCATTACTGTGATGGAAAACTTGCTTTCGGCGTATAAAGGAGGAGATCCTTTATCTTGACAGCTGATAGTGATATTGTACGCGCCTTCTTCCTCTCTGTCGGATGTCATACATTGACACCCGCACACGCACACACACACACACATATACGCATGCTCACTCTGCGTTCCACGTGATGACTTTCCCGCCAAAAAACGAAGTCTTTTAAAAACCGGAAACAGCACGTGATACAGCAGAAAGGATTTCGTCCCGGGGCGAGGACAGACAAGACAGACATGCCTTCCTAATTCACACAAACACTCGCGCACTAATTGCGGGTAGCAATTAGTGGCGCAAATATTTTTTATTCTCTTAATTTTCTTCTCTGACATTAACTTTCATTGAAACCGGACTCTACAACTTCTTATGCATGCTTTCTCAACCCTAATTCACCTTTCACAAATTTTTCTCATTTTTCCATTTCACCATGTGCTTTTTGAGAATCCAATATGGCTGACCAGCAGTCAGACGTTTCAGCAACCTCCTCCCACACCTATGAGCAACGTCTGTGCCCCCACCTTTTTTTTCAGCAACAAGCCCTCTCTGTCATTTTTGGCAGGATGACTACTACTACTGCTACAGCATCATCATCAATGTAACCAGACCACCATATATACGGACATATTGAAAAAAATATTTTTAATATTTGTTTCAATCTAGGGGGGCTATTGTCGGATGTCATACATTGACACCCGCACACGCACACACACACACACATATACGCATGCTCACTCTGCGTTCCACGTGATGACTTTCCCGCCAAAAAACGAAGTCTTTTAAAAACCGGAAACAGCACGTGATACAGCAGAAAGGATTTCGTCCCGGGGCGAGGACAGACAAGACAGACATGCCTTCCTAATTCACACAAACACTCGCGCACTAATTGCGGGTAGCAATTAGTGGCGCAAATATTTTTTATTCTCTTAATTTTCTTCTCTGACATTAACTTTCATTGAAACCGGACTCTACAACTTCTTATGCATGCTTTCTCAACCCTATGTAACCTTTTTCAATATATTGTTTTTCCGTTTACTTTCGCCTTCTTGTTCATTCATAAATCTTGCTTCAAACCTTAACGAATGTTACGTCGAGTCGACCGTTAAAATATAAATTAGTAAGTGGACGGCCTATCATCCACTACACTCTCTATCGATCAGGTTTTTCACAGTTACTTTATATTCTTGCAAGTCGCGGCTATAGAATTGGAACTTGTCGTCAAGGTGGTGGTCAGGGGGAATGCAAACCACCATACAGTCCGGCTGAGGATTTCGATCGATGACCATCACGTACGCGATAAAGCTACCAACCTCGACATCTTCAGAAATTGCTGACCGTATTCTCCGGAGACGCGTACACAAAGGTTATGTCTGTGGCAGGGGCAGTATTCTGTTCGTTTGCTATGCCGACCAAAGCTGTATTGAGTTCAGAGGTCGGATCCTTGTGTCGATTGTTTTTGCACACACAAGTTTCACCGCTGGGAAAACCTTTCCAGCAGATAAAAACACACACTTCAGTTATTTTTTGTTTAGATTTAAGTAAGAAACAACGTCAGTTGTTTTTGACATTAAACAAAATTGTTTTCACCGATGTCTGAATCTCTAGCGAAAAGAACTACAACGGATTTCATCCAACGAAATATATTTTTTACGATGACGTTATAAATCTCTTGTCAAAACACTTCAAAATAATGACTGGCGTCACTCACAAAAAGTTCAATATTTGAAACATTTCCTCTGTGTTCTGAACTCGTCCTGAGCATCAATTTTGATCTGATACTCGAAAACGACAGAGGAGAGTACAGAAAGTTAATAATGTACAGTTTTACATTATTCGGACTATTGTCCTCATTTTTGTTACCATTTGCACGATGTTTCGGCCGTTGTACGTTCCGGCCTTCTTCAGGTGTTAGGAATTTCTAACCGAGCACTTATTACAATTACTGGGTTATATGATCCTCATCCATTGCTTTGAGCCTCTTTTGGTAGTCATGAGTTATCTCCCTTTAACCATGTTTGTTCACCACTGCCTGGTATTGAACTTACAACTCTTTGGGTCAAGTCACAGGAAATAATCAATCTTTACATCCACTGGACCATGTGTGTCCTTAAGGACACATGGCAACACAAATGAGGACAATAGTTCTAATAATGTAAATATTACCTCATTTCAGAAATATAGACAAGTTAATTATGTGTTGTAGCGATTTAATAAGAATAGCTTTGATGTGGCACAAAGCCGAAAGTGTAGAGCACTCGGTGAGGATTGAACTCGCAATTCAGTCGTAATTTATCTAGCGAGACGAGTGCATGATTCAGTCGTCGTATTTTTTTTAATCGTTTCACCCCGAGCAAGACATTCCACTGCCACTGTAGCGCACGAGGTTACATAGGGTTGGGGGAGCGATGGGAAAGGATAATTAGATATAGAAAATGTCAGAAGGAGGGTGATAGACGGGTGGGGGTACCGAGAATGAGGGTTGGTTAGATGGTGAGAGTGTTTGAGAGAATAGATGCAAGTTAGCGTGTTAGGAGGTGTCTATTGACCTTACATTTAAACTCCTGGAGATTGTAGCCGTCGGGGAAGCAGGCATGTGGAAGAGAATTCCACAGGCGGGAAGTGCGAGAAAAGAAGCTGTTGGAGTAGAAATTGTGGTTACATTTTATCGGTTTCACTGTAAAAGGGTGGGACCTAGTTGCCAATCTAGTATCTCGTGTAAATTCGTAACTAGGCAGCACCAATTACTTAAGTTCATAGGAGCAGAGGTCGTGAAAGTACTTGTAGAAGAGGCACAGGGAAGCCACGTCACATCGGTGAGAGAGTGGTTGCAGCCGGTCCGCCAAGACAGGATCGATCACGTTACAGATTCTCCGTTGTATTTTGTCAAGAAGCTTGAGAAGAGTAGCAGGGGCACCCGACCAGATGTGGCAGCAGTATTCAATACACAGGCGGATTGTAGATTTATAGATGTGTAGGATAGATTCAGACGGGAAAAATTTCCAGGCCCTGCACAGAGAACCGACCTTCATAGCAGCGGACTTAGCAATGGATTCGATATAGTCATTCCATTTGAGGTCCGCCGAGAGTGTTATGCCAAGGAGGCGTAGTGTTTTACTCTCAGGGAGGCAAGCCTGTTCCATGCTAATGGGAGGTAGGTGCGATTGTCTATGGTGGTTAATTGATAGCAGCTTCGTTTTGGAGGCATTGAAATTCACGAGCCACTTCCTACCCAGTCCACCACGGATTGGAGGTCCTTTTCAAGCTTGGCAGTGAGGTTTGCTTTGTCGCCTTCACCGTATTTTTGATCGATGCGAGAGTAGATTGTGGTGTCATCGGCGTACATGCCTACTCGCGATCTAATGGCATCTGGGAGGTCATTAAAGTAGATCAGAAAGAGCGTGGGACCCAGGAGAGAGCCTTGAGGGACGCCAGCGTTCGTATAGTAGTTTTGGGAGGCATGACCGTTTAATACTACCTTCAATGTGCGGTTAGAGAGGAAAGACTAGATTAGATCAAACAAATATCCAGTTATACCATAGCTCCGCAGTTTGCACAAAAGGCCAGCATGTCAGACTCTGTCGATCGCTTTGGAGATGTCCAAGGCAACGGTTCGTGCATCGCCATTCTTGTCGAGAGCTTGGTATATGTACTCGGTAATGGTCGTTAGCATATCAGCAGTAGACCTGGTGAAGCGGAAACCGTACTGTTTTTCCGAGAGAAGCCTGTGGGCCGTGAGATGCTGAATCACCTCGGCGTTGATAATAGTTTCGAAAATTTTGCCAAAGATCGGAAGGAGGCTGATAGGGCGGTAATTAGCGGAGTCCGAAGGTTCGCCAGTATTCTTAAATATAGGTACTACAGAGGAGGACTTCTAACAGGCAGGAAAGCAAGATGCAGATAGGCAGAAGTTATAGAGTTTAGAGAGGACAGAGGAGAGCTCTGGGGCACATTTCTTCAGGACTATGATTGGGATTCTGTCACCACCGCTCGCCTTGTGAGGGTCAAGTTTTGAGATTATCTTAGAGACCAGCGAGGGTGTAATGCTGACGTTATTCAGTTCAGCCTTAGTTCTAGGTGGGAAGTCGGGAGTAGGTACTCCTGACGAATCCAATGTCGAATTGGTAGAGAATCTACGAGCAAAGCATTCAGCCTTGTCCGTAGAGGTGAGGACCTCAAATTCGTTGATTAGTGGGGTTATTGAAGTCTTACTCTTGTTGAGCACGTTTTTGCAGAGTCGCCAGTAATCTTTGGCGCCGAACTTAGAGGATGCTATGCGTTGCTTCATTCTGGCTGCAAACACCAGCTCAGCTTTGTTTAGAATTTTTTTTACACTTATTACTTGCTGAGGCGAAAAGGCGCCTATTTCGGTCCGACGAGTGGCTTCGATAGAGCCGGAAGAAATGGTTCCGGTGGGCAATGGCAGCCGAGCAAGCGGGCGAGAACCAGGGAGACGAATTTGATTTAAGCTGGAATTTCCTGGCCGGGATGAAAGCATCGATGCCAGCCTTAACCTAAGAGGAGACATCGGACGCGCAGTCTTCGACGGGAAGACCGAAGACGTTGTTCCAGGGAACGTCACAGTTAGTTTCACATATGGCTAATTTCAACTGTCTCTTTATGATTCTAAATGTGTCCTTTTAGACTCCATTTTTCTTAAAACTTCCTTATTGCCCACATGCTCTGCCCATGGCATTCCCAGCATCGTTTTGACGAACCATATCCTTGTTTCCTCAAATCTCTTTATCTTGTGGCCTTAGCTAGTGCAAGTCGTTATCTATAGTCGGTGGCGAAAGACATAAACCTATCCTTAAGCCTCTCCCATCACCTATTCTCGATAACCGCCCCCAGTATTTCTCGTTGCACTAGTTTAGTTAGATGTTGCCAAAGGTCCCGCCTATCCAATAAAGAGAGATTGAATTTCCAGTGTCCAGCCATTCTAGGTCTAGCACCTAATGCTATCAGGACAGAGACGAGTCTATGGTCTGAATAGTCTAACAATTGGAACGCGGGACAATCTAGAAAATTTAGATATACTTTTCTCACTAACATGTTATCCAGGTAGCAATTCACCTGGATAGATGATCACTTATGTGCCCACGCCCACATCTTCCGCCCAGAGTGATCGACCCGGTATCTATCGATGAGACTAAACTCGCCGATCAGGCTACGTTCTCCTGCTAGCACCCAGTTCCATGTCTATTTTGGAGTCCTAGACGGCATTCCAGTCTCACATTAATACTAAGCGAAAAGTATTCACCAGGAACGGCCCTAACTGTCGAAAAAAGGAGACACGTCCCGTCTGGTCGTTGGACGCATAAACCGCCGAACGAATTACTGTTCAGGGTAATACCGGAAGCTGGAGAAAATTCCTAGGGGTCCTCTGATGATTTTCCATCGACTGAGGTATACTTTGCGTCGAAAGGTCTCTCTCGAGAACCTTTCTGTCTACCTGACAGATCGCCTCCCCCTTAGGGAACTGTTTTTTTTCCGTCAGAGGGGTTGGTTTAGAGGATAGTATTGTGGAGAGAAACTTCTTCATGCGGGAAGTGGGGAGGTTCCTTGCTTTATCGG
Organism: Ascarosepion bandense; assembly: GCA_037127315.1. Taxonomy (NCBI): domain Eukaryota; kingdom Metazoa; phylum Mollusca; class Cephalopoda; order Sepiida; family Sepiidae; genus Ascarosepion; species Ascarosepion bandense. Next base: position 2,553,178 of record JBBBDQ010001294.1, read on the forward strand.
CATATGATTGGTCATTTTTTATTGGCAAAGCAGGGGCGGATTGAGACTGGGAATGTTCCAGGGTCGGATATTTTTTCCGTTTTTACGTTCTGGTTCTTTTCTTCTTCCTCCTCCTCCTATTGTTCCCTTTCTAGTAAAGTGGATTACTACGGGGCTATATTTTCCGCTTTCATGCCTTTAGGCTGCTGTTGCTATGATTGTTGGTGAACTAGCAATTGTGGCTGCGGCTCATGTCCTTGTTGCAGCTTTGTTTCTAGCTGTTGTTTCAGTTGCTACTGCACCTGTGTCTCTACCCTCGTTGCTGTACCTGTTGTTGCTGCCTTTGTTGTTGCTTCTTACACCCTTGTAAAATATCCTGCTGAGGGGAAAAGGTCGCAGCTTTTTTTCCCCTCCAACATGTTGGTATTTTTTATTCCGTCACAACATGTTGCTGTTCATTGAAGTCATCGAGGGCCTTGGAGTACTTGTCAGGCTTCACTGCTTCCTTGCAAGGATGGTTTCTGGAGTGTCAGCGCCGGGCAATGCCTGTTTTGTTTACTACTGAAATAACATCTTCTACTTGCGCATAATGAGTGAAAAAAGGCTTCTAAATGATCTTCAGAAAACACGTAACATTCAGGAGAGGGAGGGCAGCGGTAGAGAAAGAAGAGATAGCTTACTGAGTTTAGTAGAGAGAGACAGAGACACATGTCAGAGTGAACTGGAGATTCAAGTGAGATCTCGCTAGCAAGAGGTAGATATTCGCGGACATGATCTTCCGGGTCATGCATGTGGAAAATTAGAGTCTTTCCTAAAGAGAGGAAGGTAACCAGGAATCGAGAAATCAGAAGGAATTTTAGGGTTATATCTTCGGTCTTGAGCCACATCTAAGCTACGCTTAGAAAATCACATTTTAATGCTAGTGTTCTTTAAAAATGGATTTGTTGAGGAGGGTATTCAGGTAAATGCTCTTTTAGATCTAAGTGAACGATTAATATTTTTCCGCTACAGCGTCGTACTGCAACTTTATCTTGTTTTATTAATTATCTTGTTTCATTTATTACGGCTTCCGTGTCCAGTATCTGAGCCGTGAAAAACTTCTCCGATTGCCTTAGATATCCGGCAGAGCAGCAACCTGTCTGTTATGAGATACTGCTTCAGTTGCCAGGTTCTAATGAGATTTCAATATGGAAATTACCAGGTTTTTCAAGCTTAACTCTCGTTCGTGTCTTTCCTTTCATATTTTCAGTAAGCGTAGTACAAACGCACCAAACGACACGAGTATAGATTTTATTACAAAACCGTAGTTTCAAATGACTTCTATCATTTCCTTAAGCTTTAAATTAATTAATCTTAAGATGTTCTGTTAATAAGATTAGAGATGCAGGTCATTTAATCATGTCCATACGCCATATATTCCAGATTCAATCACACAATTATGTTTGCCTTGAACTTGTCTGTCCATTCAAGAAAAAACAGGCTAGAATCTAATTTCCCATTAATTAAAACAACACGGAGAATGTTATTGAATAATTGTGACAGGAAATAACAACGTATTTTAATTAGTTTCCGCAAAATAAAGAAGGAAATAAAATAAACCTTTACATACGGCTTAAAATGCTTTTTAAAAAAATGAAAAGTTTCTTGAACATTTTAGCTTAAAATTCAAAGCTAAAAGATTACATTTTATATTTCTAATATTTATATCTATGTGGCATATATATATATATATATATATATATATATATATATATATATATATAGTCATCCGCAGACAGATCTGTTTCGCTGTATCACAGCTCATCAGTACGGCTAGACTCCGATTGCTTTTAACCCAGGATTGAAACCCGACCGAATTGGCGTCAATCGGTGATTCTACCTCTGAGTTATGGGCGCTCGGTAGAAGAAGGCACACTTTTTAGCGTGTATATTATCATTATACACGCCCAATAGCCAGAGTGCTTTAATTCATTACTGAATGAGCGATGTTTTATATATATATATATATATATATATATATATATATATATATATATAACCAGGTGAAAAAGACCCAAGGTTTTACTATTTTAAGTATCCCGACATTTATTTTATTATAAACAGTGCTCAGTGTAATAAATATTATAGAATATAATATAACCATTTCATAATTAATATATTAATATAATTAATATAATCATTTCATAATTATATATATATATATATATATTTGTTGAGAACAGAAATAGGGGTTGTTCCAACGAGAGAAATTGGTATGGATGGAAAAAGTATGGGAAGCCGTGAACGTTTTATTTAAGGTGTAGATTTATCGTTATTATTATTATTAATATTACTTGCTTTTTGTATGATACATTAAGTGTCCATATAATGGTATTTGTGTCGCTAAACGTGTTTCGAGTCCAAGGTTGACTCTCTTCAGGCGAAGAAATTTGTGATTTTACATATTGAGATCCGTTTGTGTTTTTCTCCCTCGAAAACCCTGTCATCTTGGCTGCTGAATATTTTTCATGTCTTCTTTCTTCGTTAACTTTTCCCCGTCTCGCCCACCACTTATTTTACGTTCTCTTCTTCTTCTTCTTCTTCTTCTTCTTCTTCTTCTTCTTCTTCTTCTATGTGCCCTGTCCCTGCGATCATGGCTCTCCACGTCTCCCTATTCCTTCTGGCTCTTAGTATGTTTGCTCCTGTTGCTCCTGGCAACCCCCGTTCCGTCATCCACCTGATCAGTCCCTGCAAATATGTTATCCGCTGCCTTCCTATGTCTCTCCTTCCTTCTATCTGTCCAGTCAGTATCAGGTTCTCCAGGCTCTCCTTCCTCATTGCATGTCCCAGGAACTTCAGTTGTCTCTTCCTGATGCTCAGCATCAATTTCCTTTTTGTTGCCATTCTTTCTAACACCTCGTCGTTGCTTGTATGCTTCTGTAGAACCACATTTCGGCCGCTTCCAGTTTTGTCCTCATTTTCGATGATATTGTCCAGCATTCACAGCCGTATTGAAGAACTGACATCACGTAGCAGTCTAGAACTCTTCTCTTAGTTTCTATTGAGATTTTCCTGTGTGTTAGTATTTTGCTCATCTTCTGGAACGCGTCCTTTGCCATGCCAATTCGCCTTCGGATTTCCGTGTCGCACTTTCCATCTCCTGTTAGAACACTTCCTAGGTACTTAAATTCTTGGACTTGTTTGATTCTGTTATCCTCCACCTGTATTTGGCATACCCCTTCTTATTCTTGTGACACATTTAAATTTTGACTCTTTATTCTTTAATACATGTGCGTTCTGGTACAGTGGTTATCGGCTCGGAACGAGAAACCGGGGAGCCGAGTTCTAATTCCAGTTGAATCCATTGTATTCACTTACGCGCAAATACCCTTGGGAAAGGTATTAATCCGTCTCTTCCTTCCAGTTATGGGTTAAATAGCACCACAGAAAGCAATGGCAATCTACTGCGGGATAATCTTCTGTCCAGTCAGTCATGTCTCTTTCGAGACATGATCGCCAAAGCGTGTATCACGTATGGCACTTTAACTGACTGACAGACGTAATCAAACAGTCTTCTTCTAATATCAAGTCATGAAACTCTATCTCTGGCCCTTTTTATGTCCGGATGATAAATTTTAAATATTTTTTGTTTCTTTCTTAATTCCTTCTTCCTCACATTTTTTAAAAAACTTCCTGTGTATGGATATGTTTTGGGGCTTCTTCCTGTATGTGAATTTTTGTACCATATTTGAATTAATGTATTTTTGTTCTTGAGTGTTGCTGATGAAGCGAGAGTTTTCTCGATGAAGTAGCTATTAAACGAGATGTAATTTTCGGAATTTATATATATATATATATGTGTGTGTGTGTGTGTGTGTGTGTGTGTGTGTGTCAGTAGAATGACTCGGAATTTCATGCCTTTTGCAATCATCAGGTGCCTATTATGAATTCATAAAAAGCATCTGATGATTGTAAAGTGCATAAAACTACAAGTCGTGCTGTAGACGTAGGTTAATATGCATACTTTATAGGTCTGTTATATTACACCGAAAACTATTTTATTAACAACAGATATATACTTATATATGTGTGTGTACTTAGGTGTATATCGATATGTATATTTATTGATATCCATATATATATATGGATATGACTCTTTATTCTTTAATACATGTGCGTTTTGGTACAGTGGATATATATATATATATCTGAGTACCCCGGCGTAGTGTAATGGTTAGCCAGCTAGTCTTGCTAGAACCTTTTACAACTGAGTAATCAGTTCGATCCTCACTGGATACCCCATAATTTCGGTCTTGTGCCACATCAAATTAGCTGATTTAACTTTTAATTAATCTGAATTGAAACAAATATTACTTTTACTTTGAAATATTACAGAAAAACATATTTTTCTAACAAGAAGTTGGTGTTTTCCATTCATTTACATCGACAGACTGATGTTTGTGAAATTTATTTATAAAAAACTAAAAGCTTTTCTAATGAATACATTAGTTTTATTGTTTTTTAATTTTAAGATTCAGGTCATATTTTCTGTAGCTGGTGTTCCTGCCTGAACAGAAGAGTCTGGTTTAAATTTTCCGAGGACTCGTTCTTATAACTAATATAAAAATTAAGCGATACAAAAAAGAATTTTTCGGTATTTTTTAAAATGAAATGAGTGATGAGTAACAGATGTAAATATTTTTGCAAAGATATTTTTAAAAAAGAAGCATCTAAAAAATAATCTTATTTATTTGGGAAGTCCAGAAAATTTCATTAAAATATGACAATTATCTGATTTTCGTAAAAAATTTTAAATCAATGTTTTCCACCGCAAAATTGCTTTCGAATTTCCCCATAGGTATTTTAATCAAAATTCCGATAATTCTAAAAAAGATTAAATAATTTTTACATAAAAATATCGGTTTTGACACTAAGTTTTTGGAACTGCCCAGTTTTCATTTATTTTATAATTAATAATGCAAAAATATTTTTCTAATTGAAACCTTTATATAAAAAATAGACTTACTTATCGATCCCAGTAGGTTTAAGGTTTCAACAGTAGATATTTACAAATATATCGCAGATAGGTACTCTCTGGTTATATAACAATCTTATGCCCATACTTCTTTTGTGTTTCATTTCGCTTTAAGATATTAGCGATTGTAGGGGCCTCGGTTATGCTTATCAAATTGGCCTTGTGCCAAACACAAACGAAGTACCCCTACAATTTAAAATATCAAAAGATTGAATGAATGGTCAGAAAAATAAATGTGTCTTGTTTGTAAAATAAGTGGAATTTTATTAATAGAACTGAATAACAAATTTGTAAGAAGAAAATGCTCAAATAGAAAATGCATGTACTTAATTAATTTGTATGAGTTAAATGTTCAAAGAGAAAATGCAAGTAGTTAAATATTCCAGAGAAATTCAAAGCTTATAGTTGATTGTAGCAGAATGCGTGTATGTAAAAAGATTAATCAGGCTACTAATAAAGTCTGTGTTCCTTTCCTTTTGTTAAGGTTGGCAACAGAATGGAAAAGGAAAGTCAAGCAATAAAAGAGATTGTACTTATTGGACGTTGGTTTTTAGGAGTCAGTTGACGATGTCTTGTGGTTGTTGTTGCTTTCTTTGACGGCGTGTGAGTGAAGACGAAGAAAAGAAAATTAGGAGAGAAAAAACGAATGTGTGACGCGACTTACGTCTGGGTCGGCAAATTGAAATTTCTTTAGTCACATCTTGTATGTCGTCTTTGTGTGCTCCCATTTAAGTGACTGATTTGACTGGTCAAAAGACGTGGCTAAGTTGTGAAATCTAGTCATGTGACTGGATCGAAAACCACATACCCATTCTTTTAGGTGTTTAGGAAAATTTGACAGGGGTCATCGATCAATTTGCTATCAGAATCCAGAATCTTAATTTTCACACTGACTTGTGAAATTTGCCTCGGTTAGGGTTTTTCCAAAATGTTTTCAGTCGTTTTGATCCGATTTTGCGGGAGTGCAATTTTAATTTTTGTGTTTTAGTTAATCGTTGGATAATATAAGATTTGTATCCAATACAATCGAATTCCTGCCCCTTGCATCTTTTGATAAATTTTGTCTTATCTCCCTTAAATTTTGTTCTTCTATATATTTACTGTTGTATATCAATTTGACGAAGAATAAAACTTGAACCAAAATTGACGACCTTCTTGACTTCGCTGTTAAAAACGCCGACACGAATATATGAAATTATACAACATATTTTTATCCTTTTTTTTCAGTGACTTCTTTTGTGTGGAGCATAGATTGGTCGGAGATAGACACGTGCGCTCAAGAACAGTTGGCTGCTGCGTTTGTTTTCTCTCCTCTCCTGTCTTTGATCTGACTGACTTCACCACCCACTTAAATAGGCCAGCTTTGTTTGACACATGATAGTTTCGATGCATTTTGTTATATTTCAAGTGATTATTTCCTTGACCTCGATATCTGTTTTCCAAAATAAAACCCAGCCTGCTCTCTGAGTCCCATTTTGAGTGCCCTTTTCCAATTTGTTCTTCATATTTCTTTCTCACGCTGTTGTTGTATTCTTTCTGCAGGGTGAGGTCATTCACAAGCCTGTCGTATTGCAGCTTTGGTGATGTGGTAGGATTCTTCAGTCTCCGGAGTTTCACCCTTGCAGATGACTGGGACGTGGTCACTTCCGCGTCGGCACCTGGATATGTTTTGCATTGGACCACTGCGTTCCGGAATCTCTTGTTTATAGTTATGTAGTCTATTTGCTTCTTCGTGTCGCCTCCTGGGCTTCTCCATGTCCATAGACATCGTGGGTGTTCTTGAAACCTGGTGTTAGTAATTACCTGGTCATTGGCTGAGCACCACTGGACCCATTTTTCTCCTCGTTTGTTGCCATCCCCTAGTCCAAAGTTGCCGGTCGTGTCTCCTTCTCTCTCTTTACCTACCTTAGCATTTGAATTAGTTGAAAAAAAACACTTCTATCTATTTACAATTTTTTTTACAAATTGGATTAACATATATTTTCATCTATTTGTTAAAAAAAACAAACTTGGCCATGTATCCTTGAAGACAACAGTCCGAACAATGTAAATAAGGTAAGTAATTAGAATACCTGATCTCAAAAATATAGATAACCAAACAATCATTTTCATTTGTGAGGTGACTGTTCAGCATTCAGCCATAGAGAAAGATTCCCCAGCTTATTCAATCCCTGCATCTTAGATCTTGAAAATGTTGTATGATGTCATTTGCTGAGGTCACCAGAACTTCTCTTCGTGCTTCCAATTTTCAGCTTCTGTTTCCAATTTGTTCTTTGTTTTGAGGTTTTTTTTCTCATGCTATGTACAAATATTGCAGGTTCTGGTCATTTCCAATTCTGTTGTACTGCAGTCTTAGGGCTGCTTTAGGTTTCTTTGATCTCCATAGTTTTGGTATTTGTCTATATTTCTGAGATGTGGTAATATCTACAGTATTTACATTATTGAAACTATTGTTCTCATCTTTGTTGTCATTTATACAATGTTTTGGCTATTGTATGCTCCAGCCTTCTTCAGGTGCTAAGTATTTTCAACCGAACCCCTTATTATGATCACCGGGGTATATCATTCCCATTCCTTTGTGTGAAGCCTCTTTGATTGTCATGAGTTATCTCCCTCTGACCTGACTAAGTCACTTGTTCACCACTGCTGTAGCCTGTTATTGAACTCACAACTCTTTGGATCAAATCACTTGAACTAAGAGAAGGCAACAAAAATGAGAACAATAGTCCGAATAATGTAAATAATGTCTCCATAGATTTATCCTTAGTTTTTCTTCTGACGTGATTTTTTTCTTTTGGGATGATGTGGTTTGGCGATGTTACTTGAGCTACTCTTAGTGTGTCCCATTTTGAGCTTCTGTTTCCAATTTGTTCTTTTTTGGAGGGGGGTTCATGCTGTCTGTGTACAATTCTTGCAGGTTCTGGTCATTCACGAGTCTGTTGTACTGCACTCTTAGTGCTGCTATAGGTTTTTTTTTATCTTCAAAGCTTTATCCTTAGTTTGCATATAACTAATATGTGGTTGCTTCTGTAGTCAGCAGATGGGTAGGTTTTGCAGTGAAAGACTGCATTCCTGAATCTCTTGTTGATAGTAATATAATCAATTTGGTTTTTATTTTTCCCTCCCAGACTTCTCTATGTCCATTATCATCTTAGGTGCTCTTGGAACCAGATGTTGGTTATTATCTGATCATTTACTGTGCACCATCGGACCCATTTCTCTCTACTTCCATTGCAATGTCCAAGTCCAAAATTGCCAACCATTTCACCTTCTCTCTCTTGCCAAACTTTGGTATTCAGATCTCTCATGATAATTCTGATTTCTTGTGACTTGCATTGTGTTTTTGTGTTGTCTAAAATGGAGTATTTTTTGTTTTCGGTGAATATACCACTATAACCGATATATTGAGAGGCTTCCCTTTCAGTTTAACTACTAGAATTCTTTGAGATGTCTAGCAGTATCCCATAATGCATTTTCTTGTGTCCTTATTCAGTATCATGCTGACTCCTTTTCCATTATTTTCACTTCCTGCCTACATAATTCTGTGGTCGTCACAGATGAAGTCTCCATTGTTTGGTCATCTCGTTTCACATATAGCTAAAATGTTTATGTTTAATCTAGTCATTTTCTGCTTCACGTTTCAGTTGTTCATCTGATGATGTTCCACATCCCAAGAGTTATTTTTTGTTTGCTGCAAACTGTTCTGTGACATTTGTTGCTCATGTCCTTCCATTCCAGGCGAGTGATAAACTCTGAGGAGGTTTGCCCCTTTTACGTCGTTAATGCTAGCAGTCACTGGATGACAGTCTGGTGACACCTGTTGTGTATGTCACACCTTACCGGGCAAGGAGTCATGCTGTTAGGGTTTATAATTTTAGTTTGAATGTTCATGAATATTTTTGGGAGGAATAGTGGGGTGGTTTGCCTTCTCCATGGTGTTTTATCAAAACATCATCTCTAGTTAGCTGGCCATTGATTCCTCAAGAGTTCTTCCACCCTTTATATGTTTAATTTTGTTCTACCGGGTTGCTAACATTCTATCAGATGAACCAAAAGAAATACATACCTGTGTTTTTTGAAGGGTAGGAGCCAGAGTAGGTCCAGTTTCTTAAGAAGTGGCTTTATAAATGAAACAGGTAATGTAGTACAAACCAATGAGTGTAAATATTAAGTAGATACTTAGTATAAGTCCAAATAACCACTCTTATAGAGGAAGAAGATACGGATTCCCTAGTTTAGTACTAATTGCCAGTAGAAAAAAAAGCATATTTTGATAACATTATTTTGAATTTTCACGAAAGCTTCAGAGAAAACATTAGAATACTTACCTGTTTTTTTTTTGTTTTTTTTTTTGTTTTTTTTTTAAACTTTTCAGCTCATTAATTTTTGGAAGGAAAGAGAATAAGAGACATCAATAGTGAAGTGGATGGAAATACTTTGGCCAATGGAGAATTAAGAAAGCTAACAAATTGAAACATAAAATTAAAATGCAAGATTCATCTTAAATAGATGAAGCTAGAAACGGATGTGAAAAAAATCTATCTGAAAGGGAAAGATTAAACAAGATGAGAAAAGAAAAACATATCAAATACACAGGTAAGAAAAATTAAGGTAGTGTCAAGTAAAAAAAGGGGGGAGACATACATATACAAACCAAAGATTACTTTTTGCCAGAAGAAAAAAAGGCATATTTTAATAACAATTATCATAGAGAAAAAAACCTTTACCATCTGTCAATATTTCTGAGATAAAGTATTGTAACTTTTTACATTGTTTGAACTGTTGTTCTTATCTTTATTATCATATTCATTATGTTTCAGCTGTTGCATTCTCAAGACATCTTCAGGTGACATATGTTGGAAATTCAAACTAAACTACCTATATTCATGAAATGAGTTATTATAAATATTTACACTATTTACATTGTTCAAGCTGTTGTCCTCATCTTTATTGACATATTCACAACATTTCATTGCATGCTCTGGCCTTCTTCAGGTGATATATGTTAGAATTTCAAACTGAACCATTTCTGGGATGAGTTATTATAACTACTTATATTATTTACATTGTTCGGACTGTTGTTCTCATCTTTATTACCATATCCATGACATTTCAGCTTTTTTATTCTTTGGTCTTCTTCAAGCAATATATGTTAGAAATTCAAACTGAACAATCTGTCTATATTTTTGAGGTAAGATATTGTAACTATTTACACTATTTACATTGTTTGGACTGTTTTCTTTATTCTTATTGTTCTGTTTACAATTTTTCAGTCATTGCATGCTCTGGCCTTTTCCATGTGGCTCAGTGGGTAATAGCATTAGTTGAATTAATCCAGTGACTAGACTCAAAGAGTTGTGAGTTCAGTCCCTAGCCACAGCAGAGAAAAGGTATGGTATGTGGAACTAGAATGAACAAATAAAGTGTTCAATTCAAAATTTCAACATTTATCATCTGAAGAAAGCTGGAGTGTACAACAGCCAAAATGTCATGAATATGACACTAAAGATGAGGACAACAGCATAAATGTGCAAAACAGTTTTACTCCACATTCCTGATCTAAAGGACACCTTCTCTTGAAAACCATCTGGTGATAGGTTTCCTACATATTAAGATTAGCTTTGATACAAACCTTGAATGTGATGCAAAAAGTAAGCCATATTTTCCAACACACTTGCATGAATAGCCTTTTTTTTTCTAAGTCAAAAGCTACTTACTTTTGGTAAATTAGAGAGCTGATATCAAAATCATTTTTGAAATTATTGATATTTTAAAATATTTTTTTGAAATAATATAGACCAAGAGGCTGGATAGCATTTTCAAAAAGTCAATTCCAAAATGATTAGGAAAACATTTACAATACAACAGTCTAGAACTGACAAAATTTTGTGCAGAGTTGTGGGAATCTCATATTTCTCATCAATGTCTCTTGGATATTTAAGTAGTCATAGCAAGTTTGTATTAGAAGATTGTCTGATGACACTCATTCAGTTTTATCCAAGAGATTTTCACCAGAAACATATAGTTGAAAATTACTCCCATAAAAATTTAAAGAATATGCAGTGATTCTCGAGAAAAACCCAAATATAAAAATAGAATATATAAATTAAAATATAAAAAAGAATTAAAATTAAAATAAGACATTTGCACTTTTCCTTTGAAACCCTTTTATATATTTATAATTAAATTTGCTTTTTAATTAAAGACAGATTGCAACATGGAAATTTCTATGTTTCAAGATTTCCACCTTGACAATGTAGAAATGTCATACAATGTTAGATCATTGTTATGAAAATGATTTTCATTTAAATATAGAAAACAACACAGTATTTACATTATTTGAACTATTGTCCTCATCTTTGGATGAGGTTTTAGCCATTGTACGGTCCATCCTTCTTCAGGTGCTAGGAATTTCAAACTGAACCTTTTATTACAATCACATTCTTATTTCTATTTATTACAATTCCTATTTCTTGCTTAGAGCCTCTTCTGGTAGTCATGAGTTATCTCCCTCTAACCCTGTAAGTTACTTGTTCACCACTGCTGTAGCCTGGTATTGAACTCACAGGAACTAACCAATGTCTATATCCACTGGACCATGTGTCCTAAGGACAAGAACAACTAAAATTTTTTTACTTATAAACTTAATGTCCAGTAACCCTTTTTTACTAGAGTTCATATTGCAATTTTTTATGTTAATGATTTTCTCTACTATTTTTTACAAGAACTTATATTGCAATTTTTGATACTAATGATTTTCTCTAGCACTCCGTATTACTGGTTCCCATATTGTGTTCATCTCTATGCTTCGTTGGCTTAGGAGATTTTTGAAGCCTAGCATATGTGCTGATTCCTTAAGTTTATGTAGTTTCCAGTGGCATTCTCTATCTTATTATTTCAACTCCATCCCGTTATCTCATTCTCCCTCCATATGTGGTCAGCTATGCCTGATTTTTCTATCTCCTCTTGTGTTACAGCCTTGCAATGTTCTTGTAGCCTTACCTTATGTCGTACAAATGGAAACAAAGAAAAATAGTTTGAATAATGTAAATACTGTAAATACTACCTCATCTCAGAAATATAGACAAATACTAAAGAAACAATACATCTGTTATTTATAGATATGGGAAGACATAGAAATTTATGTGTGTGTTCAATTTAACTAATCAGAATAGAGATTCACTTTAAATTTGAAAAAAGTTTATATTTTTTTATGATTTCTTCTTTCAATCTTAATGGCCAAAGTGTCAACTTAATTTTCAGTTTATATATATATAGTGTTATTGGGATGATGCTTAGTACCAAAATTGTTAATTTTTCAATATTTTACTGATAAAAACGTATTTTGGAAAGTAGGTTTTTTGTCATAAAGTGCTGAATATTGAGATAGAGATAAAATGTTAATAGAATTAATGTGGAGAAGTTTGCTACTTAATGAACCAAATTCATGCTGACTTTGAAGTTTTGTGAAGACACAATTATAATGTTTCCAAAGAAATAAGAACAAAGAAAACATTTGCAATGTTCAAGAACAGTGTTCAATATAAAAATAGAGCAATGTATATATTTATTATTATTACATTAGAGCATGGGAAAAACTACAAACTACTACAAAATTGTACATTGTGTTTTGATATTGAAAGAACAATGTCTCATCAAGTAGTTAATAATGATAGTAATAAACATTTTTATTTAAAAAGTTTTTTTTATTATATTGTTATTTCCTTTCCCTCTTTCTTTTTCTTTTCTTGATTTCTCTTCTTATTTTCTTCTCTTTTCTTTTCTCTTTTTTCTTTTTTTTAATACTTTTTTACTTCATACAGAATTTTTTCCCAATAATAAAGGGAAGTGTTGTTTTCATATAATAAAAAAAAACTTTTAAAAATAAAATCGTCTATTATCATTATTGTTAACTACTTGATGTTCTTTCAATGTCAAAACAAAATGTACAATTTTGGAGTAGTTTGTAGTTTTTTAAATGTTTTAACAGAATAATTAATATATATATATATATATATATATATATATATAGATAGATAGATAGATAGATAGATAGAAGTATTTTTTCAGTTAATGTTCACTCAGTGGGCATAACACAACTACTACTTTAGTTAAATGATTACTGAGTGAGATTCGTGATATGAAAGTAAGACAAGGAGACTGTAACGAATGTCACAGTATCAGTTATTTCCCTTTATATTTTCTGTTCACCTGTGCTGTAGCCAGATATTGAACTCACAACTCTTTATACCAAATCATTGGAGTCAACCAATGCTTTTATCCAGTGGGTCATTTTGAGTTGAGTCAAAAGAAGATAACTGATACTATGACATCTGGACAAGGCATGACTCATGTAACTAGAAAAATCTACCTGTTTCAATAAAATAAAGGGTTTATTTTGAAATTCCAATCACCTGAAGAAGGCTAGAACATGCAATGACCAAAACTTCAGGAATATGGCAACAAAGATGAGGACTACAAGACAAACCATTTAAATAGTGTAAATAATAACAATACATCATCTCAGAAATATAGACAGATCCTGAAGAAGACAAAAGCATACAATGGCTGAAACATTGTGATTATGGCAACAAAGATGTGGACAACAGTCTGAACAATGTAAATAATGTAAATAATTACAATACTTCATCTCAGAAATATAGACAGATCCTGAAGAAGGCTGGAACATACAACAGCTGAAATGTTGTGAATATGGAGACAAAGATGAGGACAACAGTCAAAACAATGTAAATAGTGTAAATAATTACAATACCTCAACTCAGAAATATAGACAGATCCTGAAGAAGGTCAGAGTGTACAACAGCCGAAATGTTAATATGGCAACAAAGATGAAAACAGTCCAAACAATGTAAATAGTGGAAATAATTACAATACATCCTCTCAGAAATATAGACAGATCCTGAAGAAGGTTGTAGCATACAACAGCCAAAAGATTGTGAATATGGCAACAAAGATGAGGACAACAGTCTGGACAATGTAAATAGTGTAAATAATTACAATGCATTATCTCAGAAATATATGTAGATTAAGTAGTGTATTGAATGAATGTAAACTTTTAACTTTTATTCTGTAAGCATTTCTCAAGTGGTTATCTTGTTTTTTCCTCTCCAAATGGAACAAGACAAATTACTCTCTTCAAACTTGCACTCTTTCCTTCTCTCTTCATTCTCAAGAATAATAAGATAAAAGTCTTCTGGATGGACAATGCAGTGAAATAATTTTGGTCATATTATTTTCAAATATTTTTCTTAAAAAAATTGTCTGCAGACATTTTTTCAAGATTTCAATATTTAATCTTCTCTTTTTGCACTGATAAGTTATGTGGCCAAAAACAAAAAGAAAAATGACTGACAAGCAAATGAAATAAAAATGCATTAATTTTCTGATACTGTGAACAACAGAGAAGCTGGCAAACCTGTTCTCATTAAAGTGGAATACAAAATCTTTCTATCTGAAATGTATTAAAATCTGAATAAGGAAAAATTAGAATTTGCATTTTTATCATTTTTACTGAATCTTGAATATAATTTAATTAATTAATTTGCATTTTAATTCAGCAAACAGTGAACAATGAGAAATCTTGATCAGATTATTTTTCATATTTTCTTAAAAAATGTGTACAAAATCAAATAAACAATATAATAACTGCTTTAATTTTCTTTCTGTCACAACCAAGTATTTTTGTGTACTTTTAAAATCTATCACAATAATATACAGTTTATCTGATTGGTACTAGTACAGCCAAAGGTATATATTTTGTTTGATCAAACCACCTATGTCATTGAAGTATACCTACCTGTATACAGGAATGAGATGTTCCTATTCTCTTATATATGTGGAGACTATTGTAAAGAGTAGAGTTGAGTAATTATACTGACTAGCAGTTACTAGCAATGTATCTAATTCATACAGCATGCAAGTCTTGTATTTGTTGAAAATTATTATTCACAATCTTCATTTTGGTGATTACTCACACTTTTAGGGTTACAACAATTATCTGCAGCAAACATTTTCCAAAAATTCATAAAAAAATCTTTTGTACTATTATTGCCAGTACACTTGCATTCTTGTAAAATTCATAAATAAAAGAAATTATCTTTGGTACTATTATTGACAGTACTTTTGCATTTTTGTAGAAAATATTTTTGGTATTGCCAGTACTTTTTCATTCTTGTAAAATTCATAAAAATAAAGAAAATATATTTGGCACTTTTAATGTACATACATTTGCATTCTTGTAAAATTCATAAAATAAACAAAAATAATATATTTAGTGCTGTTGTTGCCAGTACTTTAATATTCATGTAAAATTCATAAAATTAAAGAAAATATCTTTGGCATTATTATTGCCAGTACTTTTGCATTCTTGTAAAATTCATAAAATAAAGAAAATATCTTTGGCACTATTATTGTGCATACTTTTGCATTCTTGTAAAATTCATAAAATGAAGAAAATTAATATATTTAATACTATTATTACCAGTACTGTTACATTCTTTTAAAACTCATAAAAATAAAGAAAATATCTTTGGCACTACTATTGCAAATAATTTTGTGTTCTTGTAACTTTGATAAAAATAAAGAAAATATCTTTGGTTTTATTATTACCAGTACTTTTGCATTCTTATAAAATTAATTAAAAATTGAAAATGAACATTGAACTTATTCTTATATTGCATTTATATTTTAATATATTTATTGCTATATTGCTTTAGGGTGTAGGCAATAAAAGTTTTCCACTGATACCTGTTCTATATCATCTGTGAGTTGCTATGAATTCTTGGAAAAGATAGAGGAATAGTTTCTCAGTGATTTCTCTATTCAGTTTTCCTTCTGAAAGTCTTACTGGCACTGAGGATGTAAAATGCCCAATTTACTTTACTATTTATCCCAGTGTTTCTCCTTTAGTGTGCCCAGGGGCATTAATGCACCCTGAAAGTTAACCAGGTTACCAGAAAATTAATTTACGAATTATTTTTATATTTAAAAAATATTTATTTTTAAAAAGCTATAGATACCAAATACTTAGCTGTCATATCTAAATCAAGTCTTTATTATTTGATATTTTAAAGTGAATGCTAAATCCTTAATATTTAATGAGTGGATAATCCTTTCTATTTTGTCTTCATCAAGGGATTTAAACCAGTCAGGATCAGCCTGACACAAAAAAAGTAGCAAATTCTTTATAAATCCTTTTAAATCCATGTCTTTTGAACAGATACAAATACTTTCACTGCTTTTGCTCTGATGAGCTTAGCTCCCTGGTACCCCCACTGCATTAATTTACTCAAGCTACTAGACTAGCAGTTAGGTCCCATCCTTTTACAGTGAAACCAATCAAATGTAACTGCACTAACAGTAATCTACTCTATCAGCTTCTTCGCTAGCACTTCCCACCTGTGGAATTCCCCTCCATATACTTGCTTTCCTGAAAGCTACAATTTAAATGCAATGTCAATTGCCATTTCTTGTCTTCTTGACTCACATCCTTTCCTTGACAACCCTTGTACCATGTTCTTCCTTTCCACTCTACTCTCATGCAGCTCTCTTCACACCTGTATTCTCTTCCTTTTCTTACTCATTCTCTGACTCCTCCATATCTTTCTCATCACTTACCAATCATGGTCCATGATTGTCTTTGTCCCATAGAAACGCAGCCTATAAAACAAAGCAGTTCACGTGAAGTTGCAGTTTTGAAAATTTGTCAAGCTATGCCATCAAAAATTTGTTGATTGTGATAATGTTGAAGTTAATGCCTGAAAATTTTGATCCTTAATCAAGTTCTGAACTGAAGCTCTACTCTAAGCAAATCCTTTCTTTGCAGCCATGTTTTCAATAATGTATAATTTTCACTAAACTGAGAAAAGAATAGTATTTTGTTAGTCTCTTACATCCTGTTGGCACCCCTAATTATTTAAAAACCTGCAAGAAAAAGCTTAACTAGTGATAGTTGTAAAAGTGATTCAGGTTATAAAAAGGCTTCAAAGCATAAAAGACATGCTTCACTGCCAGATGACCAGGATCCAAATTTGTTCTGACAGCTGGCTCATCAACAACAGCAATTCAGGCCAGTTATCAAAACTATCCACAGCTCCAGTTTGCCATAGGCCACCACTCCAGCCAACCTTAGCTCCTGACACTTCAGCCATCTCCAGCTATATCAAGCTCTTGCCACTCCAACCATCTCCAGCTCCTGCAGCTCCAGCCATCTCCAACTTCTGCCATTCCAGCCATCTCCAGCTTCTGCAGATCCTGCTCCTCCAGCCATCTCAAGCTCTTGCAGCTTCCTGCAACTCTAGCCATCTCCATCTCCTGCTGCTCCAGCCATCTCCAATTCCTGCCATTCCAGCCAACTCCAACTTCTGCAGCTCAAATCATCTCTAGCTCCTGCTGCTCCTGCTGCTCCAGCCATCTCCAACAGGCTTCCAGTTCCAGTCATCCTCACCAGCACCAACAATATACAATAAACTACTTTTCAGGGTGCTTTTCATCTACCACAAAACTGTCCTTTTCAGAACAACACTCTTCAGCAACTACAAAACTACTTTTCAGGACAATGCTCTTCGGTGACTGTAAAACTGTCTTTTTCAGGACAACACTCTTTTCACCCACTAGCATGAACATACTGAAATATTTTTTGCCTAGTGCACTGTATTATTTTAGTTGATGTATTTCCTTTAACAAAAATAAACTTGGCAATATATATATTTTTTTACTAAAGTCTTCATTTTGTTTTTTGTTGTCTTCTTGTTGTCATCCCAGTCATGCCTACCTTGAAAATTAGCATTCTGACATTTTATTTGGCCACAGGCATTGACCGCTAGTACTAATACATTCCGATCTAATTCATCAAAGAACACAAATATACTATATACAAGGGATTTTTAACCAATGTACTGTGGCCCACTGGTGTGCTGAGTAAGGATGGTAGTTGTGCAATTAAAATTTTGAATTATAATTGTTTGATTGGCGGCAATATCTACTACTTATGGATCATTTAATGCTGAAATTTAATTTTCTTGGAAGCATTAGTAATTTCTTTTACAAAAATGTATTGTTGGTTATTTTTTTTAAAATGTATTGTTAGTAATATATTTTACTATGAAATTCTATTTTTATAGTGTTTTGACACCAGTTTGAGAGTGTTAACTACTTGCCCATAGCTATTTGCCATAATTCACCATTTGCCAATAATTGGGAGCCTGACAGATGCTACTAAGTGGGTTGACCCAAGCAGTAGCATCTGTCAGGTAGTTTTACGCTCCTCAAATAGTCGGATTAATACCTTTCCCAAGGGTATTTGCGCGTAAGTGAATGCAATGAATTCAACTGGAATTCGAACTCGGTTCCCTGATTTCTCGTTCCGAGCCGATATCCACTGCGCCACAACGCATATCCATTTAAGTGTATACCTGTCTAAAAATCAACCCTGCAAAGCAGATATTCTAAAAAAAACATCACACTCAGATTTCTCATTAAACTTTATCACTCTGTATGATGCTTCATTTGCTGTACAAAAAGTTTATCCTGTATCACAGCTCATCAGTGTGGCTAGATACATCCACTTGGTTATACAAATAAATACACAACAGCTTTTATCATAATAGAGAAGATATATATATATTACGATTCGATGACATAATTATTTGAAAATAATAAAATAGTAAGGCACTCTTAAAGAGCAAACACATGGCAAGAGCTTTAGTAACTGGTAGTAAAGTTTAATAACTGGCAGTAAAGAGAATGAATTGAGCAAGATTATCAGCTGTTTCCTCACAGGTTATACCTCTGAAATGATCATATGATACATGTGATTTTCAAAGTGGCTGAATCGGTTTTAATATTAATAAGATTAATATTAATAGGATCTTTCTTGGAATTTTACCTACATGCCACTCTCTGTTTAGATATATATATACAAATAAATACACAAGGTCTTTATTATAATCCAATCTTCTCACTTACTTTTTTTTTTTCAATTGGAGTAGATAGATCTATCTATCGCCTGGTTCACACTCCACCCACATCTATTGAACAGGTTAAGAGGCTCATCCTTTGTTCCCTGTTTAGGATGTGGTTTCCGGCTTTCTCTTTTCCAATCTTTTCACTATTACGTAGCCCCCAGCACATCAGTGGTGTTACCACCTTGCTTGGGGTGATACGATTAAAAAAAAAAAAAAAAAATATATATATATATATATATATATATATTTATAAACTGCGTCTAGAGATTATATGCAAGTTAGGAATTGGTATAAAGAGTTGCGTCTTTAATGTTAAAAGGCCTATTATGATGTTGTTTAGATTCTACTCGATATCATTAACTTAGATATATAATGATAGAGAAAACTATTGTTTTTGGTTGGAAAAATTTTACTAAGTTAACAAAACAGACTAATTTGACTGTCAGTAGTTTATTTGCAACTATTTATTTTGATACTTTTACATTATTATACCTTGTAAAACTAATGTAAAAAATAACATGAAAAGATTTTAGAACAAATTTGTCAATTTCTTAAAGGAAAAACATAAAAAACATTTCATTTTAAAAATAAAAGGTATACTATCAAAAAATAATAAGAACCCCTTAAAATTTATTGACAAATGCTCCTTTCTTTTCAATAACACTTAGCAGTCTATTGTCAACATCTGATGTTAGATTTGCAATTTTAGCAGCTGGTAAGTTGTTTGCAGCAACTTTAACTACCTCCCAGATGTTACACTTGCTGTTGAATTGCCCTCCATTAGAATAAATACCGGGTTCTCAATGGGATTCAAGTCACACAGGTATTTGAAGGCCAGTCCATAAATAAATCTTCAACAAATCCCTTTTCTTTCAACCAGGATTTAGTCAACTTTGATGCATGACTTGGTGTGTTGTCTTGCATAACAATCATAGATCTATGCTTGAGAGAAAGAACATGAGAGAAAGAACTGAGAAAAAAGAGCCAATGGAAATGGTTAAGAAAGATAAATTTTAAATTTAGGCAGGAATTGAATTGTAGACTGATACAGATATCAGTTACATTGTGTCTGGGCTCAAAGTTTTTTTGCATTTAAAAAAAAATCATACCTGTATAAAAAAAAAAAAAGAAAAAAAAGGAAAAGGTAAAACACAAAAAGAAACAGGAAGCAAAGAGCAAAACAAAGAGGAAAAAGTGAGAAAATGCACAGGAGAGACAACAGAAATGGCTTAGAAATAGAAATTTCAATCTTTGGCTGGAAGTGAATTGCAGACAGATATAGATATTGGTTACATTGTTTCAAACTAAATCCTTTGGCATTAAAAAAAAATGATGAAATCACATACACAAACAGTGAAATTATTCATAAAACATAAATTAGAGGATATTTAAAAACATAACACGAAGATATAAATTCATTAGACTAATATAATAAATTGGAGAAATAAAATAAAAGAAATTAAAATGAAAAATTGAAATATAAAACTAAATTTAAAATTAAGATTAAAATTAAAAGAAATTAAAGTTAAAACTAAAATTTAAGGCAGTGAATAGATCACAATTTGTAACAGAAAATAAAGATAAAATAACACAAGAAAAGAGATCATATAGTTAAAGTAAATTATCAAAATAGTAAGGTTAAGACTGTAATAAGTTTACAATTGCTAAAGTTTCATACCTTAGATTTTATAATTCTAGCAGGATTGTAAAGTTAATTCTTTACAATTTACTGTAGTTTCATGCCTTTTATTTAGTAATATGTCACTTTTCATGTACTTAATAACTTCTATTTTTTCTTGCAGACAAAGGAAACATGATTCATTCACCGATCTAGATATCAAGATGTTCTAGCTTGTTTGAGAATTTTCCATTTTACTTTAAGTGTTTTATTCTCTTCTTCTATTCCAATAATATTTAGAAAGTGATGTCATATTTTGTTTTCCCTGATTAGTAAAAGATGAGAGATGATTGTAAAAATGCTTTTTCAAAAAGTTCATTGTATTGACCCTCGGATTTTACATCTTCTTACTTTATACAAAAAGATTTCCAAAAATAAAAGGAAGTTTTTTTAATTTTTTTTGATAAAATTTTTATTATCATTATTATTAACTACCTGATGAGACATTGTTCTTTCGATGTCAAAACACAATGTACAATTTTGTAGTAGAGTGTAGTTTGTACATGTTCTAAAGTATAATTTATAATAGATATTTATTGCTCTATTTTTATATTGAGTACTGTTTTAGATTAATGTTTTAAATATTGCAATTATTTTATTCATCCCTTATTCATTTGGATATATATATATATATATATACAAATAAATACACAAGGTATTTATTATAATAGAGAGAGGATATATATATATATATATATATATATATACACAAATAAATACACAAGGTATTTATTATAATAGAGAGAGGATATATATATATATATATATATATATATATATATATACATAAAGTCCTTATTATAATAGAGTGGATGTAGAACTGATGATAAATTAATGTGTTTTGTGGCAGAGCTTTTTGAAGTATCTGCTGGATTATTTGTCTTAATCAGTCAGTTAAGCGCCATATGTGATACACACTTGGGTGATTATGTCTCAAAAGAACCATGATTAAATGGGCAGAAAATTTTTCTGTGGGAGGTTGCTCTTACTATCTGCAATAAACTGGTTGCCAATCAAGGCTATAGGACCCAATCTATTTTACTATTTAACCCATAGCTGGTGAGAGAAGTGACCGATTAATATCTTTCTCTAAAAGTATTTACACATAAATGAATGCAACAAATTCAACTGGAATTTGAACTCAGCTTTGCCTTTTCTTTTTCTAAGCCAATATCCACTGCACCACAAATGCACATTTTTTGTTTTAACTATCAGCATTAAAAACATTGGATATACATGTACATATAAATAATTAACATATAAATTATAAACATATAAACTAACCATAACTTTTCTTCTTTCTTCCCTAAACAAAATTGTGACTTTTTGTGACTTTTTTCCTTGTGACCTGCTATGTTATATCCATTGAGTCAAGTCACTCTCATGTTGCACTTGTGAAGAGAAGATTTTATTCAGACAGCTTATTTCCCAAAGAACCACAAGCCACTATTTGTGACTCCCTTAGGGAAACTTTCCTTTTCAAGTCAGCAGTCAGTCATTATCTAGCCCCCATATTCTTGTAATCTTCACTTCCTACTTCCTCATCTTTTATATTACAAATCTCATTCAGTAACCATCTAGCTGAAGCAGCTATTTTGCCTTGCACTGAATGAACATTAGTTGGAAAAAATATTTCTTTCTATATTAAGAATTTTCTAACTTTTGTTAGTTTTCCCATCCTTCACACCCTCTATTTACACCTTAGCAATACATTGACCAATCAAAACCAAACTTTAGGGAGGAAAAGTGCAAACAAGTAAGTGGGTACGTAGTAAACTTGGTTTTACTAGAATGCATACATTAAATTTACACTAAGTATTTGGAAAAATTAAAAGTTCTATTATTTAACATACAAAATGCTCCCACTATTCTAAAAACATTTTAATGATTAAAATAACAGATACTTATTTAATAAATTTACAATATTGTTTTTTGCATATTTTTTTTTCTTAATTATTTCACCCCAAGCAAAGCAGTTTTACTGCCACTGGTGTGCAGGGGGTTACATAGAAGGAAAGTGATGAGAAAGAGGGACAGGTTAAGGGGGTGTCAGGAAGTGGGTAAGAGATGGATAAGAATACGGGTGTGATGTGGGTAGAATGGATGGAGAAAAGAGCATAAGAGAAAAGGTGTGAGTCAGTGAGATAGGAGATGACTGTTGACCATACATTTAAATTCTTAGAGATTGTAGCTGTCAGGGAAGCAAGTATACAGAAGGGAATTCTACAATCAGGAAGTGTGAGAATAGAAGCTGATAGAGTAGAAGTTGTAGTTACATTTTATTGGTTTCACTGTAAAAAGGTGGGACCTAGTTGCTAGTCTAGTAGCTCAAATAAATTCATACATGGAAGCACCAGTGAACTAAGTTCATCAGAGCAGTAGCCATGAAAGTATTTGTAGAAGAGACACAAGTCTGGATCTATCACATTACAGATTCTCAGTTGGATTTTGTCAAGAACCCCGAGGTGAATAGATGTGGCAGCAGTATTCAGTATATGGGCGGATGGTAGTTTTATATAGGATGGATTTAGACAGAAAAAAAACTTCCTGGCCCTACATAGTGAACCAACCTTCTTAGCACCATATTTAGCTATGGATTTGATATAGTCATTCCACTTGAGGTCTGCTGAGAGAAATAACCCAAGGAGGCACAGTGTTTTGCTTTCAGGGAGGCTAGCCTGATGAATGCTAATATGGAGTAGGAGCAATTGCCTGTGATAGTTAACAGATAGCAGCTTTGTTTTGAAAGCATTAAAATTCACAAGCTATTTCTTACCTCAGTCCACTACAGGTTGGAGGTCCATTTCAAACTCAGCAGTGAGGTTTGTTTTCTCAGCCTCAGCAGATTTCTGATCAAGGCATATGTAAACAGTGGTGTTGTTAGCAAATATTCTTACTTGGGATCTGATTACATCAGGAAGATCATTAATGAAGATCAGGAAAAGCATAGGATCTCAAATAGAGCATTGAGGGACACCTGCATTCGTATAATAGTATTGAGAGGTTCAGTACTTCCTTCATTGTGCGATTTGAAAGGAATGATTGGATTAGGTCAAACAATTGTCCAGTTATACCATAGCCTTGCAGCTTGCATAGAAGGCCAGCATGCCAGACTCTGTCAAATGCTTTGGAGATATTCAGGGCAACAGTTCAAGCTTTGTCGTTCTTGTTGAGAGCCTGGTATATATACTCAGTGATGGTCGTTAGCCTATCAGCAGTAGACCTGGTGAAGCGGAAAACATACTGTTTGTCAGAGAAGAGTCTGTAGGGTGACAAGAATCCAGTTTCTAATTCACCAAGTATGTGCAAGAAATATAAACAAATCAAAAGGCCAAATGCTTGAAAAAGTAGGAATTTAGCTCTAGAAAAAAATATTTATGCATGGCCTGCATGCTCAAGTGTAAGAAATTATAAGAATATATTCATCACTATCAAAAAAAAGAAACTTTCTTAAAAAATATTGTTTACTATGAAGTCCTATAAAATTAAATTAAATTAAAGAAATTATTAAACCATGAAAAGGATTTTTGTTAAAGTATTTTTTCAAACAAATCAGCTTATTCAAATTTCATTGATTGGTTTGTGAAATTAAATGTAAAGTAGAGTTTGTAAATCTCAGCAAAAAATGCTAGCAATAACTTCAACAATACTAAACACTGTAATAGTTTCAATGTATCTCAGAGTGTTGCAAACAAATTCTAGTATGGAAAAATGCTGCAAACCTTTGTTTCAACCCAATGAACATCTATTAATTTTCATTGATATTCATCAGGCTAGTCTTAAGTTATCTTGTGAACATATCATTACATAAAAGGAATGCCTGAAACACCCTCTTCCTGTTGGACTCTAAACTATGAAAAGGGTAACTGTCAATTAACATTTTATTCATTTTTTATTTTAATCTCAGATTCATACAAGAATACTTGAATACAAAATCTACCAATTGATTTGCAATTTCTGCCTTCTCTTTGTAAAAAGAAAGTAACAAAAATAAAAAAAATAAATGAAGGTTACGTGATTCCAATATTGACTGGCTGACATTATCAATTAAATCATCCCAGGAAATATAAACAAAAAGTCTTTGCCAATCTGATGTTACTCTCTTTGGTTGAATATGTGAACCCTGTAGTTTAGAATCGCATGTCTGTATAGATGTATGCATGTGGAACATTTTGAAAATCAAAACAGTCTTTGAAAAAATGGAGAAAGAAAGGAAAGAAAAGAGCCATTTGTGAAATTGCATTTGAATACATATTAATTTCATGCTATAAAGATATTATCTCAATCGGGATGTCTAGGAATGGGAATGTTTCGTTTTTTTCATTTTGATTATTTTGTTATTTGGTATATGTTGATTATTTTCTTAATTGAAAAATTGAAAAAAGACTTTGCTGTTGCCAGTTTTATTTTAGTTTTTCTATTTAATTTCATGATTTTATTGTTACTTGTTTATTTTATTAATTATTTTATTAATTATAGCCAGTATTACAGAATATGGATAAAATAAATCACAGATATTACATAGTGATGTTACTTTTTTTAATTTGTTCCCTTTAAAGATTTTTAACATTTAACTGTTTTTTATCATATTTTTTAAAGATGAACTATTTCAATAATTTCTCGTGCAATTTACAACACTTAAAGGAAAAGAGAAACTCTAAACACAAAAAATATTAAAAAACACTTCAGCTATATTCATAGGCATAAAGCCATTACTGAGGTCCATGAATACAATAAGTTAAATAATTGTTATCCATATTATTAAAATTTGGAATGAATTGCTCTTACTATTAACAATAAGAAAAAGACACAATAATATAAATAAGGTGACACAAAGATTATAAATTAAGAGACACAAAGAATATAAATGAACTAAGATAAAGTGACATGACTTGTTCTAAGTAAACTGAGAAAGAGAGACAGATAGACAGACAGACAGTTAGACAGATGGTCTAAATAAACTAAAAGAGAGATACATTCTAAATAAACTGTAAATTAACTGAGAAAGAGACACATTCTAAATAAACTGAGAAGAAGACACTGTTTAAATAAACTGAAAGTAAAACGGGATTTAAATAAACTGAGAGAGACACACATTCTAAATAAACTGAGAAAGAGACATGGTCTAAATAAACTGAGAGAGAGACACATTCTAAATAAACTGAGAGAGAGACAGAGTCTAAATAAACTGAGAGAGAGACAACAAAAGTATCAACAATCTGACCAAGAAACTTTTTAAAAATCTACAAAACATATAACAAATCTAATCAGAATTACAATGTTTTAAGATCAGACTTTGTGTAAATTTACAACCCTGCTAATTCTTGTGCAAGAAATGTTTCTCTTTGGTCTTTGAGCATATATATATATTATTAATTTAAATGTTACATTTAGTGGCTACCCTTGTTTGAAATAGATGCTCTGTTTTTATTTTTAACTGTGTATTATGTCTATTGGCCTGTGCATTGGAGAAAACTTGATAATGAAAATGTGCTCTTTGGTATATTTCATTTCTCTATCAAGTTTTCTTGAGTGTGCAAAACACAAAAAATACTCATAATCAGTCATAAGTGACATATGTGATACATGGTTGGGCAATCATGTCCTAAAGGAGACATGACTGACTTGGCAGATTTTCCTGCAGTAAGCTGCCATTAATTTCTGCAGTAAAGTGGTTGCCAACCAAGGCTATAAAACCCAATTTGTCCTGCTATTTAATGTTGGAGGGAGAAGTAATAGAATTATACTTTTTCCAAGACTATTTGTGCCTGTGAATGCAACATGATAGGTATGAACAAACCTTGATAGATTATAAATTAAGTCAACATAGATATGTACAATCAAGCCTAGATGGATATATATGAATAAGCCAAGATAGATAAGAACAAGAATAGATAGATAGATAGATAGATAGATAGATAGATAGATAGATATGAACAAGCCTACATTGATAGATATGTTAGTTAAGTGCCATACACGATATATGTTTGGGCAATCATGTCCCAAAAGAGACATGATTGACTGTGCAGAAGATTTTCCTGCAGTTGGTTGCCATTACTTTTTGCAGTAGACTCGTTGTCAACCAAGGCTATAGAAACCAATCTGTTCTGCTGTTTAACCCATAGCTGTAAGGAGAAGAGAGGGAATGATACCTTTCCCAAGTGTATTTACATGTAAGTGAATGAAAGGAATTCAACTGGAATTTCAACTCTTCTGTCCAATTTCTCATTCTGAGCCAGTATCCTCTGCAACACAACATAGTCATAATACACAACTGAAAATAAAAATAGTGCATCTATTTCAAACAAGAGTATCCACTAAAAATAATGTTTGAAGTCATAAAAATGATAGTTTAAAAATAAATCAGTTCCTTCTTTAAGAATATCTTATCTCTATCTTTTCCACAAGTAAAGTAATAATGTCACTAAGATGCAGAGGGTTACAGAGTCCGAAAGAGAATGGAAAAATTTTAATATGTTGAATGAAAGAAAAGGAAAATAAAGGAACAAGATTCAGGAAAACAAAAGATGATAATTGATGTAATATTTCAATTTTTGCAGTGAAGAAACCACAGATGAGAAAAGAAACTATTAGAACAAAACTGACGAGCTAGTTCAACAGTAAAACAGAATTATATTCTTTCTAAAATCAGATCTACTGATTAATGCTACACTTTTTTCTACCACTGGACAAATGTGAACATTTCGAATTCCCAAAACTGGATTAAAAGTCTATCAACTGTGCAAGGCTTGGTAATATATCTTCAGTTTACTAATGCACCCTAAAAAATAAGTAACACAATTCAGAAATTTCACCCAAATATCACCCGCCTAAAAAAAACAAAATTAAAAAAGGACATAAAATCCCATGAAATTGACATTTGATATTTGGACAGCATCTTGGCCCAGGTTCACAGACTTTGTTGGAAAGCAACTTCCCCTCTCCAAGAGACATTAGACTCAGGCCAGCTAGCCATAGAATGTCACCCCAGTAAATCACACCTTATCCCCAGTCTTCTTCCGTACTCTTTCACCTTTACAACTCCACTTAACTCTTTTTTCTTCTTTTTTTAAGAATGCACCACAACACACATCCAGCACCACAATGCACATCCAGCACCACAATGCACATCCAGCACCACAACGCACATCCAGCACCACAACGCACATCCAGCACCACAACGCACATCCAGCACCACAATGCACATCCAGCACCACAACGCACATCCAGCACCACAACGCACATCCAGCACCACAATGCACATCCAGCACCACAACACACATTTTACACTTTATTCTTCCTAAAATCACATCTTCTGATTCATGCCATACTAATGTTAACACTCCGAACACCCAAAACTGAACTAAAAGTCCATCAGCTGCACAAAGCTCAGTGAGATATCTTCAGTTTACTCACACACTCAAAGCAAAAAAAATGTAATACAATCCAGAATTTTCCCCCACTAATACCCACTCCCACCTAAAGAAACAAAATAAGAACTGGAGCCTAAGAAATCACATAAAAGGCCATCATAAAAGAGACATTCAGAATTGAACATCATCTTGGCTGGAGTTCATAGACTTTGTCGGAAAACAACCTACTATCTCCAAGAGACATCTTGCCAAAAGACATCTCCTCAGTAAATTCCATCTTATCCCCCTTCTCCTTCCATACACTTCACCAGATGCCTTTTACAACTCTGCTTATCTCTTTTTCAATGAGAGGCATCTACATTGATTTATCATTTGCTGTACTTTACGTTAATAAAATTATTTATTTCCTTATATTTTCATTGGTTCTTCTTTGTTCTACCACTATACACTTATCATGATAACTGTGATACCTAGTTGCCCATCTAGTAGCACACTTAAATTCATGCAATTTAGACACTTCTTCTTCTTCTATGTGCCCTGTCCTTTCAGGACGTAGGCGGTCATGGTTCTCCACGTCTTCCTATCCCTTGTAGCTCCTAGTATGTTTGTTCCCGTTACTCCTGTCAACCCCCATTCCGTCAACCACCTGATCAGGCCCTGCAAATATGTTATCCGCTGCCTTCCTCTGTCTCTCTTTCCTTCTATCTGGCCAGTCAGTATCAGGTTCTCCAGGCTCTCCTTTCTCA
Organism: Ascarosepion bandense; assembly: GCA_037127315.1. Taxonomy (NCBI): domain Eukaryota; kingdom Metazoa; phylum Mollusca; class Cephalopoda; order Sepiida; family Sepiidae; genus Ascarosepion; species Ascarosepion bandense. Next base: position 2,581,953 of record JBBBDQ010001294.1, read on the forward strand.
TTGTGTGTACCAGGAACTTCAGTTGTCTCTTCCTGATGCTCAGTATCAATTTCCTCTTTGTTACCATTCTTTTCAACACCTCATTGTTGCTTGCATGTTCAGTCCATGATATCCGCAGCATCCTTCTGTAGAACCACATTTCCGCTGCTTCCAGTTTTGTCCTCATTTTCGATGATATTGTCCAGCATTCGCTACCATATTGAAGAACTGACATCACATAGCAGTCCAGCACTCTTTTCTTTGTTTCCAGTGAGATTTTCCTATGTGTTAGTATTTTGCTTAGCTTCTGGAACGCGTCCTTTGCCATGCCAATTTGCCTTCGGATCTCCGTGTCGCACTTTCCATCTTCAGTTAGAACACTTTCTAGGTATTTAATTTTTTGTACTTGCTTGATTCTGGTATCTCCCACATTTATTTGGCATTTTGGGTTGTACCTTTTGCTGATGACCATGCACTCAGTTTTCTTAATGTTTATTTGTAGTCCTTTTTTGTCGCTCTCCACTGCTACCTTCTGTATGAGGTCTTGTAGTTTACTTTCTGTGTCCGCAATCAGCACTGTATCGTCTGCGTACCTTATGTTGTTCAAGTTGTGTCCTCCAACAACAAATCCTGGCATGTCATCAGGGTCCTCAAGATATTCTTGATGTACAGGTTGAACAAATCTGGTGACAAAACACATCCTTGTCTTATGCGTCTTTCTATCTTTGTAAATCTACTGAGATCGTTGCCTGTCCGTATGCAGGCCATTTGCTGCCAGTAGAGATTCTTGATTACTCTTAAATGTCTTTGCCAAAAATGTCGAGGCTTCCGAGCATCTCCATCAGTTCTTTGTGTTGTATCTTGTCGAATAGCCAATGAGACATAAGTACAAATCTTCCTTCATTTGTATTGCCCTTTCGGAGAGCATCCTAATCATGAATATGGCCTTCCTTGTTCCTGTGTCTTTGACGAACATGCACTGTTCCTGCCCTATCTCTGGCCTGATTTTACTTCTCGCTCTATTCATCAGGATTCTGACAATCAGTTTTGTAATGTGGCTCATTAAGCTGATAGTTCTGTGTAGTTCACACTCGTTTTCACCTGGTTTCTTCGGCAGTGTTATAAATATCAACTTGCATAGGTCGTCTGGTATTATTCTGCTGCTATAAATTTCGTTTATTATAAATTTTGTTTATTATGTCGGTAATTTTTTCTATGCCATATTCTTCTAAGGCTGTCAGCAGCTCTATCACTGGGCCAGCTGCTTTGTTTCTGTTCATTTTGGCCATTGCAGCTTCCACTTTGGATTTTAGTATTCCATCCATCTCCTTGTTTATTCTCAGTTAATTCAAACTTACCACATGCAGACCACTGACAGTTGAGAAAATTTCTAAGGTCATACCAAATTTGCTCTGTTTTATGTCAGTCTGTGGCTACCAGTAAATTGCAGAGTTTGTTAGAGAGAGCGAGAGAGAGAGAGAGGCAAGTGTCCAGTACTCAGGTAGAGGGTGGGGAGAAAATGGCTGTGTTCAAAGAGTAACGGACTTCAAAAAAAAATATTTTTCATTGGAATGTGACATTAGCTGGATAACAGAAAACTTTAGACCCTATATGCCGAAACGGCCTTTAAACCAACAATTTAGCAGAATTAATGAGTAAAAAACAAATATGGTAGAATGAATTAGCAGAAAATTTAAACTTACCATGTGCAGACCACTGAAAGTTGAGAAAATTTCTAAGGTCATACCAAATTTGCTCTGTTTTTCCAAGTTATGTTGGTCTGTGGCTACCAGTAAATAGCAGAGTTTCATTTGTTCCTTATCTCCCTGTGGAGTTTCTTGTAATCTGCTCCATGTCTTGGCATTAATTTTTGTCTCCTTTGCATCATGTGGAGGATCTCTTTGGTTATCCACTCATTTTTTTTTCTGCGTCTAATTTCCTTTAGGGCTATGTTATTCGCTGAAGTCACCATCGCTTCTTTTAGTGACTCCCATTTTGAGTGCTCTTTTCCAATATGTTCTTCATATTTCTTTCTCACACTGTTATTGTATTCTTTCTGCAGGGTGAGGTCATTCTCTAGCATGTCGTATTGTAGCCTTGGTGATGTGCTGGGCTTCTTCAGTCTTCAGAGTTTCACCCTTAGTTTGCAGATGACTGGGATGTGGTCACTTCTGCAGTCGGCACCAGGGTATGTTTTGCATTGGACCACCGTGTTCCTGAATCTCTTGTTTATAGTTATATAGTCTATTTGGTTCTTCGTGTTGCCTCCTGGGCTTCTCTATGTCCATAAACGTTGTGGGTGTTCTTGGAACCAGGTGTTTGTAATTACCTGGTCATTGGCTGAGCACCATTGGACCCATTTTTCTCCTTGTTCATTGCACTCCCCTCAAAACAATTGCCACAAATAAAGAAAGACAGAGAGAAGCCCTCTCATGTCAGTGAAAAAGTAACTGAAGTCAAGATAGCAGGTCAGATGAGATTACATTACAGACCATTCTTTAATTTTTTTCTAGGACCTCGAGATATATATATAGCAGGAGTGCCAGACCAGATATGGCAGCAGTATTGAGTGCACAGATGAATGATAGATTGATATATATATAAGAAGGATTCTGACGGGAAGAAGTGTCTGGTATGACACAGTGAATCAACTTTTCCCTACAGTAGTCCTAGCAGTTAATTCATTATAATCTCTTCATTTCATGTCAGCAGAAAATGTGAGCCCAATAAGACACGAGTGTTGTTCTCGTGGAGTTTAGTATCAGCCATACTGATGGCAAGCAGAAAAGGCTCTCAAGTAGTGATTATATAGAAGTAAGGAGGTGGTTAATGCTTTTATGAATTGGCCTTGAGTGAAACATAACCAAACTTTCTATAACTTACAGGTTTTATCCAGAATTATTGGAAGACTGTCAGAAGATGAATTTGTGGAAGAATAAAAGTCTACCTTTTGTATGGTTAAATAGAAATTTATTAATAGAACAGAATAACATGAATTGGTAGAAGTCAATGTTCAATGAGAAACAGTATTAAGAAGTTAAGGGTATCAAGAGTTCATAGTAGTTGTATACTGGAGCAAAGAATGAATTGTAAATTTTAATACATCTAAAACAAAACTACATTCATTTAACTGTAGTGAACTTCAAATGCTAAGCACTAACTCATTGATTTTGTTAAAAATAAACAAATTTACTCAAATTTACAAAACCTTTGCTTAGCACACATGCAAAAGTGAATCCAAAAACAAAACTCATTAAATTTCACATGTCGATGTGAAATATTTTTCAGCCAATAGAAAACTAAGAAACATCTAAAAATAATTTTTTTCTGATGATTGAAGATTATTTTGTATACAATTGATTGAAGGTCATTTTTGAGAGCAGTTGGTAGTTTTACTTTGTTAGATCTATTGGCATTGCTGTTAAGATTGGAGTAAACAGTTGTGTCATCTGTGTAGATACCTAGTTAGTAACTGATGACATCGGGAAGGTTGTTGATGAAGGTTAGAAACAGTTTAAATCTGAGGATAGACCCCTAGTGGACCCCTGCATTAATAAGAAGTGAACTAAGAGCCTGATCATTCAATTTTTTCTTTAATCATTTCATCCCAAGCAAGGCAGTATTGCCACTGATGTGCAGGGGGCTACATGTTACACAAAAAATGATGTTGATACGCATTTGCATTTTATGTGTATTATTTATAATTACTAGCTGTCTTTTTGCTACATGTTAATATTTCTCCTGTTTGCTACATGTTATTTACTTTTATTGCTATTACTGAAATATTCACAGTATGTAAATGATACATAAACCAGATGTTATTTAACTAGAAATAAAACTGAATCTAAAGTATTATCTTAGAGATGAGTTTAGTTGATAAGGGCATGGGATAAAAAAGAAAAAAAATTGGAAATTGATGGGTTATCTAAAAGATATATAAGAGAAAGAAAGAGAAAATAAACAGGGGAGAAAAGAGAGAGAAGAGAGAAGAAAGTTAAAAAATTAAAAAGAAGAAAAAAGTAAAGAAATGCCTAAAAATAAAACAGTAAGAAGAATAAAAGAAAGAAAAAAGATAACAAAGCTGAAAAAAAAAAAAGAAATTTGAAATTGATGGGTTATCTAAAAGCAGTAGAAGAGAAAGAAAAAGAAGATAAACAGAGGAGAAAAAAAGAGAGAAGAGAGAAGAAAGTTGAAATTAAAAAGGAGAGAACAGTAAAGAAATGCCTAAAAATAAAAATGGTAAGAAGAATAAAAGAAAGGAAAAACATAAAGAAGCTGAAAAAGAATAAAAAATGAAAGGATAAATGGATAAAAAAAAAGAAAAATGCAAGAAAAAGGAAAAAGAGGGAAAATAAATTTTAAAAAATGAAATAAATATTTAACAAAAGAATACAAAAAATGAAAAACAAAAACAGAATGAGTAAAAATAAAATGCAATAAAAAAAAAGATGGAAGTCTGAACTGTCTTTCCAGTCATGCAATTTCTTCCTGAAAGAACAAAGAATAAAGCTAGAAATGTTTTTTTGTCATTTCAAAAATAAAGACTATAGAAATGAACTAAAAAAATATTGCTTTCTCTTTAAATTTCAAAATGGTGATTAAACAAATAGAAACACTAATGTTCAACTGGAATTATGATGATGAGTTGGTGATGTCGGAAGTAATAAGAATTATTTTCATAGTGAATGTTATCGTAACAAAGACACTGATGATAATGGTAGCAGCCATCTTAACTGTGAGTAAATATCAGTGATGAGTTAGTTATTTTCTAAGCTTGATTTAGATGTGGCACAATTCTAATAGTATGTGGCAATCAGTAAGAATTAAACTTATTTCTTCTTCTCTGCACTGTGTCCCTTCAGGATGAAGGCCTTCATGGCTTTTTACATCTCTCTATCCCTAGTAGATCTTAACATGCTTTTTCCTGTTATCCCTCTCAAACTCTGCTCTGCCATCTTTTTGATCAAGCTTGTCAATAATGTCACGCATTTCTTTCTTTCCCTGCTCTCTGTCCTATGAGTATCAGATTCTCCAAGCCCTCCTTCATCATTACATGTTCCAGGAACTTCAGCAGTCTTTTCCTGATGTTGAGTATTAGTTTCCTTTTCATTTACATCTTCTCCAAAACTTTGTTGCTGCTGACATGTTCAGTCCATGGTATCTTCAACATCCTTCTGGTAGAACTACATTTTGGTTGCTTCATGTCTCTTCTTCATCTTCGAGGAGATTGTCCAGCATTCCCTAAATCTCCCTAAATCATAATTTTTCCAGCAGGACAAACTTGTTAACCATTTTACCAATTTGAGGTGATGATATGGTGATTTGCATAAATCTGAAGTTGGTGCAAATCATATTTTTCTTCTTCTGTGTCCCATGTTCCTGACCCTTCACAACTTCCTTTAGATCTAAGTAATATTTGTCTTTTTTGATATCTCAATAAGTTTGTTCAGTAGTGTTTTTACTCTGTCCTTACTGTCCTGTAAGTGTCAAATTCTCTACACCCATTTTACCTATTATTTATTTCAATTGTTTCTTCTGATTCAAAGAATACATATGTATTTTTGTTTCTTTAAAAAACATACATCCTGCCCAAGTTATTCACAGTACCCTTCTATAGAACCAATATCTCTGTTGCTTTCAGTCTTTTCCTCATCTGAGTAAAAGTTGTCTAGAATTCACTGATAAGATAAGTAGAATTGATATTACATTAAAATTTTTGTATCTAATGAGATTTTCCTCTTTTTTACTACATTGCTTAGCTTTCTGAAGACATTTTGATGTCTCCAATTCATAGCTCATGTCTAGATATGATCCACTTACTTACAACTGTATGTCTATTTTTCTTACAATTGGTGCTTAGTCCTTTCTTTCTGCTTTTCTTTAGTACTTTGTTTAGGGGTTTCTGCATTTTTCTGTGCCTGCAATCATAACTGTGTTATCTTGTATTATTATGTCCACTGATAATAAATCCTGGCTGGACTTCTAGTTTTCTCAAGATTGTAAAGGTTTACTAAATCTGGTGAGAAGATGCATCCTTGTCTTATGCTCCTTTTTATTTTTGATTACTTACTCAACTCAGTTTCTATTTCTATGAAGCAGGTTTGTTCCCAGTAAATGTTCTGGATTATACTAATATTTAATAGCAGAACAACATTCTTTGCTTTATTTCTAACAATCTTTTTTCTATTTCTTAATATTTTGCTCAGCTTTTGGAAGGCATCTTTTACTATTCCAATATGTCTTCAGATTTCTGTGTCACATTTTCTGTCATCTGCTTAAACACTTCCCAATTTTTTGTACTTGCTTGACTTTAATGTCTCCAATTCATAGCTGACATCTTGAGCTCTCTCTTTTGCTGATAATTGTAAGTTCTCTTTTCTTATAAATGGTAGTTAGTCCTTTCTTCTCACTTACTCTTACCTACTTTGTTGAGGTGTGTTTACCATTCTCTTTCTGCATCTGCCATCAACATGATGGCATCTATGGCTCTTATGCTCTTAAGATTTTTTTCCACTAATAAAAATCCTGGTAGGATGTCTATTTCTCTTCAGATTGTGTCACCGTATCATAATCACAAATCTCATAACCCATTAGGGTCTAAGGGGCACTACATTTACTGCAGCCATAGCAACAGTGGTGTTTCATGGGCAAGAGAGCCTGATGAAACTCAACACTCTCCAGGCTGATTTGAATTCAGAGTTTTCCTTTTTCTAGAGTGGTTGTCAAGTCTTTCCTACTATTTACTTGTAGCTAGGGAAGAGTAGAGGAATTCCTACCTTTCCTAAGTGTATTATCACATACAATGGCTTGCAAAAGTCTACACCCACTTTGAAAAGACATTTTTCTAAGTTATATGATTTTAAGAATCAGTGTGAAATTTTTAAAATGTAATTTTTATATCAAAGAAAAGTGTGACGGAATGCTTATCAATCATTGGAATTGAAAAAATGTGCTATTTCCTGTTAAATTATACAAAATATATAAATTTTCAAAGTAGGTGTAGACTTTTGCAAACTACTGTAAGTGAGTGTAATGAATTCCTCAATATGAGTTGCTATTCAATGCATACTACTTTGCCTCCATGTATAGGATAAATTACTATGCTGAAAATATATTTGCACTATTTACATTGTTTGGACTGTTTTCTTCATCTTTATTGTCCATTTACAATGTTTCACTTTATGTTTTTGTAAAATATTGAATTTTATAAAAATATCATCAATCCACTCTTCAGAAAAGCCAATATACAGATTGACTATTTTGCGTTTGTTTTGAAATTCAAACAAATATCACCTGAAGAAGACTGAAATATGCAATGTTTGAAACACTGTTAAAGTGACAATAAGGATGAGGCCAACAGTCTGAGCAATATAAATAGTGAACATAGTTAGACTCAACATGGAGGCCTATATCAAGTGTGTTGAAAAGATAGTGCTGTCCTGAGTCAAGATGATGGCTGTTCCACCAGAAATTTGAAAATGGCATGCTTTAGTACTTGCCAGTCATGCTGGAAGCTCCAATAGGAACATTTCAAAGCTTTTGAGTATCAATCTGAGGACACTGTAGAGGATTTGAAAAGAGTTGGTTGAGTTTAATGGTGATTAAGAAGGTACAGAAGTTCTGAAAACTCATTCTGATTGTTCTAATGAGAAAAGAACTCCTGCATTTATTGGTAAAGGTCTCGGACTCAACACAGAGGCTTACATCAGTTGCCTTGAGATTGTAGTTATTATTATTATTTTCATTGAAATTATTATTAGTATTTTCATTTTCACAGAATTTTACTCCAAGCTTATCTCATGTAGACATCTAAAGACTATCTATGACTCCAGCATAATATTATCATTATGTTGTCATTTTTCATCATATTTTTATTTCTGCTATGGTCGCTCTACCAACCAAGTCTGCCGGAAGACCTAAGGCAGGTTGTAGTGTGTTGTTATGGCTCTATTTCATGTTTTTTCCATCTCCCCTAGTATCCCTAGCATTACATAGACAAAGTTCTCCTTAGTGTGTGGGCTGTACTTAACATGACAATTTTTTGTATGTCTCTTAAGCTGGGGTTTCCAGGGATTCTTTCAATTTGTTCTTTTGTTCCATTTTTTATCATTCCAAGTGCACTTACTATCACTGGCATGATTATTGTTTTCAATTTCCACATTTTTTCTATTTCAATTTCCAGGTCTTTATATTTTGACATTTTTTTGAATTCCTTGGTTGCTGTGTTACAATTCACTGGACAAGCCATATCAATGAATAGGCAAGTTTTTCTTTCTGGTTTTTAACAATAATGTCCGGCCTATTTGCTTCAATTTTTTTGTCTGTCTAGAATGGTATAATCCCATAGAATGGTGACATCTTCTATTTCTGTAACTGGTGCTGGCTGATGTTCATACCAGTGTTTGTTTACAGATTTTCCATAGTGTTTGCACATTGTCCAATGTAAATATTACCCCACTCTATTGTGATGATTTTTACATTCATTTGGGGCAAGTACAGAACATCCTGAGATTAGATGGTCTATTGTTTCTTGGTATTTATCACAGAACCTGCATTTTGGATCCACATGTATAATATTTGCCTGAAAGTTCCTAGTGAAAAGACTTTAGTCTTGCTCTGTAAGAATAAAGCCTTCAGTCTCAGACTTTAATCCAGATGCACATAACCATTGATGAGTATTAACTTTGGATTTATTGGCACATTCTGGATATTGGCCATGCAGAGGTTTGTCTTGCCAGCATTGTTTCATCTGTTCAAGAGCTTTATCCTTGGCTTTCATTTTCATATTTTTTGCCGCAATAGATGGTTCTTGGCTTCTGTTTTGCTTTTCTACAGAATCTACTAAATGTAAATCTTGTTTGTATTTACTGCCTTCTTTTATTATTGAATATTTTTCTTTCTGTTTTCATGTTGTTTGACTAATTGTATCATCCAGTCCTTTGTTGTTTCTATGTATGTTAGTAAGCCAATAGGTGTTGGCTTGTATGACAATTCTAACTGAATAAGACCTCTTTAACCTTCTTTACGGGGTATGTATAGACGGTCTACATCAGCCTTTGGATGATGCATCTTATGCTTAGAAAGAAGATTTCTTGTTTTAGAATCCATTCACCTGATGTCGTTTAGAGTCCAGTTTAAGATGTTGAAACTATATTGGACAACTGGGATGGCAAGGCTATTAATGGCCATAATTCTGTTCTGAGAATTCAATTCAGTTTTTAATATCAGTAGTAGCCTTCTATAGTACTCTTTACGCACTATTTCTTTCATTTTTTTATGGTGAATTTTTTCACTCTCATTATTATTATTATTATTATTAAATATTAGGGTGTATCAAAAGTATTTTCATTTTACAGAACTATGCTCCAAAGAATATTTCATGTATACATCTAAAGACTATCTATGACTCGAGCATATTATTATTATTATTATTATTATTATTATTATTATTATATATAAGGGTGTATCAAAAGTATTTTCATTTTTACAGAACTTTACTCCAAATCTTATTTCATTTACTTATCTAAAAACAATCAATTCTATTATTATTATTATTATTGTTGTTGTTGTTGCTGCTGCTGCTGCTGCTAATCTTCACCTGTATTTTTTGTTTTTGATGTTATAGTAATTTAATAAGTGTTACTTAGATGTGGTACAGGCTAAATATATGGGACACCCACTGAGGATCAAATTCACAATTCCATTGTAATTGATCTAGTGAGACAAGTTTGTTAACCATTACACTGTGCTGAAGTTTCCCTTCCAATGTTATAATGTCAGACAAGTGTAAAAATTCTAATAATTGTTTGAATATTTTCAAGAGAATTACAGAAGCTACTTGCAGAATTTAGTGAGTATAAGGTAATGAAACATGTAACGGATCACACTGCCTAAAACTGGATTAAACATTTTAAATATAATGACTTCTTCAGAATAATACCTAAAAGTGGATTAATATTAATTATTTATGCTTTAAATACAAAGATGAATTGAATCTAACCACCAGCACTCAAAAACTTTCAGATTATTAAGAATACCATATATATGGAGGTTTGGGGATACAGATGGCGCTTATCTCATTCTAGTAGAGATGAATCAGATGGGTTATGTGCTGACCATTTAAAGATGTCATTTCATTCAGTGAGTAAAGTGACACTTTTCAGTTCATTTACAGCAGCCAAATGAAAAGGTTGTTTAAGCCCAAACAGTCTACCATGGACTGGCTAGAGGCTACATCTTCTTGCCAAGCAGCTAACAAGTCCATGGTGCCAGATAAAGAATGAAACTCCAGCTCACAGCCCTCAATTTAGAAAAACCCAAAACTTTTGTGGAATATGTCCTCACCTGGAACATAGTAGATATATCATTTGACTCTGGAATTCTATATATGGCTTCTTCAGACACAGGAATATCTCCATATCATATGTAAGACCAATTCTTTTTGTTTCTTCTTACATTCTGCTTTTTGTATGTCTTAGCAATATAAATGTCTCTTCGAGAACAAAGCATGTTTGTCATTCATTTTCCTTTCAGCCATTTAGTTCCATTCATTGAAAATGGTGTAATTATATCACAGATATATTAATGCCCATAATGAAGGAAATAAAAGAAGGATTAAAATCTTTTTTCCATATCTTGTTCCCATTATAGAAGATTATACATAATTAAAAAAAGTTGATTAAAAAATTATAATACTTTTATTGATGCATCTTAATAATATAAGAGAAATGATGGTTCTAATGTTGATTAATAGTAATATTTTTATTAGCAAAATGCATATTCTGATAATGATAACAACAGAGATAAAATTATGAAGATACAAATAGAAATGACAAATAATAACCGTATCGGTAATGCTGATGTTGATATCAATTCTGCAAGTGACAAGAATAATAGTAACAATAATGACAGCATAATAACAATTAAAATAATATCACCACCATCAACAACAACTAAAAATAATGGTGTATTATTTTCATTTTTGAAAACTTTGAAAAGACTGACGGGCATATCCCTCATTACTATCATGATACTGTTACTGATTTTCTAAGCTTTGTATGAGAAAAAATCTTTGTTTAATACTTTGCTTCTTTTTTGTTGTTCAATTTCCCCCTTGAATTATGTTCACAATTGCTTTCAATCAGGTTACTTGATGTAGCCATATTGGTGGCACTCTTCTTAATTGAAGGGTGAAAATGTGTCCTTCCTTTACCTGCTGCCCCCTGGTGGATGTCAAAATAAACAAAAGCTATTTTTTTTTAATCATTTGAATAAAAGAAAAGAAGATTGGGAAGAAAAAATAAAGAAAAATAAAAAGAATGCAATTCCCAAGTAAAGAAAAGCTGCAATTATAAGAAAGGCATTTGATTTCTTTCAATTCTTTTGTTGTCATTTCATTTCTTCTTGGCTTAGTACAGACATCACGCATATGCTTAAGGGGGTCTTCTTAAACATGTTTACATGCATACACACGATTAGGAAGCGATATGCACATATTCTTTTACACAAGCAGATATTCTGGATTAATAGCTTACCAGTTTCATTGTTAATTAAAGACTATAAAGTTTAATGCCAAGTCAGTGAGAATTGGTGTTATTTATTATCTATGAAGTTATAAGAATAACTTGTATACAAAGTTTAGAAAAATATTTTCTGTAAGATATACAGATGACACCATGTTGATGCCAGACAGTAAAAAAAAATGCAGGAAGAAATTAGTAAAGAAAAACAAAAGAAAGGATTATCTCAATTGTAAGAAGAGAGAATGTAAGTCCAGAAACGAAAATATCTGGGAAGTGTTTTAACAGTTCACAGAAAATGTGACAATAAAATCCAAAGGTGGATTAGAATAATGAAAGATGCCTTTTAAAAGTGAAAAAGTATTAAGAAACAGGTAAATTTAATTAAAAAAAGTGTGCTGATATGGAGACTGTATTTAAAAAATTGATATTTATATGTCAGATTCTCACTATTTTACATGTTTAATTCAGATCTCACTGCTAATTTCATTTTAGAAAAAAACTATCTTTTATTGGATTCATTAAGAGAAGGATAACTCTGATTTTAAACCTTCACTTCCTTGTGATCATACCCAATCATGGGAATGGCTCTGGGAGTAAACCTTGAGGACAAATCTGGTACCTGAGTCCCTAAGGCAGTTATGTTCATCTTTGTTCTATCAACTCTTGCGATCATGCTGGTACCAGGATATATTGGCCTCTACTTTTCCTTGAACAACATTATTGGTATGGAGAGGGGAGATGTGCTGCTCATAAAATTCTGCTCAGGTTTACATCCTGGAGAGGTCACATTGTCAGCATTCTTATCTAAGGCACCAAAATTTGAAGCATCTACTCCAGACAGAAACAGCACCTCAGCACCTTTCAGCTTTGCTGTCAGAGATGCATTCTGGGCATGAATTGATCTAACTAGGTCATTAGTGCCATAGTTCTCACTTGTGCTCAGTTACCCAGCTTATATGCTCTGTTCTGTGTCAGTTCTGTTGGCTTGAATATGTACACCATATGCCAGATTGGGGGATTCTGAATGTCCCTCTAAATAAGAAAATGGCCACCAGTAAAAAGACATGGGGTCAAAATAAATACATGAAGACATTGAAAGCAAAAAGAGAGTAAAATAGAATGCATTTTCATTATTTGATGTTCTTTTTTTCTGAAATGAGAAAATCTCTGTACAAACAGCCAAAAAAAAAAAAAAATAAGGAAAATATACTGTAATGCTATAAACATCATTCTGAAGTGATTTGCTTGGTTTAGAAATGAAAATTTTCTCTGAGAAGATTTCAGCAGTCATTGATGAAGACCTGATGAAAATAACTAATTAAAAAAATCCAGGTCATACAACATTGCAGAGATATTCAACATATCTCATATGAGCATTGATGGTCCAGTTCAGAATCCCCTCCCAGTTTTTTTAACAGGAGTACAGGTTTATCCCTTGTTTCCTATTTAGGATTAGTTTTCTGGTTCTTTCTAAAATCTGTTTCAGCTCTGTATTCCTAACTTTTGCACCAGAACTTTGAAATTTTATTCACTGTTTATTCCAGTTTATATTTTTCTCTCCTTCACCTAGAGGAATAGATATGTTAGCCTATTTACACTCCTTCCTGTTTTTTTTAACTATCCCTTGTTTCTTGTTTAGGATTGGGTTTTCCTTCTAAAAAACTTACCTCAGCACTAGACTCCTAATGCTTGTTCTTTCGTACCCTCTCTACAATAACCTTGAGTGGCTCTTGAGCTTTATATTGGGTGAACATTAGTAAAAAATAAAAACATTTGAAAGCATTTGCATACATGAATTGCTATGTTGTTTGTGTGTCCTTCAATTAAGCAGAAAAATTTAATTTACTACATTTTCATCTTTGATTCTTTGCTGAAATGTGATAAAAACAACCCATTAAAAAAAATGATCACAGGCAATGAAAAGCAAATTATTTACAAAAAAGCTGGTCAGAAAAGACAATGCAATGTATTTGGTGGGATTGGAAGTCATTGTTCATTTTGAACACCTTCCACAAAATAAGATTGTGTTATGTAAATTCTTCTTTATGTAAACTAATGTTTTTTATGTAAATGAACATAGATATTTTTTTATAAAGTGTTCTGTATTCTGGGGAGAGGAATTATCTAATGAGACACCAATAGAATCATACTGCTCCATTTTTGTTTTGGTTGAATAAATCCTTTCTGAAATACATTGCCATCTCGTCTTCCTGCTATTTTGAATTGCATTCAAAATCCATCAGTCAGTCAGTTAATTTCCATATGAGCTACACACATGGGCAATCGTCTCTTTCAAGACATGGCAGACTAGGCAGAAGATTTTTTCTGCAGTATGTTGCCATTATTTGCTGCAGGAGAATGGTTGACAGCCAAAGCTATAGAACCCAATCTGTCCTGCCATTTAACCCATATCTGAAGTTAGAAGAGATGGATTCATACCTTTTCTTAGGGTACTTGTGCATAAGTGAATGAAATGAATTTGACTAGAATTCAAATTCTGCTCTTTGTTAAGCATCAACACAGAAATGTACCATTTCAGAAAAGTACCATTTTTATTAAACAATTTAAAGTCAACAGATGAAGAAATTCAATTCAGGAAAGTACCATTTTTATTGAACCAATTAGAGTCAACAATTGAGGAAAAAATGTTGCAAAATAGACAGTCAGAAGGCTCTTTCATCTTAAGAATATAAAAGCCATTTAAGCCAGTTCATCAGTCAGAAAAATACTAAGTTCTGGGAGGATGGAATCATAAAACTGTTCCAAAAATGGTGAAAAGTAGTGGGAAGAAATGGCACATAGAGGGTTGAATAAAAGTATATACAAACTCTTTTAAATTCTCTTAAGAATCCTTCTAAATTTCCTTCCAACTATATATATATATATATATATCATATAATTATGAATTTACATATATATAATTATATATTATTATATTATGCTCTACAATATTTATTGTATTGAGCACTGTTTATAAAAAAATAAATGCCAGGGAACTCAAAATCATAGAAACTTGGGTCCTCTTTACCTGGATTTATATATTTATGTATACATATATACATGTGTGTGTGTGTGTGTATAATTAATGTATATTTGGGCAATTAACTTTCCACTATTCTTACATGCTGGAGATAAGCAATGTACAAATGTTCCATAATTATTATTTTCCCAAGCACCTGGAAATTGTGTGAGCATTTCTCTATTTTAGAAACTTACAAAACTTTATTTCCACTGTTAAATAATGTAAGGTTGATGGTAGGAGAAAATTGTTTGGTATATAGTGCCTCTGTAATATCAAGATGCTTTTAATATTGTGATTTAAATTGTATTCTTGCATTTTTTCCAGAATTTTTCTTAAGGGTTCTTGTAAATTAATTACTTTCATAAACAAACATTTAGATTTGTGGTTAATATGGTTGAGCCAATTAATAACATCAGTGATATTACTCCATTGGGTTAATCTTATGCTTTGATTTATCAAGTATTTGTTTACTAATTTTACCAATTTCTAGTTGAGGCGGATTAATAATTCTAGTCATGCAATTAAAGATGCAAATAAAACTCCTACAGTAAAATGGAAGATATTAACAAAAGCTACAACATGTAACTTGTTACATGAAATATGTTTTCTTTGCTTACAAGAAAAAATCCATATAATTAAATTTCCAAGAACTAACTTATTAAACCAACATAATGAAATATCTACTTACTGCTAACATAAGATTATTCCCACTCTTAAATATATCTAAAATTATCTCAGTATGTTTACTATTTGCTATAATCTATAAACCTATCCCTTTTAATTAATTATATATACCTTAAAACTAAACTTTTTTAACTATTACATTGTTGTCTATATTTACATTCACTACTTGTCATCCTTTATCTAGTACGTTTTAAAATCCAACTTCAATTTGTCACATCAATTCTCTTTAAAATAGTTGTTTTTATATTAACAAAACTCTTTAAGACAAATATTTTATATCTTTTATGGTTCTTATTTTTTCAACTCTTTTTTTCCTAGAAATAATACATTAGCTACTGTCTTATTCCATTATTTTTTAAAATTTTTGACTCATCATGTCTGGTTCACATTGTTACAATTTGCCCCAACTTCCATGTGTCTTCACACACAATTCTTTTAAAATCATCTTCCACCACACTATAATCATTTAATATGATGGCATTTTTTATTTTTATATTAATTTTGTTATTTTAAATCCCTTTGTCAATATATATATGACCAAGTAAATTTACCACATTTCACTGCCTGATGGTGGTGCATTGAACACCGAAACTCAATTGCTTTTGAGTTGCAATATGCTATTATTATAATAATAATTTGTTTTTAAATTTCTTTGTTCAAACATTATTTCTAATGAATACTATGATTTGAGTAGCTACTCTGTTTTAGTATAATTAAATATACTTGTAGACATATTTATATATGTCTACAAGTATATTTATATATATCAAGAAATCTTGTTAAGGAAATAGGTATTCTTTGGCAGGATTTGAACCTGCAACCCCTTACAGACCTAGGGAAAGTCACCAGTTGACCTGATGTGTCTTAACCACTCAACCACAAAGGAATTCATAGTTAGACAAAGTTGAATTAAGCCTTATATACACAAATTCCTGTATATCTATAAAAACAGAGTATCTACTCAAATACGAGTATCTATTAAAAATAATGTTCCAAAAAATAAATTTAAAAACAAATATGTCAGTTAACTCTATTTTGCAAACTCCCATAAGATTTCATAAAATATATATATATATATATATATATATATATATGTGTGTGTGTGTGTGTGTGTGTGTGTGTGTGTTTGTTTAAATATTCATAGACATCTGGTGGAATTAATGTACCTGTTTGTATATAAAGCATTTTAAGGTTGTTGATAATAGGATGCATTTGTGTTGTTGCTGATATTTATAAAATTCATAAATTTGATTAAAAATTCCAGACACCAAGAAATAAATGAAACAAGCAGATAAAAAATAAAAATTGATAATTGAAAGAAATTAAAAATACAGAATAATAATGTGGCTTTTCTACATATGAACCATTAATCCAGAAAAAGAAAAAAAATTCAAATAATAAAAAAACCATGAAATAATTTCTTGAAGGAAGTCTTGATCGATTTCACTGTCATAATACTTAAGCCATCTTGTCGTGCACATATCTACTGAAAAAGTTTCCAAAAAAAACCAGAAAATTAAATGCCAGTGTTGATTAACTGAAATGAAAATTCTCTCTGCTTTTCTTGCAAAAAAGAAAAAAATGGAACAAAATCTAATTTAAAATTTCTTAACAGTAAAAGTGGCTGGCAAATGAAATCAAAGTGTTTGTTCAGCCCAATTAAAAGATTCACTTTAAATGAGAAATGTTATTATGTATTTTAAATATATATGCATACACAGATTCACACTTATATAGACACATATAAAGATAAATATCAGTATGTGTATAAACACACACACACACACATACACATATATATATATTTGTGTCCTCATCTACAGACAGCTTGACAATGAACTCAGAATAGTTTTTACACCCATGGCTCAGTTAAAAGCAGTGCTTTAAATGAGAAATTTTATTATGTATTTTAAATATATATGCATACACAGACTCACACTTATATAGACACATATAAAGATAAATATCAGTATGTGTACACACACACACATACACACACACATATATATATATATATGTCCTCATCTACAGCCAGCTTGACAATGAACTTAGAATAGTTTTACACCCATGGCTCAGTTAAAAGCAGCACTTTAAATGAGAAATTTTATTATGTATGTTAAATATGTATGTATACACACATTTATACTTATATAGACACGCATATAAAAATGAATATCAGTAAATGTATAGAGACACACACCACACACACACATGCACACATGCACACACATAGGTTTGCATGTATAGCCAGCTTGACCATCAACACAGGACAGTTTTACACCCATGGTTCAGTTATAAAGACAAGCTAAAGAATAACATCTCAGCTGTCAATGTGCTTGATACTAACTTTGAGTGAGTTGCCTTGGATAGAAATAACTGGAGATATTTGTGTCAGAGTGTCGTCAGTATATCAGAAATTTCAAAATCAGTCTGACCAGCTAACAGATGAAAGACAATGGCAAAAAGTGTTTGCAAATATTTCTATTGCTATGTCCCGAGATCCTCGTTGTTGTACAATATTAGGATTTGTATACAGGTTACTAACAAGACTCACACAAACATAAAAACTAAATGAGCTTGTTGGATACTAATAGGTTGATAGTCCACTGTTTGTAGTAATTTACTTAATTAAGAGTGCTCGATACTAAGTAGAGCATTATATATGGTAATATTTTTATTATCAGTCAGTTAAGTGCCATATGTGATACACACTTTTGGACGATCATGTCTCAAAAAAAAATGACTGACTGGGCAGAAGATTAGCCCACAGAAGGTTGCTATTGCTTTCTGTGGTAGACTGATTGTCAGCCAAGGCTATAGAAACTTATTATGTCCTATTATTTAACCCATAACTGGAGCAAAGAGACAGATTAATACATTTCCCAAGGGTATTTGTGCATAAGTGAATGCAAGGAGTTCAACTGCAATTTGACCTCAGCTCCTTGATTTGTCGTTCCGAGTTGATATCCACTGCACCACAAAAGTTTATAATAAAAACATAGTTTATGCAACAAGTTGCTGTGTTTCATCTGACAAGATGCTAATAAGATAGTACCAAAACACAATGGCTCTTGTATTGCAGTAAATTATGTTTTCATTATAAACTTATAATAAAAATGTTACCAAATATATATATATATATATATATATATATATATATATATTTCAAAAGTGTGAGGAAATGTAATTTTTTGAATTAGCCCAAAAAACATTTTGTTTTGTACTTTAACTAACAGAATATTACTATCGATGGTGTCAATGGTATACTGTCACCATTTTTATCAGACATTGTTTGTTTTTGATTTTGCTGACATCACAGTATAGTACAGTCAGTTGGGCACCATCTGTGAGAAGAAAACCACCATGACATAATACACTCTACCAGAAATTTTTAAACGACATGCTGTACTGCTTGCTATTCATGTCAAAAGTTCTAATACGAGCATTTCAGAATATTTGTGTCGCAATCTGAGAACATTGCAGAGAATTTGGAAAGAGTTCTCTAAAACATTGTTGTTGCTCATAGGTTCAGTTCATGATATTCTCAACATCATTCTGTATAACCACATTTCTGTTGCTTTGTGAAGAGATATTAAAATATATACATATTTTAATTTATTTGTTTAAGCATATTTTTAATGAATACTATTTTATGAAATCCATTATAAAATTGATTAACTCTGAAATATTTTTAATTTATTTGTTTAAACATTATTTTTAATTGATACTTGTATTTGAGTAGATACTGTTTTTTTTATAATTAAACAGTATATTTATATATATCTACCAGCCTGCTAATTTCAGAAATCTTGTTAGGAAAATATGTATTCTCTGTGGCCCCATATAGACCAAGAAGAAACCATCAATTGATCTAACGTATCTTAAACCACTTAACTACAAAGAACTAAGATAATGTCTTTAAACACACATTTTCTTGATTTTTTTTAATATTCATATCTGCTCAGTTGTCATATTCTAATGGAAATAATTGTAAATAAAAACTATTTTATGAAATCCATCATAAAATTGATTAACTTTGAAATATTTTTAATTTATTTATTTAAACATTATTTTTAATGGATACTTGTATTGAGTAGATACTCTGGTCTTTTTTAATACTTAAACTGTATATTTATTTATATCTACTGGTCTGAATAACTGAGAAATCTTGTTAGGAAAATATGTGTCCTCTGGCAGTTAAATTCATTTTATAATGGATTTCGTAAAATTTCGTAAATATATATCTATCTACTCCAACTGACACCAAATCAGTTGAGTTTTGATTCCAGCCAGAAGTAAGTGGATGTCTAGCCACTCTGATGAGCTGTGATAGAGCAAAACAGGCTTGTATCTGAATGACTAATATATATATATATATGTCAATTGGGGAAAACTGCTGTAAAAGATGATGATGTAAGTATAGTATTTCCATACAGAGAATTGGTTATTATCAAATAAAAAAATATGGTTATATGAGTGTCTGCCACAAAAGGGTCATAGGCTGACCAAAATAGTCTCATGGAATGTGACCAAATAAGATTTATTTTTCAACATAATCCACCTCATGATCTATGCACTTCTTCCATTGGTCCTGCAGTGCTTGGATCCCACTGGTGAAGAAACTTTCATCTTTTTGGTCAAAAAGTCATCTTCAGCAGATACATCATCATCATCATCATCATCATCATCATCACTGCAATACTGGTTCCCAGTCAAGTGTTTTTTCATGTTCCCCGGAACAGATGAAGAGGGAAGGATAGTCAGATTGGGGTCAAATCAGGAGAATAGGGAGGGTGACCAATGTCACTGTCATAAACAGCAGCCATTGAAACCTCCTGCAGAAGCACTGGCCTGATGAAAGAAAACCACTTTTGTTAGTTTTCCTGGATGTTTGATCTTGATAGGAAAAACCCAGTTAAAAATTGTAGAAAAAATTCAGTGGATTTAAGATGTCATTTCTGTGAAAAGTAGGATGACACAAACATTAAATTCACACATTAGGATTTAATGACCAATCAGCAAGTTTGTTTCAAACACAATTCAAGCTTTGAAAAAGCAAACAACCATTTCTGTGTCATAATCTCAAAAAATGAAGGCTCATATCCAGAAAATGATGAGCAGTCTTTTTCCTCTTAAAAATTGAAATTAAATATTGGGAAATGTATATATTAACTAATAAAACATCTGAGTTTAATAAAACAAACTTTTAACTTCCTGTGATCCGATTTTATTCTCATAAATACTGTAATGTAAATTTTTACTTTATCATTAATTTTCCTAAAATCGTTCTAGTATATAAAATTCAATATATATATATATATATATTTATATATATATATATATAGTCTTTCATCATATCTCTTTAGTTCCTTTTTCTTCTCTCCCATTTTCCCCCTTTTGTTTTTTATTTCCTCTATGTCCCTTTTATGATCCCCCATTCTGGTTTCTCATTTTCCCTACCCACTTTACCTCACACACAAAAATTTTACCAATATAAGGAAGGAAATTTTCATCTCTTTTCAAAAATAGCGTTTACTACCTGATGAGACATTGTCCTTTCAATGTTGAAACAAAATGTACACTTTGTAGTAGATGTTCTAAAGTATAATTTATAATAAATATTCAAAGCTCTATTTCTATATTGAGCACTGTTTTAAATTAATGTTTTGAATGTTGTTAATATTTTCTTCATTCCTTATTCATTTGTATATATATATATATATATATATATTAAATTAATGCTTTGAATATTGTTAATATTTTCTTCATTCCTTATTCATTTGTATATATATATATATATATATATATATATATATATATATATATATATTAAATTAATGCTTTGAAGATTGTTAATATTTTCTTCATTCCTTATTCATTTGAGGAATGAAGAAAATATTAAAAATGTTCAAAGCATAAATTTAAGTGTCTGTGTGTGTGTGAGTGTGTGTGTGTGTGTGTGTGTGTGTGTGTGTGTGTGTGTGTGTGTGAAAAAGATGAAACAAAATAGCAATTTTTTTATAACAAATTTGCTTTTTATCAGAGATGTATATGTATACAAGAAATAGGCCCTGGAGTACAGGTCTGTAAAAAATGAAAATACTTTTGATACACACTTGTATATATATATATATATACAAGTCAGTCAATTAAGTGCCATATGTGATACACACTTGGGTGATCATGTCTCGAAAGAGACATGACTGACTGTTGCAGAAAATTTTCCCACAGTAGGTTGCCATTACTTTCTGTGGTAGGCTGGTTGCCAACCAAAGCTATAGAACCCAATCTGTCTTGCTATTTGACCCATAGCTGGAGGGAAGAGATGGATCAATACCCTTCCCAAGGGTATTTGAGTGAAAGTGAATGCATCAAATTCAACTGGAATTTGAACTTGGCCCTCCGATTTCTTGTTCTGAGCCAGTATATACTGCAAATATACAAGTATTTATTTTTATTTTTTTTAAGTACAAGAATGAAAAATAAAAAAAGGTCTCTGATACATGTATAAGTCTGGGTGGCTTTATATGTAGGCACACGTATAGTTGTGTCCAGAATTATTCACTCCTCCCACTTTCATCATTAAAAATAATACCTCAAATTTTCATGAAAACTTCATTTGCATTTTTTCACAAATGATAAAATACTGGATTTGGAAGAATGTACAATGATGCCCACAACAAATTTTTTTTTACTGTCCAACAATAATACAAAAAAAAAAAAACAAAGAACATTTAACATAGGACAAAATTACTGACCTTTTTGCCTAAGTAATCAATTGTGTAACTATTATTCTTGATTATTGCTTTTAATCATCTTTAATAGTTTATTAAAGATCACTGCACACAATGAGAGGTATTTTGCTTTATTCTCCTTGGCAATAACTTCCAGTTCCTCCAATTTTGAAGAACTTCTTACTTTTTTCTTCAAATTTGCCCATAGATTTTCAATGAGGTTTAGGTAAAAACTGTGCTGGGTATGCTAATACATTAATTTTGCTGTCATCTAACTATTGTGTAACAATCTGTGTCACGTGTTTTGGGTCATTGTCATGTCCAGTGATGTCCTAAAGACAATTTTTGTACTTTGTTTAATATAATTTTTAAGAATAGCCAAATACTGCACTATATCCATGATACCCTGTAGTCTCACTAGTTCTCATGGTCCAGAAGCTGAAAAACATCCCCAGAGCAAAATACTTCCATTTCTGCTCTTAATTGTAGGGAGATTAATTTTCTGGTTTATAAGTTTCTCTTAAAAAACTTTCAATACTCCATATCTACTATTTTTTAAATAGAAAGATGCTCACATGATTTCTAGTCACAAGCAGCATGCCAGAGTTTTGAAAGAATGGTTCTTTTCAAAAACACAAAATAAATGGCAAGGACAAAATCACAACATCAGAAACTTAACACCCTTGAGAATGGACAGTGAAGTGGCTGAAAGCGTTTTGAAAAATAATAATTACAGAACATTTTTACATTACTTATCTCCAGTGAAAAGGAAACTTATAAGATTACTGGAAAAATTGAATGAAAAATTAATAAAATCTTTCTTGTCAGTCGTTATCAATGAAACATGCAAAGGTTGCTGCCCAAATATACATTAATATATGTAGTGTTGAGTTGTGATAGTTTTTGGTGCAAAGATTGTTTTTTTTCAGTAGCTTTTCTGATAACAGGTATTTTGGCAAGCAGATTTTCTATATATATATATATATATTTTATATATTTAGTGTATTGAGGTAGCAAATAATTATTTAAACATATACTGTTAAATATAAGAGACAATGAATGTCTATTATGTTTAATCATGAGCCATTCTAAACATTGTATTTTGGTTTTAATTTCAGTTGAAAATAAAGACAAAACTTCTCCAACATTTGGATAATTTTTTATTAAGTTGGTTCTAAGCTTTTGGCTCACATGAGCTATCTTCAGAGAGGTTATAAGGATGTTAACACAAAAACATCCACCATCAGTGATGATTTTATCTTGTGTTAACATAAAACCCCGCTAAGCAACAGCAAAAGTTACCAAAAATAGCAAATGCAGTTCACAAATTTGCAATGCGTTTCTATGATGTCACACCACTTGATAGCTTGAAATGACAACAGAACCATATATTCAAATGCAATGTAATGTGTTATGACCAGATTTAAACGTGATTTTATTAAGTGTGTGTTGTTTTGATTTAATGTAGATGGTGTTTGCTATTTTTGGTAACTGATGCCATAGCTTAGCAGTTTTATGTCAACACAAGATAAAATCATTGCTGATGGTGGATGTTTTTGTGTTAATGCCCTTATAACCTCTCTGAAATTAAAGCCAAAATACAATGTTTAGAACGGCTCATGATTAAGCATAATAGACATTCATTGTCTCTTATATTTAACAGTAAATGTTTAGGAAAAAAAAAAAATATATATATATATATATATAAAGTACATATATGTTAATAAAACAAGTATAGATAGATAGATAGATAGATAGATAGATAGATAGATAGATAGATAGATAGATAGATAGACTGGTTCATTGGAAAAAAAGCAGAAGTGTAATCGCAAAGATGAATTAACTGGAAAAAATCACTGAGATATCTTCATGCATGGACAGTGGAATGAGAACAATTTGCATATTTACAAGAGTAATTCTTGGTTAGAAGAAAAACAGAAATGGTTGGCTACTTTTTCCAATAATTCTTTTGGACAAAGAATAATATTTAATAATTTTTATAATAAAATGTCTTTTGATATCAGTTTTATTTCTTTCTTGGAATCGTACATCAAAAGTTATGCAAAAAGATAAAGCAGACACAAGAAATAGCATTGTAGCATTCTTGTTTTTTTTTCTCTTATTTTCACTTTTTTTCTGTTGTTTTTTTTTTTTTTGAGGTGGCGAGAAGCCTTTACTTGGGATTTGATGTTATTATACATTGATCAGTTAGCAGTTGTAGAAACAAAATCAGACAATGAATATAGTTTCATTTTTTGTTTTATTTCAATTGTGTTTCACTGTGAGTCTTTTAGCTAAAAACATAGAAATTAATAATAAATCTTCTCTTATTAATTTATATTTTTATAAGAGATCAATTATGTTTACATAATCCCAAACTTTTCATTAACAACAATATATAATGATTCAATATTAATTATTTACTGACACAATGTTGTAATAATTTATAAGTTTGTACAATCAACAAATCTAAATCAATTGTCAGTTTTGTTATTATTTAGATAGCTAAGTATCTATATTTGTAAACATCTCCATGAAATTGTAAATGTAACAATTTTTGTTTAATTTGGCAAATACATAAGCCAATCAGTCAAAAAAATATTATATTTATGTTCAGTTCAATAAATTGCACAAAATCTTTATGTCCAATAATTGTTGGACATGTAATGAATATTTTGGAATATTCAGTTTCTATACATTCAGTTGATTGTGTAGTTTATGTTTTATGGAAAATTTTATACACTTTTATGTACTTTTGTTTGGTACTTTTAAATATTTTTAGGCAGTGTTTCTCATGCTTTTTAAGCAAGGGCACACCCAGAAGTAAATGAAAATATTAATATAAATATTGCAAAAGTTTTTATATTTTATGAAATAAAACCATAAATTTATATAAGTACTCATACAAGATATGAACTTACTCTATTTTAATATTTCTATTCAATTATTTGTGCAGCTTATTTAGTGCGAAATCTGTACCTGGGGTTTTTTCCATGATTTTGTCAATGTTTGCTTAAATGTATGATAAATGGACACTTGTTTCTTCAGCTGAGCATAGTTTTTCTTACTTCATAATTTTTTGCTAATTAGAGTAAAAACCTAATTTTAATTGAAAAAAGGTTAATATATATTCATTCATTCAAATACTAACAATTTGCCATTACTATTTCCACACACACACATACACACACACACACGTATATATATATATATATATATATATATTGTGCGTATTTTGGCAGCATTTTTTCATTAATACAGGTTTCATTGAATAATATAGACAAGTTCTGTCTATTTATTTTGTGTAAGATCCGTTTGTATGATCTGATTAGCTTGATAGTGTTGTCATGAAAAGATGACAAGAAATCGCAATAATTGTTGATTTTTTTATCAGGTCTGAGCTTTCGGCTTACATAAGCCATTATCAAAGGATGAACATTTAATGTTCAGTGAACATAGAACATTTAAATTATTATTAACAGAGTGGAGTTATACAAAGAAAATTAGACAGGTCCATTTTTTGTGTTGCACATGGTGGAATGGGGGTAGTGGGTTTTTTGTTCAATTGAGTATATAGTGGCATGAGGGATTGGTCTGGGAACTGCTGCTACTATGGTGTAGGGGGTAAGTATAATAACTATGACCTCTCCCTTCGATTATAGGCATTGAAGTATGTTAGTGGAGGTGTCGAAATTTATTTTATTTAGGCTAGGTTTAAATTGCACTTATTTAGGCTAGGCGGAGACTTACATTGCACTTAAATGAAAATTCTAACATATTCCGACATTTAAAACACCACGGCTATCAACACACACTTCTTAGGAAAACACTTGTTGAAAATACGCATATACTTAGACAAGAAAATAATGAAAGAAAACTTAAAATTCTAGAAGCTAGCTACATCAAACAGTTTAAACCTAGCCTAAATAAAATAAATTTCGACACCTCCACTAACATACTTCAATGCCTATAATCGAAGGGAGATAATCGAAGTTAATAATAATTTAAATGTTCTATGTTCACTGAACATTAAATGTTCATCCTTTGATAATGGCTTATGTAAGCCAAAAGCTCAGACCTGATAAAAAAATCAACAATTATTGCGATTTCTTGTCGTCTTTCCATGACAACACTATCAAGCTAATCAGATCATACAAACGGATTTTACACAAAATAAATAGACAGAACTTAACTATATTATTCAATGAAACCTGTATTAATATATATATATGTATGCAGTGAAAATATTTCAGAGTGCACTAGTGTAGAATGACGATGGAGAATCACTTTATCAAATATATTTTTATTTTCTAAAGACCTATGGACTATGATTCCACTGTATTATTGATATTATTATTAAATATTAGGACATATCTAAAGTATGTTTGTTTTTTTCACAGACCATTACTTTAAAGCTTATTTTAAGTACAGATCAAAAGACTGACCCTACCATATTATTAATATTATTTATTATATCTTCAGTTATATCAAAAGTATTTTTATTTTTTGCATACCTTTACTCTAAGGTTTATTTTATGTATCTATTGAAAGAATATCTAGGACTCCACTATATTATTATTATTATTATTATTATTATTATTATATACAAGTGTGTATCAAAAGTATTTTCATTTTTACAGACCTGTACTCCAACGCTTATTTTTTGTATGCATAAATACCCATGTGAAAGGTATGATTTCTTCTCCCCACCTAAAGGGTTAAATAGTAGAACTTGTATCAGTAAATTATTATCATCTCAAAAAAATCCTTACACTCTAAAAAACAGAAAATATTCTCACTTTAAATAAGCTACAAAAGGTTGATAAGCCATAAAAACCAATAAAATCAATAAATAAATAATCCATAATTGCTAAATCTAGTGAGTACAAAGAATGAGTAAGAACATCCCATCCTAATGGCCTTATTTTTTCTTGGGTTTGTTTTGTAGAGTGTGCTTGTGGATTGTTTTCCCCAAAAGTAACACATTTAACATATAATTACTTTATTAGCACCTAAATATTATGAACAGGTTAAATTGTTTGGCTCACAAACTCAGTTTAAAATTTAGTAAGGGAAGAGGGATCTGATTAAAATAATACTAATAAGAACTGGTCAATAATTATTAAATACAAAAATAATATCTTTCATTGATACAAATTAAGCATACAGCTATCACACTATACAGTAACACAACACTTGACACCTAAATTTATACTATTTGTAAGCAATACAACAATAATTTTTAACATGTTTTTTACTTTCATGAAACTTATGAAATACAGGAACACAACGAGACATTTTGACTTTGAGAACTGCGATTTAAAATGTATTTCACAATTAATTACAAGCAGTGAAGAATTTTTTTGCTTTTGTGAAACACCATCATGATACAGAAACAGCAAACACTGAGTTTGAAAGTATTTACAAATTCAAAATAACATCCATAAAAATATGAAGGAAGAAAGACTGAAGAAATAAGTGTTCATTGATTACTGATCTTGATAATGGCCAGAATTATGGTTGATTACTGATCTTGATAATGGCCAGAATTATGGTTGATTACTGATCTTGATAAAGGCCAAAATATGGTTGATTACTGATCTTGATAAAGGCCAGAAATATGGTTGATTGCTGATCTTGATAAAGGTTAGAAATATAGCTGAGTGCTGATCTTAGTAAATGCCAGAATTATGGTTGATTGCTAATCATGGTAAAGGCTAGAAAGATGGTTGAATGCTGATCTTGATAAAGGCCAGAAATACAGTTGATTGCTGATCTTGATAAAGGCCAGAAATACAGTTGATTGCTGATCTTGATAAAGGTCAGAAATATTGTTGATTGCTGTGTTGACTATGTCCACCATAGTTTATGAATATAAAATACAGTGCAGTACGTAATCTGTTAAATGAAATGTCAAAGATTAACCCTCACGAGTCAGACACTCTACTGAATCTGACTATACTGCCAATACCCAGGAAAATATGGCAAAGTTTATACAGAATTATGGTTGATTACTGATCTTGAAAAAAGCCAGAATTATGGTTAAAAAAGCTATATCCGAAATATTTGCATTCATTAAATATAAACATGTATTTTCTTTTAGGGAAACAGAAAAACAACAAAAAAAAGAAACCTTTGTTTCTTTTATGATTAATTAAATTTGTGTTTCTTTTTACAAACCAATTACCTATATTAGACACACTACCACTTCCTTGAAAAGACGCCTTACATGTCATTTATCAAATCAAGGGGCCATAATAAAAATATTTATTAACCCATAATTTACAAGAACCTTTAAGGAAAATTCCAATTGAAAACAAGAATTCTACATAAATCTCTATATCAAAAAGATTTTGCTATCAGAGTGGCATTATATATCAAATATTTTTCTCTGAACATCAACCTTACATTATTTAATAGTGGAAATAGAGTATTAAAAATTTCTTTTTTAAATAAGAAGAAGCTCAAGTGATTTCCAGTGTGATGCTGCATGTTAGAGCTTTGAATAAACACTTCTTTTTCAAAAACAAAACACAATGATTTACTCTGTCACAGTCAAAACATGAGGAAAAGTATCAACATCAAAGACATAAACACCCTTTAGATGTGTCCAAAGGCACTTGTTATGATAAAAATTATGGACAAATTATGGATATATATATATATATATATATATATGCAATATAGGAAACTTAAATGAACTTATAGTAACCTATACAATATAGATATATTACATTGTTTTATACTCTTGCAAAAGATATGAATCCATTTTCCTCCATCCATGAGCAATAGGTTAAATAGAAGGCAAACTGGCCTCTGTAGCTATGACTGGTAACCAGACAACACTAAATTCAAAACTTAGCCACCTGAAGATGTACAAAGGTGGATGGAAATAGGGTACAGATACAATGCTGTAAAACAAAAATATGAAAACAACAACTATGGATAATCCCTTGATTATCCAGAATGCTGTTAACATCTATGAGCATTGAGTCAAGGAAAGGTTGGATAATCCCTTGATAAACTAGAATGCTATTAATATCAATGGCAATTGAGCCAAAGAAAGGATGGATAGGTGATGAAAATATGCAAGTTCTTTTCCTAAGGATAGGCATGTAATCAAAACTTTAGATTTATTCTTTGTTATTTATTACTGGAAAATAAAACTACAGTAATTTTTACCATGATCAGAGATTGCTTGGTTTGGGAGGTTCATTAATATAGTCAAGTGAAAAGAAACTATTTTGCTAGGCAATATATCATGAATTAATATTCTTTCTCCATTAAACCATACACGGCAATGATAAAGTTTTAGAAAAATAGAAGCGAAAAGAATACTTATACTTAGCATCGGAAAAAGACTGTTGAAATTTCTAGAGGACATAATAAGCAGACATTCTAACCACTTAGCCATGTATGTATTCTTTGTTATCAGCTAGACAGACTGGGTAATTGGCAACCAGTCTAGGAGAAGGACAACTCTAAACTCAAAACTCAACTGCCTGAATCTGCATAAAGGTGGATAAACAGACGTGGGACATAAAGTAATTAATGAATGAGATGAATAATGAATATTTCTTGATAATACAGGTTGGTCCAAAAGTAGATGGAAAAGTTAAAACAACAGGCTAATTCATATGACCACTGTTTCCAACATGATGGTATCCCTCCGCATTATTCAAGAGCTGTCCACAAGTATCTTAATGAAACATTTCCAGAGAAATAGATTGGCTGAAGGATTCTAATTAATTGGCCAGCATGTTCATCTGACTTGACCCCAGTGGATTGCTTCTTTTAAGGAGTACTCAAGGTCAAAGTCTATAGTTCAAAAGCCAAAAAGCATTGGTGATTTGAAAAATTACATAAGAGATGAATTTCAAGAAATTAATACACAAAGAGACTTGTGCAAAACTGCTTATCAAAACATGAGGGGTAGACTTCAGAGCTGTATAAATTGTGATGGAGATCAATTCAAGCACCTGTGTTGATAAAATTGATGCACTTTTGTGTTATTGTACACAATAAAATTTAATTGTCAATGTATTAATTATATTAGTAAATATAATTGTGTATGTAATCTCAAAATAAATATTATCATTTACTGTCCACCTATTTTAGGACCACTCTGTATACATATATTTAATTGTCACTGTAATAATCGTATTAGTAAATATAACCATATATGTATTCTTAGAACAAATGTTATCGTTTACTGTCTGTCTATTTTTGGATCACCCTATATATATACTTAATTGTCAATGTAATAATCGTATTAGTAAATATAACTGTATATATAATCTTAGAATTAATGTATCATTTACTGTCCATCTATATTTTGGACCATCCTGTATATATATTTAATTGTCAATGTAATAAATTTATTAGTAAATATAATCGTATATGTAATCTCAAAACAAATGTTATCCTTTACTGTCCACCTACTTTTGGACCACCCTGTATATTAACTTCTCACCTAAAAAATTAATATAGAGTAGGATTTATCCTACACTTTCTTTTGTGTATAAATTGAAACCTTTTTTTGTTTTGTTCTTAAATGCCATCTCCTTTCAGGACATAGGAGATCATGGTTCTTCACGGAATCCTTTTCTTTTTTCCTGTGGAGTGTCATGAATTTTGAGAAAGACAGTGGAATGGTTTTGGAATTGTCTTCTCAAGAGTTTTGAAAATCAAAATTTTCCATCTTTTTAACTGGTTGCCCCCCCCCCCCCATATTTTGCGAACTCAGTCTATACTGCTATTTAACCAATAGCTAAATGGAGAAAGGATGAGTTCATATCTTTCCCAAGGTTATTTGGGCAAAAAGTGATGTAAAAGGATCTCCTGGAATTTGAACTCAACTCACTGATCCCACTTTCCCTACCAGTGGCTGATATGCTATATGCACACCCAAAGCTCAGTGCAGAGTAAATAAAAGAAAACTGATCTCCCAATATATTTAGAACTTTTATTTAATCTTTTATTTTCTCAAAAGACTTTTATTCTCATGATTGTGTATTTAAAATGTAATTTTCAGTTTCTGTCTTATGAAATACTGTATCAAGTACAAGTTTCTTGTGGCAAATATTGTGAATCAATAACTTTAACAACATACTTAGCCACTGGGGCCTGTATTGAAATGTCAGAACAAACCATCTGACCTGACTCTAGAGCAATTTGTCTTATGCAATCTAAATGTGGTAACATCTCAGGTACTCTATGAAGCTTTGGATGACTCGAAGAATGACTCCACGTGCCAAACTGAGAATGAGAACCAGATATAGAACTCTCCGTTTTGTTGGTTCGCAAACTGTCACAGTCTCTGCAATTATTCTGGCTGTTGTTGATCCTAGATTTATAAATACGTCGTGATATGGAATCTGCATCTCCTAGACTGGAGGAAAATCTTCGTATATTCGAAGTTTTGTTCTGTGAGTCCAGTGTGTGCAGATTTCCAGTGAGAGATGGAGATGCTGCTCGAGATTTTATGCCATTACGACTAAAATGATCTGAAAGAAGAAAACAAAAGAGTTTGAATTTGAGTTTGAGTTTTGTTTAAAGGCATATCAACACCTCTGTGGGTTATTTAATGCCAAAAATGTAGGTTTTTAAGATATATATTTTTTTAATGTTCAGTTATAGTGAGAAGGTTGATTTAGTCAGATTTTTATGAAAAAAATTTTTTATTATTATTATGATTTTTTTTATTTTAAAAAACCGAAGTTGTCTTCTAGTTTTGTATTAAAAAATGTATGGCTGGTAATAATTTTTTTCCTTCAAAAATGTCTTATGGCAATAATTCCTTTTTTCTTTAAAAATGTGTTATGGCAATAATTTTTTTCCTTCAAAAATGTATATTTTTCTATAAAAGTTTATATTTATGTAAATATTTCTATAAAAGTCTATTTTTATACTTTCACGGTGTTTTAACCCCAGTTTGGGAATAAACTATTTGCCCATAGCTGGGAGACTAACAGATGCTACCACCCTGGGTTAGGGTAGACCTGGGAACAACAGCAATTAAGAGGTCCTCACAACCTCTTAATGAGAAGCCTTGCTGCCAGATGCAGTTTGTCATATCCAAGACCAAAACAAAAGAGTTATAGACTGTGTTTATTTACTAATGTAGCAAAAGAAAGAGATTAGTAAATTACACCCTGTATTTTAACTGCAAATATATATTTAAAATTTAATACAAGAACAATTCACATTGGGTGCTTTGAAGAAGACTAAGAGAAGACATATTCTAAATTAAAAAAACATCATGGAGAATGAAATGGAATCTCAGTCTATTGTCTTTTTCCAGAAGTCATAACAGTACATAGATTATAAAGAAGAGGACACACGTTTGTTGATATCGTGAAACATTAACAAAAAACTGCTAACTGCTAGATGCTGACTTCAATGTCTACTTTCAATTTATATATATGTATGTATGTATATATGCCGCATTCACCCTAGTCGGGTTGAGCGGGCTTCCTCCCTGACGGAGCAAGTCTCATTGGGATTTGTTTAAGGGCAGGGTCCCAAGTCCTACCCTGTTATTTAACCCATAACTGGAGGGAACGGACGGATTAATACCTTTCCCAAGGGTACCAGTGCGCAAGTGAGTGCAGTGTGCTCGACTGAAATTGGAACTCGGCTCACCGATTTCCCCCTCCAAGCCGACATCCACCGCACCACAACGCACATCCGTGAACGCTAACAGCACCTGGTATTCCCAAGTGGTCACCCACGTAAGTACTGACCAGGCTCAACGTTGCTTAACTTCGGTGATCGAGCGGGAACCGGTGTATTCAACGTGACATGACCGTGACATGACTGTAATTTATATATATGATAAAATATAGCAAAGAACAAAATAGGAAAGGTATCTCAATCTATTATGCTTCAATTTTATTAAAGCTTCTTCAGAGATCAATTTAAAAATGAAAAATATTTTTACTAAGAGACAGTATACTAGTATGTTGATTTGGGGTTGATTCTTATTGCTCAATTATGTCTCATGTTTGCAATAGATTATGTGCATGAAATATTTTGTATGTGTATGTATGTATAGATACATTTTATATTTTTATGAATATGCATTCGTACATGCCAAGAGTATATGAAATGATGAACAATTTTTAAATATATGTGTGAGAAATGTTTTGGATGGTAAAGTGTATGAATGTGTTTCTTTACTTTATTTTATCATATTGTCAGTTTGTGATCCATATATTTAACTCATGTATATATATATATATATATGTGTGTGTGTGTGTGTGTGTTTGTGTGTGTATGTCTGTGTGTATGTGTATGTGTTTATATATATATATATATATATATATATATGCATGTATGTATATATATATATATACTCCCACTTGAACAGAATAACTTACAAGGCTTTTTAGATGTCCCAGGCATTTCTTTCTCCAACCACATGATTTTATGTGTACAACTAGTTTGGCATCAAGGTACCATGCTTTTACAACTGAAATAGTTAAATGTAACCAACTCTTCTACTCTAATGGTTTGTTTTTTTGCACTTATCACCTGTGATAAGTGCAAAAAAACATTTACTTCCATTTACTTCCATTTACTTGCTTTCCTCATAGCTACAATTTCCAAAAATTTAAATGCAATGTCAATTGCCATCTTCTATCTCCTTGAATCCCATCCATCTCTTATCCTTTTTTCAACACCCTCTGCTTTTTTTTTCTCTCCCTGTGAACTAGTGGCAGTCTTGCCTTGCTTTGGGATGAAATGATAATTTGAAGGTTGAGCCATTTAATGCAACAATAGAGGCAAGTTGCTGGAAGAGAATTTAAGGAATTATAGCTTTTAGTTTCAAAAAATAAATGCTGTAGCTTCTTTGGAAATAGATACCAGGCATTACTTTTATTATATTCTCTGTGTTTTTGTGTGTGTGCATATGTGTATGTATTTAAAAAAATATAAGGTACCTGATGTTCCATTGTCTTCTTCTTCTTCTTGTCTCATGTCTCTTTCACTCCAACAATCCTCAGTGTCAATATTGGCAGCTAACATATTGCTTTGTGTATTTGGCATCACAAATGACAATTCTTCCAATCTCTTTTCACAAGATTCTTCAACCTCCTGAATTATAAGAAAATGTAAGAAAAATAAAAGACATACATTCAGGTAATTAATTTTTTCCAGAGATAATTCTAATTCTATAAATTTAGGTTATTTACACTGTTTGAACTGTTATCCTCATCTTTATTTCCATTTTTATGATGTTTCGGCTGTTGTATTCTTTGGCCTTCCTCAGGTGTTAGGAATTTTAAGCTACACCTTTTATTTCGATCACTGGGGTACATCATTCTCGTTCCATATGCGATACCACTTCTGGATGCCATGTAGTTATCTCCCTTTAACTCAATTATCAACATTAATGGAATTCTAAGTAATCATTTTACAGGGATTTGTCAAGTAGTTCATTCAGACTGATGCAAAAAGCAAGGATTTCGTATGCTGATTTTCAAAGCACGAATGCTCTTTCCACTCGTTGCTACACAGTCTTTCTACGGTCATTTTTCCCCAATTACCAATCTTGTAAGTTTAATAAATACCATAAATCAATACTTACCTCGTAAATAACGTCTTTGTCTGTGCGGATTTTCATCTCAAGACATCGATTCTGAAGTTCTTTATTTGCTTCATATCTTACAGAAGGAGCTCCTTTGGTTCTTGTGAGTGTGTTCTCAAGAGTAACTTCCTCCTCGGTTAAATTATCCGGCACTTCAGACCAATACGTGGGACACATTGACATTCTCAAGTCCCTGATGCGTTTATTGGAAGAGTTATACATTCTTTGGCGTTTATGATTATTCTGGTCGTTGCAGCGTATGACACATATCGAAATAGGAGCCGTAATGATAACCGACGCCAAAATGGCTACCAGTACAATGAATATCAATAGATACATGTGTATCTTGTCGTTTGGATCAACTTGAACAGCGTTCATCTTTTCAAACGTCTTGTTACTGACAGTCAAACGTATGTTCAAATTCGTCGTAGTAGAGAGAACGGGATCGCCGCTATCTTTAACCACTAACTGAAGTTTGTAAAATCCCGTATCTGTCTGTGCCAGTTCTCGACCGAAAGACAGCAAACCTGTAAATTCGTTGACAAGGAAAAGTTGTTTATAATTACTGTTGCTTAGTTCGTATTTGAGAAAAGCGTTTTCCATGCTATCACTATCAGACGCTTTCAGCGTGGTGATATTTCTTGTCTGATTCGGGTAATAGACAATATCTAAAGTAAAAGGGTTAACACTGGGGAATGTGAAATGTGGGGTGTTGTCATTCAGGTCTTGTACTTTGACTGAAACATGCGCTGTATTATTCAGTGAGGGTGTGCCGTTGTCCTTAGCGACGACCCAGAATTTGTACATGTCTTGGAATTCAGAGTCCAGAGACATGACACTGCATAGATTTCCGTCTCCAGTAATCTGAAAAGGTAGAAAGCGTTCATTATTAGTTAGCAGAGAATAGGTCAGTTTTCCTCCGAGACCCAGGTCGAGGTCAGTGGCGTTGATGGAACCGACCCAAGTGCCTGATTTTTCATTCTCATTGATGTAGAATATAAATGTCTCATTGGAAAACTGAGGCTTCATATCATTGACGTCCGTCACTTGGATGGAGAAGCTGGCTGCGCTGTGCAAGGGCGGCGTCCCTTTGTCTCGGCAAATGATAGTGATCTCATAATGGTCTTCCGTTTCTCGGTCCACTGGATTACTGACTGTTATTTTGTATTCCTTTTCTGCTAAACTTTGAAGTTGAAATTTATCGTGTTTCAGCTCGCAGCTGACTTTGCCATTATGTCCAATATCTTGGTCGCTGGCCATCACATAGGCTATAAAACTGCCAACTCGGATGTCTTCAGAAATGGCGGTCGAGTTTTTTGTCGAGGCTGAAAAAAATTTAATGTCGATGACAGGAGCTGTGTTTTGTTGGTTAATCACATTGACGAAAACTAATGCGATCGAACTCAGGGGGGATTACCCCCGTCTATCGCTTTTACGAACAGCTCATACATCTGATCTTGTTCAGTTTCAAACTTCCTCCGTAGATAAATCTCTCCGCTTAATTCTTTCAGTTCAAAGTAAGATTTGGCCAGGTCGGACGTCTTGGGAGTAAAATGATACGAAATGTGCCCATTTTTACCTAAATCCATATCTCTGGCTGACAAAACGACAACTGCAACATCTCTACTATGTTCGTAAATTAAGGACACATTGTAGACCCTTTGTGAAAAAACCGGAGTGTTATCATTGATATCTGCGACAGAGATGTTGACATGTAAAACACTCTGTTTTGAAGGTAAACCCCCATCTTTAGCAATCACTCGAATTAGATATATTTCTTGAACCTCACGATCAAGTCTTTCTTTTAACTCAATACTAAGAGCGATGTTTCCATCGACTTTCTTCGATAAAGATAGCATAAACTGACCGTAATCGTTGTTTTCTAAATAGTACGTTATTCGGGAATTGACCAGTCCAATGTCTCTGTCCACGGCGTTCGGGATGGAAACTTTGGTTCCTTTATGGTCATTTTCGGTGAATTTTACGCCAACCTGCTCGACAGGGAATTCCGGCACGTGGTCGTTAATATCTTTTATGATGACTCTCACTTTTAGAATCTTAATAAAGCTTTCTTCGCGTCGGACGGCGACTTTGACAAACTGAGCACACTCTTTGTTGTTTCGGCAAAGCAATTCGGCATCTAGCTTCTGAGAAGTATATATTTTGCCAGTTTTTCGTGCAACGCGAAAAAGCAGAGGACTACCGACTACACCTTGTAGCAATTGGCTGAATTTGATAAATCGACGGTCGCTGGAAGGGACACTCTCCAATAGACGCGTATCACTGGCAATGTCTCCGACATAAATGCCGGGACTCTGTTCCTCTTTAACGAAGTAGGTAAGGTCATAGCAGAAGCATCGGTTGAGGACAAAGAGGAGAATCCACCTCGAAAAAGTCATGCCTAGTAAACCAGGAGCCAAAAGATATTTTCCCGGAAGGTGGTGCAACGGATTTCACGGACATAACTGCAAATAAAGCAAAGGTATCGTTTATTTCACCATTTTTTTTTAATTTTCGAAAAAATCTTTGCTACAAGTAATGTAGTCAGCATATAGAACACTGATGATATACAAGAACGCCTACAGGAGATAGTCAAGAAAAATGAAAAGAAAGGATTAAATATCAGTTGCAAAAAGACAGAATGCATAGTTGTCAGCAAAAAGGACAACCCAACATGCAAATTACAAATTGGAGATATCAAAATCAAACAAGTACAACAATTTAAATACCTGGGAAGTGTTTTAGTAGAAGACAGAATGTATGACAATGAAATCCAAAGGTGCATTGGGGTAACGAAAGATGTCTTTCAAGTGCTAAGCAAAATATTAAGAAACAGGAAATTTAGTTTAAAACAAAGAAAAGAGTACTGAACACTTATATAATGTCTGTCCTTCTATATGGTAGTGAATGCTGGGCAATCTCCCCACAAATGAAGAAGAAACGAAACAAAAGAAATGTGGTTCTACAGAAGAATGCTGAGAATACAATGTTCAAAACACTTGAGTAACGAGGAAAGTCTTAGAGAAAATGGAAGCACTTAACATTACATTTAATATCAGAAAGAGATAATTGAAGTTTAATGAAAAAAGAGGGCCTGGAAAACTTGATACTCACAGAAGAGACAGACGGCAAGAGGGACAGGGTTAAGCAATGCATAACCTTCCTAGTGAGCTTAAATAAATGAACGGCGGAGCACGGTTTAGGAGAGCTAACAAAAAAGCAAAATTTATTAGATTCTACAAATGAAAGCAAGTTGTGGAGAGCCAACATTCTGGAGAAACATAGGACAGTAAAGAAGAAGAATGAGTTTGAATAAATGGATAGCGGAATATGGTGTTGGAGAGCTACCAAGTCCAAGGATCGAACTCATGACCACTACATGATGTGTATGAGTAATTTTCAATAATCTTGGAACAATAATTGATTTCACAGGATATTTCGCAATAATCAACGAGATAATCCACATCAGACAATCTATGGACACCTGATGATGACCAGAGGGTACTTGATCGAAACGTTGTGTTTATTATAATGAGAACAAAAGTTCGAAATAATTCCAAGATTATTGAAAAAGACAAAATTTATTAAGTTTTACAAAGGACAGGAAGTTGTGGAGATCCAACGTTTTGGAGGAACATGGGACACTAAAGAAGAAGAATGAATTTGAATAAATGGATGGCGGAATACGGTTTAGCAGAGATAACAAAAATAATAAATGTATCAAAAGCTACAAAGGAAAGGAAATTGTGGAGAGCCATGATCGCCAGCATTCTGAAGAGACATGGGCCATAGAAGAAGAATGAGCTTGAATAAATGAATTTAAGAGAGATAACAAAAAGACAGAATATATTAAGTGCTACAAAGGACAGAATTTGGAGAAAATAGAAGAGCAAAATGTGGTCAGAGCCAGAATGTGTGTGACATCACAGTAACGGGGATTATTACTAGCTACACACTCTCGCAGCAACAAAATAGATCCAAACAACTCCATTGTATCGACTCACTCATAATAGTGAGGAACGAACTAAATAAATTATTAAAATAGGAAACTACTTTATTAAATAAACGACTGATTCTGCGCTACTGCAGTAATAACTGCTGAAACAAGCAATTAACCTTACTTTGTTTAATAAGGCGTAGGAAATACTGAACGATTCAGAAATATGTGACAACGATTGAGCCTGTGACGCCGAAAATGACGGCAAAATATTCATATCGATATGGCGTTTAAAATGACAGCAACATAGAATATATATTGATGTACCTACTATTGAGTATCGTGCATTAAGACAAGAAAATATTATTAATCCAAACTACTGAGCGTGCAGAATATTATATATATATATATATATATGAGTTTTATATATATATATATATATATATATAATACAACGGCCTTTATTACAATAGAGAGGATATATATATATTTCACTACTCGACGATATAATCATTGCAATAAAGAAATAAGTAAAGAAATAATTATGTACTGTCAAAGAGCAAACACGCGGCAAGAGTTTTCATAACTGGTAGTAAAGTTTAATAACTGATAGTAAAGAGAATGAACAGAGCTGACGCTGCCTCGCTATTATCTCTCTCTCTTTTTATGAGTGTGACAAGAAATACACACACACACACGCGCGCGCGCTCTCAAAGATTTTTATTATAACCGAAAGGATATCTTTTCGAATGAGTCACTGTATATTTTTCCATATTCTTTACGCTGCATGCATTCATCAGGGTTGAAGGCCTCTCCACTCCCAACAAACTTTCACACTTACTTCATTGATTTTGTGAGTGCATGTGTCATAGCCTTAACAAAATATTCATTATAGTTTATGATGCACATATTTGTACGGACCACAGTACTAAACTTGTACGCGATTTTTAAACCGCAGAAATCGAGCAACTTTTAGAGACATGCTCAGTCAGTTAAGTGCCATACGTGATACACGCTTGAGCGATCATGTTTCGAAAGAGACGTGATTAACTGGGTAGAAGATTATCCCGCAGTAGGTGGCCATTACTTTCTGTGGTAGACTGGTTGCCTTTTAAGACTACAGAACCCAATCTTCTGGAAGGAGAAGCGGTGGATTAATACCTTTTTCAAGAGTATTTGCGTGTAACTGAATGTAACGAATTCGACTGGATTTCGAACTCAGCTCTCCGATTTCTTGTCCCACTGCACCAAAACGTAAACATTATAAAAAAGGCTCTTCAAATACCTCTATTTTTAACCCACACTAAAAGACTTGAATAACAGATTTTTTGATGTTTCTTCAAGAAAAGTTAATTTTTTTGTTTACTATAATTTTTACTCTGTACAAGGCTCTAGAGCCACTGAAAATAGAGGGTTACAGAATAAGACGGATAGTTTATGGTTGATATGTGTGGAAGATAACAGTTAACCCTAGAATTGAACAGGTTAAGATTGTAATGATTGGGGAAGTAGCGGAACTCTGGATCCTGATTGGTCATCAAATCGCAAAATTCAAAATACGTCAGAGAAACGGTTTTTCCATAGATAAAGAAAAAATAATTCTGTGAGCCACACCACGTGACTGGATTAAATATTTAAGGATAGTCTCTAACCGTTAACAGCGATCATTTCAAAGGAGGCGATTTGCTGACACACATCTAAGATGCAGCTTAACTTCAATTGTCTTCTCTCTCTCTCTCTTTCTCTTTCTCTATCTCAACAATTACTGCTACAAATTTATCATTGAACACGAACTCTACTCATAAATTCTTACAAAGGTTTATAATTGAACATTAATTTCTGTAACTTTTGTTATACCTTCTTTTAATAAATTTCTATTTTAGCATTCAAAGTGTATATTTCATTATTCCACTCTTCTACACTAATCCACACATTCCAACTGCCGACAACCAACCTTCTGATGAATACTCTTCTGAAGAATATTATTCAACATAAATCCTGTAAACTGTAGGCAGTTCGGTTATGTCTGACACAAGGCCAAATAAAAGAACCATTAACCAGCTCCCTACACATCAATATAATTGCAACGCCCAAATCAAAGATTACCCACTAGTGAGAACTGAATGCCATCTCCAGAGATCAGTCCTGAGCGATCGTAAAAGGATGCAGTAAGCTGCCTAGACCATGACCTCCACCTAATCCAAGGGAATATAGGGTATAATGTTTTAAACCGGCTAGACCTGATGTGCGTTGTGGTGCAATGGATATTGACTCTGAGCAACAAATCAGGGTGCCGAGTTCGAACTCCTGTTGAAATACTTGCATTCACTTACGCACAAATACCCTTGCAGAAAGCAATGGCAATCTACTGCAGGATAATCTTCTGTCCAGTCAGTCATGTTTTTTTCGATACATGTTCATCCAAAGCTTGTATCACGTATGGTACTTAACTGACTGACACTTGGGCTAACAAAAGGAATTCAATGTTAACAGTCAATCGCATTATGAATACCACTTATGATTTTTTATTTTTTTAATTTTTTTAGCTTTTTTCAGGTTCGGGTATGACTGCGAATCAGCAACTGTTCGAATTTAGTTTTCCTTCTTCTCCACTTGCTGCCACCCAGAAACCAAGCCTTCTTTGCTATTTAAACAGGGAGAAAGCTGGATACATCCCGTTTCCAGGCTTATTAGAACGAAGTGAAAACAAGACTCGGCAAAAATTTGAAGTCAGTCTACCGGTTCCAATCTTCACACCAATAACTGCTTACACGCGTATATATATATATATATTTTTTAATCATATCACCCCAAGCAAGGCGATAACGCCACTGATGCACAGGGGGCTACGTAAGGGTAAAAAGAATGGAAAAGAGAAAGCCGGAAACCACATCATAAACAGGGAACAAGGGATGCGCCTCTTCACCTGTTCAGTAGACGTGGGTGGAGTGTGAACCGGGCGATAGTTTAGTCTATCTACTGCAATTGGAAAAAATAAAAATAAAAGTGAAAAGATTGGAAAAGAAAAAACCGGAAACCGCATCCTAAACAGAAAAAAGTGATGAGCCTCTTCACCTGTTCAATAGATGTGGGTGGAGTGTGAACCGGGCGATAGTTTAGTCTATCTACTCCAATTGGAAAAAATAAAAATAAAAGAGTGAAAAGATTGGAAAAGAGAAAACCGGAAACCGCATCCTAAACAGGAAACAAGGGATGAGCCTCTTCACCTGTTCAATAGATGTGGTTTATATTTGAGTAGTAAGCAAATTATGTGGTAGATTTAATAAACATATCTATATTCATGTAAGCCTCGCAAAATAATCAGTTAGACGTGTTCTGAGGACATTTCCAATAAATATTGAAACATAAACAAAATCAAACACGACTCCTGTTAATCAAATATTAATTACCTAAAATCATTTTTTTATTTGTGTGATCATTCTTTATGTGCGTGTATTCGAGCGATGAGCTACCACTCCAAAGTAGATTTTGTTCTTTGACTTATCGATTGATTTTTTTCTCT
Source organism: Ascarosepion bandense (assembly GCA_037127315.1). NCBI lineage: Eukaryota > Metazoa > Mollusca > Cephalopoda > Sepiida > Sepiidae > Ascarosepion > Ascarosepion bandense. The sequence continues at coordinate 2,623,946 of JBBBDQ010001294.1, forward strand.
TACTCTACTTGATTAGTCAGCTCACTGCATTGAAGCTGTAACGATTTCAACTCAGCGCCGCATCAACGATGTCTGCAGAAATACAGCATAACGAAATGCTTCTTTTACTGATGTGCCCCAGAATTGCATAGATGAGGAAAATTATATAGAGACCTCAGCGAAAACTCGATACTTAACAATATTTAAAATGAATTTTTAATAATGAGAAATTGTTCTTGAAGCTTTTATTTTAGTTTTAATTTCAAGCTGAGAGATTAAATTTAATATTTCCAAGAAACAACATATTATTATGCATTTTAAAACTAATTTAAATTGATTTAAAGAAATTGTTTTTCGAAATTTCAAAGCTTTTTGGTTTTAGCGCTTTATTTTAGCAAAGTGCTATAAATATATATATATATATATATATATATATATATATATATATATATATTATATGTGTTATATATGTAAATTAGTCATCCAAATACAAGCCTATTTTGCTGTATCACAGCTCATCAGTTTGTCTAGACATCTACTTGCTTCCAGCCGGGATCGAAACTCGACCGATTTAGTGTCAGTCGGAGTCCCTACTTCTTATGCCATAGGAGCACGTGCATTGTGGTGCAGCGGATATCGGCTCGGAACGAGAAATCGGAGAGGCGAGTGCGAATTTCAGTTGAAGTCCTTGCATTCACTTACACGCAAATACCCTTCTCTCCAGTCATGGGTTAAATAACAGGACAGATTGGGTTCTATAGCCTTGACTGGCAATTAGTCTACCTCAGAAAGTAATGGCAACCTACTGCGGGATGATCTTCTACCCAGCCAGTTATGTCTATTTTCGAGACATGATCACCCAAGCGTGTATCACGTATAGCACTTAACTGACTAGATTTATAAAAATGTAAATTCTCTTTATTAAAAGATCTTCCAAAAATAAAATATACTATTCGGAAACTTTATTTGAGGAATATTAGCTGATTTAAAGTATGATGAAACTGATTTAAAACAACTTATTTTTTTAAGTTTAAAATATCAGTGAAATACATTTTTATTTCTCGACGCTAGTTTATTTATGTTAACAGGGTTTTTAACACCTATGTGACAGTTGATGACGGATATATTTTTATGAAATGTTCCTCTACAGGAGCGAAATGCATTACAAAAGTGCTCAAAAGTAAGACTAGGAAAAGCAAATAATCGTAAGCAAAAACATTTATTTTGGTTTTATTGTCCTCATAATAAAATAACTATTTGTTTGTATAAGCCATTAATTCTTAACCGGGTCCATATAGTCTCTTGGAGGGTAGGTCATATATTGTTTTTGTTACTTCACGTAGTCATCACATAGATTGTCAGATCGTTTCTCAAGTTTTATAAACCTTTCAAAAAATGTTTAAACTGTTATTGAAACATTTCTTCACTGTTGCTATGATCTTTGAATCATTTGGACATTTGTCTCCCCTTCAAACACCTTTTATCATTTTGAAATAGGAAATAGCTGGAACAGAATTTGATAATTTTTTTTCTCTAAAGTTAACCTAATACAAGTTTCAGAAGTCAATCAAGGGAGAAGATTACTGTATCTGGCGTGCGATATGAACGTAAGAGTAATATTGCCAAAATATACAGTATAGATAACAACTGACCGTATATTTAAAGAGACTAATATTGTAATGTACTTGGGAGCATCCACGTGGGAATCTCTTCCACAAGGTTAGAAGTTCTTGAGAAAAATTTTTATGAATGGAACATCTTCCTTTCCCAAAGAAACTCGTAAAAAACTGAGTGATTCAGTCCCATGGATGCATTAAGGTGAGTCTTTGCTATAAAGTTCTTGAACATATGCGATGGAAGTAGTAATAGGCTTTTGATGTGTCGTGTCCAAAAACATAATAATAATAAAAATATATGATTACACTGTCACTATGTAGTGTTCATGAAGATAAATAAATAGAAATTAATTAAAGTTTTAAAATAATTACAATAATTATAACAATTATAATAACTATCACTGCACTCTTTTTTCCTCTACACACAAACACGTGGCACTTTCTTTATTGGACTAGTAGTCAACACGTACAGGTCGTCAACAAGTGAGCCAACAAAGATTTCGGCACTTTTTTTCCTCTCGGAGCGAGAAATCGGGGAGCCGAGTTCGAATTCCAGCCGAATTCATTGCATTCACTTACGCGCAAATACCCTTGAGAAAGGTATTAATCCGTCTCTTCCCTCTAGTTATGGATTAAATAACAGAACAGATTGGGTTCTATAACATCGGCTGACAGCCAGTCTACCACAGAAAGCAATGGCAATCTACTGCAGGATAATCTTCTGTCCAGTCCGTCATGTTTTTTTCGATACATGTTCGCCCAAAGCTTGTATCACGTATGGCACTTAACTGACTGACAGTTGGGCTAACAAAAGGAATTCAAGGATAGATTGGGTTCTATAGCCTTGGTCGGCAACCAGTCTACCGCAGAAAGCAATGGCAACCTACTGCGGGATAATCTTCTGCCCAGTCAGTCATGTTTCTTTCGAGACATGATCGCCCAAGCGTGTATCACGTATGGCACTTAACTGACTAAATAGTAACATCTCTCAGCACTCAACAAAAATTTCAGGTAAGAAAATCCCTGACACTTGTATTTTCCAACTAAATTAATTGGACACTCATTGCACACATCTATTAAAATACGGGAAAGACAATATACACTTTACTTATTTTTATATTTTAATTATGTCGGATTCCGAGCCATATTTGATTTACATTTTACCCCAAACGCACAATTTTATTCAGTATTACTGTCACTTGTGACTCCAAAATCACATAACAATCAGATAATAAATACGTAATATAGAATAAATATTGTTGTTTCCACGTCTTGCTGAATCTCATTTTTACGAATTTTTTGTGTAGATAAATATTAGGGGGTTATAACTCCGCTACAGACATTTCGCCTATGGAGTAATATCCTATATGCTCAAAACCCAAATTCTATGAAACATCCATAGTCTTGCTAACTCTGTAAACAAAGAGCACTGTCTTATAAACAAATTCATTATCGCTGTTTTTTTCCCAAATTCCTTTAACTCTTAAACAGCAAGAAATGATTGTGCGAACGTTCATTTTTATTGCCATGTTCACGATGTTTCAGCCGTTATACGCTCCGGCATTCTTCAGGTGTTAGAAATCTCGAACTGAATCCTTTATTTCAGTTACTGGGTTATATCATTCGCATTTCATATGCGATGCCACCTCCGAATGCCAAGTAGTTATGCCCTAACTTAACTCTTTTGTTCACCACTTCTATAGCCAGGTATTGAACTCACAACGTTTTGGCTCAAGTCATTGGAACTAACCAATGCTTATATCCACTGGGCCAGGTCACTTTGAGGAATGAGAATGATATACCCCATTGATCAAAATAAAGAGTTCGGTTCGAAATTTCTCACACCCGAAGAAGGCCGGAGCGTACAACAGCCGAAACGTCATAAACATAGCAATAATGATGAGGACAACAGTCTGAACAATGTAAACACTACATCATCTCAGAGGTAAATACTCTTACGGGAGAAAATACAAGTTTAAAAGGTAGTTTTATGTCTATTTTGACTTTAATTATATACAAAAACTATTGAAAGCGATGTTTTAACACCTTTTCCATAAAAGTAAATAAAGTTTGTAATGTTTTTAACTAACTCCTTGGAAAATTCCATACTAGCATTTTTCTTTTCTCTTCGATAAAAATATCGCCTTGATACAGACACAACCTTGCCTTGTTCTACCAGTTTTATTTGCAAGCAAATACTCCAGGAAATGAATGAATCCTAATAAAACGTAACTGCAAACGAAATTCAAATTAGGCTTAACGATTTCGTTTTCCATAGTGATAACCATTGCACCACATCAGTATGCAGCTTATTTTACGATTTTGTTGCCAATTAGTAATTTAGTCTCGAATCTCGAATGATTCCCATATCCTTGGGATAAATTAAAATCAACAATCGATAATATCTGCTGATGTCTAACTTGACGATGCCCATAATCTATAAAGCAAATTGCATTAACTTTTTGGTCCTTCTGAAGATAACCAGTTTTCAAAATATCTTCCTCATCTCCAAATTCATGACTTTGACTTTTTCTACTGACTTATGGTTTCTTGAATTCCTTTGCTCGGGAATTCCTTTGCTACTTATATCGAGAACGGAACATTTTAGTTTTTTAAAAATATCTACTGACAGAACACAAAGCATGAATGGGATTTCATAAGTCTTTGTAAGGGGTTTAGCGTAAGCACTCTTATATAGGCGTGAATGTTGGACAATTTTCTCACAGATGGAGAAGCGACTCGGCGCTTCCATATTCCGTACAGATAACTATTCCGCAATATCACTATTTAATTTATTTTAAGAAGTTCTTTGAATGGACTAAAGAACAGAGACAAAGCAAGAATGGTAAAGTATATCAAATTAGAGTAAGACAGGAAGTTTTGGAGAGTCATGAGCGCCCACGTCCTGAAAAGACTTAGCAGATAAAAGAAAAAAATACCAAAACGAGCGCAGACAACCTCAGGCGAAATTCGAACTCGTCTTGATAATTTTATGTCACGCACTGATAACTATTGCGCCACATCAGTATGCGGTTTATTTTAGGAATCTGTGTAAATGTATGGCAGAACAAGAACAAAGAGTGATAATAAAATATAAAAAAAATACTTAGGGTAAAAACAAACATAAAGTTGTGGTGTGTCATTATCTCTCTCGTCCTGAATGGACTTCGCAGATAAAAGAAAAAAGTACCAAAGCAAACACATGCAACCTCAGGCAAAATTTGAACATGATTATCAGTGCGGTTTCTGATAACCGTTGTTTCCGTATCAGCTAGAATTCTTTGAAAACTTCTCTTGCTGATTATAATCAGAAATATACCTGGACGTTGATTTTTTAATTAAAGAACTTGAACAAAATATTCAGATTGAAGAAGAATAGCAAAATAATGGTAAGATAATATATATGGTAAGATTACCATCCAACAACGTGTTAAAGTTACCGATGCCTATTACGAAAATGGGTGTTCAAACAAGAGAAGTCCCTAGGTTGCATCATCTCTCGAAATAGTGATGTCAATTGGCCACCAAAATCGTGCGACTTGACGTCTTTAGATTTCTTCCTTTGAGGTCATCTCAAAGTAAGATCTATACCAACAGGCCAACAACAATGCAACAGCTGAAGGATGAGACAATAAGGCATATTGGTGAGCTCGAGTAGCAATTATGCAGAAACGTCATTAAAAATATTGACTGTTTTGTAGAGGTGTGCTGCCGAAGCCTTGGTGGACATTTGGGTGATATTATTTTTTAATATAATTGCCATGGCTCAAATAACATGATACAAAAGTGAAATCAATAAAATTTCACCAATAACATTTACTGCTAACTTTTTTTATTTACTGCTAACTTTGATCTGTCTTAATGGAACACTCTATAGTTTATAACAGGGGCCGGAAGCTTTTTGCTAACTATGTGCTGACTTATGGTTTTAAAATCATTCAGTGTACCAACAGTGTTTGCGTTTTTATACAAGTCAAAGTCAACATACCTGTTCTACAATATATTTTATATAGTAATATATACAATGATATGTAAACCACATTAATACAAAATGTTTTTTAATTGAAAAAAAAAATATTATTAATGAGAGACTTATCTTTGCATGGTTTTAGCCAGTTGCTTAATATCGTCAACATAATTTGTTACTTTGAGTTTTACACAATTTGCGTGCCACAAGAAATTGCTTTACGTGCCACATGTGACACGCATTCCGTAAGTTAACGACCCCTGTTTTATAAGGTGCAAAATAATCTTCATAGCTTCGGCATTGGGTAATAATTAACGTGCTAATCTTGGGAATTATTACTGCTGATTTTGGTCCGCTTCTTCTTTTTTATGTGTTGTGTCCTTCCAAGACGTAGGCGATCATGAACTTCTACTTGCCCCTATCCATTGTCGTTGTTAACATTTTTCCTCTTGGTATCTCTCTCAAACCCCGCTTCGCCATCCACTTGCTCAAGCCCTGCAAAGATGTCTTGCGCTGCCTTCTTCTGTCTCTCTTTGTTTCTACCCGTCATGTGAGTATTAGATTCTCCAAACCCTCCTTTCTCTTTATGTGTCCCAGAAACCTCAGCTGTCTCTTCCTGACATCAAGTATAAGTTTCCTTTTTGTTTGCATCCTTTCCAAAACTTCGTCGTTTCCCACATGCTCGGTCCATGTCATCTTTAGGATCTTTCTGTAGAACCACATTTCTGTTACTTCGACTCTTTCCTTCATCTTTGAGGATATTGCCCAGCATTTGCAGCCATATAGCAGAGCACATATCACATAACAGTCCATTACTCTTTTCTTTGATTTCAACGAAATTTTCCTGTCTCTCAATACTCGTTTTAGCTTTTGAAATATGTCCTTAGTCATGCCAATACGCCATCAAATTAAAGTGTTGAGCTTTCCATCTTCTGTCAGAATACTTCTCAGGTATGTAAATTTCTGTACTTGCTTGGTTTTAGCATCCTTGACTCGTAGTTGGCATTTAGTGGTCCCCTTTTCGCTGATAACTATGCATTGGGTTTTCTTGAAGTTTATTTTCAGCCCTTTCTCCTTTCCATTTCTACTTTCTGCGGGAGTTCCTGTATTTTCTTTTCTGTTATGGTGCCCTCCTACGAGGAATGGACTCTTTCTCTTACTATATATAATTACTTGCAGGACTTCCGGGATGGCAATTAAGAGCAGCTGTATACAGTTAAAGCCAGATACGATTCAAGCAATAAGCAGCGTAATTGTACCTTTCGAACTTACTTATTTCTAGTTACTTATTATTAACACTTACATATGTTCTTATACAAATGCACTGTTTTGAACCTACCGTCTGTGTTACGCGTCTTACTTCCGACTAAACCGGTCACTACAACTTTGAGGCAATGTTTCGCCACAACAACTCCACAACAAATTGGCGGCAAAGATCCACAACACTTTCCATGTCTGCTACAAGCACTGTTTCATCTGCGTATCTTATATTGTTCAGATTGTGGCCGCCAATGATGAATCCTGGCGGGACTTCTAACCCTCTCAGAATTGTTTCGCTGTACATGTTGAATAGAACCGGCGAGAAGACATCCTTGTCATACACCCCTTTCTATTTTCGTATATCTGCTGAATTCATTTCCTGTATGTATACAAGCGGTTTGCTTCCAGTATAGGATCATGATAACTCTAATGTCTTCCCTCGAAAATGTCGAGGTTGCCGAGCATTTCTAACAAGTCTTTGCAGTGTACTTTGTCAAACGCCTTTGTGACGTCTATAAAACACAGGTACACGTCCTTCTGCATTTGTATTGCTATTTTAGTCCTCACTAATTAAAAAAAAGGCTTTGCGCAAGTGAAACCTTAAGATTCTGGCAAAGGTGATCTTTTTTTGAAGATTTCAGAATCGCAACTACAGTTTCACCAACAAAGAAATGTAACAAATAACGGAAACCACATCAGTTGAGAACATTCAACAACGGCAACCTCCACAAGGGATTGCACATGTAACTCGAAAATAACTTAATGACATAATCAAGATGTTGGCATTCCATATTACTATTTACACTAATTACATTGTTCAGACAGTTGCTCTTATCTTTATTGTCATATTCACGACGTTTCGGCTGTTGTACACTCCTACCTTCTTCAGGTGATATACGTTGGAATATCGAACTGAATTCTTAAATTCTATTATTTGAAATAATCTAGTGACTTGACCCAATGAGTTGTGAGTTCAATACCTGGCCACAGCAGAAGGGAACAAAAACTTGGAGAGCTGAGTTACCAAACGGAATTAACTGAACAATTTAGTTACAATACCTTATAGCGTAAAAACAAACACGTATTACACATTACTTCAAATAAGAAGATTGGGAAGGAACGTCGTAATAACGTCAATAAAGATGAGGACAATAGTCTGAACAATGTAAATAGTGTAAAAACTTTTAAAATTTCAACCGAAAACACTACTTGCTATTCGATGAATGAATGCCAAATATTACTATATATTACGGCCCATATTACTATTAATATAATTGTGCCAAACTAAGTTAAGCTTAGTAAAATACTGACGCAGGAGGCCTGATGGTAAATGACAAAGATTTTGCGGTTGTAGAAACCATCTTTAAATGAGCGAAAGAAACGCGTGTGACAAATGAGGAGCAAAAATTCTTAAACACGCGGAAGAAATTTTGAAGGGATGTAATTCAAATAGTATTTTCATTAAATATTGATTATTTCTCAAGAATGTTATTGCATTTTCTTCAATCCGCTTCAAAATAAATGTTGTTCCGCATCAAAGGGAGCGATAGCTTTTACTTTTGGTATTACTCATATTTGAACTCTCAAAGGTTAACCCTCAGATGGTATAAATCTATTATATGATGTCGATCAAGGAATACGGCATTTCCTGATGCCGTTGGATAAGCATCTGAGACTTTGTTGTTTTCTGTTGGCGTGTGATATATAAAGCTCCGTTTTAGTTAGATCAACCATTGACTCTAGTGGAAAGGGGTTCTGTTACAATGAATGGCGTCACACAGTCACATGTGAAGAATTGATTGATTTGTTTAACGACATATCAACTCTTTATGGGTAATTTAATGCCGAAATTTAATTTTCTTGCGAACTAATAAAAATATGATGTACGTTATTCTGCTTTCACAATTGAATACATGGTAGATGATCCTCAACTTTTGTGCATGTACATGTTTATGTGGACAAAATTACTAGAGGTGATGATATGTGTTTTGTGCTGTAGTTTTGTTGAAGTTATATTTTAGAATACAGTTTAATTGAAGAAATTTTTGGATATTATATGGATTAATGATATGAAAAGTTCTTTCGTGTTGCTTCATTTAGCTGATTTTGTTTATCAGCCTGTATGAGTGATTTAATGTCAAAATGTAAATAAGTCGAACACAATTTTATAGCTTTAACTAAATATATGTTGAATCAAATTTATGCCTTCAGTTTTTGAAAAATAATTTCGCCCCAAGCAAAGCGGGAATGCCACTAGTATGTAGGAGGTTGCGGAGAGGGAAAGTGAGGAAAAGATTAAGTATAGGGAGGATTGAGGAAAGAACAGAGCGGGATTCAAGAAGATAGAAGATGGCGATTGACGTTGAATTTAAACTTTTGGAAAATGTAACTACAAATAAAATGTATTGCTGGTCATGTTGCTTCAAAACTTTATTGTTGCTTATTTTACTATAAATAAATATTGCTGCTATTTATTTTTACATAAAATGTATTTTTATACTTTCATAGTATTTTTGTTTTGGGGGGGTCACTATTTGCCTATTGCTGGGACTCTAACTGGGTGAGGGTGGACCTGGAAACAACAGCAATTCAAAGGTGGTTCTATGCTCCACAAAAAATCCAATCACCCAATCAGAAACCTTAATGTAGTTCATCGTTATGCCCAGGACTACACAGGTAAAGTTACACATAAGAAGAACTGTGTATGTGTGTCGGAGTAGCAAAATCAGAGGTGTGGACCTGATATTAGGTTTTAAAAACTTCTAATTCTGTATTTTTTTTCTGAAAAAAAAGGAACATTTTTTTTTTTATTTTATTTTTATTATAATTATTTTTCTGGGGTGGTTGAGTTTAAATACACATTTATTTTTGCTTTACGCTTGTAATTATTTTCTGAAATAAGCCCTATAGACTTCTTTGGCATATAAGACTCATACAAAAGTTTTCGAAGCTAATGTTTCAGGGGGAAATAAAGTTTGATTTATTTTGAAAATTAATAGCAGTAATGATTTCAGACAAATGATGCAGCTCAGCTCAATAACGTTGTCAGAGATTGAGGCCAAGAGGTCATATTTATTCTTCTGTTTAGTTCCCATTTTCAGCAAAAAGTGAGTGGGTGTGGGATGAATCTCTCACCATTTTATAGCACCGTGTAATTTTAGGTAAAACGTTCATTTTGTAGCAGTGATGTGCTGTAAAATTTACACATCAGTTTTTACTTGGCAATATGCAAACCAATATTTTTTTTTTTTTTTTTTTTTTTTTTTAATCATATCACCCCGAGCAAGGCAGTAACGCCACTGATGCGCAGGGGGCTACGTAAGGGTAAAAAGAATGGAAAAGAGAAAGCCGAAAACCGCATCCTAAACAGGAAACAAGGGATGAGCCTCTTCACCTGTTCAATAGATGTGGGTGGAGTGTGAACCGGGCGATAGTTTAGTCTATCTACTCCAATTGAAAAAAAAAATAAAATAATAAAGGAAAAGAGTGAAAAGATTGGAAAAGAGAAAACCGGAAACCGCATCCTAAACAGGAAACAAGGGATGAGCCTCTTCACCTGTTCAATAGATGTGGGTGGAGTGTGAACCGGGCGATAGTTTAGTCTATCTACTCCAATTGAAAAAAAAAATAAAATAATAAAGGAAAAGAGTGAAAAGATTGGAAAAGAGAAAACCGGAAACCGCATCCTGAACAGGAAACAAGGGATGAGCCTCTTCACCTGTTCAATAGATGTGGGTGGAGTGTGAACCGGGCGATAGTTTAGTCTATCTACTCCAATTGAAAAAAAAAATAAAATAATAAAGGAAAAGAGTGAAAAGATTGGAAAAGAGAAAACCGGAAACCGCATCCTAAACAGTAAACAAGGGATGAGCCTCTTCACCTGTTCAATAGATGTGGGTGGAGTGTGAACCGGGCGATAGTTTAGTCTATCTACTCCAATTGAAAAAAAAAAATAAAATAATAAAGGAAAAGAGTGAAAAGATTGGAAAAGAGAAAACCGGAAACCGCATCCTAAACAGGAAACAAGGGATGAGCCTCTTCACCTGTTCAATAGATGTGGGTGGAGTGTGAACCGGGCGATAGTTTAGTCTATCTACTCCAATTGAAAAAAAGAAAATAAAATAATAAAGGAAAAGAGTGAAAAGATTGGAAAAGAGAAAACCGGAAACCGCATCCTAAACAGGAAACAAGGGATGAGCCTCTTCACCTGTTCAATAGATGTGGGTGGAGTGTGAACCGGGCGATAGTTTAGTCTATCTACTCCAATTGAAAAAAAGAAAATAAAATAATAAAGGAAAAGAGTGAAAAGATTGGAAAAGAGAAAACCGGAAACCGCATCCTAAACAGGAAACAAGGGATGAGCCTCTTCACCTGTTCAATAGATGTGGGTGGAGTGTGAACCGGGCGATAGTTTAGTCTATCTACTCCAATTGAAAAAAAGAAAATAAAATAATAAAGGAAAAGAGTGAAAAGATTGGAAAAGAGAAAACCGGAAACCGCATCCTAAACAGGAAACAAGGGATGAGCCTCTTCACCTGTTCAATAGATGTGGGTGGAGTGTGAACCGGGCGATAGTTTAGTCTATCTACTCCAATTGAAAAAAAGAAAATAAAATAATAAAGGAAAAGAGTGAAAAGATTGGAAAAGAGAAAACCGGAAACCGCATCCTAAACAGGAAACAAGGGATGAGCCTCTTCACCTGTTCAATAGATGTGGGTGGAGTGTGAACCGGGCGATAGTTTAGTCTATCTACTCCAATTGAAAAAAAGAAAATAAAATAATAAAGGAAAAGAGTGAAAAGATTGGAAAAGAGAAAACCGGAAACCGCATCCTAAACAGGAAACAAGGGATGAGCCTCTTCACCTGTTCAATAGATGTGGGTGGAGTGTGAACCGGGCGATAGTTTAATCTATCTACTCCAATTAGTTTAATCTATCTACTCGGGAACCCCTTCCTAAAATAGAAACAAGGCGATCAACTCTACTCCTGTCCAAAAGAAGGGGGTGGAGTGTGAGACCTGGCGATAGAAGGTACTATCTACTCCAATTAAAAAAAAGAATAAATATGTGACTGAAGTTAATTAAGTTTTAACTTAGTATAAGTCAAACCTAAATTTCATAATTAAGAACAATTTACACAAAAATTAGGCAGAAAAGATAAGAACCGAAAAAGAATAAAATAAAATAAAAAATACAAGTAAAAATAAGTAAATAAATAATTCAAAAAATAATAAAAAATAAGATCACACTGGCTAAACTCACCAAGTTGCAGGCTTGCTGACAGAAAAAAGTTAAGAAAATTTCAAAAATTATCTTCATTCTGTTTCTTCTATACAGTTCTGGAGAGTTCTGGAGAGATTAAGTTACCTTAAGCAAGCAGTAACAGACAGTAGTGTGATGGAGGGGGGAATCACCTCCAAGCCATGTGTCCAGTTAGCAAGGGAATGACAGAGAACAATAAAAAAAAAAAACAAAAAAAAAAACATGGCCGGTCTTAGAATTCCTACATATAACCAAAACCCTAATATACCAAACCTAAATTTCATAATTAAGAACAATTTACACAAAAATTAGGCAGAAAAGATAAGAACCGAAAAAGAATAAAATAAAATAAAAAATACAAGTAAAAATAAGTAAATAAATAATTCAAAAAATAATAAAAAATAAGATCACACTGGCTAAACTCACCAAGTTGCAGGCTTGCTGACAGAAAAAAGTTAAGAAAATTTCAAAAATTATCTTCATTCTGTTTCTTCTATACAGTTCTGGAGAGTTCTGGAGAGATTAAGTTACCTTAAGCAAGCAGTAACAGACAGTAGTGTGATGGAGGGGGGAATCACCTCCAAGCCATGTGTCCAGTTAGCAAGGGAATGACAGAGAACAATAAAAAAAAAAACAAAAAAAAAAACATGGCCGGTCTTAGAATTCCTACATATAACCAAAACCCTAATATACCAAACCTAAATTTCATAATTAAGAACAATTTACACAAAAATTAGGCAGAAAAGATAAGAACCGAAAAAGAATAAAATAAAATAAAAAATACAAGTAAAAATAAGTAAATAAATAATTCAAAAAATAATAAAAAATAAGATCACACTGGCTAAACTCACCAAGTTGCAGGCTTGCTGACAGAAAAAAGTTAAGAAAATTTCAAAAATTATCTTCATTCTGTTTCTTCTATACAGTTCTGGAGAGTTCTGGAGAGATTAAGTTACCTTAAGCAAGCAGTAACAGACAGGTAGTGATGGAGGGGGGAATACCTCCAAGCCATGTGTCCAGTTAGCAAGGGAATGACAGAGAACAATAAAAAAAAAAAACAAAAAAAAAAAACATGGCCGGTCTTAGAATTCCTACATATAACCAAAACCCTAATATACCAAACCTAAATTTCATAATTAAGAACAATTTACACAAAAATTAGGCAGAAAAGATAAGAACCGAAAAAGAATAAAATAAAATAAAATACAAGTAAAAAATAAGTAAATAAATAATTCAAAAATAATAAAAAATAAGATCACACTGGCTAAACTCACCAAGTTGCAGGCTTGCTGACAGAAAAAAAGTTAAGAAAATTTCAAAATTATCTTCATTCTGTTTCTTCTATACAGTTCTGGAGAGTTCTGGACAAGCTACCTTAAGCAAGCAGTAACAGACAGTAGTGATGGAGGGGGGAATCACCTCCAAGCCATGTGTCCAGTTAGCAAGGGAATGACAGAGAACAATAAAAAAAAAAAACAAAAAAAAAAACATGGTCATTCTAGAATTCCTACATATAACCAAACCCTAATATACCAAACCTAAATTTCATAATTAAGAACAATTTACAAAATTAGGCAGAAAAAGATAAGAACCGAAAAAGAATAAAATAAAATAAAAAATACAAGTAAAAATAAGTAAATAAATAATTCAAAAAATAATAAAAAATAAGATCACACTGGCTAAACTCACCAAGTTGCAGGCTTGCTGACAGAAAAAAGTTAAGAAAATTTCAAAAATTATCTTCATTCTGTTTCTTCTATACAGCTCCTGAGAGTTCTGGAGAGATTGGTTACCTTAAGCAAGCAGTAACAGACAGTAGTGTGATGGAGGTGGAATCACCTCCAAGCCATGTGTCCAGTTAGCAAGGGAATGACAGAGAACAATAAAAAAAAAAAACAAAAAAAAACATGGCCGGTCTTAGAATTCCTACATATAACCAAAAACCCTAATATACCAAACCTAAATTTCATAATTAAGAACAATTTACACAAAAAAATTAGGCAGAAAAGATAAGAACCGAAAAAGAATAAAATAAAATAAAAAATACAAGTAAAAATAAGTAAATAAATAATTCAAAAAATAATAAAAATAAGATCACACTGGCTAAACTCACCAAGCTGTAGGCTTGCTGACAGAAAAGTTAAGAAAATTTCAAAATTATCTTCATTCTGTTTCTTCTATACAGTTCTGGAGAGTTCTGGAGAGATTAAGCGCTCTTACAAGCAGTAACAGACAGTAGTGTGATGGAGTGGGGGAATCACCTCCAAGCCATGTGTCCAGTTAGCAAGGGAATGACAGAGAACAATAAAAAAAAAAAACAAAAAAAAAACATGGATGGTCTTAGTTCCTACATATAACCAAAACCCTAATATACCAAACCTAAATTTCATAATTAAGAACAATTTACACAAAAATTAGGCAGAAAAGATAAGAACCGAAAAAGAATAAAATAAAATAAAAAATACAAGTAAAAATAAGTAAATAATTCAAAATAATAAAAATAAGATCACACTGGCTAAACTCACCAAGTTGCAGGCTTGCTGACAGAAAAAAGTTAAGAAAATTTCAAAAATTATCTTCATTCTGTTCTTCTATACAGTTCTGGAGAGTTCTGGAGAGATTGTTACCTTAAGCAAGCAGTAACAGACAGTAGTGTGATGGAGGGGGGAATCACCTCCAAGCCATGTGTCCAGTTAGCAAGGGAATGACAGAGAACAATAAAAAAAAAAAACATGGCCGGTCTTAGAATTCCTACATATAACCAAAACCCTAATATACCAAACCTAAATTTCAATTAAGAACAATTTACACAAAAATTAGGCAGAAAAGATAAGAACCGAAAAAGAATAAAATAAAATAAAAATACAAGTAAAAATAAGTAAATAACAATTCAAAAATAATAAAAAATAAGATCACACTGGCTAAGCCACCAAGTTGCAGGCTTGCTGACAGAAAAAAGTTAAGAAAATTTCAAAAAATTATCTTCATTCTGTTTCTTCTATACAGTTCTGGAGAGTTCTGGAGAGATTAAGTTACTCAAGCAAGCAGTAACAGACAGTAGTGTGATGGAGGGGGGAATCACCTCCAAGCCATGTGTCCAGTTAGCAAGGGAATGACAGTGAACAATAAAAAAAACAAAAAAACATGCATGGTCTTAGAATTCCTACATATAACCAAAACCCTAATATACCAAACCTAAATTTCATAATTAAGAACAATTACACAAAAATTAGGCAGAAAAGATAAGAACCGAAAAAGAATAAAATAAAATAAAAAATACAAGTAAAAATAAGTAAATAAATAATTCAAAAATAATAAAAATTAGCATTCCACACTGGCTAAACTCACCAAGTTGCAGGCTTGCTGACAGAAAAAAGTTAAGAAAATTTCAAAATTATCTTCATTCTGTTTCTTCTATACAGTTCTGGAGAGTTCTGGAGAGATTAAGTTACCTTAAGCAAGCAGTAACAGACAGTGTGAGTGAGTGGGGAATCACCTCCAAGCCATGTCCAGTTAGCAAGGGAATGACAGAGAACAATAAAAAAAAAAAGCCGGTCTTAGAATTCCTACATATAACCAAAACCCTAATATACCAAACCTAAATTTCATAATTAAGAACAATTTACACAAAAAATTAGCAGAAAAGATAAGAACCGAAAAAGAATAAAATAAAATAAAAAATACAAGTAAAATAAGTAAATAAATAATTCAAAAAAATAATAAAAAATAAGATCACACTGGCTAAACTCACCAAGCTGTGAAGTTTGCTGACAGAAAAAAAGTTAAGCAGTATCAAAATGGTTTCATTCTGTTTCTTCTATACAGTTCTGGAGAGTTCTGGAGAGATTAAGTTACCTTAAGCAGTAACAGACAGTAGTGTGATGGAGGGGGGAATCACCCAAGCCATGTGTCCAGTTAGCAAGGGAATGACAGAGAACAATAAAAAAAACAAAAAAAAAACATGGCCGGTCTTAGAATTCCTACATATAACCAAACCCTAATATACCAAACCTAAATTTCATAATTAAGAACAATTTACACAAAAATTAGGCAGAAAAGATAAGAACCGAAAAAGAATAAAATAAAATAAAAATACAAGTAAAAATAAGTAAATAAATATTCAAAAATAATAAAAAATAAGATCACACTGGCTAAACTCACCAAGCTGCAGGCTTGCTGACAGAAAAAAGTTAAGAAAATTTCAAAATTATCTTCATTCTGTTTCTTCTATACAGTTCTGGAGAGTTCTGGAGAGATTAAGTTACCTGAAGCAAGCAGAACAGACAGTAGTGTGATGGAGGGGGGAATCACCTCCAAGCCATGTGTCCAGTTAGCAAGGGAATGACAGAGAACAATAAAAAAAAAACAAAAAAAAACATGGCCGTTTTCTATATATAAAGATTTTAATCATCTTGTATATTCTTAGATGAGGATTTCTATTGCAATACAAATCGCCGGACGAAACCGAAAAGGTCTAAACCATAGTAGCGTAATCGGCTGGTCTCCCCAACTCATATATCAGAAACGCGCTATATGTTAAAGCTTCATTTTTTTTAAAGAGGTAAAATTACTCTTTCATAAAAGATCACTGTTATAAACGTTTTTAAATAAACGCTAAAATCAGTTATTGCAAATCGCCTGAAGACGCCGAAAGGTAGAAACCTTGGTCGTGTAATAATTCGTTTGCAAATCATATATATATATATATATATATATATATATATATATATCCAAGTTAATAAGAACGAAGAAAATAATTCAGTATAAAAATAGACCAATGAATATTTATTATTAAGGATTAGGTTTCCAAATATTCTAATATAATAATTAATAATGATAATAATAATAATAATAATAATAATATATATATATATATATATAATTTTTCCTCTTGTCTCTTTTTATTAACTTTTCTTCTACAGATACATTCTATCTGAAAATAATTAACACACGCACACACACATATTTTTATGTTTCTTCTTCTTGTCTTGACATTTCAGCCATCTCCTTCCGTTCACCATTTTGTATTGTACCTGCCTGGATGATGACAGTTTTTCTCACTTCGTGGAGAGAAAATTATAAGAATCGCATAAAATTTCAATTTTTTTTCTAAAAATAAAAAATATTTTTTTTTAAATAATACTCAATTTGAAAAAATACCACTAACCGGAAGGAAATCAGTAAGAGTGATGATATGAAATCAAAATCCTTCCCTCATGACAGAAAAAAATACGCATACCTGAGGGAACACTAAATTACAAAAAGAAATTTAAACGTTTAAGTTTTTTTTTCTTTATGAAAACTGTAGTGGGTTGGAGGTGTTATGTTTCTAATTTCAATAATATGAAACAGCCATTTTCATTTGCTTGTAATGGAGTGAACAGGATTTCATACGAAATCATATCTTCATTTTTATCCCCCTAGAGCGACAATAAATTGCTTTTTTGAGTACGTGCATACATATGTGCATGTTCAGATTTAGGTTTCTATTTATGGGAACACTAACGTACATGTGCGATTTATGTTTTCCATAGAGTATGTCAATGTGTATGCTTGCATTTGTGCATATACGTGTGTATGAATTGTTTCTCTATCCGTGTATGTCAGTATATACAAGTTTGTGAATTCGTGAGTAAGCGTGGAAAAATCTAGCTGCGTTTATCAATATACGTGTTACTATATGAATTGTTAGGTCTCTTAATATCTGGATTTTTAATCAATTGTCTTGTGCGTTGGAATGTATTTATGTGTGTCGAGGACTTCAGTATATCAACGGAAGTGCGTTTATGAGTGCATATTTGTATGCGCGTGCGCATGCTATTCAGTCTTAAGATAGAAAGTAATAGCAGAAGAGGAGGAGGTTGTTAAGGATAGCCAAAAGAAGGAAAGAGGGAACGAAGATTTATTGGTCATTTTGACAGTACTGACGCAGACAAACCCTTTATTTTCCATGTTATTTATGCAGAATGAAAATCAATAAATGCTTAAAATGTCTTGTTGAAAGGGGTAACATTTTTATTGCAATATCTAGGCAGTTACCCAGGGTGTGTTGAGCCGGTTCCGACTAGGGACTATATAGTGTAGTCACTTAAGAGATTTTTTTTTTTTACTGGTAGTTTTTTCTTTCTTTTTAACACTACGGATCTCATTCTTATAAAACATAGTAATGTGGTTTCTCGTTTTGTTCACCACAGTTTTGAATTCGGGGTGTACTTCTCTCAGATCAGATGTTCTATCAAGGTTAAAAAATAGTCCTATTAATTTGTGCATAGCTTGGAGGTAGATTCTTACATTTTCCAAGGTTATTCGTGCAAAGTGATCGAAACAGCTTCGGCTGAAATTTGAATTCAGACTAGCGTTTCCATTTTTCGCAATTATATCTATTACGTCATGCGCACATACACGCACATGAATATATATATATATATATATATATATGTGTGTGTGTGTGTGTGTGTGTGTGTGTGTGTGTGTGTGTGTGTGTGTGTGTGTTAAATGATAAGAATTTGTCTCATTAACCGTGCAGATTCATGCCGCCTTCGAAGTCTCGTGAGGAGACTGTTATGATGTCTTCACTCATTGGGCCTGGGAATTTTTTGTTATTAAGACACCATAACGGTTTCTTCCACTCCGATAGCGAGCACTTTACGATAAAAAACCTACTTGCCAAAATATCTTTTATCAGTAAAACTACTGAAAAAACAACAATCTTGTCGTTAAACTTTATTAGAAGTCAACACTATATACATATATATTTATTAACTGATTCCCACTAGAACACGACCGACCGCAACTAAAAGTGTGCGCAATCTTCAGGAAGTCGGTATTGTATATATATATATATATATATATATATATAGTGACACGCATAAGTATTGGATACATGTTATTTTCTGTTATAACCCTAGTTAATGTTCGCCATTGTGCATGATATTTGGTAAATAATATCTCGTAAAGTTGTTTTAGTTGTATGGGGATGGAAAATTAAAAACTCATGGTTGAATGCATTTTTTTTTATCAAAGTTCAAAATTACCCTATAAATAGTATTGGATACATGACACTTTTTTCAAATTTACAATCGAAACTTTGTATTTTAAAAAACTTTAAATATTCAAATTTTCGATAGTATTGGAATGTATATCTCTGAACAATCAGAGAAGCACACAATTGCTTACAAGATAGTGCTACTAATCATCTGACTTTTTGATGTGCATTCTGCAATTCAAGGATTAAAAATGGCAAAAACTAAAGAATTATCCAGAGATATGCGAGATAGAATCATTGAACGTCACAAAGGAGGACAAGGTTACTGAAAAAATAGCAAAGAAATAAATCTAGCACTAAGTACAGTTGGAAATCTCATCAGAAAGTATAAGAAGTATGGCGTCAATACAGCAAACCTTCCAAGAAATGGAAAACCGAGAAAAATAAATGAGAGTACTTCAAGGTGGATCAGCAGAAATGTGCAAAAAAACAAAAAAAACAATCCTTCATTACTCGTTCTGAAATTAAAACTGATACCATTAGCAGAGCTCTATATCGTGCAGGCTTTCATTCAAGATCACCAAGAAAAGTGCCTTTACTGAAAACCAAACATGTCAAAGATCGATTAATGTTTGTTGAAACTTAAGAAAATAAAGGTATGCAGTTTTGGGAAAAGGTAATCTGGTCGGATGAAGCGAAAGTCGAACTATACAGAAGGAACACAGCGACAAGTGTTTGGCGAAAAAATGGCACTGCCTACAACAAGCACAATACCATCCCCACAGTTAAATTTGGGGGTGGTTCCATTATAATATGAGGATGCTTTTCACCCAAGGGCACTGATGAGTTACAAGTTATCCATGGTAGAATGAATGGTAGCATGTACAGGGAGATTCTAAAGAAGAATCTTCATAAATCTGCAACTTTATTAGGACATGGTCGGTATTTCGTGCCTCAACACGACAACGATCCGAAACATACCGCAAAACTTACAAAAGAATGGTTTGAAAATAATGGTATTAGTCCTCTCAATTGGGCAAGTCAGTCTCCTGACTTGAATCCAATTGAGAATTTGTGGAATACTTTGAAGGTTAAAGTTCATAGGCAGAATCCACAAAATATCAAACAATTATAGGAATTATGCAAAGAAGAATAGGGTAAAGTAATGGTGGATCAGTGTGGAAAACTTGTGGCCAACTATAGAAAGGGACTGGAAACAGTGAAACAAAATAGAGGCTACGCAACAAAATATTAAATTGAAGTATCCATGAATTCAACCATGAGTTTTTAATTTTCCTTCCACATACAACTAAAAGAACTTTACAAGATATTACTTACCAAATATCAGGCAAAATGGAAAACATAAACTAGAGCTCTAACAGAAAATGACATGTATCCAATACTTATGAGTGTCACTGTATATATATATATATTGAGAAGAAAACTCAACACATAATTTATTTCAGCAGCGCAAAGAAAAATCCTTACAAATGCCTTGTTCAGGTCGATGATGAGCAAATAAATGTAAAAAAAAAACAAACTTTATAGCAGAGGGACTTTTAAACCGGAAATAAATTGAGAATAGATACATCAAATATATACACATAATACAATACAGTACAGAGAAAGGGATTAAATCACACATACATAAAACAAAAAAATTGGACACAAAGGAGGAAGGGGATTCATGCATAGACAGAATTAACAACGCAAACATTTTTTTTAGGAAGGATTATATACATACGCAATAAAGGGTTAGGAAATAACGCACACGAAAATGAATACGTGACAAGAGAAGAGGAGAAGAAAAAAAGAAAGAAGAAGAAGAAGAAGAGGAAAAGAAGAAACGAAGGGGAGGAGAAAAAGAAAGGAAGAAAAGGAGATAAAAGAAGAAAAGAAGGGGAGGAGAAAAATAAACATAGAAGAGAAAAAAGAAGAAAAGAAGGGTAAGAACAAAGAAAGAAGAGAAAAAGAAGAAAAGGAGGAGAAAAAAAGAAAGAAGAGAAGAAGAAGAAAGAAGAAAAGAAGAGGAAGAGAAAAATAAATAAAGAGAAAATGAACAGAAACCCTTAAGTCACAAATATTAACTAACACAAAATTTTTTCGAAAATAATAAATTTCTTTTTAAAAACCTTTCAAAAATTTGATTTACAAAATATTTATTAAAATTATTTTTCCCAATTTACACGTTAGAAAGTTAAAGTAAAAGTTAAATTCACACAGAATAAAGGACATTTTTAACAAGGGAAGTGAATATTTTTACCCTTTGAACCAGACATAGAAAATATACAGACATATATAATATCAACACACAGACAAAATGTTTACCTAGGGTAAAGTGTGGAAAATAAATTTTTTTTTTTTTTTTTTTTAATCATATCACCCCAAGCAAGGCAGTAACGCCACTGATGCGCAGGGGGCTACGTAAGGGTAAAAAGAATGGAAAAGAGAAAGCCGGAAACCACATCCTAAACAGGAAACAAGGGATGAGCCTCTTCACCTGTTCAATAGATGTGGGTGGAGTGTGAACCGGGCGATAGTTTAGTCTATCTACTCCAATTGAAAAAAAAAATAATAAAGGAAAAGAGTGAAAAGATTGGAAAAGAGAAAACCGGAAACCGCATCCTAAACAGGAAACAAGGGATGAGCCTCTTCACCTGTTCAATAGATGTGGGTGGAGTGTGAACCGGACGATAGTTTAGTCTATCTACTCCAATTAAGTCTATATATATATTCAGTGTGTCTAGGCAGCAAGAGTTCATTTCGACAATTTTAACATCGCATTTTCGGAATATAAAGAATCATGACAAACGATTAAGATTTTATCTTAAATTTACCCCCAAGGATAGTAACAATCAGGAAAACAGGTTAAGATTGTCGTGATCGCGAAAGTATCTTCTTGAGAGTCGGCTCTACAAAGCAGCGATCCATTCGGAAGAAGCTGTTCTAGTGAAACTTACATCTCACCAATGGAATACAAAAAGAATTAGGATATTTTGATATAATGTACATGGCATGGCGGGTCTTAGCCATGAATGTTAGAAATGGTGGAACTAAGTAATGTGTTTTGCTGTCTATTTAAAGATAATTTATAAAGTACAAAGAATCGGCAATGTTTTTGGTCTTAGCCTGGTATCTAGTCTTCAGTCACTTTCCGACCGCCGTAACGTAGCTTACCTGTACATACTTCTAAAAATATTTTTATGGTAATTATTCTGATGAACTTACCTCTATTGTAAATAATCATTAGGGTTTCAATTTTAGATATTTTTATATTTATCCCCCCACACACCACACAAGGACAAATTGTAGATATGGGAACTAGGTACGACTTCAGACAGACTTTACGGTATTATGCAGTAAGAATGTTAAGTAAAAATGATTTGTATGGTGCAAGGAATACCGTGTTATATTTGGGTTAATAATCGCGGCTAGTACGTTTAACATACAAAAGAGTAAACACCACATTTTTTCACTATCCCAATTTTTGGCCTTAAGCCACATTTTCGTTTTACCAGAATAAATATTACTTTTCTCTACGACCGAGAATTTATGAATTTAAGCGCAATATCAGATTGGCGTCAATGGTTCATCATTTTACACTTGAAATAAGCTAGATTTAACCGTAAGTTTTATGCTGTATTTACTAGCCTTCCCACGCAAGGCCGGATGTGACACATGGTCATTTTATAGTGGGTATTCCCGGCCATGTAGCCGGGCCAAAAAATGTCTGTCTATTTTTGCCGAGTCGTGGTTCTACCCTTCGGCGGAACCACGACTGGGTTTGTGCTCTCGGCTCGGAAGCAGAGAGCGCCCTCTACCCGAAGGCAGAAAGCTGACAGTGTCATAGCGTCGTCAGGCGAGTGACGTAAGTTTTATGCTAACCGCTTCCTCTGTCAAACTTCTCACTTGTGGAACTCCTTTCTGACTTCATGCTTCCGATCAGCTTTGATCTTCAAAAAATTAAATTCAGTGTCAATGGTTATCTGTTTGTTCTGTTATTGTTCTACAACGGTAATAAAGTTTATCTCATAGTCTCTCACATTAGTAATGCGTCTTAGTAGTTTTATTCCCTTGCTGGGGTTGAAATTATCTACATGATGGGGTGGCGAATGAGACACGAATCCGATTCTCATCAAGATCGATTTATCAGGGATGCTGTCTTGATGTTATTCCGGCGTGCAGGTACCGCTGGGAACGGTGCATACCCTGAGTAGAACCATGCTTAGTAAGTGAAAATATGTAGACACAATTGTTTGTCGATGGCTGTGCTTGCACGAAGTCACAAGTCATCATGACCGAGCGTGCTGGCCATTCAGAAACTGTTGTCGCTCTCTCTCTCTCTCTCTCTCTCTCTCTCTCTCTCTCTCTCTCTCTCTCTCATTCAGAAATTGTAACTCCGGCCCGCTTAGCTTGGTTCCATTATAAACCACAGGTGGTTCCTGTGAATGTTGAACAAACACAAATATTGCTGAACAGATTCGAATAGAAGCGGCCAGACATTGTCTGATCATTTACTCGTTTCTTTATTTACGCATTTATTTTAATCGTAAATTTATTTATTTTTCTTAATTTTACGTATTTATAATAATCGTAATTTTGAACTTGTTCTAGCATTATCTCTTCGAATTCTTCTCTATTCAGTCTAATGTAATTATAATTGTGCAAACGATTTGGTTCCTGAAAAAGCGTCGACCGAAAGGCAGCCTAGGATCCGAATATTATTAAAAATAAAATGAATATAAAATTATGTTTATTCAAATCAATATTTTTCGTCTGTGGTATCAAGTCATTATTCATATATATATATATATATATATATATATATATATATATATATTGAACAGTTATAGGTCAGATTTAATTAAAAAAGCACCCCGGCGTGGTGTAATAACTAACAAGCTTTCCTCGCAAAAACCTATTACAACTGAGTTTGATCCTCACTGAGCACCCCATACTTTCGGTTTTGTACGACATCTAAGAAGTGCTTAGAAAATCACCTACAGCAAGTCATGTTTCTTGTATCACGTATGGCACTTAACTGATTGACTACTGCATCTAGAAAATCACAACTCAAGAGAGGTACTAAGTCTAAGCGGTCTTCAAAAATATAGATCAAATTTTCAAATTATATAGTCATAATTTGGAGAGGTGGTTGGGCTAATAATTTTTCCTCATCTACACGTATTGTTTGCATATTGGTTCAACGAGACATTTGTACTTCTACATCTCTTCTCTATTTCTCTGTTTGTTTTTCTTTTTGTGCATGTGTGTGTGTTCGCCTATCCATGAGCGCTTCAGACTAACGTATATGTGCGACTAGATGTGGTTATTGATTTGTGCATGTGCCTGAAAGTAAATCCGACGCGTGTCTAGCGTATTGCTCAAAGAGCACATGACATGCGTATAGCGAATCGAAATAATTTTTTTAAGTCCCAATTTGTGTGCCTCTTTCCGTGTCCAAATGGGCGTTCACAGTCACGTCACATAATTACCCTTCACTGAAACGCGTCCAAAAACAATACTCCAAACGTATATTCCTACATACAAGCAGGACAGTGTCAGTGCAACAAAGCGTTAAAGTCGGCACGAACGCGCGAGTTTGTTTATTAATAATGCAAGCTCAAAGAAGGGCGGTAATTGAAAAACGTAGATTATAGTAGGCGCCTTGCTTTTAGTCCTCCCTTATTATTGCTATTATTACTATTATTATTAGTATTATTTCTACATATGGGTCCGTGTCGTCAAAAATTACGGTAAAATATTTATATCGATATAGCGTCTAAAATGATGTAACATATATATTGATATACTTACTATTGAGTATCTTACATGAAGACATAAGAAAAAGTAAAACAAAACAATCCAAACCACCAGCGTGACAGGAGGGTTATATATATATATATAACGGTTTTTATTATAAAAGAAATTATTATTATTATTATTAAGTCATTTTCCATCATATTTCGATTTCTGCTATGGTCGCACTACCAACCAAGTCTGCGGGAAGACCTAAGGCAGGTCGTGGCGTGTTGTTATGGCTCCATTTTATGTTTTTTCTATCTCCCCTATCATCCCTAGCGTTATGTAGACAAAGTTCTACTTAATAAGACAATTTTTTGTATATCTCTTAAGCTGGGGTTTCCAGGGATTCTTTCAATGTGTTCCTTTGTTCCATTTTTTATCATTCCAAGTGCACCTACTATCACTGGCACAACTCTTGTTTTCAATTTCCACATTTTTTTTCTATTTCACTTTCCAGGTCTTTATATTTTGACAGTTTTCCATTATTATTATTATTGTTGTTGTTATTCTTATTATAACTTCATGTATTTGTTTATTTATTTATTATTATTATTGTTATTGTTATTATAACTTCATGTATTTGTTTATTTAGACATGTATTGGTTAATTTTGGTATTGAATGACAATAAGTCTTCGAAACTCTTCATTTATTAGCCTTGTAGACTTCAGTAGCGCCAATCCTTACCCTAATTTCTTTATAATCTGTAATCCTCACAATATAAATTATAATGCTTTTGACACGATCCCAAGTGTTCCAAGTATTATAGACAGCATCTAGAACTCCCATGAGAGGTCCTGGTATTTTCTTTTTTTTTCCAGATATTATCAAGTGGCACAGCGTGTGGGATAAGACATTTTTTCTTTTATTCCTATATGAGGGTAAAAATTTGAATAATGCAACAATGCTTTCACCTATTCTGAATTTCATTGCTGAAGCATTCCCTGTTTCAGATTCCTATCGAATTTTTCTTCATTTACTTGACATAGAGACGTTAACTCTATGTTCATACTTAATATTTACTAAGCTATTATCAACAATAGGGCGTACTTCAGCAGAAACATCTGCGTGAGCAACAAACAGTATGGAGTTCGCTCTACTAGATGTACTGCTGATGTCACAGACTCGCTGAGACACTAGATAAGAAATCATACGCAAGAAATCGCCTTAGATAAACCAAAGGCATTTAATAAAATGTGGCATAGAGGGTTACCACATAAACTCTTTAGTTACAGCGTCAGTCAGTCAGTTAAGTGCCATACGTGATACACGCTTGGGCGATCATGTCTCGAAAGAGACATGACTGACTGGGCAGTAGACTGGTTGCGGTAGACTGGTTGCCGACCAAGGCTATAGAACCCAATCTGTCCTGTTATTTAACCCATAACTGGAAGGAAGAGACGGATTAATACCTTTCCCAAGGGTATTTGCGCGTAAGTGAATACAATGGATTCAACTGGAATTCGAACTCGGCTCCCCGGTTTCTCGTTCCGAGCCGATATCCACTGTATCACAACGCACATCCGTAGCTGGAACAAACTTCTCAATTATGAATTCCTTACTCTCGGATATGTCCATACAGGTTTCATTTTTCAGTGCGCTCACGTCGCTACCGAATGTGACACAAGGTCGAGGTTTAAAGTGCATTTAACGGCAATCAGTCAGTTAAGTGTCAAACATGATACATGCTTGGGCGATCATGTCTCTTTCGAGACATGAATGACTGAGCAGAAGATTTTCTCGCAATAGTTTTGCCATGACTTTCTGCACTAGACTGGTTGCTAACCAAGGCTATAGAACCCAGTCTGTCCTGTTATTTGTCCCACAGCTGAAGGGAAGAGACAGATTAATACCTTTCCCAAGGATATTTGCACGTTAGTCAATACATCGAATTCAACTGGAATTTGAACTCGGCTTTCCGATTTCTCGTTCCTAGCTGATGTCCACTGCACCACAACGGCCGCGCGAAAATTGCCTGCGCCTCCTCGGCACTAAAAAACCCAGTCATTCCCGGAGAAGCTCACGGCCATATCACGTTCAATACACCGGTTCTCGCTCGATCACCGCAGTTAAGCAACGTTGAGCCTGGTCAGTACTTAGATTGGTGACCGCTTGGGAATACCAGGTGCTGCAAGTGTTTAGTGATGGATGTGCGTTGTGGTGCAGTGGATATCGGCTCGGAAAAAGAAATCGGTGAGCCGAGTTCGAATTCCAGTTGAATACCCTGCATTCACTTAAGCACTGGTACCCTTGGGAAAGTTATTAATCCGTCCCTTCCCTACAGTTATGGGTTAAATAACAAGGGTAAGATGTGGGGACCCTGCCCTTAAAAAAAATTCCAATGAATCTTGATACTCGAAAAGCAAAAGTATTACTAGACACAAAATTTATGTAAAAAAAACAAAAACAATAAATTGTTGAAACAAAACGGTATTACCAGCAATAAATTAATAAAATTTAGTTGGTAATAAACGACCCGCCGAGGTTGATATACCATAAAGCAAAACAACCAACCAACCTTCCCGGAGAAGTGATACTGCCTAGGCGGAAGACCTCTTGAGGCTTGGACTTTTGTAATCCCACCCACCAAGGACTTTCGCCGGTACAAGGTGACTCTATAAAGATCGTCATTAATGGTCCATCTACTGAAACTCATAAGGTTTGTTGGGTAATTTTGTTTAGTAGCGTATTAATCTTTATGGTTTATTTAATACCGAAATCTAAATGTATTTGTCTATATTTCTGAGATGAGGTAGTATTTACATTATTCGGATCCGGCATGAGTCGAACAAATCCTTCAGGAAAGAATTCGATGCAGTCAAGTTCCGCCAAGTATGGAAACTAAATAGATTAAAAGATCTGAAGAGGACACATGAGGTCCATCACACACCTGCGAAGGCAGTCGTCAACATCAGTCAACAGCAGCTGAGTGCCTCTGAAGAGTCAGTGCTGAACAAGGGTCTTAACTTCGCAACAACCATCAGGCAAATACCATACTTAGACATCAGTGCCCGCATCGAGCAAATAGTTCTGAAAATCCCTCAGGCTCAGGCAAATGAGATAAGATGGAAAGTGAGACAGACGTTAGAGAAAACCAAGCTACTAAAACCAAACATCACAAAAGAGAAGGGGCTGGCAATCAGGACTCTACAGAGGAATGAGTACATCATCATACTACCAGCTGACAAAAGCAATGCAACTGTAGTGATGGACAAAACTGAGTACAACAAGAAACTGGAAGACCTCATTAGAAATGATAACTATAGCAAGGTAAAGAATGATCCTACATTGAAAACAAAACGACAACTGTCGCAGATCCTAATCAAGAACAAGGATCCCTTCCAGCCTAGGACATGCAGGCAGTTATCTCAACGTTACAGCAAGCTACCTAAGATTCATAAAGACGGTATTCCGCTCAGGCCGATTGTTATCAGCCTAGGCTCGGTGTGCCATTTACGCAGTCGCTTCCTTGCAGATGTAATTGACCCACTGATAGGAAAGTCAACATCATATGTTCAAAACTCCGACCAGTTCATGGAACTTATCAAAGATTCTCCCATCCAGTGCAACCAGATGGTGAGCCTGGATATGGTGAGTCTCTTCACCAACGTTCCCACGGTAGAGGCACTCTCGGTAGTCAGGGACAGACTGGCCTCGGACTCATCCCTAGGAGAACGAACCAGTGTTCCACTAGAAAACCCGGAGATGCTGACTTTCTGCACACAAACAACACACTTCGGATTGGGATCAGACATTTATCGGCAGGATGAAGGCTTAGCAATGGGCTCGCCATTATCACCATCACTGGCTAACATATACATGGGATACTTTGAAGAGATGGCATTAGAATCCACAACTCTAAAACCAACTTTATGGCTGAGAGACTTTGATGATATCTTCATACTCTGGCCACACCAGGAGGAGGTCCAGACGCTACTGGACCATGTGAACTCAGTAAGATCATCCATACACTATGGATAAAGAGAGTGACAACAAACTGGCATTCCTGGATGTGCTAATAACTCGAATAGAGGTAGGGTTCAAGACATCCATATACCGCAAGCCAAAATTCGTCGGGCAATACTCCAACTTCAACTCCCACCACCCATATAATGTAAAGAAAGGATTGTCCGCTGCCTGAAACATCGAGCAAAAGTCATGAGCGGCGACCCAGAGACATATGAACAGGAAATGGTCAGTATAAACAGTACCCTACAACATAACAATTATCCGGGTACATGACAACAATTATCCGAGGTAAATGACAACAACTCTAACAAACATGGAAGGGAAGGAACTGTGATCCATATGATATCAGGACGATCTTCAGAAGTGGTTCTACACTTCGCAGGTACCTCTCCAGAATAAGACCCCCAACTGAAGAGGACATGACTAAGGACTGTGTGTACGCCATTCCATGTAGCCGTAGAAAGAAATATAAAGGAGAAACAGGCCGCCCTCTTAAGGTAAGGCTACAAGAACATCGCAAGGCCGTAACACGAGGGAAGATAGAAAAGTCAGGCGTAGCTGACCCCATATGGAGGGAGAAAGGGATGAAGTAGAAATAATAGATAGAGAACGCCAATGGAAAGTACGTAAACATAAGGAATCAGCACATATGCTAGGCAACAAAAATCTCCTAATCCGACCAAGCATAGACATGAGTACAATATGGGAACCAGTAAGTAATACGAAGTGCTAGAGAAAATCATTAATACCAAAATTGCAATAAAAATACTATAGAAAACCATTAACATCAAAAATTGCAATATTTTGAGCAATTTTATATCTTCAACTAAATATATTTTGAACGAAATTGTATGCCTTCAAATACAAAAATGTACTGCTGGTAAATGTACTTTTATATAAAATGGATTACTGCTATTTTTACAATAAAAATGTATTTTTATACTTTCATAGTGTTTTGTACTACTTTCATTGCGTTATTTTGGGTGTCACTATTTGTTCATAGCTGGGATCCTAGCAGGTGAGATTACCACGGATCATGATGGATCTGGGAACAACAACAATTAAGATGTGCTACCACGTTCCCCATAGCCTCCAATCTCGCGATCAGGCCCTTGCTTCCGAATATACATCTACATTTAGGTTTTATCGTCAGACCCTGGTCTGTTTATGCCCATGAGGTCAATGCAGACGTCTTCAAAGGTTATCTTCTCGATCGTATCCTGTCTTGAAACTAAGAGTGAATTTAAGGCAAAATAGTCTCCCAAGAGACGTATCCTATCAATGGAGGAGTCCTACTAAGATTTATTATTGGTGGGCATAAACTTTATATAAGATACGCAAATGACATTGTGTTGATGACAGAAAGAAAACTTCAGGACGTCTTGGACAAGACAGTAAAGTAAAATAAGGAGAAAGAACGAACGATCAATTGTAAGAGAACAGAATATCTAGTAAGCAAAAGATAAAAAAATCCAAGATTTGATCTACAAATTTGAGATATCAAAATCCAACAAATACAGAAGTTTAAATGTCTGGAAGTTGTTTTAACAGATGACACCAAAATACTAAGGGTTATTAAAATAGCAAAATATCCTTCCAAAAATTAATCAAAATATTAAGAAACAGGAAAATTTCGTAAGAAATAAAGTAAAGATTACTACTATGTAATATGTAATGGATGTGCGTTGTGGTGCAGTGAATATCGGTTTGGAAAGAGAAACCGAAGAACCGAGTTCGAATTCCAGTTCACTTCGTGGCATTCACATACATGCAAATACCTTTGGGGAAAGGTATTAATCTGCCGCTTCTTCCTCTAGCTATGGGTTAAATAACAAAACAGTTTTGGTTCTATAGTTTTCGCATGCAACTAATCTACCGCAGAAAGTATCGACAACCTACTGCGGTAAAATCTGCCCAGTCAGTCATGTATCGAAAGAGACATGATTACCCAAGCGCGTACCACGTCTGGCACTTAACTGATGTAATATCAATCCGCTTAAATGACAATGAATGATGTACAATCCACCCTCAGAGGCAGCGAAAACTTGGGGTAACAGATATGATTATACAGAAGGATGCTGAGAATACGATGGACAAAGCATTTAAGTAATGAGCAGATTTTAAGAGAAATAGAAACAAAAAAGACAATTACACATAAAATCAAAACGTGCCAGTAGAAATATTTGGTACAGGTAATGAGAAAAATAGACATTGGAAATGTGATCCTCACAGGACATAGTGACGGGCAAGAGGGACATAAGAATGCAAGAATGAAAACGAAGGTAGACAAATATTAAAAATACAAACATTACTCAGGGAGTCAAAGGATAAGCAGTTATGGAAGCCATGATCACCACAGGCACGGCATATCTTCTTCTTCTATGTGCCATGTCTTTTCAGGACGTAGGCGATTATGGTATTCCACGTCTCCCTATACCTGATGGCTTTTAGCACGCTTTCTCCTGTTACTCCACCTAACCCCCGCTCTGCCATCCACCTGCTCAGGCCCATCAAGTATGTTACACGCTGCTTTATCCTGTCTCTCTTTCCCTCAACCTGGCCAGTGAGTATCAGATTCTCCAAGCCCTCCTTCCTCATTTCCTGATTAAGGAACATTAGGTGTCTTTGCTTGATGCTCAGTATTAATTTTCTTTTCGCTTTCATCCTTTCTAAAACCTCATCATTGCTCACGTGCTCGATCCATGATAAGAGCAATATCCTTCTGTAGAACCACATTACAGTTGCTTCAAGTTTTTCCTTCATCTTTGATGACATTGTCCAGCATTCACTGCTATATTAAAGAACGGGCATCACATAGCAATCCAATACTCTCTTCTTTGTCTCTAGCAAAATTTTCCTGTCTCTTAATACTCTACTCAGCTTCTTGAATGCGTCTTTCACCATGCCAATTCGCCTTCGGATCTCAGCGTCGCACTTTCCGTCTTCTGTTAGAACACTTTCCAGGTATTTAAATTTTTGTTCCTGCTTGATTTTAGTATCCCCCACCTTTAGGAGAAGCAGATTATTATTATTATTATTATTATTATTATTATTATTATTAGTAGTAGTAGTAGTAGTAGTAGTAGTAATATTTGGGGTGTCTTCTTGCCAGAGATTAATTTTTAGTGCCTAATTACCAAGTCCTCTCCAGGGTCTATGAATAAAAAGGGCACTCCAGGAGAGTTATCTATGCCCGGTATGGGTATATATTTGGGACGTTTCGTTTAGATACGGAGGATTTCGCACATGAGACGTACAGTTCTGCACAAAGTAATCTTTTGTAGCTTTGGGGTGCTGATTTTTCTCAAGTGAATTTCGGTATCCTTTGTTATTAATGCCACTATCAGTCAGTCAGTTAAGTGCCATACGTGATACACGCTTGGGCGATCATGTCTTAAAAGAGACATGACTGACTGGACAGAAGTTTATCTTGCAGTAGGTTGCCATTACTTTCTGCGGTAGACTGGTTGCCAGCCAAGGTTATAGAAGCCAATCTGTCCTGTTATTTATCCCATAACTCGAGGGAAGAAACGGATTAATACCTTTCCCAAGCGTATTTGCGCGTAAGTGAATGCAAGGAATTCAACTGGAATTTGAACTCGGCTCCCCGATTTCTCGTTCCGAGTCGATATCCACTGCACCACAACGCACATCCAATGCCACTATCGCAACAGGGATACTCATAGTTTTAATGTTTCCACGTTTTGATTTATTATAATTACAATTATTTTATTTCGATTTCTGTTATAGTTACACTACCTATCAAGTCTGTGGGAAGACCAGAAGCAGGTAGTGGTTATGGCTAAATTTCATGAATTGTTTTTCCAACTCCTTAACATCAGTAGCGTTACATGTACACAGTTCTTCTTAATGTGTTGGCTGTACTTATCAAGAAAACTTTGTGTTTCTCTTCAGCTTGGATTTCCCTATGTTGTTGTGTTCCGTTTTTATCATTCCAAGTGTACCTACTATCACTGGTACTATTCTTGTTTTCAATTTCCACACTTTTTCTATTTCAGTATCCTTGTTTTTATACTTCGATTTTTTTTTCAAATTCCTTGGATGCTATGTTATAGTCCACTGAACAAGCCTTATCAATTAGTAGGCAATTTTTTCTTTTACATCATTGGCAATTATGTTCGGCCTATTTGCTTCAATCTTCTTTTCTGTAAAAATGTTGTAATCTCATAGGATTGTGATGTCTTCTATTTCTGTAACTGGTGATGGTTGATGATCATATAAATTTTGGTTAGCGTCTTTTTCAAATTGTTTGCACATTGTCCAGTGTAAATATTGCCTCAATCTACCGTCACGATTTTTATATTCATTTGGCACAAGTTCAGAACATCCTGAGATTAAATGATCTGTGGTTTTCTGATATTTGTCCCCAAACCTTCATTTTTATGTATATTTGCCTGAAAGTTCTACAAGAATAAAGCCACCCATTTCAACCGTTAATCCAGATGGTCGTTACTAAGTATTAACTTTATCAACAACGGCTTTATTAGCTTGTTCTGAAGATTGTCCATGCAGAGGGTTGTCTTACAAGCGTAGTTTCATTTGTCCAAGAGCTTTATACTTACCTTTTAATATTCTTTTCTGCAACAGTTGGTTCTTGGGTTCTGTTTGGGTTTCAACAGAGTCTACTAAATGTAAATATCGTTTGTATTTACAACCTTCTTTCATGATTGAATATTTTTTCTTTGCTGTTTTCTTATTGTTTGACTAATTCTATCATCCATTCCTTTGTTATTTCCATGTACGTTATTATTATTATTATTATTGTTATTATTTCCTTTGATTTTGTTCTAAACACATTTCTTTACGGGTTTCAACCAGAGATCTAAGGTCAGAAATGGCTTCATAAAAAAAAAAGATTACACACATTTAACATAGGTAAGGTAAAAGCTGTACTTGTGAGTACAGTTTTTTAAAAATTTCTTTACGGCATGGGCTACCAGGAATCCCTTCAATTAGTCTATCGGTCCCTTTTCCAATCAAAACGAGGGCTCCAACTACAACTGGATTTATTGTTCTTCTCATGTGTCACAATTTTAAGATTTTCACTTCAAAATTCCCGTATTTTGATATATTTTTTAAAGATCTTCAAAGATACATTACAATCTCCAAGGACTGACATGCCGGTAAGAAAGCACATTCTCTTCTTGGTCGCTTCTTTGATCACGATGTCTTGATGATTAGCTTTTATTGTTCTGTCTGTGTGTATTGTAAAGTCCATAAAATTGTTACAGGTGGTCTCCATAATCGGGTTTGGGTGATGTTTATTCCAGTTTCTGGCAGTTATTTCCCAATATTTTGCATTTTTTCAGTGCAGATATTGGCCAACTCTATCATTATATTCAGTTCCTGCTAACACAAGATATATATGGATATTTATCACAGAATCTGCATTTAGGGTCAACACAATTTTTCATTGTTTTTTTAAATTTTTTTTTGTTTGGTAATTTCTAGATAATTACTATTATTTTATTTAGTTTGATTTCTGTGTTTACTAATTTCTTTCCGAGTCCCAACTAGAGACTTAAGATCAGAAATGAATTCATGATATTTTCTACTGAACATTTTTAAAAATATTAAAATCACATACATTGTATATAAATAAAATCTTTCGTAAGTTGTGTGAGCTGTATTTGTGAGTGCAATATTTTGTATTTCTTTAAGGCTTTGGCTACCAGGATCCCTTCAATGACTATATCGGAACCTTTTCCAATCAATCCGTGGGCTCCAACTACACCTGGAATTTTTGATGTCCCCACGTGCCACATTTTTGAGATAACGTCCTTGTCCTTCGAAAGATTTTAAACATCTTTAAAGAGATATTGCAGTCTGCCATGTCGATAAGAAGACATATTCTGTTTTTGGTTGTCTTTGATCTGGGTGATTAGCTTTTATTGTTCTGTTTGTGCGTATTGTAGAATCCCATAAAATTGTTACAGGTCCTGTGATTGTAACTGGGTCTGGGTGGGGTTCATATCAACTTATAGATTCTTTTCCATAAATGTTGCACATTTTTTATGCAGATATTGGCCCACTCTGTCATGTCGTGTTTTATATTCAGTTGGTGCCAATACCGTACAACCTCATACAAGATGGTCAATTGTTTCTGAATATTTATCACATTTTAGGCTAACACAATTTTTCAGTAAGTGAGCATGGTAATTCTTAGGTAGGGTCTCGTCAATACTGTAAAATGTTTCAGTAATGACATAGATATGGATTTCGGATTATGTTTCAAAAAATATTTAAAAGTAACATTCAAAAAATGGAGCATTACAGAAACACACCCAATAGATCTAGATTTTGTCACAAATATTTTACATTTAGAGTCAAAACAATTTTTTTTTTTGCTTGGTAATTTCTAGATTATTATTATTATTATTATTATTATTATTATTATTATTATTATTTAGTTTGATTTCTGTGTTTACTAATTTCGGCTCCCAACCAGAGACTTAAGATCAGAAACGAATTCATGATATTTTCTACTGAACATTTTTAAAAATATTAAAAAAAAAAAACAACCTTCGATTTCAGAGTTTAATCTGCACTACTTCACTACTAAAGGGTATGGGATTTATCTGCATCAGATTGTTTGGTACAAGCAGAGTACTGACCATGAAGAGACTTTTCTTTCTATCATTTGTGCATTTAATACATTACATTTCTTTTTAGGTTCTTTCGCGCCACCATAGATTTGTCATGGTTTACTTGCGCATCTTCACTCACTTGAAATTCCCTTTTGGATTTATTGGCCTCCATATATTACTGAATAAAGTTTCTTATTTATTTTGTGTTCTTTGACACAGATAATCATCAAATCTTCTGTAATGTCCAGGTATCTTTGAAGACCGATTGTTGTGGTTTTGTAAGTTCTAATTGAACTAATCCTCTGCCTCCTTCGGATCTGGGCACATAAACACGGCCAACAACAGCCTTACGATCATACATGCGGTGTTAAGTGAGAAGCTTTCTAGTTTTGACATCCATTCGCCTAATCTCAGCTGCTATGGTCCAATTACGGATGTTGCGCCACAGGGACAGTCTTATTGTTTATGGCGGATATTCTGTTTTGCGAATTTAACTCGGTATTTAACACCAAACACACACACTTGTAGTACTGTTTTTTTGTTTTTTTTTTACTTTCTCTTTCATTTGGGAATGCCGTATTCTATCTTTATCACTGATTCCTGGGTATTTATAATCTTCTTCTTTTCACAATTTCCTAATCTTTGTGACAACATCTAGATAAGAATCAACCACATGTTTGTTTATTATTAAATATTAATTGCTAACAACAAACTCTACCGAGAGGCACAGAATCTTTTTTAAATCTCGATTACGTAGACGCCAGTTGCAGTATTTAATAAAAAAAAAAAAAGAAGTTATCTACCAAATATAACGTTCATATTAATCTTACTCTAATTCAGCATGTCCCTTCTTTAGTTTCTTAGTTATTACGTACGTTACGCTCGGCAAATAATTTATGAATAACAGACTATTGTGTGTGTTTCTGTCATGCTCCATTTTCTTATTGTTACTTTTGCACATTTATCTAATCCGAAATCCATATCAATGTCATCACTGAAACATTTTACAGTCTTGAGGAAACCCTTCAGTTCATTGTCTTCACTGATATCATCCATTAAACACTTTCTTTACTCCACTTTGTATCCAACAAGTTATTATTGTTTAGTTCATGCAAAAGCGGGGTTAAGAACAGATAGAACAGAAAGGGCGACAGAAAGTCACCTTGAAAGATTACACGTTGGATATTCATACGGGAAGTGGTAGTACCTTTGGTGTGATTTTGTTATAATGTCGTTTCCCACGCTTTCATGCTCTATTTAAGGAAATTTACTATCACTGAGGAGACTTTGTACATTTCCAAAATCTTAAGGATCCAAGTGTGTGGCATATTATCAAAGGATTTATAGTAATCTATTCAAGCAGTGTTAAGATTTCTACCTTTTTTTCTGTAATTTCTAGACTCATTTTATTGATTAGTAGTTGATTTTTGCAACCATATGAAACACTTCGACATCCTTTCAGTTCCAGAGGAAGAACGCTGTTTAATCGAGAACAGAGTAAGAGTTCGTCAGGACAGATGTGATCAATTTATATGTGTTGGACAAACATCTTATTGGCTGATAATTTCATTGTTATTATGTTCTTTATTGTCATTATATTTTGATTCCTGCTATGGTCACACTACCTACAAGTCTGCAGAAAGACCTAAGACAGATAATGATGTGTTGTTATGGCTACATTTCATTTGTTTTTGTATCTCCCATAACATCACTATCGTTACATGGACAAAGTTATCCTTTGTGTGTGGGTTGTACTTATAAGGACAAAGAGATTTTTTCAGTGCTTTTTTTAATCATTCCACCATAAGCAAGGCAGTTTTACTGCCACTGTTGCGCAGGGGGTTACATAGGGGAAAGTGATGAGAAAGAGAGGTAGGTTATAGAGGTGTCAGGAGGAGGGTAATAAAAGAATGACAATACCGGAGTGATGGGGGTGGAGTGGATGGAGAAAAGAGCTTTAGAGAAAGGATGCTAGTCAGTGAGATAGGAGATTACCACTGACCTGACATTTGAATTCCTGGAGATTGTAGCTGTCGGGGAAGCAAGTATACGGAAGGGAATTCCACAGGCGAGAAGTGCGAGAAAAGAAGCTGACATTGAGGTTACATTTTATCGGTTTCATTGTAAAAGGGTGGGCCCTAGTTGCTAGTCTAGTAGCTCGTGTATATTCATACATAGAGGGCACCAGTGAGCTAAGTCTGTTGTTGTATTTCTTTTTATCATTCCAAGCGCACCTACTGTCACTGGTACTATTCTTGTTTTCAATTTCTCCTTTTTTTCTAGTTTCAATTCCAAGTCTCTATACTTTGATAGTTTTTTTCAAATTCCTTGGTTGCAATGTTACAATCCGCTGGTCAAGCCATACCACTTAGTAGGTAAGTTTTTTCTTTTCGGTTTTCGACAATTATGTTCGGCTTATTTGCTATTTTTAACATTATTACTATTATAACTTGACCTGGTGAAGGAAATAAAAAGTTAAGTTCTAAATTACAGTCACGTGAAGAAAGCCGGAGCGTAAACGACCGAAATAATTATAAATACAACAATCCATACAATGTAAATAAATAAAATGCCTCATGTCAGTAATGCAGACAAATATTTCCGAAGACTTTGATAAAAAAAATCTTGTTTGTTTGTAGAGAAATTTTTTTTAAAATAAAGTTTTTTTTATTCTCAAGATCTAAATGTCTTTTCTCAGATTTATTTATATTTTATGAGAGGTTTTCACTTTAAAAGATGCCCACTGAATAAAAGAGGAAATGTTTACGTGTAAGCGTGTCAAGGTGAGCCTTCAGATAAAAAATGTTACGGCAGTAAATAAACACTGAAAAATGACAGAATCAACCATATGTTTGTTTATTATTAAATTTTGATTGCTAACAACAAACTCTACCGAAAGGCACAACATCTTTATTAAATCTTGATTACCGACGTTAGTTACATTGTTCAATAAAAAAATAAGTTATCTACCAAATATAACGTTGATATTGATCTTATTCTAATTCAGCATGTCCCTCCTTTAGTTTCTTAGTAATTATGTATATTACGCCCTGCAAATAATTTATGAACAGGAGAATGTTCCATTTTGATAGCGTGGAAAGATATATCTGAAACGCTACTTGGTTTCAGGGGATATATGATTAAAAAAGAACGAATGAAATAAGAATTAGATAAAAATGTTTAACTTCTGTTTCAGTGAAATGGAAAAAGTTGCCAAATTAAAATCTGTTCATTTGTATCCCATGATTTATGATTGTTATTGAAATATTTTGTTAAAGTTAAGTTCAAATATTTAACGGATAAAAGACAATACTTGATTTCAGTAAGAATATAAAAGAAAGAAATAATGAAGGGAAATAAAAGTCTTTAAAATAAAAATCCAATTACAATAAATAAAATAAAATAACATCGTGTTTATTATTATTATTATTAAGAGAAATGTTTATAAGACAGAGATTTGGCTAGAAAGAATAAAGGAACATAACAAATACTTCACTTCTGTTGCCTACTCTTCTTCTTCATGTGCCGTCTCCCTTCCGGGCGTAGGCGATTATGAACTTCCACTTGGCTCTGTCTCTTGCTGCTCTCAATAATTTTTTCTCTTGGTATCTCTTCTAAGCTATGTTTCGTCAACCATTTGCTCAGACCTATTCTGCTTTCCCCTGCCTCTCCTTCCACTTATCCGACCTGTGAGTATCAAGTTCTCCATGCCTTCCTTCCACATTACGTGCCCCAGGAACCTCATTTTTCCCTTCCTGATATTTATTATCAGTTTTCTTCTCGTTTGCATCCTTTCCAACACCTCATCGTTGCACACGTGTTCTGTCCACGGTATCCTCAGCAATGGACTATTCTGTTTTGATCAAGGTGGAGGAGAAGAGTGGACAAGGCACTACTTGATTTCAGTGAAAAAAAGACATACATACATACATACATACATACATACATACATACATACAGTTCAAGCTAAATGAAACAGTCATTTTTCTCCCTTGCGATACTACACTGGGTGCAGACATAAAAGAACTTAACCGTAGTCGCAAATATTAGCCACTCAAATGCGTTCACCTCACACACCTTTCAAGAAAGAAAGATTAACCTATCTCTCTTCACACTTTTGACGAATAGACACACAGAGCTCTTATTATAGTATAGATTATTATTATTATTATTATTATTATTATTATTTCTTCGTATATACATTCATATTATTATTAATGCTTATTATTCGAAAAGCTAAGTGACATCAACTTTCTTCAGTGTTTTGGCACCTTTGTTTAATCTCCTTGCAGTCTTAAACTGTGTTTGAGTTTGTCTAATTTTTAATTAGCGTTTTTTTTTATTTCAATTTTCTCGAAAGGGATTCCATGACAGTCGTCAATTCTCCAGTGGTTAGGGGTGTAATTAATCATAATGATTATAATAATATTGCTTTTGACAATATTTTGAATTTGGTCTCCTTCAAACACCCTTTCTCAGTTGTAGGAGCAGATTATTATTATTATTATTATTATTATTATTATTATTATTATTATTTGCCCACCTCTTGATAAAATGGAGCGAGAGAAAAAAATCAAACATTAAATGTAGCTAGCATTTCATTTCAATTATCGTCTCGTATTTCAAGGAGTAATTAAGTCAATGAGCAATACAGAGATATAGACGAAGAAGAGAAAGAAAGAATGAGGAGAAGTGAGAGGGAGACTAAAGAGTAGGAAATAAAGAATAGAAGAGAGTGGAGATAAAAGAAAAGTGAGTAAAAAGTAAATGAGATGAAAGATAGAAAGGGTGGGTAACAGAAAGAAAGTTCATGCACGGGGAAAGAAAAAGGTTTTAAAATAGAGAAAGGAAAACGAGTAAAGATAGAGAAAAAAAAAACTTGAAAAAAAAGAGAGCAAGAAAAACTTGAAGGAGGGCGATTTTAAAAGAAACATATAGAGAGGGGCATATATATGGAGAAAGAAGGGAAATAGAAAGAAGAAAGTAAGATGAAGAAATGGAAGGGAATTAAGATACTGGAATAATGAAAAACGTTAAAACTGAAGGAACTATAAAATGAGTAAGTGTTGTGAAAGAGAGAGAGAGAAGGAAATATAGATAGCTAGAAAGAGATACAGGAGCGGGAAGAAAAAGAGGAAGTAAGAATTAAAGAAGACATGATAAAATAGAGAGTGAGCTAGATAGTAATAACGTGTAAAGAAATAGAATGTTATGGAAAGGGAAAGAGAAGTAAAATCGATTGACAGTATGGGAAAGAAAGAAAGAAAGAAAGAAAGAAAGTAAGAAAGAAAGAAAGATAGAAAGAAAGAAAGATGGGAGAGTATGTGTTTAGTAGGGATTACAAAAGTGACGAAAAGAAATCAGAAACAGAGAGGGAGTTAAGAAAAAAGGTAAAGAGTGAATGAGAAAAAGATGACAGTGAGAAAGAAGTCAGAAAGAGTGAGATTGAGAGACTGAGACAGAGAGAAAGGCAACAATAGCTCATAAAGCAATAGAACGTTATGGAAAGGAAAAGGGAAAGAGGAGGAAAATAGTTTGACAGTATGGGAATGAACGAAAGAAACAAAGAAAGAAACAAAGTGAATGATTAAACAGATCATAGTGAGAAGGAAAAAGAGATAAATGAAGAGAAAACTGGGAATGCGATTTATCATAAGAATTTTGAGCTAAAGAGAAAAGAAATTTCCAGAAAGAAATAAAAAGAGAAAAGTACGAAACTAAAAGTACCAAACTAATCGGTGGTTGGTAGTTTCTGGGAAGGAGAGCATAATATAGCATCATGAGCAGTTAGACGTGGCTAGAACCCTCAGCCACGAAAGCTTCTGAAATCGTGCTAGCACATCCATCGATGGCTTCTGAACAATTAGGTCTACCTAATTTCACTCACAAGGCTAAGTTCAACTCTTGATTTCATTTGTAGTGATTTCCCATTTCCACACGCTGGAATCATCTCCTTAGAACAATATTATCAAAAAGTTACCTTGACAAATCGACTATAGTGAAATCCGAACCAGTTTCTCAAAATGGGAATTCGAACAGTCTAACCATTCAAGAAATTCAACCACTATATCGGATTAAGGATATATATGGGCAAATTCGATACGAATATATTCCGCTTTGATCCCAATAAAAAACAAAAACACTAGTCAACACGATTTTTGGTGACAAGATACAAA
The DNA here is from genome assembly GCA_037127315.1 of Ascarosepion bandense. Lineage (NCBI taxonomy): Eukaryota > Metazoa > Mollusca > Cephalopoda > Sepiida > Sepiidae > Ascarosepion > Ascarosepion bandense. The sequence goes on from JBBBDQ010001294.1 coordinate 2,665,570, forward strand.
ATAGTTTTTTTTTTGTTTTTTTTTTTTAGCTAATTGTATGGTACTGATTCCGAAAATGGTTTCTGCTGGACTGAAATTGCTCATTTTAAGAAAAAGGATTTATTTACGATCTTGGCTGATCGCAAAATTTACATAATAAAGTTCGTAGAAAGATTTACAGGTAGGTCGAGCAATTTATGTCAGCCACTTGAAATAAACTATAGTGTTTTGAGTCAAAATTAAAAAAAAAAAATTGAATTCTTTCAATTTATCGCCAAAATCCAAATTAAATAATAAACTTTATCAGTAATAAGCTAATATGGGTGTCAAGGTTCATTTTTTACATAGCCATCTAGATGAACTTCCGGATAATTGCGGCGATGTGTGTGATGAGCAACGAGAATGATTCCATGAGGATATCAAAACAATGGAAGAGCGCTACCAGGGACGGTGGAACAAACGAATGATGGCTGATTACTACTGGTATATCAAAAGAGACTTAAATAGCATTGACAATGACAGACAGTCAAGAAAGAGAAAATTCTGATCATAGTTATAAGAACTATAGTAAAAATTTTCATGCTCATGAATATTTTATTCCTGTTGTTAGTTTATTAAAGGTCTTGAGGAAAATACGTGTTGGTCTTCAATCGTTCCTTAACTTTTGTCTAGTAGCTTATTTCCTTTGTTCCATTTAATCTTTATTAAAAAAAAAATATTATGCAAATTTTTGTAACTTTGTATAATATTTATGCATTACACCCGAATCTTTATTCGGTAAAAATGTCATTACTAATCATGCATTACTTTTTAAGTAATACACATATTTATGTCTTTGTTGTTTCCGTTCCTTATATCATGGTCGCTACTGTACACACACACACACACACACACACACACACACACACACACACACACACACATATATATATATATATATATATATATGGATTTTTCTTGTTTTGTCATATTTAACGATATATATATATATATATATATATATATATATCGTTAAATATGACAAAACAAGAAAAATCCATATCATCAATTATCCCAAGACCATAAAGCGATTTCTTTATGACAGAGCCCTTATACATCAACCAACTCTCCCCCATGATTAATCTTACCTTGTTTAACAATGGTAACAGAATGTTGAAAGTCTTTTAAAAATATAAGTTTGCCCACTCGATTTCCAACCTTGCTCAACAAACGATGACTCGGAATAACGCTCCTATTATAATTCACGAATAATAATTCATTTCGCACAGTCAAACCAGGAAAATGAACAAACAACCGCACAAAAATAACTCAATTTGAAAATAGCTAAAAAGTGTCTGAAAGCGCTTGGAATAATAGACGATATGAACAATTTTTGTACTCCCTTTACTCCCACGAAACGGAAAAAAATATATAAACATGAGCACTATTTTCTTTTTTCGAGATATTTAACGAAAGGTGCTTAAAAGAATGATTAGTGCCAAAGAACATGTACAAATGACAATTTACTACAAAAGTGTATATTTTGTTTCGACATCGAAAGAACATTGTCTCATCATGTAGTTAATAATGATTGAGCAGTTTTAAATTAAATGTTTTGAACGCGGTTAATATTTTTTCGTTCTTTATTCACTTATATATATATATATATATATATATATATATAAGTGAATAAAGAACTATATATATATATATATATATATGAATGATTAATGTAGTTTGCACATGTTCTAACGTAATCATTAATAATAAATATTAATTGGTTTATTTTTATATTTAGCGGTTTTTTAAATTAATGTTTTGAAGGTAGCGATTATTGTCTTCGTTCTTATTAATATATAAGAATTCGGTCGGGTTTCATCCTGGGTTAAAAAGCAATGTCTTACCCTACTGATGATCTGTCTGCGGATGACTTTATATATATATATATATATATATATATATATATATATATATATATGTGTGTGTGTGTGTGTGTGTGTGTGTGTGTGTGTGTGTGTGTGTGTGTGGAATATTAATAAATCTTCATATTGATATACACGCAAATACACGCATATATGTAAATATTGTTCTGGTGTTAATGGCTGCCTGTGGACTAAAAGAAACAACCCAGAGTTTTGTATTGCTATGGGTGCCTATGATTCTACTGGGGCTTGTTAATTTGTCGATATATTATTCCTATGAAGACTAAGGTGCTTCGTCTAGATACAAAAAACAGCGGACTATACAGAGACAACGGATTAATCCTCTTCCGAAAAACTGGTCCTCGACAAAGAAAGGAGCGAATAAAGTTGTTAAAGGATAACAAACTAAATATCACTACCACCACTAACACCAAACTGATCAGCTACTTGACGTAACTGTTGACCTTAATAATGGCAGTACAAAGCATATATCAATATTAATAATGGCAGTACAAAGCATATATCAATATTAATAATGGCAGTACAAAGCATATATCAATATTAATAATGGCAGTACAAACCATATATCAATATTAATAATGGCAGTACAAAGCATATATCAATATTAATAATGGCAGTACAAAGCATATATCAATATTAATAATGGCAGTACAAAGCATATATCAATATTAATAATGGCAGTACAAACCATATATCAATATTAATAATGGCAGTACAAAGCATATATCAATATTAATAATGGCAGTACAAAGCATATATCAAAGATTCATACAACCACAAATACACCAATAAAGAATCTAACCACTACCACAGAATCCTAGACAACTAAAGTGAAACTATCGCCCGGTTCACACTCCTCCCACGTCTTTTGAACAGGTGAAGAGGCTCATTCCTTGTTCCCTGTTTAGGATGTGGTTTCCGGCTTTCTTTTTACAAATCTTTTTACTCTTACGTAGCCCCCTGCGCATCAGTGGCATTATCGCCTTGCTCTGGGTGATATGATTAAAAAAAAAAATCTATTCATTTTAGTTTATCTACCAACTTTAGTAATAAGGAAGTTTTGACAGCAGCAAAATTAAGTATATAAAGGCCTTAGAAAAAAGTAACCACACGCTCAGTTTAGAATACTCACATAAAGAAGGTAAAAATAAGTCAGAATAATTCAAACGTAACATAATATCATTTCACCTCCATTTTAGTCATAGTGTCTGAACTAAGATCGGCAGAATTTTGCTAAATTTAACTTCCAAACGTTTCAAACATTCTCCTACACTGAAAAAGATTTTCAACAAAAACAACGTTAATGTTAATTATAGTTGCGTCAGGAACATAGACAAATATATATCAAAACATAACAATATGATATTAAATAAACACATGTCCAACCTGCAAAATAATAACTCAACTAAACATTATAGGAACTGCCGAAAATAAGACCCGCCAACTAAATAGTCAGTGCATGACCGAAAGTATAATTAACTGTGCTAGCACCCATTTTGATAACAATTTTAAATTTTATTTTGTTTCGATTCAAAACAACAAAAACCCAATTATTAACTGGGTTTTCATCGCAAAAACCAAATCCTATAATGGAATAGGAGACAGATGTAACTTATGCCTTTCAGAAAAACTTGTCATCTTAAAACACATAAATAACCCTAATTTATTCAACAAAAGAAGTGATAACCACACGCAAACATAGAAAAAATATCTGCTCAAATAATATAGCGACTTCTATGTAGACATTTTTTACAATATTCTTATTTTTAGAATTTTTTTAATTTAAAAATATTTTAATTCATTTTATAATTATTTTGAAAAATTAATTATGTCTCTTGTTTTCCCTTAAAATTAAAAACAAAAAATATTCCGCTTTGACCCACAGGAAAAACCTCTGCCTTAAAAATATTCTACCTATTAATTTAATTTTAATTTTAATTTTAATTTTAAGATTTTACTTTCCTATTTCATGTTTAAGTTTCACTCAAAATCAAATTAAATCATACAATTAAGAAAATTTAAAATAGCATCCCAGCATATAAATACCATGAACTACACGAAAACCAAAAATTCAAATCCCAAAGGGTCAGTTCATTATAAGCACCTGATGATTGCATAGTGCATGACACTCCGAGTCGTACTATAGACGTAGGATATATATATATATATATATATATATATATATATATATATATATATTCTTCAATTGTAAACGATTTATTACGCGACCTAGGGTTCTACTGCGCTTTGCAATAACTGATTTTACCATTTTCTTTTAAAGAACGCTCCCGTAACGGGGAATTTCTGAACGCGCAATTTTTAAAAGTTTTCATCCATGGTTGTATGTTCCTAATAGGTATTTTATAGTATGGTTACACTTAGTCATAATTTCTGTTCTTTCATGCACTAATTCATTTTTGTTTGGGTATAATATTACAGCTAACTTTCCTTTCTGGAACAGTCTACATATTTTGCCACCGGTTGTAAGGCTTGGCTGTTTTCACTATGCTCCACGTTACGTCTGGGTCTTTTCCATATTTTAATTTCAATTTCCACTCGTGCCTAGCCGATATTGTATAAATTGTTAAGTTTTCTATTTTAAATGCAGACCTGTGATTGAACCATCTGGTCTTAAAAATGATAGAGTGCTTATTGTACAGTTTGTGAGTTTATATATATCTATATATAAACTTACTAATCGTGGAATACGCACTAAACTACCCTGGTTTCAATCGTTAGGTATTGTTTTTCCTGAGAGTATTGAGAACTTTTTTGTTGTTTCATACCATCGGAGGCGTTTATTTACTGCCTTCCACTAATATTTTGTTACTATATATATATATATATATATATATATATATATATATATATATATATATATCCTTTTAAAAGCCGGCATTATTTTCATACCTTATCAGATAGCACATAACCTTCTATTTATTATTGGCCATTTAAAAACTGCCAATAGAAGTTGTTTCCAGGAAATATTACAAATTATCAAATTTCAAAATTTAAACTTGCTCAGTAAACGTAACGAAGTAACTTCTATTTGTCATCATCGTCTAAAATATGCCCTAAAGTATTGTTAATTTGTCCTAATATAATAAAAGTAGACGTCTATAAGCTATCCCCTAACATATATTAACTGATTCTTTTATCTTCAGATATTTAATTTGTTACGGCCGAACGAATAGATCAACCACTGAGTGAACTATATATGTTTGACGTGTAACGTATTTTTAAAAAATCCTGTCTTTGTCTCTTGTTCACTTATTTAAGTTGAAAAATAACGTAAAGAAAATCCTGTAACTGTTTCACGATGACACGCAGTAACTTTTCAAACTTGCTAAATGCTACATATGTATCACTCATTTTATTTCATCACTGGTATACAACATTTTTGGGTCTCAAGTCATTTCAAGTCTCTATCAAATTTCTCCTATCTATGATGGTCTGACTTTCAGTTGGTTCAGTGAGACGAATCCTCCGATACAAAACAATTAATGACAAGAATCCAATAAAAAAATGCTCCCCCACTTCTGCATGTTACAGATGTGGTGGATGGCATTGGTTTAAAGATTGTCTATTCAAATACAAAAATTACCGAGCGTGTGGAAAAATAGGCCACAAAGCAGCATTATACAGAAACAAAAACCAACCTAGTAGGGTAAGATCTACTAGAGTGGAGCATGAAAACAAGGAAAACATGAGGAAATATGTAGAACTTGAAATATTAAATAAGAATATCAAATTACAATTGGATTCAGGGTCAGACTTAACAATAATCAATCTACAGACATGGCAGAAACTGAACATGCAGACCATGTTACACACACAAAGAATTGCTAAATATGTAACAAAGAAATTAATTAATTTCAAAGGCGAAATTATCGTGAATGTAAAATTTCAGGGAGAATTCAAAAAACTAAAACTCTACGTGATGAAAAACACAGACAACCTAGTAGGAACGGACTAGATGCAGAAATTCAATGTATGGGATTTACCCATTAGTGCTTTTTGCAAAGAAATAAACTGTGAGCTTTCAGAAGCCACAAAACTGAAGGAAGAATTGTACAAACATTTCCCAGAGGTATTCTCAAGTGGGTTAGAACGATGCAACAAATTCGAAGAGAAAATCGAGCTTAAACAGAATGCTCAACCAGTATTTAAAAAAAGAGATAAAGAGCTTGACAGACTAGTACAAACTGGGATCATTTCAAAAACCGATTTCAGTGAATGGGCGGCACTGGTAGTATATGTGAAAAAAAAAACCCGCGTGTGAGCAGATTTTTCTACGGGTTTAAACAACACAATAAAAGACCCTCATTATCCGTTGCGAAGCCCAGAAGCCCAAACTTAATGGTGGGAAATTTTTTTCGAAGATTGACCTAAGTGAAACTATTTGCAGATTCCAGTTACAGAAGAAAGTTCAAACATACTGTGTATAAACACGCACAAAGGACTCTATAAATACAACAGGTTACCATTCGAAATAAAGGTAGCGCCTGCGATTTTTCAGCAGACAATGGACACCATGCTGATGGGACAAAATATCGCCACTGCTTATCTAGATGATATTCTAGTTAAAAATGATAATATGGAAGATCACGTGACACATATCAAGGAAATTTTTAAAAGAATACAGGACCTTGGGTTCAAAGTAAAAGAGAAGAAATCTGATTTTTCTTGAAGGAAATAAAATATTATTATTAACGAGAATGGCAAGAAAGCAGACCTAGAGAGAGCTTCAGGAATTAAAAACATGCCTGAACCTAAAAACGTCGCGGAATTACAAAGTTTCCTCGGTCTTACAAATTACTATAGAGAATTCATCGATAGCGTGCATAAATTGAGTGCACTCCTCAACGAATTACTGAAGAAAGATGTCCAGTAGAACTGGTCGGAGGATTGCAAAAAAGGTTTTTAAGTAAATTATAAGCAAATTGACGTCGGACCTAACATTGACACTTCGACCCCAGGAAACTATTATTGTAAGCGATGCAAGCTCACACAGTGTTGGAGCTTGTATTCTGCATAAAATGCAGGACGGTACGAGAAAACAGGTAGCCCTCGCATCGAGAGCACTGCTATCGACCGGAAAAAAACTACTCACAAATAGAAAAAGAAGCATTGAGAATAATCTTTGCCTTAACTCACTTTCATAGAATGGAAGAGAATTTACGCTACAGACGGATCATAAACCTCTCCTTTACCAGTATACACCACAAATAGACTCCTAAGGTGGGATACAATATTACTGAATTATAACTTCAAATTAGAATTCATACCATCGAAAAAAATAGGACACGCAGATGGACTATCGAGACTGATACCTATGAAAAGTGGACACTTAGAAGAATCCGTGATAGCGGTGCTGAGAGCTGATGATGAAATCAGTAAAGTGTTAAGTAATACGGTGAAAGAATTACCGGTAACACTATTAGAAATATGAAGAAAATTCATAAATGTCACAAAAGAAAAAACAGGAGATAAAGACACTAACTTGGCAGACAGTTTTTCAATTTGCGATAATGTCTTACTATACAATGGTGGTAATACTAAAATCATTACAAAGAAGAATTTTAAAGGATTTTCATTTAGGACATCCAGAAAAGACACTTATGAGAAATTATGTTTACTGGCCGAACATGGATTTGCGCAGATGGTAGAAAAATGTAAGGGCTGTGCAGCGGCAGCAAAGTCACTCCCTATCATACAGAAACCATGGCCAAAGGCGGACAAACGTTGATCGAAAGTCCATGCTGACTACGCAGGACCTATCGACGGCTACTACTATTTAATAACGGTAGACAGTTTTAGTAAATGGCCTTAAGTTTTCAGGTATAAAAATCCAATAACAGAAAATAATAAACTGTTTACACGAGCTATTTGCTAGGTTTGGTGTTGTAGCTTGCTTAGTAACGGACAATGGTACGCAAGTTACTTCAACTGATTTTCAAGAATTTTGCGAGACGTACCAAATAAAACACATAAAAACAGCACCTTACCACCCACGGTCGAACGGCTTAGCCGAAAAATTCGTGGATACTCTAAAGAGAGCGTTAAAAAAGCTGGTGGTACACCATCAGAAAGCGCGTTACAACAATTTCTACAAATATACCGAATCACACCTAAGAGAAATATACCATCGGGACTTTCACCTGCTGAGGTTATGTTTAATTCAGATTCGAGTGGTCTTCGATAAATTGCTACCATGCAAAAAAAAAACCCGGAATACACCTGTAGTTACGAAAAGATCGGTCAAACTCGGTGAACGAGTTTACTTTGGAATGTTTGAAAATAACATGGCTTATTGGGAACCGGAAGCAATTGTAAAAAGAATTGGAAACGTGATGTACACTTTAAAGGGAGAACAATTTACGCATAGAAGGCACGTAAATCAAATACAAAAAAGAAGGAGTGAAGAGCCAAGTTCCTCATCCTTAGAAAGTGAGGACTCTATGGAAGACATTTTCGAAGCCTTCGACATTCAGAGACCGCAAATTAATACAGAAAATCAGAAGAATTAGCAGAAAACGAAAGTTTACGGAGCCATTAATCATAGATCCCAAGCGGAAAAACTATTAACTCCTCCTAAAAAAGAAGCTAGGGAGGGGGGTGTTATGGGATCTCCCCTTTCTATGGAATACTGGACTCAACTGATGTGTATATATAATCCTGCCTATATAGAGAATGGCAGTTGTAGAGTTTAGGTAGGAATTAATTGGTCAGTAAGTTGATGCAGAGTTAGTTGGAGTTCTTTGGATATAGACTCATAACCAGGTCATTATTTCACTGCAATACTGTATATATTGATTTCTACTAATAGTATTCCTGAATTGACTAACCCGTGTTCCAGTTTGTATTTCTTGTTCAATATAACTTACTTTTTTTTTTTATCTCCATATCTGTTTTTGTTATTTATTATTTTGTGTGGTTTCCCATCCGAAATCCACAACATATATATATATATATATATATATATATATATATATATATATATATATATATATATATACTCAAAATAATAACTAAATAGACTCTGCAAGTACTTAGGTTGTAAATTTATACTAAGATAAACCTTTAGAAAAACCACTAACAAACAGAACCTAATTCCGTTACAATCCGGTGCACTAAGGCGTCGGATAAAAGGGGAGAAAAAAAAAGAAATCCGCGGAATAAGGACAAGACATACGATACTCCGCAGTAAAGAAAAAAAAAACCCAAACGGAACCAACCACAACCTGACGAGCCATAGTGTGAAACCGCGGTAGGTTTTGGCTAGCTTGAGATTCTTTGTATATATATATATATATATATATATATATGTCGATTGGGGATTTGTAAAATAGATTTGGATGGCCGTGCAATTCTTTCCAACTCATGTAGTTCCGTTAAGATTTTTAAAAATAACAGATCTGATCATGGCTTTTCCTTATGAAAAAGTGTTGAGTGGTTTCCCGTTGTATTCTCGACAGTTCTTAATTCAGATTAATTGAATTTCGTAGATTGTCTGACACTCTGGGCTAGAGGAATCAGTCTAACCTGATATTTAAATTATAGTTGAGTTTTTTTTTAATCATTTCACCCAAAGCAAGGCATTCCACTGCCACTATTGCGCAGGAGGTTACATAGGGGAAGGTGGTGAGAAAGAGCGGTTAGGAAATGTCAGAAGAAGGGTGATAGACGGGTAAGGATGTAGATGGGAAGAGTGTTTGAAAGAATGGATGCGAGTTAGTGTGTTAGAAGGTGTCTATTGACCTTACATTTAAACTCCTGGAGATTGTAGCTGTCGGGGAAGCAAGTATGTGGAAGGGAATTCCATAGGCAGGAAGTGCGAGAAAAGAAGCTGTTGGGGTAGAAATTGCAGTTACATTTTATCGGTTTCACTGTAAAAGGGTGGGACCTAGTTGCTAATCTAGTATCTAGTGCAAATTCGTACCTAGGGGGCACCAGTGATCTAAGTTCAACGGAGCAGAAGCCGTGCAATTATTTATAGAAGAGGCACAAGGAATCCACGTCACCCCGGTGAGAGAGTGACTGCAGGCGGTCTGCCAAGTCGGTATCGATCACATTACAGATTCTCCGTTGTATTTTGTCAAGAACCTCTAGGAGAATAGCAGGGGCACCCGACCAGATGTTGCAGAAGTATTCAATACACGGGCGGATGGTATATTTATACATGTGCAGGATAGATTCAGACGGGAAAAACTTCTGGGCTCTGCACAGAGAACCGACTTTCATAGCAGCGGATTTAGCAATGGATTCGATATAGTCTTTCCACTTAAGGTCCGCTGAGAGTGTGAGGCCAAGGAGGCATAGTGTTTTACTCTCTGGGAGACAAGCCTGTTCCATGCTAACGGGAGGCAGGTACGATTGTCTACGATGGTTAATTGATAGCAGCTTCGTTTTGGAAGTGTGGAGAAGAAATGGATTCTTTCCTTTCCCAAGCGCATTACTGCGAAGTTAATGCAAACGAACAGTCCAGGACATGAACTCGACTGGACGGTTCAATATTCCACACTGATAACCGTTGCGCTACACGCACAGTAATTCTTGTTGCTTACTTTTACCAGGTTCATGCTTCTGTCCTGGACTGAGTGATTCTTTTCTAATCTAAAAACACAGAGAATTTCATGTATTTCTTTTTTTCGACAGATTCTGTTTGTGCAAATATCACTTGTCTAAATCATTTTTGCTTTTACTGTCGCTACATGCATTTATATTAAAAAAAAAAAGAACATAATTCTTTAAGGAGAAAGTATTTTGAAAACATAATAATAGCATTACTACCAACTAATTCAACTAGAAATACTCAATTAAAATAGTACATTACATTACATTACCATCTTTCTACAGATCCATTCTTCATGAATCTAACATATCTACCAATACATGAAATGTAGTCTATCGAGGCAGCAGATAATTTTCTAAACACATTGTGACGGACTTCAAGACCTAATCATACACCTAACATACACAATGCTTCAAGAAAATTACAAAACTTTCCTATATATTGTTAAATAGAACAGACAATGAATGTCTATTACTGTTGACTGTTGGTTCTAAGCTTTCGGCTCACATGAAAAATAAAAAATAAATAAATAAAAAGAACCTTAAGATATCACATTTCAGTCAAGTCACAACACATTACATTGTATTTAGACATATGATTCTGTTAATATTTCGATCTCTCACGCGGTGTGACGTCATAGAACCGCATTACAAATTTACGAACTGCGTCCGCTATTTGGCGGCTGTTATCGTTACATAGCAATGTTTTATGCCAACACAATATAAAATCACCTTTGGTGGTGAATGTCTTTATGTTAACCTCTCTGAAGATGGCTCATGTGAGCCGAAAGCTTAGAACCAATATAATAAATAAATATCCAAATGTTGGACAATTTTTGTCTTTATTTTCATCTGAAATTAAAGCCAAAATACGATGTTTAGAACGGCTCATGGTTAAACATGACATACATTAATTGTCTATTATGTTTACCAATACATGAAAATGAACGAAATAATACTAACTCCATTTTCAATGAAAAATTACATGCGAAACAAATTTATCACAAACTGCGTTTCAGTGATCTACATATAAGTGACAACAGCATTTTAACATACACTCTCACATATATACGTTTAAACAAAATATCCAAATAAAAAATCGTTGCAACATCTAGCTATATTCCAACGATCTTTTCATAAATGACGTCTACGGACTTTTTCTCACAAACATGCACATATACACTTATAATGACTAACGTTGTCAGATAGACACCTTTTCTACATAAACACACACACATACATTATCACACACTTTACCGTCCAAAATATTCCATACACATACATTTAAAAATTATTCGTTGTCTTTATACACGTGACACGTATATAATACACATATACTCATATATTAACTAACGTTACTAACATGCACTTAAACAGACAAGCGTTTCTACACAAACATGTACATAAACCTTTATACATTTTACTACCCAAAATATTCCATGCACATACATTTCAACATTCTCTGTTGCTTTAATACACGTAACACATATCTGACCAATAGGAACCAACTCCAAATTACAATATGTCTCTTTCTTTTTCTTACTTTTCTCTCGATGTCTGAAGAAGCTTTAACAAAAGTGAAACATGTTAAATTTATATACGTTTCCGATTTGTCTGTTTTTTCTTTCTTTATTCTATCTATCTATCTATCTATCTATCTATCTATCTATCTATATATATATATATATATATATATATATATATATATATATATATGCTTTAAGTGAGGAGGAATTATCCATTCAATGTTTTGTTAAATTGAACCGAACAAGGTCTGCCTGTCATTCCATGTTTTGAAATTTTGAACGTCTCAGTCATTATTAAGAACTGGGTGTTGTCAGTAGGTATCCCAAGATTTTGTTGGTTATATCTTGGCATATCTTTGAGTGCCATAGCAATTGAATCTTTCAAATGTTGAGTCATGTGTCACGGTCAAACGGAAAAGCAAGTATAGATATTTCTTATTTTGTAGGCATATGAAATATTCTATATACACTTAAAGATATGCATACACGTACACTCACACACATACACACACATACACGCACGCACACACACGCATGTCAGGTAAGAAAGACATATCATTTGAACATAAATAAATAAAAATGTAATATACCGGTATATTTTCCAGCAAAAATGAAACTTAAGAAAACACAGAGACATCCGAGTAAACAAACTCTCCTATAAACGTAAAAACAACTCTGTCTGTGATACCAAAAATAGAAATTCTTAAATTTATTTTGACACTTAATGGAGAAAAAGAGAGAGAGAGTGAAAGACAGAGAGAGAAAAAGAGAGAAGGAAATGGAATAAGGAGATAGTATAAGGAGACAAGAAAATGATGAAAAGGAAAATGACTACAACATTCTACACGTACGCACATACCAACAAAAGAAAAAAGAATAGCGCTAGATTATAAGAAGACAAGAAAAGGATAAAAAAAAAGAAATAGCTACGACTTTTGATGCCTACGCACATATACAAATGTACACGCGCACACACACGCACACGCACACTTGTATACAAAAACACAAACAAAAAAAATCTACGTAACCCCAATAAGAATTCCCAAATAGGGCATAAATCAATTAATTAAATCAAACTTAGTATAAAAGTAACGGAAAGTGAGAAATACTGCAGTCAGTTGCCAAAATCTCCTGATGAGTGGACTGATCAACTGCGAAATGTTGGTCTACGAAATTTGGAGTGCTGAATATAACATCAATAAGATAAGTGTCAAAATTTATATTTGTATTAATGATATATATATATATGTGTGTGTGTATGTGTGTGTGTTATCTCCAAACACTTGCAAGCAAAATTGATGAAGGAATATTCATAGAATTATTTTCGAAAAGACTATTTAAATTCATTGTTGTATTATCTACGCTTACTTAAGCTGGCTGCAAGTGATTTTCAGCAACAAAAGATTGAAGACTAAATATTCGAAAATCTGTAGTCGTCTTTCTATGTTAAAGCATAGAAAACCTCTTCCTTTCGTTATTTTATATAAACTTATCAAAACAAACATTTGTGTCTTTGCTTATTTAGCCTCAACAACGTCATGACGAGAGAAGACAGATTGCAAAGAAAAATATAATAAGAATGATGATGTCGGTGATGATCATCATGAGAAATAGTGTTTATTATCCCTGGAACCCTGGGGTGTTATGAGTTTCCTACAGGAAAGAATGAAACAAGAATTCTTATCAGAAATAAAAACGAAGCAACACAAATTCCGGTACCAAAGATAATGAGAATGTTAAGGAGGACGCTGGAATTTTGAAGATGTTTTGTTGTCGTATGGCATAACGTGGTTCAATGGCGGCACAACAGATACCCAAGCGTATTCCAGTCAATGAATAGCAAAAAGAATAGCAGGTGTGTTAGTACAATGATGCGTCGTTCGTAAGATGCGTCGAGTTGCAAATGTCTGTCATGTATGGATCCAAGAAATGGCGAAGAGACAGATTTAAAATATGAAAAGGAAAACCTTTTGGATATTTTATGTTAATTCACCACAAATAATGTAAAGTTACTTTTTTTTAAAATCAGTATCACCCCATGCAAGGCACTAAAGCCACTAAGACACAAGGGGTGGTATTGGTCGTGGAGGAATTTGGAAGAGAAACATTAATAATGTGCGTGAAGAGAAAAGGTTAATCAGGAGAAGAGTAGGTAGCTATTGACATTGCATTATTAATCTTTGCAGATTAAATTTAGCTGGAAAGTATGGATCCGGAAGAGAGTTCCATCAGTTAGAAGTGCAACAAAATAAACTATTAGCATAAAATTTACGGCTACATATTTCGAGCTCTATTGTAAATTGATGAGATATCAACGTCAGTCTAGTATTGCGCTTAAATTAAACAAGTTTAGGTACCAGAGCAAAGAACTCATCCGAACACCATGAAAGTATTTATAGAAAAGGCAGAGAGAGGCAGTGTTACGGTGCAAGAGACGATTTTGCAAGAGCAGCTTAGATGTGACACAAGGCTGAAAGTATGGAGTACCCAGTGGGGAACGAACTCACTACTCAGCTGTAACAGGTCCTAGCGAAACAAGCTTGCTAACCATCACACCACGTCGAGGCGGCCATGTTACTGTAGAAAACACTGAAGCCAAGATGCCAGATCAGGATCTATAATATTTCTGATTTTTTCTTTGGAATTTTTCAAGGAGCTTAACGTAAATATCAGGTGCACCTGGACATATGTGGGAGCATTTTTTTTTATCGTTTCAGCCGAAGCAAGGCGGTACCGTCACTGGTGCACAGCGGGCTACATAAGAGAAGAGTGAAAGTTTAAGAAGGAGGAGAGCGAAGAGAAATACGAACCAGTTACAGAGGGTGTCGGAGAAAGGGCAAGAGAAGAATGGGAATACTGCACGAATACATTGGGAAGCCGTACAGAGAGACCACTGATATTGTTGGTGTCAGCCTTTCAACTGCCAGTCGTGTCATCAAGGTGAAGAAACAAACTGGACCAATCAGGCCAAAAACATAAAGAAAAATGCGGTCGGAAGAGAAAAATAATGTCAAGAGACGGCGTATACGTGATCAGGGAAAGTTTGAAAGATCCTATGAAGACATTATTCGTTTCGTTTCAATTAATTTTCATAAGTTCAGATCGCTGTTCAGATCTATCTATCTATCTATCTATCTATCTATCTATCTATCTATCTATCTATCTATCTATCTATCTATCTATCTCACTCCAAAACATTAAGGGAAATGCGGTTGGAAGAGTGAAACAACGTCAAGAGACGACGTATACACGATCAGGGAAAGTGTGAAAGATTCTAGGAAAACATTATTCGTTCTGTTTCAGTTAATGTAGGTTATTCGCTTCTTTCTTACCGATCACTTCTTCTTTAGTACAATGGGCGTTACAGCCTCAGGTATCTGTCGTCTATTCATAGTCTTTAACTAGACAAAAAAAAAAAAAAAATTTTTGAGACATCTTAAACTGATCACGTTCCCCCAAACTCTGGTTTATTTTAATAAAGTAAATTAAATTGGATTTAACAAATAATTTTTTTCTGAAATATAAACAAAATGTTTGCTTTTACTTTGTTTGGGAAAAATTTCCTGATTTTGTTTTAGTTGAAAAAAAAAAAAACAACTCCTCAACAACCATCCAGATTTATCTCAATCCGATATCTACATTGAATTTTTTTTATTTCTCTTTTTACCAGGTGATAAAAACAACAGCAACAGCATCTAAATACTCGAAAAAAATTAATGAAAGCAGAAACAGATTTTTAAAAAATTTATCAAAGCTTTTGTTTTAATTTATTTATTTTGTATGAGCCGAAGTTGTGCGTAACCTTTCACACAAATATGTCCTGCTCTGAAATTTTCAGTCCTTCCTCTAGTGGCTAATTTGTCAGCGTTCAATTGAAATCACACCGATATTTGTAAGATTGCAATCTTCAAGATTGAATTAGTAAAATTCCAATACGATTTAATCGTTATAAATTTATTCTGCCGCCAAAACAAATTTGTTTTCTTTATTCGCAATTGACAGTAGGAAATATCACTTTAGCAAGTCTATGGAAAAATGATTTAGAAAGCAAATAAAATAAAGAAGGAGTAGTTATTGATAGCGACGGGTAAAGAGTTTTTGCTGGGTTTGACTAACGAGCCTGAGAAGGATTTGAAAATGAAAAAAAAAAGGCGAGAGAGATAAACAGAATCTTAATTTGATTCTGTTTGATTTGTCAAGTACTATTTTTTACATCCACCTCGGAATTATACTTGAACGTTCTTACAAAATTATCAGTAATCAAGAGATTTTTTGCTTTCTTTTGAACACATCCAGGTCTTTATTTCTCATAACTGACAATGAGTGTATGGATAGTAATTGAGAAAAGAATGGATTATCCAGTTTAACTTGTTCTCTTTTCTTTTTTTTTTTTTTTTGGTAATACTTGCGCTTTTCTGAAGTAAACAATTACAATTATCTGAATTTTAAATTAACTTCTGTAAATCTATCAATCAATTCATTTAGCATTAATAAAGATACAAGGAAAGCGTTCCTTCTCTGTGGAAGATTATTACTAATCAGTAATTTGGTAGAGGAAATTTTGCCATGCTCAATAATTCAAACTTATTAGGGTGTAAGAAATGTACTTTAAGTTTCGAATCTCGATTGATGTGGCTTCCCTGTGCCTCTTCTACAAGTACTTTCATGGCTTCTGCTCCGATGAACTTATATCACTGGTGCTGCCTAAGCACGAATTTACACGAGATACTAGATTAGCAACTAGGTCCCACCCTTTTACAGTTAAACAGATAAGATGTAACCGTAAATTCTACTCCAACAGCTTCTTTTCTCGCGCTTCCCGCCTGTGGAATTCCCTTCCACAAGTCTGCTTTCCCGACAGCTACAATCTCCAGGTGTTTAAATGTAGGGTCAATAGACACCTCCTATCACACTAACTCCCAATTATTCTCAGAAAACTCTCATCTACCCAACCCTCATTCTCAGTATCCTTACCCGCCTATCACCCACCCTCTGACATTTCCTATATTTAACCATCCTTTCTCCACTCTATGTAGCCCCCTGCGCAGTAGTGGCAGTGACATGCTTTGCTCGGGGTGAAACGCTTATAAAAAAAAAAAACTCCTGGAAGCGCCGCATATGTCATCTTCTGATGATCATAGCAGTTTTGAAAGTTTACATGCCCTTACTAGTCCAAACCTAATTTTATCATGCTTATGTAATGCTCTATATAGTTTATTTTTCGAAGGTCCTAGTTTTTCTGTATATTTTCGAGTTCTGGTAGCAAGAATCATCTATTGAACAGGTGAAGAGGCTCATCCCTTGTTTCCTGTTTAGGATGCGGTTTCCGGTTTTCCCTTTTCAAGTCTTTTCACTCTTTTATTTTTTTTTTCCAATTGGAGTAGATAGACTAAACTATCGCCCGGTTCACACTCCACCCACATCTATTGGACAGGTGAAGAGGCTCATCCCTTGTTTCCTGTTTAGGATGCGGTTTCCGGCTTTCTCTTTTCCATTCTTTTTACCCTTACGTAGCCCCCTGCGCATCAGTGGAGTTATCGCCTTGTTTGGGGTGATATGATTAAAAAAAAAAAAAGATTCAAATGCATTTTAAATCATCATATTCAACATCTGTTGATCGTTAACTTCTGAACTTTATTTCAAGTTACCAGCCACGAAAATTAAATTACTTTCGGGCATTATGGTCAGGTATTGATTCATTTCCTTCTACTTCCTAAATTCTGTGAAACATCTTCAGCTGTTTTCAGGTTCAATTCCAAATCATTGCTACAATCTCAAGGCTTTTATCCGCCATTATAATGTCTGAAACGAAACATGCGTACAGTTGAATAGTAACCATATATTTGTGATAATAATAATATATAATAAGAGTGAAATAGTAACAGTAATAATGTATATGAAATTGATACACCTTAATATATATTAAATTGTAAGCATCATATTCAACGCTGTGACTTATATCACAATCGACCTTCATTTTCTATTGATTGCAATTTAAATTAACAACCTAATAAAATTCAGATAGGAGACAGAGAAAGTAAAAGAGATAGTGAAAAAAAAAATATTAAAAAAGAGTCTCCTGCTATTAAAAATAAAAAAAAATCTTGATTATTCTCTGGAACTTTCCTTGCCTTTACCCAGTTCAAATATCCCCCAACTCATTCCTCGCTAAAACCGATCGACGAACGCGGATAGGCGTTCTTCTGTGGGCGAATGCTTGTAACGGGAGATGAGATGCAATTGACGACTGAGTAACATGAGCTTCTGTCATTCCATTACTTCTTCCTTTCCCTCCGACTCATTTTCGAATTCCTAGCGACAGAAAGCAATCGAATGACAATGGCGACGATCATGCATACGAAAAGCATTAAAACGAAAAGTATTAAAAATTACTTTTTAACGGTAAGTGCGGTTGTGCATTAAATGTTATTAGTATATTTTTTTAAACAATTAACCCCAGGCAAGCCGATAATTCCACTAAGACGCAAGGGACTAGCTAGAGTGAAAAGCTTTTAGAAAGAACCGGAAGCCCAAACCTAAACAGGGAACAAGAAATAAACCGATACACCAGTTCAAAAGATCGCGGTGGATTGTGAATCTTTCTACTCGTATTGATGAGAAAAAATGAATAGGAAATAAAATTACAGAGTTTTCACAGCATCGGAAAATGTTTGTGGAACTCTCTTCATGCGCCATGCTTTCTAGTTGAATTTGACCTTCAAAAACTTAAATATAAAGTCAATCATCATTTTTTTGTCTTCTTGATTCTTCTTCTTTTATTGTTCTCGCTTATTAGAAAGGTTTCTGCTTCATAATTATTTCACGCACAGTAATTCCTTGTGTCAAAGTGGGTTTGCTGCCTTGCTGGAGTAAATTATATATATATATATATATATATACAAAAATTCCGAATTCTGCATACGTTGAATAGCTATTTCAGTGAAAATTATCGCTTCTTCAACAACGATGCGAGAATTTCCTCATTAAAATAGCTATTCAACGTATGTAGAATTCGGAAATTTTTAAATATAATATACATATTTGGCTGTGTAAATAGACAATACTCTTTACATTGAGGAATCCATCGGGATTATAGGTTTTTTCTTCTTTTTGGATTATATATATATATATATATATATATATATATATATATATAGTATTAATGCAGAGAAATTTGTCACTGAACTGAGTAGGTACATGTCGACTTTGAAGTTTCGTGAAGACACCATTATGATGTTGTCGCTCGACAGAGCTAGGTTTTCCATCATCAAAAACCTAGCCCTGTTTGCCAAACAAGCCTGATAATAACGGTGTCTTCACAAAACTTCGAAGTTGGTATTAATCTGCTCTTTTAAAGAGACATACTCTTTGTAATTATATATATATATATATATATATATATATATATATAGGATTAATACGGTGAAGTTTGTCACTTGACTGAGCAAAGTCATGCCGACTTAACTTCGAAGTTTCGTGTAGGCATATCTTTACCCTCATATCGAACACTTTACGATAAAAAAAAATCCTGCTTGCCAAAATACCTCTTCATCAGTAAAACTACTGAAAAAAGCAACATTCTTGGCACTAAATATTGTCACAATTTAACACTATTTATCTGTATCCAATTATAGGGTTGGTATGGATGGATTAAAACTCCGATATTACAAAACTGATCATCCGAATCCTGATGAATAGAACGAGAAGCAGAATAAGGCCAGAGATAGGACAAGAACAGTGCGGGTTCATTAAAGACACTAGAACAAAGAACGCCATATTTATGTTTCGGATGCTCTCCGAAAGAGCAATACAAATGAAGAAGGACGTGTACCTGTTTTATCAATTATGCAAAGGCGTTCGACAAAATACGCCACAAAGAATTGATGGAGATGCTCAGCAGCCTCGGCATATTTGAGAAAGACATAAGACTAACCAATAATCTCTACAGGCAGCGCACCGCCTGCATTAGGACAGATAACGAATTCAGCAGATATGCAAAGGTAGAAAAGAAGCGTAAAACATGAATGTGTCTTTTCACCGGATCTATTCAACTTGTACAACGAGACAATTCTGAGGACCCTAGATGTTATGTCAGAATTTGTCATTGGAGGCCACAATTTGAACAACATAAGGTACGCAGATGATACAGTGCTGATAGCAGACACGGAAAGGAAACTACATGACTTCCTACAGAAGGTAGCTGAGGAGAGTGACAAGAAAGGACTACAAATAAACTGCAAGAAAACCGAATGCATGGTCATCAGCAAAAAGAGCAGCCCAAAATGCCAAATACAGGTGGGGAATACTAAAATCAAGCAAATACAAAAATGTAAATGCCTGGAAAGTGATCTAACAGAAGACGGAAAGTGCGACGCTGAGATCCGAAGGC
Organism: Ascarosepion bandense; assembly: GCA_037127315.1. Classification (NCBI taxonomy): domain Eukaryota; kingdom Metazoa; phylum Mollusca; class Cephalopoda; order Sepiida; family Sepiidae; genus Ascarosepion; species Ascarosepion bandense. Next base: position 2,685,960 of record JBBBDQ010001294.1, read on the forward strand.
GAAAGACGCATTCAAGAAGCTGAGTAGAGTATTAAGAGATAGGAAAATTTTGCTAGCAACAAAGAAGAGAGTACTGGATTGCTATGTGATGTCAGCTCTTGAATATGGCAGTGAATGCTGGGCAATATTATCGAAGATGAAGGAAAAACTTGAAGCAACTGAAATGTGGTTCTACAGAAGGATGCTGAGGATATCATGGACCGAGCAATGATGAGGTTTTGGAAAGGATGGAAACAAAAAGGAAATTAATACTGAATATCTGGAAAAGACAGCTAAAGTTCCTAGAACATGCAATGAGGAAGCGAGGTGGGGGGGGGGCTTGGAGAACCTGATACTAACAGGCCAGATAGTGGGAAAAGAGACAGGGAAAGCAGCGGATAACATATTTGAAGGTGGGTGGCAGAACGGGAGTTGCGTGGTGTTACAGGAGAAGGCGTGCTAAGAGCCACCAGGGATAGGGAGATGTGGAAAGCCATAATCGCCCACGTCCTGAAAGAACAAAGCAGATAAAATAAGATCTAAAAAAAACCAAAACAGTTCTTTAAAAAAGTGCTCAATAATACTTAAGTTATAAATTCAAAATAGAAATTATATATATATATATATATATATATATATATATATATATATATATATATAAATTCAATTTTATAATTGTCGTTTCGTTTATTTACAAGATCGGGTAACATTGTTTTGTAGAGGCATAAAACATTATCAGTGAATCAGAAGTATCTTAGTTATTTAGGTAAAATATTTAAGAAAGAACTAATTTCGGGAAATTCTAAGTAATCTATTAAAGTGAAAATGTATTGAAAGTAAATTATTTTCTAAAAGAACATTTTTTGTGTTTGTATATTCTCTTAAATTCCGAGATGTTTCACCTATGTATTTATTTGGACATTTTTTTCAATCTGTTTTTTAATTTTTTATTTTTAAGTTATTATTTTGCTTTGTATTGTCTAATCAACTTATCAGCTCAAACCAACACAATCTCTCATTGTCTATGAAGAAGCAGTAACTAATTTTATATTGAAATAAATTATTTTCAGTTATAGTTTTTCGGTAGATAGTTATTAAGATTATTGATAGTATTTATGGCATAAATATTCTTTTTGACTGAAAGTCTTTAATATAGAATGCGCCTCTTGGTTCAGCCATCGAAAGAAGTCCATAACGTCTGCTCACTGTACCAGGGTCTGAGTACAACAATGCTTGACCGTGGTGTTGTATTGATTGGGATTGACGATGGATTTCAGACCAACCATTGGTTAGTCAAAGGATGATGATGATGATGATGATGATGATCTATCTATCTATCTATCTATTTGGATAGATAGATAGATAGATAGATAGATAGATAGATAGATAGATAGATAGATAGATAGATAGCGTTTAGTTCCGTGTATAAGACGATCTTTAACCCCACCCCCAAATCACGCTTAAATATTGGGAGTCATCTTATATTACAAATTCTAAAAAAAAAATCTTAACTTCTAAGCAGTGTTGGTCGTAGACTAGCTTTGGCCTCGATGCGATAACCAACGTAATATGAAAGATTCACATTATCAAATAAACTCATAATAAAAGTAATAAATCTATTTTACCTTATATATTACTAGTGTAACTTCATAACAAACTGCTTATTCGAAGAATAATTCCATATCAATGAAGTCAAATAGTATCAATGAAAACTAAACTAAGAAAATGTAAATATCGAATTCGTTTCATTCACTTACGCACAAATTCACTTGGGAAAGTTATTAATCCATCACTTCTCCCCCCAGATATGGGTTGAATAGCAAAACACATTGTGTTCTATAGTCGGCAACCAGTATACCGCAAAAATAAATGGCAGCCTACAGCGGGAAAATAATTTGCTTTGTCAGTCAAGTCTCGAAAGAAACATGATCGCCCAAGCGTGTACAACATAGGGCATTTAACTGATTGATATTTCATTTATTAATATCTACCGGTCTGAATAATAGAGAAATATTGTTAGAAAGATATGCGTAGGATTTAATCTAAGTCTTATATATATATATATATATATATATATATATATATATATATATATATATATATATAATTCCAAGTGAAGAGGACTCGAGGTTTTTTTATATCTTGAGTTCTCTGGCATTTATTTTATTATAAACAGTGCTCAATATAATGAGTATTATAGATCTTAATATAATATAATATAATTATATGGTTATGTCAATTTTTCATTGCTACATGGAAATTTCTATGTTTCAAGATTAATTCTCATCATCAGACAATGCTGGTGTGGTTGTGCAGACAATTTACATTTAAATGACAAATACTTTCGGTTTACTGTGAATGTATGTGGGTGTTTTTTTGTGTGTGCGTGTGTGTGTGTTCGTCTAATCAGAATGGAGATTCACTTAGGGGTTTGACCTCGAGGAATTTACGTGCTAACCAACTTTTTTCCTCCTCTTTTTTTCTTTTTTTCTTTTTCCTTGACCCTATTCCCCTCTTGTCTACTTTCCTTCGAGTAAACCCCGAACTGTTATTTTTTCGCTATATCTATCAATTTGCTGTAAAGTTTACTATCCTGATACAAAAGCGGGGGAGGGAAATTATTAAAAAAAAAAAGAAAAAAAAGGACAACTAACTTATTCTATCTTTGGCTTTATTTTTATTTTCATTTCTATTTTTACCTAATTCCTCAGTGAGCATGTTATTTAGGTTTTATCCATTTTCTAATGTGAATAATTTACAATGTCTACATATGACATTAATTTCGTTACGTTTATTTAATAAATTTTTATTTTTAAGGGATCTAATAATAAATAGTTTTTCATATAAGCATAATGAACATGGGGGGTTTACTTGAAGGAAAACAGACCAGAGGTGAATAGGGTCAAGGAAAAAGAAAAAAAGAGGAGGAAAAAAGTTGGTTAGCACGTAAATTCCTCGAGGTCAAACCCCTAAGTGAATCTCCATTCTGATTAGCCGAATACACACACACACACACACACACACACACACACACACACACACACACACAAACACATTCACAGTAAACCGAAAGTATTTGTCATTTAAATGTAAATCGTCTGCACAACCACACCAGCATTGCCTGATGATGAGAATTAATCTCGAAATATAGAAATTTCCATGTAGCAATGAAAAATTGACATAAGCATATAATTATATATATATATATATATATATATATCACCCTATCAGCCTCCTTCCAATTTTTGGCTAGGTGTTCGAGGCTATCATCAATGCTGAATTGGTTTAACATCTCACAGCCCATAACCTATTCTCCGACAGACAGTGCGTCTTCCGCTTCGCCAGGTCAACCCCTGATATACTAAAGACCATTAGCGAATTCACATACCAGGCTCTCGATATGAACGCTGAAGCTAGAGCGGCTGCCCTGGATATCTCCAAACCATTTAACAGAGTCAAGTGCTGACCTTCTGTGCAAGCTACAAGGTTATGGACGCTTGTTTGATTTGATCTAATCGTTCTTATCAAACCGCGTAATGAAGATAATACTGAACGGGCATGCTTCCAGATCTTATCATACGAAAGCGGGTGTCCTCCAGGGCTCTATCCTAGGTCCGACGTTATTTCTTATCTTCATCAACGATCTCTCTGATGTGATCAGATCCCAAGTAGGCATTTACGCTGACGACTCCACAATTTACTCTCGCCTCTGTAAGAAATCTGCTAAGGCTGACAAAGCTAACCTCGCTGCTGATCAAGGAGCGGATCTTCACTCTGTGGTGGACTGGGGTAAGAATTGACTTGTAAATTTTAATGCTTCCAAAACGAAGCTGCTATCATTTAATCACCGTAGACAATCTCTCCTACCCCCCTATTAGCATGAATCAAACTCTCCCGGAAAGCAATACGCTGCGCCTCCTCAGGTTTACTCTCACAGCCGACCTGAAGTGGTAGAACCAAATTGAATTAATAGCTAGGAAGGTTGACCACTGTGTCAGGCGATGAAGTTTTTCTCGTCTGAATCCATCTTACATTTATTTATCTATAAATCAACTATTGAATATTGTTGTCATATCTGCTCGGGCGCCCCTGCTATTCATCTTGGAGTTCTTGACAAAATCCAAAGGAGGAACTGCAATGTAATCTATCCCGACTTAGCATCTCGACTCCAGTCACTTTCTCACGTCAAGATCTTTTGAGGCGCATATCTGCTAATTTTATCGAGCATGATGAGGTCCTAGAAATGATGGAAACAAAAAGGAAATTAATACTGAGCATCAGGAATAGACAACTGAAGTTCATGGGACATGCAATGAGGAAGAAAGGCTTGGAGAACCTGATACTAACAGGCCAGCTAGAGGGAAAAAGAGACAGGAAAAAGCAACGGATAACATATTTGAAGGACCTAATCAGGTGGATGATGAAACGAGGGCTGCACGGTGTAACAGGAGAAGGCGTGATAAGAGCCACCAGGGATAGGGAGACGTGGAAAGCCATGATCGCCTACGTCCTGAAGGAACAAGGCACATAGAAGAAGAAGAAGAAGAAGAAGAAGAAGAAGAAGAAGAAGAAGAAGAAGAAGAAGAAGATCTGAAACGTAAACAAAGAAACTGATGGATTTTTAATCCCACACGATTCATCATTACTATAAACATCATATTTAATGGAAACGTGTTCAAGTAGACACCTCTATTTTTTTTTATTTTATTTTATTTTTTTTATTTATTTATTTATTTTTTTCTTTGTGAATAGCAGACGTCTACTGTTCTGAGGTTTTCGAGGGTCTTTAATAAAGATAATGCGCCGTTTGACAGATTTTGAACCCCCGTTTCCCTTATATAAGGAAAACCACTGTATTATTCGCCGTGCTTTAGACCACTCGGCCATGAATCTAAACTCAATTAACCTATCTCGACTTTCGATTAGTAGTCCTACGGCCATTATCTGCGATGGACATGACTCCAAGAATGCGTACGAAAATTGTAACGCTGCATGAACAAACTGAGAAGGCTTACAGAGAGATCGCAGGTATTTTTGGTGTCAGCCTTTCAACTGTCAGTCGTGTCATCAAGGCGAAGAAACAAACTGGATCCATCAGTCTAAAGCGTAAGAAAAATTGAGGTCGGAAGAGAAAAACGACGCCAAGAGAAGACGTATACATGATCAAGGAAAGTGTGAAAAATTCTAGGAAGACATCATTCATTTTGTCTCAGTTAATTTCCACAAGGTTGTATGTTGCTGGTCTGATCATTTTGGAAGATTTAACAATTAAAATTTCGTCACCAATGAACCGAGCCATTGCACCAGTTATATACACAGAAACACTGTGTGTATTTAATTTGGTTTAAACATTAAAGCAATCTTTTCTCGACTTGAATGATATTCTGTGATTTCTTATAGTACACCCGATTCTTTTCGCGAGCTAAACAAGCGGAGATGATAGAGACAGAAAAAAATCATCTGGGATCTTTAAGTAAAAGTGGTGGCCAAACTTCTAGCTTATTCGGAAATTTTTATGCTAAAATTTACCAGTTCGGTCGAAGGGTCGCCAAGCAAAATGACTCGACAGGGTCTGCTGATCACTACGGTTCTAACTGCCTCAAGGTCAAAACAAAGAAGTTTGAGTTTAGACATCTTTGGAAGGTAGCCATAGTCTGGGGTCCTCGGATTTTCTGATTAATGATTTTTACCTTTCAATCGATCACACCCACGCTACTCCAAATTTAGCTGGTCAATCTTCCGTTCAGCTATCACGTTGCTTTTTCGTAATTTGATTATTTCCGGTCTCTCTTACTTTCCCCCAACAAGGAGTATTGCACCTTTTACATCGCCCACACATTTACCATTATACAATCAAGAAGTTTCAGTGAAAAGAAATTCATGTCTTTTAGCATTAAAAGCAACAGACAACAAAACATTTTCATTCATATTTCTAACAATGAGGTGTGTTTCCCTGAAGCAAAAAGATTTTTTAAAAAAGCAATACCTCCAGATATGGGGTTTACGGCTACTTCGAGTTGAAACACCGGTTCCCGTACGATCACCGAAGTTAAGTAATGTCTTGCCCTTCAGTACTTAATGAGATGGGTGATCTCTTGGAAATGCCAGATGATGTAAGCTTGGTTGTTCAAGTGGTGTAATGCAGGGGTCGGCTATCTACGGCATGCGTGCCACACGTGGCACGGCAAGCAATTTCCAGTGGCACACATATTGTGTAAAACTCAAAGTAACAAAGTATGTTGCCGATATTGGGTAATTATCTAAGACCATGCAAGTGAAAGACTCTTATTAATAATAAAAACTTTTAAAAAAACTTTTAAAAACAGTTTTTCATTAATATCGTTTACATATTATTTTATATATTATTATGTAAAATATATTGTAGAACAGATATATTGACGTTGGATAAAAAATACGTATTCCGCTAGAACAGTGAATGATTTTAAAACCTTAAGTCGGCACATAGTTCGCAAAAGGTTCGCAGACCCCTGGTGTAATGAATAATGGCCCGGAATTATTAATCAAAGAGGTGAGTTCTACTTCCACTCGGGTTCGTCATATTCATTTTACGCGCAAATACTCTTGGGAAATGTAGAATCTACCTCTTGTCCCCAATCTATGAGCTAATTAGTAACACTTATATTACCAAAACTATCTATCTCAAAAACAAAATTACGTAAGAATAGTTAGATCTCGGCATTAAATAAGTCATAGAGGTTGATATGCCGCTAAACAAAAACAACCAACAACCAACAACCTTCAGATATATCGAATATTTGGTAAAAATCACGTTGATCTACCGGATTATCATATGCCCATACGACTTTGCTAGTCAGAGCATTTTGATGATTTAGCCACCCACAAACTGAGTAGGCAGGTTATTCCACCTGTTCCAGCTCCATCGTAGATTTTGAATTTAACAGTTCTTCTTCTTCGAGACTAGTTCAAGGCTACTAAACTAATTCTACTCTATAACTGTGGAGAGAAAAGGTAGATTCATATCTTTCCCGAGGGCATTTGTACGAAAACAAACACAATGACCTCGTCCTGAATTTGATCTAGGCACGCTGAGCCCATAACCGCCATGATACACACAAATACCTTTGGTAAAAATGAAAAAAAAATAGAAATATCATCAGAAGGGTTTAGAAACACACAATAATATTCCCAGACAAAAATAGTTTTCTTTAATAATTTCAAGATTATGGCATCCGATTTATGTGCTTATTTTTATTTTTTTTAATCATTTACCTTCAAGAAAGACAATAAAGCCACTAAGACGTGGGGGGGGGGCTTGCTGAGTATGAAAAAATATGATAAAAATAATATTAAATCTAGATAAGTAGTGGAACGGGGCTTGGGAGAGATATCAAGAGGAGAAATGTTTAGAATGACAAGGAACAGGGGCAAATGAAAGTCCATCATTGCCTACATCCTGAAAAGACACGGCACTAAAGAAGAAGAAGAAGAATTATAAAAGAACAGGAATTAAGAAGACAACAGATAATGATTAACATTGCATTTAAAGAGAATTCAACAAGCGAGAAATACGAGTAAAGAGACTGTTAGCATAGCACTTACAGTTACATCTAGCCATTTCAAGTGTAAAATGGTGAACACTTGCAGCCAATCTTGTACTAATGTTTAAACTCATAATGTCTAAGTATCATAGTGAAAAGTTCATTAGTAAATTACAAGCTAAATGTTCTATTAAAGAACCATAAACCGGATTTCAGAACCAAGTCATCCTCACGTTTAATTAATCCTACTAGACTGGAATCAGGAAAAATCAGCAAAATCATCTTGGAAGAAACTAACCAGTCTATTATAAACACCCTCGAACTTTTCCAATGGATTAATACCGCCGATGTTTTTAACTGGTTCAAATAATAGCACTTTTATACAATTCGACATGATTGATTATTATCCATACATCTCCAAAGATCTATTCACTTTGGTCTTGCAAGTTCGCCCGGGGATACTCTAACATTTCTGATAGTGAACTGCATACTATTTTAAAATGCAGAAGTTCTGTTTTGATCTACAACTAAGAACAATGGACTAAAAGACCTTTAATGAATCTTTTCATATTTCAATGGGTTTATTCGATTCAGCTTAAAACTCTGAGCTCATGGGATTATTTATTCCATATAATTTAAATGCCTATGGCTGCGTTGTTACCGATAGTATTTGTTTATATATAGATGATGGCTTATTACTAGTTAAGCATTTTACAAAAATTTAAGTAGACCGTATTAGGAAAATGATCCACAGAGAACTATGGAGTTTTGGTCTTAAAGTCAAAATAACTATCAGCATTAAACAAGTAGAGTTTTTGGATGTTACCTTAAACCTTAACAATAACTCTTTTCAGCCTTTTATGAAGGTTAATTCTAACCCAGTATATGTACATCCTAATTCTAACCATCCCACATCAGTCATTAATCATATACCTATTTCAATTGGATTTAAAATCAGCGCTAACGCTAAATAAAAATTGCTTAGCTAATTCCCTAGTTTATCTTTTCACTATTTCTACACTTGGAAATCCTAGTATTAAAAAATTATATTGGAAGTACTAAAAATTCGTTTAAAACCTGCTGGTTCCAGCATGTATTATCTCTCAATAATAGTACTTATAAATACTGTACCTCGTTATCCAAGTACTTTTAGAGTTTAAAATGAAAAAAAAAATTCTACTGTTAAATGGAAATTATTTAGAAGGGCTCGAATTTTTAATTCTCTATATACCCCACGTTATCTTTGTCTTAATGAGAAGTTAGAAATAATCATATTTAAAGAAAGGATTAACCTATTAAACCAAAGGAATGAACTTACTGTTAACAGTAAACATAGTTCAGCATTTACCGTACAATATGAGTAGTAATATTATGAATAACTATAGACTATTCTCACCGACGCTAATTATTATTTACCTTTATTTGCTGGGTATTAAATCTGGCATAAATTATCAAGTTTTTATTTTTTATGTATTTAATGTAGCATAGGTTATCAAGTTAATTATTTTTTAGGCATTACTTTCACAGGGACCCTGAATTCGTTATTGGTACCTATGTTAATTTGTGTGCATATATGTATTTTTGCATGTTTGTTTCTACTTGTGTTTATATATGAATATATATATACCTGGGTACATGAGTTTGCCTATGTATAAATACATTGATGTAGTTGTGCATGTGGGCTTATGTACCATATAAATATATTGATTTACATATGTGCGTGTATATATATATATATATATGTGTGTGTGTGTGTGTGTGTGTGTGTGTGTGTGTGTGTGTGTGTGTGTACTTTTGTTTATGTATGTCTGTGGATGTGTGTACTTATGGTTATATGTGGGTTGTGTATACACAATTATATGCATAAATCCGCGTATATGACTTTATTTAGTATATGCTGCTTTGTTGGGTTTCTCTCTCTCTCTCTCTCTCTCTCTCTCTCTCTCTCTCTCTCTCTCTCTCTCTGTGTGTGTGTGTGTGTGTGTTTTAGCATGTAAATTTGCGTGTTTATATATTTAATTATATTTATATGTCTATGCATTGGAATATGACTGTATTTGTCTTGAAATCTGTATAACTCTCCCCATGTCCACCTTATCATCCGAATTCAGACTTACGTGTATCTGATATATGTAGCGCCTATAGACATTTCTTACAACGGCAATGAATTTAACGGGTAAATTGACCCGTCGCTAAAAAGAATAGTTAAAAAAACATATATATATATATATATATATATATACGCATGTATATATGTATATGTATGTATGTATATATATGTGCATGTGTCTTTATATATATATATATATATATCTAGAGAGAGAGAGAGAGATGTCTGTCTCTCTTACCCGTTTCATCTTTGAATAATTTTATAATACTTTAGACACGATGCTTAGTTATGTGGTGATACCGACCGAACAAAAGCGATCAACCGGATGTTTGCTATCTCACAACAAAAAGGAAAATGAATAAAACTCGTCATGCGCATCCGAGTTCGCGCAGATGTTCCGGTTGAAAAATAAGAATTAATCAAATATCAAATTTCCATTTCACGAGCCTACGCGAATTTAATTTACCAGCCAATGAGAAGCCCGGAATCAAATACAAGCGTGAAATTCAAAACGAGCTTTTGATCCAAGAAGCAGATATAAAAAGCGGAGACAAAAAGCATCATCAGACAGAAGTACCGATAGGATAGAGTTACCAGTGCCTCCCCTTGACTTAAGTCGAGCGGCTACTATGCTGACCTCTTTCCTTCTCCCTGTCTCAAAAGTACTTACTGACCTCAGGAGTGACCTGTTCAAAGACATTCCACACAAACCAATTTACTGACTTCCTGACCTTAGAAGTGGCAACTTCAAAATGAACATTCATCACACTCCTCAGCCTTTTATCTTTTTCAGCATTATATTTTCCATTAACATTCTAACCTCAGTTGGACCTTTATTTCAAGTATTGCTTTAATTGTAAAACATTAATTGATATGTGTATATATATAAATGTTATTTTATACTCAAATTGCCTTTCTTGATTTTATAATCATTTTAAGAATTATAGTGTGCTATCGTCCACAAGGCCAAATTCCATTAACCTGCAACGGTATACAATTACCCTTCAGTAGAACAGAACCCTACTACAAATAGAAAAAGAATAAATAAGATACCCGCTATAGTTACATTTAGAATTTGAAATTTGTAATTTCTGACATTAATTTCTAATATTTTTTTTTAATGAATATTTATTTTAAAGTGAAATTATTAGTCAGTTAGTAATACTGATTTCTATTTTAATCAAACATTAACATTAATGCACCAATAGATTGTTTTTAGGGTCTGTTGTCTTGTTTTTCAAATTAGTATTTATTCGTATTTTAATTAGTCATCACAGAATACGTAATAACGTCTCGCTTATTGGGTGGATTTTGTTAGTTTTGAATCTTTTAAAACTCTTAATCTCGCAATCAGCACTATTACACGAAAGGACACAAGAAGCGTTGAAACAAAATAGCTACTTTGTAGTGATGTTATAACATACTTATTTAAAATAAATATTATTTGCTCTACTCTATATTGAGCAGCCTTTTCAGAATAGTGTTTTGTTTTGGATATCGGAATTTTATTCCATCAATAGTGAACCTATAGTTTTATATATATATATATATATATATATATATATATATATATATATATATATATATGTCAAAAATTTCGAAATTTAAATTCGTTGAATCGCCATTTCAGCGAGAACATTCTCGCTTCATCAGCAACGATCAAAAACAAAAAATTATTAATTCAAATATGGTACAAAATTTTATACCGAAAGAAGCCCCAAAACATATCCATACACAGGAAATTAAAAAAAAAGTCGCGTTGGATTAAGAAAGAAAAAGTTTATTTTTATTTAAAATTGTCGGCCAAACATAAGAAAAAGCAGAAACTGAGATTCGTGACTCGGTATTAGAAGACTTTACATTACGTCTGTATGAAAAAATCAAAAATTAAAATTTAAACAGTGTTACAGGAATGGAAGGGGTGGGGGCGAGGAAAGAAAAGGTGTAGACAGGGGAAAGTTAACGAAAAAATAAAATATAAGAGAATTTTCTTAGTAACCAAGGTAACGACTGACGACGACTTTCGATAAGTGAAAGACTTAAAAAAGGGGAAAACTTTTTTTTTTAACTTCCTGTGGATGCATATGATTTTTGGAAAAATATCTAAAGTAATAAATTTTTGTTTTCGATCGTTGCTGATGAAGCAAGAATTTTCTCACTAAAATTGCCATTCAACAAATTTAAATTTCGGAATTTTGGGGCATACTATATATATATATTTGGCTCTGTAAATAGATAATATTATTTAGATCGAGCCCTCCAGTTTGGTCAATTTTAATATCAATAAAATTAATATCAATAGGATCTGGTTTTTGGAATTTTACCTTTTGCTCATCCTTTTTGGATTTAAAAAAATATACATACATATCGTCTTTTTTATAATAAAGACTATTGTGCAGTTATATATGCATATATTTCTCTCCTGTCACGCTCAGAGTTGGGAAATTATTATTTTTTATATATTAATGTACCTACTCAAAAGTGGGTACGTTAATATAATATACCTTGCCGTCATTCTAGACGACATATTGATATAAATATTTTGCCGTCATTTTTTACGGAACTGGCCCACTCGTATGAAGTAAATATTTTACAAGATTTCACATAATTATCTCAAAAGCAAAATCGAATGCTACAAATTAATTTTGTTGTAGTAGGGTAAGTTTAATAAATAAATAAATAAACACTCCTTAAGTCCCTTGAAAAGTATCACCGAGTTAACATCCCTGTAAAACTGGCATTCTTGAGGACACATCAATCAGCTAAACTCTTTTGTGAAACCAGATACTTGTATAAGCAAGACACAATATCAAAGATCCTGTATCAACACGAACGAATACTCTCCGACCTCAATTTTAACTAAAGGAAAGAGGGTTTCGAGATCAGTTCTCTATCCTCGTTTACCAGACAGAGAGACAGGCTAATCCTTTCTAACCACCAAAGAATTGCTACACTACACATAAAGAATTATATATATATATAATGCGTAAATATAGATATAAATATAAAGGGAAACCTAACTCATCATCCAAAGTGGTTATAAATTTATTCAAACGTTCTTGCAATATTTCAGACATTCGGGGAGGATATGTAGAGTTTTGGAAAGGTTACTTTAACATCGGAATCAACTATTTTCGTGACCCAGACTACTAATGTAAACTGACCGCCACTTTAAAACGTTATAGTAACGATGCAAAATGCTGTAAGTGAAAATTTCCGCACTGGTGAAATATAATATCAAAATATTTTAATTTTACTTCGCAATATTTCTAGAAGGTATATTTTTTTTTTCGTATTTAAAAAAAATCAGAATAATTAATTTAGGTGAGGAATGCACATTGCAATATCTTTCTGAATTTAATACCCATTTTATAGTTTTCTATTAATGTAGCGCATAATGTAGCGCATATTATTAATGTAGCGCATAATATAGCGCATATTATTAATGTAGCGCATAATGTAGCGCATATTATTAATTAAATATTTCTTAATTTTCTATTAATGTAGCGCTAAACGTTCAAATTGTAGTTGATTTTTTTGTGTTCACTTACACACAAATACCCATGGGGAAAATATTAATCCATCTCTTCTCCCCTCATCTATGAGTTGAATAGTAGGACAAATTTGGTTCTATAACCTTGGTTGGTAACTGGTCTACCGCAAAAAGTAATGGCAACCTACTGCGGAAAAATATTCTGCCTAGTCAGTCATGTCACGAAAAAGACATGATCGCCCAAGCGTGTATCACGTATGGCACTTAACTGAATGACTGACTATTCGTTGTATTTACTTATGCGTAAATATCCTGTGTAATGGTATTAATCCATCCCTTTTCCCGCCATCTATGAGTTGACTAGTAGGACAGATGGGTTTCTATAGCATTTGTTGGTAACCGGTCTACCGCAAAAAGCAATCATAACCTACTGCGGGAATATCTTCTGCCTAATCAGTCATGGATCGAAAGGGGCATAATCGCCCAATCGTGTATCACGTATAACAATTAACTGACCGAATGCCACAAGGCATCAAATTTACAATGTTTCAGATTAACTTTAACGGGAGTCTACAAAGTACGTTTTTGCAACCTCTATGTAACGTTGCGGAAAACATCATTTTGTTAGCCGGGATAATTGCTATAATCTAAAAACAAATATTTTCTGCTGAGTTTGTGGTTAACTTGTATTATCTGACAATAGAATTGCTTAATTCCTGCTTTCCGAAACCCGGAAGAGAGGCAAGGGCAATCAGGCCGAAACAAGCAAAACAAGGAAATCCATCCCTAATACAACCGGCAAATCTATTTTCAGAAAGATTTGGCAAGCCAAGTGAAGTGCATGAAGTCTTTTCCAATTAAACTTGTGTGTTTCCAATCTGTGAAGATGGTATATCCGATGTGTGTTGCCCTTCTTTGGTGATCGGTCAACGAGACTGCGTTTCTGTTAGAAATTTCGCTTGTCAAATCGACAACGCTTCACCAATCGAACAAACATGATTTACTTACAAGGAAAAGGCGAGCACCGACGACGTTAAGAGCGAAATGGCCGCGAATGAGTGAGAGGCTGAACGAAGCGGAGATTGGTGTTGCAAGGTTGGGATTGGTGGTGGAGCTGGGTGCTGGACAGTCAGTCGAGGCCAAGAATGCGTGAGGTCAATCTGGACACGAGCAAATAGGAATGGAGGGACGAATCTCAGTTTACATTTCTCGTTTTATATGTAACTGTAGAACTCTTTTTTTCTCTTGCTATTTCCGAGTGGACAAAATACGCACGCGCGTCTGTACGCACGCGCGTCTGTACGCACGTGCATATCTACTAGAATAACGCACAACTTTCTCATTCATGTAGTTAAATACTCATATCAAAAGTATTTATTCAACTTCCTATGAAGACAATAAATTAATGCAAACATACAAAGGCTGCTCTCAGTACTGTAATAAGTCTGCAAGTCTGTAACTGTATTGACTGCGTAAAGAAATTTGTGGCCTTTTGTCAGACTATAGTGAACCTAAGTAAACGAAATTGTCTGCGTGCACCCGTGTGTGAACAATTATAAATATAATTCTACAAATAAAGGTAACTTTTCACGCCTCTTTCTACTTCTTAAAATACGAGGGGATGCTGAAGTGTTCACGGCCTGAACCATTTTCCACAACCTGAATATATAATTAAACATAAAAATCTTTGTCGAAAGAGGTTCTGGGTAAGGTGCAGAACTTATCACCCGCCCACTTCGAAAAGTTAAATCGCCGAGCTAAGTTTGAATCCTGGTCGATACTTTTTCGGCCATTTCACTTAGAAAAATACTCTATGAATTAAATAGCAGAGCAGACAACCAATCTTGGAAAAGAAGAACTGAATTTAAACCCTGGAAATGCTGCTTACTTACTTTTAGGTAGACTGTATCTCTGTTATCAATTATTCCCCAAAATATGGCTGTGTCTACCCAACAATTCACTACTGTAATCAAACAGTCTTTGTATGTAATCTGGGGGTTTAGACCTGAACTGCTTTGCACTCATACTCTAAAAATAGAAAATAGAGTCCCTGTCGGTTAACAAGGTTGGGTGTTTACGTGTATTTTAGGTGAAGGCGCGTGTTCAATATGTAAGCAATTAAGAGAGAAGCATGTAAAAACGTGAGTTTCTACTACGGGCGTTTATTCTTTTTACGTTGAGGTCGAACAAAGTTCTCAATATCTCTTCTGGATGTTCGCTTTCTTTGTGGCCTAAAAATATAAATTCGTATCCATGGTCGGGCACAATTCGGCCTTGCACAGAGTTAGAACAACCAAAGGAAATGTTCTATTTACCTTATCACTGGGAGATTGTTATGGGATGAATACTTTCTTTTTCTTGGTCCATAAGTCAGGGTAAATCCGTATGAGCATAGTTACTACGGTTGTCAGCCTTTTACTGAGCTGGAACAACCAAAGAGAAATCTTGATCTATTTCATAGGTTGAGATTTTTGAAAGACACGCGTGAGTCCCATGCGTCGAAAAGTGAGAAGAGTTCGGTCGTAAGTGAACCGGAGTAAGTATCATTCCATAGTGTGAACGTAATTACCACGTTGTTTAAATCTTTTAACGAAGAAGAGAAATAGAAAATACTTTTCTTTTTTATTATTCCTTATTAGTATTTTATTTATCGATTATATTTCACTTTCCTACAAGACTACTATATATATATATATATATATATGTATGTGTGTGTGTGTGTGTGTGTGTGTGTGTGTGTGTGTGTGTGTGTGTTCAGATAAAATTTAAAGGGGAAATAGCAATTTTCAACATGTCAGTTTAAGACATGCATTGTCAACTCCGTCTTCACACCTCTGTTCCCATCCTTTCTCTGACAGCCCCTGTAACTGGTTCGTCTTTCTCTGCACTCTTCTTCTGCCTAAACTTTTGCTCTCTTATGTAGTCCCCTGCGCATCAGTGGCGGTACCGCCTTGCTTGGGGTTAAACGATTAAAAAAAAAAACACTGCCTGAAAACAGAAGGACTGCTTGCTGGGTTTGAATGTCATTGGGCTCTAGTTTTCCTTGCATTTTTCTCGCCCATTAATCATCTTTTATTTTACATATCTCTTATTCCCAGAAATAAACTCTATAAGTCCTGAGACGAAACCGGTTGTTTTTAGTTTTTAGTAAAAATATCATTTAAACTACGCTTATTCCTAGCTAACGGATTTGTACGACTAAAAATTTGTTCAAATATATATATATATATATATATATATATATATATATATATATGTTACTTCGGCGGGGTACAATGGATAGTAAACTAGATCAATTATGACTTATTAGTGAGATCGAACCTCACTGGGTGTCCCAAACTTGCAAACTTGTGTCGCATCTAAAATATCGCTTAGTTTTAATTGTAGCTTTGAATAAATCACTGCTTTACAAAATATTTATAGTTGTGTAGTGGATATCAGCTTGGAACGAGAAATTGTAGACCCGAGTTTGTATTCCAGTATAATTCGTTGCATTCACTTACAAACAAATACCTTTGGAAAAGGTATTAATCTGTATCTTCTGCCTCCAACTATGAGTTAAATAGCAGTACAAATTGGGTTCTACAGCTTTGTTTGGCAACCAGTCTACCGCAGAAAATAATGGTAACCTACTGCGGGAAAATCTGCCCAGTCAGCCATGTCTCTTTTTAGACATCGTTGCCCAAGCGTGTATCACGTATGGTACTTAACTTACTGTTATTCAAACAAATACATGTTTGTGTGTCTTGAACTGACAGACCTATGTACACACGCGGAGAATATCTTTTTACATTTCCTTTAAAGAAGCACAGATTAGTGTATTTGCAATCTTATGCATTATTCATTAATATGGAGACATGAAATATTCTGCACTTGTTTGCGTCTTACTTATGTGGCGTGTGAGAAACTTTTAAACGGGTTACAGATAGTCGAATAAAGTCCATACAATCGAATAGTAAGAGAAAATTTGTTGAGCCAACTGAACTGTCTAAATAACCTGAGTTCTATAACAAGGAAATCCGAGTCTGCTCTCTCGTAACAAAACACCAGCAGCTCGAGCCGTACAAGTGCCAGCTTCGGCCTCGCCGTTCCTATCAGTTGACAGCTCACGATGATGACAAATAATTGGAAGGAAAGAAAAGGCATCCTTTCAGATAATGAAAACTTAATACATACGAGATGTGGGTGGACAGTGAGATTTGAAATGGTGGGATGCGTTAAATGCCAGCATCAAACGAGAAGGACAGTTGAATGCGGGGAAAAATATCGTTGTGCAAAAGTTGATCAGATGCCGATTTGTTAATGCAGATCCTTAGTATTTGAATATTTCAGCCACAACCTATCGAATATCTCACTTAAATATTGTTGCGGGTCGTATATTGGGCCGCAGATATTAAATGACGAAAGACAATAACAAGCAATATGAAGACCTGAGTAAAAAAAATATATATATTGCGAAGTTTATTTGTGTTAAAGAAAATATATCAACAAAAATAATGTTGCAGTGCACTAGGCAAAAATATCTCTGCATGCTCGTGTAAATGTTGAGAATAGCGTTGTCCTGAAAAGGACAGTTTTGTTGCCGCTGAAGAGCGTTGTCCTGAAAAGAACAGTTATGTGGTCGCTAAAAGGTGTTGTTTTGAAAAGAACACTTATGTGGTCGCTGAAGTGCGTTGTCCTGAATAATAATGTGATCGCTGAAGGGCGATGTCCTGAAAATAACAGTTACTAGGTCACTGAAGAGTGTTGTCCAGAAAAGAACAGTTATGTGGTCACTGAAGAGTGTTGTTCTAAAAAGAACACTTATGTGGTTGCTGAAGTGCGTTGTCTTGAAAAATAACAGTTATGTGATCGCTGAAGAGCCTGTCGTCGCTGCTGGCGAGGATAGCTGGAGCGGCGGCCGATAGGGATCTGGAACTGTTGCTATTGGCTGGAACCATGGGCCGGCGATCGACTGCTAGAAAAGATACCACACTTGAATTCTAGTTTGGGCACCTCGCGGTGGTGTAATGGGTTGCAAGCTTGTCTCGCTAGAAACATTACAACTGATTAGTGTGTTCGATCCCCACTGGAAAATCACCACTTTGAATCCTAGTCATCTGAGCCTCAGTGCGATCTTTTTATGCTTTTGGACATTTTTATATTGTGGATCAATCCTGTTTAAACTTTTTCCTTCTGAGAGTTTTTAAAAAGAAATGTGGGAGCGCCGAAGAGATACGCCAATATTACCGCAAAATGATCAGCTTAACGGAAATTAGCTTAAACTAGCACAATCCTTTTAATTTATGCATTGTGGCCCTTCAGGACCTGGGCGATCATTGTTCTCCATAACTTCTACTGATAACATCCATTCACTTAAACTCATTAGGCAAGTTCCACACTACCGGTTTCTTTTCTCAATACGTCTTGTGAGTACTGAATTTTCCGAGCCATCCTACAGCATATGTCCCAGAAATTTCTTCTGACTCTTTCCGATTTTAAGTTTGAGTGTTTTTCTAGCTCTTATTTTCTTTAAAACACCCTCTTTGTTCACGTGTTCTGTCCATAATATGGTTGCCTATTTTACTGATTAGCATACATTATCTCTTCTTCAGGCTTGCCTCCCAGAGAATAAAACACTACGCCTCCTTGGTCTCACACTTTCAGCGGACCTCAAATGGAATGACTATATCGAATCCACTGCTAAATCCGCTGCTACGAAAGTCGGTTCTCTGTGCAGGGCCCGGAGGTTTTTTCCGTCTGAATCTATCCTGCACATTTATAAATCTACCATACGCCCGTGCATTGAATACTGTTGTCATATCTGGTCGGGTGCCCCTGCTATTCTCCTTGGGCTTCTCGACAAGGTACAGCGGAGGGTCTGTAATGTGATCGATACCGACTTAGCAGACCGCCTGCAGTCTCTCTCTCTCTCTCTCACCGGCGCGACGTGGCTTCCCTGTGTCTCTTCTATAAATACTTTCACGGCTTCTGCTCCGATGAACTTAGATCACTGGTGCCCCCTAGGTTCGAATTTGCACGAGATACTAGATTAGCAACTAGATCCCACCCTTTTACAGTGAAACCGACAAAATGCAACCGCAACTTCTACTCCAACAGTTTCTTCTCTCGCACTTCTCGACTGTGGAATTCCCTTCCACAAGACTGCTTCCCCGACTGCTACAATCTCCAGGAGTTTAAATGTAAGGTCAATAGACACCTCCAAACAAACTAACTTGCTTCCATTCTTTCAAACACTCTTCCTACCCACCCAACTATCTATCACCCCACTTCTGACATTTCCTATATCTAACCACTCTTTCTATTTACCTTCCCCTATGTAGCCCCAAGCGCAATAGTGGCAGTGGAATGCCTTGCTTGGGGTGACATGATTAAAAAAAATTTTCATGGTTAGTCCCTTCTTCTTGCTTAATTTTAATTTCATGGTTAGTCCCTTCTTCTTGCTGTATTTTATAGTAGTTCATTTAATTACCTCTAGGTGCCTCATTTACAGATGACTATGCCTTCTGTCTTCTTATATCTAATAGTCCTTTTTTTCTTGCTTTCCTTTACTGTATTTTATAGAAGTTTTTGTAAGTACTTCTGGGTACCTCCCTTGCTGACAACCATACGTTTTATTTTTGTACATATTTTTTATTTTTTTTTATTTAACGATTTCCTTCTTATCTACTTTCTCTCGGAGTTTTTGTTTTTTTATCCCGCCAGTAGCAGTGTAATCTGCGTATCTTATGTTAAGGTTATGGTCGCTGGTATTAAATCCTAGTAGAACTTATAGTTCTCTTGTCGAAGTCAAAAGCCATGAGCTTTATGGCCCATCTTAAAATCCAAGATGTAATTTTAGATAATTATTTCCTGAGAGTTACAATTAAACTCTGAAGGTGTATGATCAGACTTATGCAAAAAAAGATTTAAGATAAAAATTTTCGGGCTCTGTCTGTAATTCATATGAGAGGTAACGCTTCTTTTTCAATATTTGAATAGTTAGCCTCGGCTGATGTTAACAAAATCTTGAAACAAAATCGCTGATACAACGCGTTCACTTGCGTCCGTTGTAAAATTTATTTCCCTTTTAGTTTCTTTCTTTAAATCTTCAAATGCTGTATTCTGCCATTGAATCTATTTAAATTCGTTTTTCTATTTTTTCGTAACTTTGCAAATTTCTCGTTCTCTCCGAAATTTGTGAAAAGGTAAAACCACTAATTCTCTGGAATACGCTATTACAGATCTTTCTGTTGGCTTCACCTCCTGTCGAAGCCGAAACGAGATCTGTAATCCCGTTCCTCACTCCTGCAACTTTGTGGCATTTTACCTTCTTGGCACGTGTCTGGTCAGCAGAACGACGAATCCATGTTTTGACTAAGATTCGGCACATCCAACGGTATCAGGGATCCTATCAACGACACCATATTGTTGTGACATCCAGTGGCGATTGTGGAACTCTGAAAGTGGGGGTGGGCACTTAGGGGCGAAAATTTTTCTAAGGAGGTGGAGGCAACTAGAGCAGCGTATTTTCTGACCAATTCTTTCACTCGGCCGTAAATCACTGACTGCCTATGTATCTACATATCAAGTTGGGGACATTATTTCTTCCTTCAGATATGAAAATATGATTATTAAGTCTCTTGCCCTCCCAAACAACATGTCTGTTTCTATCTGTTTTTTTATTTTGTTTATTTTTCTTTCAAACTGGTCTCTATGTGTCCTTAAAAAGTGAAATGAAAAAGCAATCACAGAGGAAAAAGTGCTGAAGATCAAATCTTACCAAATTCAGAGACTGATCAATTTTAATAAATTTTTAAGCTTATATAGGGGCTAGAAGAAAATTTGAGGGGACCTTGGCCTCTTCCGCATCCCCGTAGAATCAGCATTGGTGACATCTTCTAATCTGTGGCGTACAAGAATTTTGCCGAGTAAGGGTTAGGGTAGGATGTGCGTTGTGGCGCAGTGGATATCGGTTCGGAACGAGAAACCGGGGAACCGAGTTCGAATTCCAGTTGAATTCCTTGCATTCACTTACGCGCAAATACCCTTGGGAAAGGTATTAATCCGTCTCTTCCCTCCAGTTATGGGTTAAATAATAGGACAGATTGGGTTCTATAGCCTTGGTCGGCAACCAGTCTACTGTAGAAAGCAATGGCAACCTACTGCGGGATAATCTTCTGCCCAGTCAGTCATGTCTCTTTCGAGACATGATCGCCCAAAGCGTGTATCGCGCATGGCACTTAACTGACTGACTGAAGGGTTAGGGCTAGGGTTAGTGGTCTCTCGACTCTATGTAAAATAGAACAAGTACATTTTACCTATATCACTACACTTTGAAACTTTATATACTATTTATTATTGATTTTTCCTCGATGTGAGTGTACAGGTTTGCCTATCGCCCGGTTCACACTCCTCCCCGGTATTTATTTTTGTTTATGCTTCCATCAAGTCCAGTGCCAAACGTGTTACACATTTGGGCGAACATGTCTTATTTTGATTCACCACTGATTAAGTAAAAGATTTTCCTGCGGCAGACTTTTTTTTTCTCAGTAGACTGGTTTTCAACAATTCTCTCCTGCTATTCGGCCCATATATAAACTCCTTGCAAAACACATACTTTACTGTAATGGAAATGATTAAAGAGTTCCTAATGAACTTCAATGCAGAATTGTAGATACTATGCTCTCGACTGTGAATGATGAAGTGGGATAGATAGCTACAACTAAGGGAGCCTATAAACAGTTATTTTCAATAAACATTACAAAATAAAAGTTACCAAATACTATAAATTTAGATTATTAATATTATTGAAGATACCAAAATCAAATAAGTACAAGAGTCTAATTTTAACGTGCGACACTGAAATGCGCTAGGAAAGTGAAATATTCCTTCCAAAACCTAAGCAAAGTATTAAAATACGGGAAAATCTTATTAGAAACACAGAAAAGAGTACTTAAATGTTATCCAATATAATTCCTCCCGAATGGCAGTGAATATTATACAGTCTCCTCACAGAGACTAGACAACAGAAATTTGATTCTACAGAAGGATGCCGAGGAAAACAACGGACCAAGAAAACTTACACTTAACATCAGGAGGAGGCAATTGAAATTTCTAGTGTAATGGGGAAAATGGTTTTGAAAATCTGATGTGGAGGTGAGAACGAACCCGACTGGAATTTGAACTCTGTACTCTATTTCTTATTTCGAGTCATTATCCATTTAACCCCGTCACATGTCTACACCACATAAAGGCTACCCATCCCCAAAACTTGACACCTGGGGTGGACCTCCCGTACCATCCACTTCAAAGAGTGCTAAAGAGTTTAGAGAAGTAAACAGCAACATAAATACCACATTTGAAATATGGAGAAGTGGTAAATAATAGTGGAGCACACGATGGATTGTTGTTTCAGATCCCATCCTAAAATTGCTTCGCGGAGGATTGCCACTGTTAACGACAATGAGATACTGTCTCTAAAAATAAGACACTGAAACTTTTAGTAGGAGTTGCGGTCGCTTCTTGCATCAAGAATACAACTGAAACCATTATGATTATTGAATTCAACCATTCGACATAATCTTCGTTCAGGAAACGAGGTTTGGAGATCACCACTTAATGCTATAAAATTTTAGAGCTCATAAAAGTCAATGTTTAAGATGTTCCCTGTTTAAGTTCAAAATCTCCTTTCTTTTCCCCCCATTTGTGAAGCATTTTGTCTTGAGGTAATTTTTGTTAAGATGTGATCCAAATGAAGATATGTCCGTTGACACAAGTATAATCGTGTATCTTGGTGAAAATATCTTGTTTCTGATTTTATTGCCTTCATTTCTGTCATAAGGAAGCATATATTAAATCTTGGCCATTTGGATGACGTCCATCTCCGACCCAGCAAACTGAAGCGGCATATGATTTTCACTTCCTCTTAAGCAGCCTCCTAAAACCAACAACATTGGCGGCCATAATGCTGCTTCAACTCGTTATTTTAATAAATCTAATCAAGAGTGAGTGAATAAATTTAGAACCTGCGGCACAGAATAGAAATGGCTGATTAAGACGTTATTCAAGCTAAATTAATTAAATTGTTAATCATAGCAGATGAGTTGCCGCGAATGATGGCAGCCATCTTGCCTCAGGAAGGTCTTTGGTCATATTTACGCGATAATCATTTCTGCTCGAGTAGGAGTCGGGGATTTACCTCCGTTATGTAGCCGTCATTAACTGAAGACGAATTATAAGTGGGTTCTGAACTCTTGCAATTTGACCTATGCTGAACATTATTGCAAGGACTTAAATTTGCACATTGTGTGTGCTTTAATGCATGAGAGATGAGCTTCATAACATCTTTCTCTCTCTTTCATTTTCTTTTTTCTCTCTCTTTTTCTCTCTTTCTGTCTCTCTTTTTCTTTCTTTCTTTGGAATTTATTTAACGATATTCTTGATCGATATAAAATAACTAGTTTTAAAAGTACTCTAGCTTTTACCGCTTTGAGCCTCGTTCTGAACGTATGCGTGCATATAAAAATTTTAGGCAAGACATATTTGTTAAACAAAGAGAACTTTAGAATACAGTCACATTTCCGGAGCATATAACAAGGAATAAGCTGAGTGTTGTTAGCTTACGGAAGCTACACTAACCAATATACATTTACCGGTGCTGATTTAAATGTAACAATACATATATCCACACCCATGTAAATAAAAGGGGATTCCTGTTCGTTATATATCATTAGTAACAGATTTCTCCTTAGATTAATATTTTGAAAATACAAGAAAAATATATGTTCGCTTCTATATAGCAGAAGATGCAGAGTGAGAACCGTTTTCTTCATGTAGTTATTAATTGCCAACTATGATTTTAGCTTATAAATGTGTGTGTGTGTGTTTGTGTGTGTGATAAGGGACAGATAGATAGATAGATAGATAGATAGATAGATAGATAGATAGATATGATATGATATGATATGATGTATGAAATATTTATATAACTGCTTACCCACAGATAGATAGATATGAACAGACTTAGATAGATAGATAGATAGATAGATAGATAGATAGATATGATATGATGTATGAAATATTTATATAACTGCTTACCCACAGACTTAGATAGATAGATAGATAGATAGATAGATAGATATTGCATTTTAGATATAATGAATATTATGACAATTGTTGTGTTTTATTGTAAGTCCTGCCTTTTCATGTTAAAATACGAACCATAATATTATATAATATTGTGATTATTGTTTTTAGAATAAGTTTAGTTAATGTCAAATAAATTTTTGTATATTTATTAAATTATTAAGAAAAATGATAGAATAACTATCAGATCTTACATATTATCAAAAATCAATAGGTTAATAAAGTAGATGGGGAAAATTTTCATTTCGTTTTAGTCCAAGCTTTAGTTTTATTTAATTAATTCAGAAACATCTATTTTGACTGTATTATTGTGACAGTTGGTTTATCAGTGAAAATTTTGCAAATTAATATGTCATATTTTCATTTATTGATTGAATCGATAGCAGAATATAAATTACTTATCTGACATATCATGCTTCTTTATTTATTTTAGAAAAGGATAACTCAAACAGAAAAAACGGTGTAGTGAATACAAAATAATTCGGGTGAACTGAGGAAAAAGACGGAAAGAAATATTCAAGCGTATGTGGAATATATTTTTGACTAATGAAAACCTTGACTTAACAGAGTTTGGCCGGCGAACTGAGAAAAAAAAAGATGGGAATAAATTTGCGAGCTTTTGGACCAGTTAAATCTTTGTTTTCACTGAAATTAGCTGTTGAACCAAGAAAAAGAACAAAAATAGCGACCCTATGCAAAACCCTTTTTTTATAAAAATGAGAAAAAAATTTAAATCAGTAAGAGAAGAGTATCTGCTGAAGCAATGTGAAACGTTTCGTTTCTGTTCATGCGTACAGCTTGAAATTATTGCCAGTGTCAGATTACTCGCTAATTATATTATCAGTCTTCACCAATCATTTGGCACTTTAAAGAACTTTATTTCAACAATCCAAAAAAATGTAAGTGGTCCTGGGCATGACGGTAAACCGCATCCGGCAGCAAGGCCTCTGCTTAGGAGGTTGTGAGGAGCATGGAACTACTTTTTAATTTATGTTGTTCCCAGGTTCACCCTAACTCGGAGTAGTAGCACCTGTTAGGGTCCCAGCTATGGGCAAATAGTCAACACCCAAACTGGGGTCAAAACACTATGAAAGTAAAAAAAAATAGACTTTTATAGAAATATATACGTAAAAATTAGACTTTTATAGAAAAATATTCATTTTTGAAGGAAAAATATTACCAACAATACATTTTTGAAAAAAAAAATTATTACCATAATACATTTTTGAAGGAAGAAAATATTATCAACAAACCATTACAATACAAAACTAGAAGACATTTTCAGTTTTCTCAAATAAAAGAGAATAAAAACAAAAGATTTTCATTAAAATCAGACTAAATCAACCTTCTCACTATAACTGAACATTAAAGAAAGCACCTTAAAACCCCACCTTTTTGGCATTCAATAACCCACAGAGGTTGCTATGGCGTTAAACAAAACTCAAACTCAAAAACCCAAAAATGTAAGTATTTCAAACTATCTCTATTTGTCTGCCACCATATATCCCTTCTGTGAATAACGGACTCTCTTACTTCTGTTTTAAACATTTTGAATATTATTTTTTGTGTCAGATCTGTTGTATAAAAAGTTTTACTTCGTGACAGTTCGTTGATATCACGTATATTACCCCTGTGTTCCTTCGTCATTAATCTTCTTGGCATGGATAAAACAACTGGTCATTTTCACTCCGAAGCTCCTTTCACTGAGAATGATCAGTCAGGCAATTAATTGCCATAAGTGATGAACGTTTGGGAGATCATGTCTCTTTTGAGCTGTCACTGACTAGACAGAAGATTTTCCTGCAGTAGGTTGCTATTTCTTCGGTTTACAAGCAATACTACAGAGCCCAATCTATCCTGCTATTCAACCCATAACTGGAAGGAGAAAAGATAAATTAATACCTTTCCCAAGGGTATTTGTGTGTAAGTAAATGCAATGTATTTAACTGGAATTCGAACACGGCACTCCAATTTCTCATTCCGAGCCGATATTCATTGCTTCACAACAGTGAACATTTCTCAATGGCGTTCGCCAGTCATGTAGACCAGTTGAGGTTGATGTTAATCAAGTTTAAAAATTACTTAGGGATAATCGATACTATATGACATGCGTATCGGTAGAATATGATATATAAATTTCTATCTATCAATGTTGTCACAATATGGCATATTTAAAAATAACAGTGATAAAGAAAAAGCATTGGGAAACCAAATGAGATTGGCCAAGGTGTGCGTCTAGACGCGTCGAACGCCAGAAATTCTAAAATGAATAATAAATAAACTTAGTGCTTCGACATTTTCATCGTTTTCTCTTGGTGCATGATTGCAATTGTTATTTACATTTATAACACCCCTCCCCATACACATATATAACTCCACTAATAAGAATGTTAAGTCTGATGAAGTCTTTTAAAAGAAAATATAAATTTTCCCGTTTTTTATTCAATTACCTAGCTAATGTACTCAAAATATCAAAATCAAATACTGAAAAACATTTTTCTCTCATGGTCATGTGAGTCGCTTTCGTGTGTAGCTTCCACATCAGTTAAATGAAAAATCCTATTTAAACATTCCATTTTTAAACAAATTATGTTTTTTCCGCCTGAATCCATCCTGCATATATACAAATCAACCATTCGTCCATGCATGGAATACTGCTGCCATATATGGTCAAGCGTCCCTGCTGTTCATCTCAGTGTTCTTGACAGGCTGCAAAGGAGAATCAGTAATGTGACAGGTACCGATTTGGCGGGTCAACTCCAGCCACTTTCCCACCGACGGGATGTGGCTTCCCTTTGTCTGTTCTATAAATACTTTCATGGCTTCTGCTCCAACGAACTTAAATCGCTGGTGCCTCTGCAACAGGTGTTTACTCGTGCAACCAGATTGGCAACTGGGTCTCACCCATTCACATTTAGATCAATTGCAGACGACAATTCTACTCCTACAGCTTCTTTTCTCGCACTTCCTGCCTGTGGAACTCTCTTCCATATTCTTGCTTTCCTGACGACTACAACCTCCAGAAATTTAAATGCAATGTCAATACTCATCTTTTAACCACTTGACTTTAATTCTTTCTTCACCACCCTGTATATCTTTTCCTTTCTCTCCATCTTTGCAACTGTCACCATACCTGTACTCCCATCCTTCTCTTGCTCCTTTCTAACTGGTTCGTCTTTCTCTTCACTCTCTTCTACTTAATCTTTTTACTCTTATGTAGCCCCCTGCACATTAGTGGCGTTACCGCCTTGTTCGGGGTGATACGATTTAAAAAAAAAAACAAAAAAAAAAAAACAAATACCTTATAACAGCTCAGAATAAAAACCATTGCAAAATGAGCCACAAGTATATCTAGTCTACATCTAAAGAGGCTGATGCTGTGTCTCTGGTTGTATTGGAAGCGAGTCCTCTACGATAATCTTCCTTTAAAGAACCAAACGATTTTTAAGTACTACTTTGTTAGACTAACTAAAAGCAAAAAGTGAGTAGAAATAATTAAGGCTAAAGGTACATCAGAATAATACGAGATTGTGTATTACTTTGATTAACAGGAAAGTGATTGAAACGTTTTCACTCCCCTTTATTTTCAGTAAATATTATACATGCATTAGTTAAGAATCGTTTTTATTGTCACTAGAAAACTGAGAAAAGTACCTAGTGCAGTTTTTTAATAAGAAAGACAAATTATTCTGGGAGGATAGAATAATGAAGTTGGCTAAAATAATGTAGAAAAAGTAGAAAATGATATCTATGTTGTTTAACAATGTTGAAAACACATTTTATCTATCATTTTTACTTAATAAGCCAATTTAATAAAATATTGATTTTTAACAGGATGATACCAAATTCTCTTTCTCGCTGATTTTATAATCAACAAAAGATTCTGACTCGAGGGACAACCTCTTCTGACTCGAGGGACAACCTTTTCTAACTCGAGGGACAACCTCTTCTGACTCGAGGGACAACCTCTTCTGACTCGAGGGACAACCTCTTCAACGACATGCAATACGGATTTCACTTAACTCAGTCTACAACTGATATCTTATGAATATCTGTGCTTATTGTACAACGGTATATGAGTCCATCTCCAAAACTCTAGATGACTAGAGTCTGGCAACTGATCTTTCTTCTGACCTGACTTTAACAGCTCCTGCCATCATCTATGTGTTGATCCTGGATTTTCAATTATTGGTATTAATGGTGTTCTCTCTGGGAGGCATCGTGTTTTGGATACCTTTCGGGAATTAAGCTCAGTCCAGACCTCAAGTGAAACTCGTTTTATATGCACTCTTGTGCAAATTAAATGAAACAACTGCTTTAGTTTCTTTTCTTTTACCATATGGTCAGTTTAAGACCCACTGGAATGACAGGATGTAATCGCTTCCTATATTTTACTCAGATTGAATCATTTGCAGTGGTGTGCACTAATACGAATCTATTTTCGGGATGTATGATGAAATTTGTTTGGCCTTGAAAAATATTGCTTCAACCGTGATTGCATCAGATTTTTATCACATGCAGACACTATTGTCTCCACTGTCAATTAGTTGTCCTACAGACATTGCCTGCGATTGACGTTGCTCGAAAGAAGCGTACAAAAAATTTAACGCTGCATGAACACACTAGCAAGCCTTACAAAGAGATCGCTGATATTGTCGGTGTCAGCCTTTCATTACTCTATTGCTATTTTCCCAGAAAGTTTACAAACGAACTATTTTCCTTAGTCCCACCAGTTTTGATTTTTATGTCTAAGACCTGTCATTCTATGCTCATTTAGCAAACCACTTCGTATTCACGAATGAGATTAAGTTCCGTGTTCAGAAATTTAAATGAAATGTCAATCGATATCTTCTGTCTTATATGTTCTTGTCTTTTATTGTTCTTGCTCCTTAATAGTAATTTATTCTCTCTTTTCTTTAAAATTCAGAAATTCCTAGTATCTTAGTGGCTTCATTACCATGGTTTGGATAAAATGGTTTTTAAAAAATTCTATTAACAAAAATTTAACTTTAGTTTCATGAAGTACTTCTAGTGGATGAAACATGTTGTACGGATTTTCCCCTTTATCATTCAATTGCTTAACAGTGTTCCGATACAGAGAAATTTATATATAAATTCTCCAATTGTTTTGCCAGGGAAAATAATCAGAATTAGATTAAGTCCTTTTGAGGCTGAAACATATTACACAGAAGTTTTTCGACTTTGTTATTCATTTGCGTAACCTATTTCTGATATACAGAAATTGATATATTATATTCTCCAATTAGTCTCTCCTGTAAATAATACATATCACACTTTTCTTCTTTATGTACCGTATCCCTTCAGGACGTAGGGGATCATGGACTTCCACTTGACCCTGTCCCTTCTTGCTCTTAATGTTTCCCTTTTGCTATCTCTCCCAAACCCCGCTTCACCATCGATTTGCTCAAGCCTATCAAATATGTCTCGCGTTTCTTTTCCCTATCTTTCTTTACCTCTATCCACTCTTTGTGTATTAGATTCTCCAGACCCTCCTTCCTCATTACGTGTCCCATGATTCTCAGCTGTCTCTTCATGATGTTAAGAATGAGTTTTCTTCTCGTTTGCATCCTCTTCAACATCTCGCCGTTGCTCACGTGATCGGTCCATGATATCCTCAGCATCCTTCTGTAGAACCACATTTCTGTTGCTTCGAGCCTTTCCTTCATCTTTGAGAAGATTATTCAATATTCGCTCACATACAGAAGGATAGATATCATGTAGCAGTCCAGCGCTCATTTCTTTATTTCTAATGAAATTATCCAGTCTCTTAGCACACTGATTAGCATTTGAAATTCGTATTTGGCCATGCCAATCCGTCTTCAGATTTGAAAGTCGCATTACAGAATTATATATCTAAAAAATATTTAAAGCCATAAAACGATTTTCCTGTATGGAAATGGTTCACTCTTCAAATAATGCATTCGTTTTGATAAAGATCATTCTAAAAATTAAATAATCTGCCTGTGTTTCATTAAAAGTTTAAGTCTAATATTTTTAATCAAATTCTTTTGTCCATTTCTAATCGCATCTTTATTTGATGTAGATATTTTCTTTTTCATTTTAAGAGATTAATTTATGGCTTGGAGGTTCTGATCAAGTTTGTTTCAAATGAAAGATATAAAAAGTTTGGTGGGTCGTGCTAAAACACTTTGAATATCATGATTATTATCAGAGTCTATCAAAAAGATTTCACAGAATCGTAAAGAGTCACTTCACTGACTACATTAAAACTCTGTAAAATTGAATGCAATAGAAGTGATAGATAAAAATATTACATGTTTTAATATTCAATAATAATTCACACCCACACATATGCACAAACACATGCATGCACATACACAGATACACATACACAAATACAGAACTGTTCATATCTGCATTATACCTTTTTTTTAAATATTATATTATAATGTTCACTAATGCAAATTGCAAAAATCAAGCAAGTACAGAAATTGAAATATCTCGGAAGTGTTTTAACAGAGGACAGAAAGAGTGACACTGAGATCCGAAGATTTATTAGGATGGCCAAAGACGCATTCCAAAAACTAAGCAAAGTATTAAGAAATAGAAAAATTTCGTTAGAAACAAAGGAAAGATTACTGAACTGTTACGTGATATCTGTCCTCGTGTATGACAGCAACTGCTGGACAATCTTCTCACAGAGGAAGAAGAGACTTGAGGTAACAGAAATGTGGTTCTACAGAAAGATGCTGAGAATACCAAGCACCGAATATGTGAGCAACAATAACGTTTTGAAGAAAACGGAAACAAAATAAATAGGGAAGAAGCATTTGAAATGTCATGTAATGAGAAAGAAGGGCTTGGAAAACCAATACTCACAGGACAGATTGAGAGGAAAGAAGGACAGAGGAAAGCCATGCGTAACATACTTGATGAGCTTAAGCAGATAGATGGTAGAACAGAGTTTTGGGGAAATAACAAAAAGATACAACTTATTAATAGCTACAAGAGACAGAAGATGTGAAGGACCATGATTGCCTACATCCTGAAATGACACGGCACATAAAGAAGAATATATGCACAAACATACAAACACACATATTTAAATGTGAAAAGATACAACATATACACAAATTGTTATATTATGCTTCATGTCTGCTTCAATTAGCTCTTAATATAATATTATTATTGTTCTATGTGTCGTGTACTTTCAGGACATAAACGATCATGTCCTTCCACTTTTCCCTATCCTTTGTTGCTCTTAAAATCGCTTCTCCTGTATTCCACTCAATTCCTACTCCATCAACTATCTGTTCAATGTGCTGTTTTCCCTTGTCCCTCTTTTCCTCTATCTCATGAGCATCGGGTTCTCCAAGCCCTCCTTCCTCAACACATGTCCCAAAAACTTCAGCTGTTAAGTATCAGTTTCATTTTTGTGTCCATCCACTCCAAATCTTGTCATTGCATGTATTCTCCGTCCATGACATCCTCAGCATCCTTCTGTAGAACCACATTTTAGTTGCTTCAAGTTTTTCCTTTATCTTTGATGAGATTGTCCAGCATTCGATGCCATATTGAAGGGCAGACATAACATAACAATCTACTACTCTCTTTTTTCATTTCCAGTGAAATTTCCCTGTCTGTTAACACTCTACTCAGCTTCTGGAATGCATCCTTAGCCATGTCAATGTGCCTTCAGATCTCCATATCTCACTTTATGTCCTCTAGTTATGAATCAGTTATAATAAATTTAATATATGAGAAACAGAAATTGAACAATAGAAAAGGTTGATCAAACAGTAGTTTTGACCAATGAAACGAAAATATCAAAACGAAAACTCAAGTCATATTCTTAAATAGCTTCATCAGATTGAAACTGTTATATAAATGTCATGCATGGTGCCAAATCTGTTCAGATAAAATTAAACATTCAGCCGTATGCAACCACTTTCTAATATCAATTGTTAAAATGAATTTTGAGTGAATGAAGCCTGAAGGCCTTAGCAGGAACTATCCTTCTTAGAACATTGTGAACTGGCACTACAGATGTACAAAGAACAGTAAATAGAACCAAATAGCAGGTATATACACAAATATATACATCGCAAATCATAACTTTGTTGTACTTTTATTAACTATGAATTTTATATTTAGTAATGTATATATGCCAACAGACACGCACATATGTAGACACACATTTAGACATCCCTGCCCATAGCTTCATCGTATCACTTGATTATTAACATAGTATTCAAAACTGCATATAAACAGATATAAAGTGGAAAGACTATATTGAATCCATTTCCAGGTCAGCTGCAAAAAAAAAGATAATTTTTCACTCCAAAATTTTTCTTCCATGCTTAGAAAATTACTGCCACATTTGATCTAGTGCTCCTGATATTCACTTGATAAAATCTAAAGAAGAATCAGCAATATTATTAACCCTGTTCTGTCATTTCGGCTTCGCTCATTTTCCCATTGACGTAAGGTTGCCTCCCTGTGCCTTTGCTATAAATACTTTCATGGCAATTATTCGAATAAACTTTTCATTATGGTTCCTGATTTTTGAATTTAAGTGCAGTAATAGACTGATGTTGAAATCTTGTTAATTTAAAATTGTGCCGGTTAAATGTAACCATAAATTCTCCCACTTATCAAGTGTGGAACTCTTTTCTGGCTCCATACTTTCCAGCCAATTTTAATCTGCAAAAATTTAAACGCAATGTCAATCGCTATCTACTTCTTTCTGATTAATCTTTTCACTTCCTGTTAATTAACAATGTTTCTGTTCCTAATTCTTTCACTCCCAGTAATCCCTTGTGTGTTAGTGGCTATACTGTCTTACTTGTGGATAAATTGATTTAAAAAGGTACATATAGGTACACACAAATGTAAACATTGCATTTCATAGCTGCATTGTGCTTCTACTCATTATGCTCTCTATTATAATAAAGACAACTTTATATATATATATATATACCTGCCTAATTATTTACGATAAAATTTTATTACAGAAATGTGTGTCATTTAGCAGGATTTGAACCTGCGACCCCTATTGAAAATTGTATTATATAGGTTTGATTTGACTTCGTATAGACTGTTCATCATTCATGGTCGAGAGGTCTAAGACGCGCCAGATCAATTGGTGGCTTCCTCTATGTGGATAGGAGTCGCAGGTTCGAATCCTGTCGGATGACAAACATTTCTGTAACAAAAATTTATCGTAAATAATCAGGCTGGTAGAAATAAATATATATATACTATTTCATTATAAACAGAATATCTAATTAAATATGAGTATCGACCAAAAATAATGTTCAGGCAAATAATTTCAAATTGTCAGTTGTTTATAACCATTTCGTTAATCTTCGTTAATTTCTGTAATATACACATTTATTTAGTGTATTGAGGCAGCAGATAATTTTGTAAACATATATTGTTAAATAAAACAGACAATGAATGTTTATTATGCTTAATCATGAGCCACTCTAAGCATCGTATTTTGGCTTTAATTTCAAGAGAAAATAAAGACAAAAATTGTCAAACATTTGGACATTTTTTATTATGCTAATTCTAAGTTTTTGGCTCACATGAGCCATCTTCAGAGAGGGTACATATATCTATATATATATATATATAATCATCCGAAGACACTCCTGTTTCACACCTCATCAGTACAATTAGACATCTGATTGCGTCCAGCTAGGATTGAAACCTGACCAATTTGACAACAGTTGGCAATTTTACCTCTAAGCTATAGTTGATTTGTAGAGGAATGCAGATTTTAGTGTGTTATATATACAATGTAAACACATGCCAGTAGCCAGTATATAGTATTGTTTACTTACTTAGTTTTTGGTTATAATAAAATTAGACCAGTGCACATTTGTATTAAAAAGTGTTCAATACAATTATATTGTAAAACCTTTGAATGTTTTTCATTTGTAAACGAGTTATTACGTTATTACGCGACTTAGGTTTCTACCATGAGTGGTATCTAAGGACACCACTCACGGTAGAAACCTAAGTCGCGTAATAACGTAATAAAACCTTTGAATGTTTTTCATTTGTAAACGAGTTATTACACGACCTAGATTTCTACCGTGAGTGGTGTCCTTAGATACCACTCATGGTAGAAACCTAAGTCGCGTAATAACGTAATAACTCGTTTACAAATGAAAAAAAAATATATATAGTATGTATAAAAAAATTCAAGTTTTGCAAAAAACAGATGGCCATTTCAATGAGTGAATTTAGCACGCATCTCATCAGTGATAACAAAACATTATGGGAAGATAAATTTATTTGTTTGTGTATGTGCTAAAAAAGGAAGTAAGTGTAGGGAAAAAGAAAAAGAAAGAAAGAAAAAAGAAAAGGGAAAATGTGGTAGATTCTTGCTGTTAGAACTTGTAAGTTTGCCCCTTGGTGACAGAAGCAAAAAGAGATACATTAAAATAAATCAAAAATAAAAAAAATATATAAGAAAGAAATGGGTAAGACAAAATAATGGTCTTACAAGGTCACAAGGTTACAGTTAAAGGGTAACAAATAATGTTAATATCAAAATAAACTGGTTAAATAACTTTAGTTAAAAATTATAAAGGAAGGAAAAGAGATTTAAGAACAGGAAGTTATTATAAAATATAATTAAATTATATGGCAAATAAGAAGAAAAAACAAATATTTTAAGGAATAAAAATTGTCAGTTCAGTTCAGGAATATATATATGTATATATATTATATATATATATATATATATATATATATATTCTTCTGTTATACTCAGGAGTGATAACTCGTGAGGAAACAGCTAATAATCCTCTCAAATATTTTGTCGCTATTTTTTTTTTTTTGGCAAGAATACATTTGTAGTATATAGTATTCAGTGATTTCTATATTCAAACACACATATATATATATAGACATATACATGTTCAGGTACAGCATACATAGGTGTTTTTTTGTGAAGTTTATTATAATTAGAATGTTTGGATTTTTGAGTCACTACCACAGGCATGTAATATGCTGAACTACATTTGATTTTGTTTCAGATATAATTAGGTATGTGCAATTGGATGATTGCTGTGTTTGTCCATAATGGTTTTCCTCATGTGTATATTTTAATCTCTGAAGGTGTGTGAAGGTGTGTGTATATATGGATAGACTAATTATGTTCTCAATATCAGATTGAGCACTCTAGAGGGAAAATTTTAAAAACAGTAACCATTTCTACAATTTATGCATTACTCTTCTATCATGAATTGAATTCTCTTGGCTGCTGGTATGTGCATACATTGTGTGCATAACACATTAAAATCTTCTCCTTCTCTCAGTTATGCACTGATAGCTTAGGGGTAAAATCTCTAACTAATGCCATATCAGCTGAGTTTTGATCCTGGCTGAAAGCAATCAGATGTCTGGCCATACTGCTGAGCTGTGATACAGCAAAACAGGTTTGTATGGTGCAGCTTAGATGTGGCACAAGGCCGAATGTATGGGACACCCAGTAAAGATCAAACTCACTATAAAATTGTAACAGGTTCTAGCGTGAAATATTGTTAACGATTACACCACGTCAAGGTGCCCAATGTTGGTATGAATGGTGATTTTCTAAGTGTAGATGTGGCACAAGGCCAAAAGTATGGGACACAGTGAGGATTGAACTCACTACTCAATTGCAATGATTCCAGCGAGACAAGCTTGCTAACCATTACACCACCTCAAGCTGCTGAAAAAAAGGTTTGTGTGTAGATGACAATATATATGTATTGATTTTATTTAGATTTATCTACACCATTCATATGTACAGATGTAAATTTCAACAAATAGTTGTAAATGCAATGCATACACATGCACTTCAAAGGTTTGAAGCTGCTGATGAGGTGAAAGACCTTCTTTCAAAAAATATTTACATTTAATTAAGCAAGCAAATAAATAATTTTTTTCTTTCTTAACTTTAAATTCTAAATTTCATTAAATACTTGAATCTCTCTCTTTCTCTCTCTCTTTCTCTCTCTTGCTTGCTCTCTCTTGTCTTTCTCTCTCATTTATTCTCATGCACTACCCCTCTCATTCTTTATTTCCCACTCTTTCTCTCTCTTTCTTTCTCTTTTTTTTGCTCTTCTTCTCTTTCCCACTGTTTACTTATTGCGTGCTCTCTCACTCTTCCTCTATATCTTTCAGTTTCTCTTCTCACACTCTCTTTCTCTTTCTCTCTCTCTTCCTCTGTTGCTATCTCTCACTTTATCTTTTCCTCTCTTATTTTCTTCTCTCTCTCTCTCACACTTGCTCTGCCTGTCTAATTCTTTCTCTCTCTCATTCTTTCTCCTTTTTGTATCTATTTCCCTCTCATTCTTTCTTGCCTACTCTCTCACTCTTTCTCTCTCTCTCTTTCAATTTCTCGCACTCTCCCTTTCTCTTTATCTCTCTCTTACTTTGTTGTTCATTCTCCCTTTCTTTTTCTCTCTTTCTCCTTTGCTCCCCTCTATCACTCTCTCTCTCTTTCTCTCTTGCTCTGTATATCTGTCTCTTTCACTCCCTCTCTCTTACTGTCTCTATCTTTATTTCTCCCTCTCTTTATCTCTTTCACTTCACCTCAAATAGTAGCCAAACCAGGAATAAATAAGATTAGAGAATCTTTTATAAATACATGTAGAAAAAAATAAAAATAAAAAAGCAAAATTTGAAAAGCTGGACACACAAAATGGAAAATCTAACAATCCAGTCGAGCACCCTGCCCATCTTGTGAAAAAAACCCAAGAAAAAGAAAACTCCAAGAAGAAAATAAGTAAATAAAGTTGAGCCCTGAAATAATCTAAATACTGCATATTAAATGAAAACTTAGAACTGCTGAGCTACTTAATAAACTGATGTCCTAAAAGTGTCACTTGTTATTTGCTCTCAGTGATTTCTCTTGCTGTAGG
Organism: Ascarosepion bandense; assembly: GCA_037127315.1. Lineage (NCBI taxonomy): Eukaryota > Metazoa > Mollusca > Cephalopoda > Sepiida > Sepiidae > Ascarosepion > Ascarosepion bandense. Next base: position 2,723,094 of record JBBBDQ010001294.1, read on the forward strand.
CCAACCAGCAGATATACACTTGCCTATAGGAAAAGCTTTGTGGTTATAAACTCGAACAAGAGGAGATAAGAGATATTGAGTCTTCTGCAAAAAGCCAATAGACTTGAATATATCTATCACTCAATAACAATTAAGACAAAGCAATTAATCAACAGTTCAGAAATTTAAAACGGTTCTGGTTAATTCTAGTTAATAACAATAAAATACTATGGTAAACAATAGTAAATTAATTACCAATGCTGTTTGAATTGCAAGCCACCTGCTTCAATGCGTTCCCTACAATGTGATAGAGCGCTTCGACAAGTGTTACGGTACAAATGGTTCTGACAACTTAAGTCTGCAAATGTATCTCAAATAAATTGCTTGTTTCCGTGTTGTGCATATTGCGTGTTTCTTTTTTCTGATTCTGCTTTACTATTTCATTATAGGTAACTGTATTTTGACTTTATTGCCACCCTATATGTATATATATATATATATATATATATATATATATATATATATATATACACATACACACACACGCACATATATATATATATATCAAAGAAACATTTGTGTATGCATGAATATATATATATATATATATATATATATATATTCATGCATACACAAATGATTTATAAGCTACCGTGATGAGCCTATTTCTGAGTCGTGGGTATTACTTTGTTTTTTTTTAATCTGCTTTGCTTTTTTATTGTAAATAACTGAACAGTGATTTATTGCCACCATATATATATATATATATATACTATATTTGTCATCCACATACAAGTCTGTTTCACTGTATCACAGCTAATCAATGTGACTAGACATCCATTTGCTTCTGGCCGTGATCAAAATTCAATGGATTTGGTGCCAGTTGGAGTCACTAACCCCTAAGCCATAGGTGTATGCCATCAGAGAAGGGAAATTTCAGCGTGCTGTATATAAGTGGGGTATACACATGCTAATCACCAAAAGAATTTCAATTCATTGCTAAAGAGTAATGCATAAATTGCGAAAGTGGTAAATGTTTTTTTAAAATTTTCCTCTCTTGAGAGCTCAATCATAATGAGAGCATAATATACTTGTCATCCACATACAAGCCTGTTTTGCTGCATCCCAGCTCATCAGTGTGGCTAGACATCAACTTGCTTGTGGCCAGGATCAAAACTCGACTGATTTGGTGTCAGTCAGAGTTGCTAATCCCTAAGTCATAGGCATATAGAATCAGAGAAGGGAAATTTTAGCGTGTTGTGCATAAGCAGGGTATACACACACTAGTCACCGAAAGAACTCAAGTCATTGCTGAAGAGTAATGCATAAATATATATATATATATGTATATATTTCATCTTGGGTAAGATATTAGACTACATTGGGAAGCAGGGCCTCTGATCAGGAAGTTTGAGGAGCAAAATTGCTGTTGTTCCCAGGTCTACTCTGACCTGGAGTGGTAGCACCTGGTAGGCTCTCAGCTATTGGCAAATAGTTAAACCCTAAACTAGGGTCAAAAGACTATGAAAGTATAAAAGGTTTTATAGTAAAAATACCATCAATACATTTTCATAGTAAAAAATGCTCTCAAGAAAATTAAATTTCTGCATTAATGACCCATAAGGAGTTGATATGCTGCTAAACAAACAAACAAAGAAACTGATTTCAAAAATATAATACAATATATATATATATATATATATATATATATACTGATAACAAGCGTAAGTTTTAATGTTTAAATATACAAGACATTAATTAGAAAAGAAATTTGTTCATTGAATGAGCCAGTCAGTTGGCATGCTATAAAACAAACCAAATCACACCGTATATATATATATATATATATATATAGCGAGAGAGGAAGAGAGCTGAAAGAGGAAAGATTAATTAGTAGCACAGTAAACAGTGATTAATATTGCATTTAAATATTTATAGATAAAAGTTGGCTCAAAAGCATGGAGCTGGAAAGGAGTTCCACAATTAAGAGGTGCTAAAAAGAAACTGTTAGCATATAACTTAAACCAACATCAAGCCAGCTCAACTGTAAATTGATAACATTTCGGCACCAGCCTAGTATTGCATTTAAATTCATAAAGTCTAGGTGCCATAACCAAGAGCTCATCTGAACACTTACCATGAAAGTATTTATAAAAACGTCATAGAGAGGCAACCTTGCAGTGGTAGATAAGTGATTGAAGCCAAGCCATAAGATCAAGATTAACAATATTGCTGATTCTTCTCTGGATCTTATCAAGGAGCTCAAGGTAAATAGCAGGAGCACTGAACCATATGTGGCAGCAATATTCTAAGCATGGACGAATGGTAGACTTATAGATATGTAAGATAGATTCCAGAGAGAAAAATTATCTCACCTGATACAGTGAACTGATTTTCTTAGCAGCTGACCCAGCGATGAATTCAATATAGTCTTTCCACTTTATGTCAGCTGAGAATGTTAGCCTGAGAAGGAGTAATGTTAATTTCATGGAGTTTAGAGGCTGATGGAAGACAGAAAGGTTTTTCTTTTTATAATTGTTTCATCCCAAACAAGGTGAGTACTGCCATTAAAGCACGGGGGGGGGGCACATAAGAGGAGAGTGAAGAGAAAGGTCACAGGAGTGTCAGACAATGGGTAAGAGAAGAATGGAAACACTGGTGTGAAGAGAGCTGCTTGAGAGTAGAGCGGAAAGCGAGAAGAACAAGATACAGGGGGTGTCTAGGAAAGGATGGGAGTGAACGAGATAAGAGATGGCAACTGACGTTACATTTAAACTCTTAGAGTTTGTAGCTATCAGAGAAGCAAGTACATGGAAGGAAGTCACATAGGTTGGAAGTGCGAGATATAAGTTGTGGTTACATTTGATTGTTTTCACTGTAAAAGATTAGGACTTAGTTGCTGGTCTAGTATCTCAAGTAAATTTGTACAGAGAGGATAAATTTGTGCAGAGAGAGGGTGCTATACTCATCAGAGCAAAAGCTATGAAAATATTTGTAGAAGAGACAGAAGGAAGCCACATCTCATCAGTAAGAAAGTGAATGGAGTTGAGCTGCCAGGTTAGGATTGATTATATTGTGGTATTAAATGGGCATGCCTCCCAAAACTACCATACGAACGCGGGCGTCCCTCAAGGTTCTATCCTAGGTCCCACGCTCTTTCTGATCTACATTAATGATCTCCCCGACACCATTAGATTCCAAGTTGGCATGTATGCCGACGACACAACAATCTACTCCCTCATCGATCAGAAACCAGGTCTGGACGACAAAGTGAACCTCGCTGCCGTACTTGAAAGGGACCTCCAATCCGTAGTGGCCTGGGGTAGGAAATGGTTGGTAAATTTCAATGCCTCTAAAACAAAGCTGTTATCAACTAATCACCATAGACAATCACATCTACCTCCCATTAGCATGGGACAGGCTAGCCTCCCAGAGAGTAAAATACTACGCCTCCTTGGCCTTACACTCTCGGCGGACCTCAAATGGAATGACTATATTGAATCCATTGCCAAATCTGCTGCTATGAAAGTGGGCTCCCTGTGCAGGGCCCGGAAATTTTTCCCACCTGAATCTATTCTGCACATATACAAATCTACCATCCGCCCGTGTATTGAATATTGCTGCCATGTCTGGTCGGGTGCCCCTGCTGCTCTCCTTGGGCTTCCTGACAAAATACAAAGGAGGATCTCTAATATGGTTGATATTGACTTGGCAGACCGGCTGCAGCCACTCTCACACCAGCGTGATGTGGCTTCCCTGTGCCTCTTCTACAAGTACTTTCATGGCTTCTGCTCCGATGAGCTTAGATCACTGGTGCCGCCTAAGCAGGAATTTACACGAGATACTAGATTAGCAACTAGGTCCCACCCTTTTACAGTTAAACAAATAAGATGTAACCGTAAGTTCTACTCCAGCAGCTTCTTTTCTCGCGCTTCCCGCCTGTGGAACTCCCTTCCACTGCTTTCCCGACAGGTACAATCTCCAGGTGTTTAAATGTAGGGTCAATAGACACCTCCTATCACACTAACTCCCAACTATTCTCACAACACTCTCATCTACCCAACCCTCATTCTCGGTATCCTTACCCGCCTATCACCCACCCTCTGTCATTTCCTATATTTAATCAGCCTTTCTCCACTCTACATAGCCACCTGCACAGTAGTGGCAGTGACATGCCTTGCTCGGGGTGAAATGCTTATAAAAGAAAAAAGATTCTTCTTTGGATTTTGTTGAGAACTCTGAGATGAATAGCAGGCACACCTATGCAGATGTGACACAGTGACCCAACTCTCCTAGCAGTAGATTTTGCTATTGATTCAATGTAGTCATTCCACTTGAGGTCAGCAGTGAGAGGTATGCTGAGGAGGTACAGTGTATTGTTTTTAGGGAGACAAGTGTGATCCAAGCTGATGGTGGGTATGAGCGATTGTCTATGGTGTCTCTCAGATGTTTAATGGGGAGAAATTTTGTTTTGGAGTTGTTAAAAGTGACAAGCGATTATTTTATATTTAATTAAGAGTTTTTTTTGTCTTTAATTTTTCAGACTTATTTTGACAGAGCTGAAAATAAGTCTGAAAATTGCAATATTTCCTGAACCAGAATGATGTTACATGGTTATTATACCTCCTTTTAAATGTATTCTCAGTCGAACTAGTCACCATGGAGATGATTCCTACTTTGACTTAGGCTCAGTAAAAGATGTAATCAGCCAAACACTGCCTGTTTGATAGAGCAACACTTTCTCTCAATTGCACATTTTTATATCAGATGTGATGTCACCCCTCAACACTTTCTTGTTATGCCCCTTAACGATCTTTTCCATACTGGGAGAAGATCATTAAATAAATAATAAATACTCCATAAACTACAACTGGCAACAAGACCTCTGATTGGGAGATTGGAGTTTTTGAGTAGTGCGAAATCACCTCTTAATTGTCGTCATTCCTGGGTCTTCTTGAAGTAGTAACACATGCCAGGGTCTCAACTATGGGCAAATAGTGAACCACCAAATAATAATCAAAGTGTTTTTTTTTGTAATCAGACTGCTGGTAATACATTTTCATAAAAATAATTACTACCAACTATAAATATTTTCAGCAAAATGACCAGCAATACAACATGAAAGAAAGTATAAAAATGCAATTTCATAATAAAATTACTACTAATAAAAAGAAAACTACTAACAATACATTATATCATCTACAAAATACGGAGTGCTATAGATAAATTTTCACCATTTTGTATTTTTAATTTTGCACATGCATTGTTTGTTTTTGATTTTGTCAACTGTAGAGTCAGTTGGGCACTGTGAGAAAAAGAGCACCATGATACAATTCACTCCACCAGAAATTTAGAAACAGCATGCTGTACTGCTTGGCATTCATGTCAGAACCTCTAATACAACATATCAGTGTGTTTATTTGTCAATCTGAGAACAGTGCAGAGGATTCAGAAAGATTTGGATGATATATTCAGTTATCATCATGATGTTTAAAGTGAACACTAGTGATGGCTATGTTATACCTCCAATCATCTTCCCACAGATCCTCAGACTCAGCATAGTGAACTACATAAAATGCCTTGAGAATGTAAAAGGGTGGCTGCTGGAAGACCTTATACTTGGCAACAGGACTCTGCACCATGCCACACCAGCAGGAGAAGCCAGTCATGGCTATCATACAATTTCTGAAACCACTTTACCCCTTACATCTGGTCACTTAAATCCCCAGACAGTAACTTGATTATTATGAGAGAGATCAATCAGTTGATCGACAGACCAACAAAATTCCTTGTAACACCAAAGATGAACTAGACAAGGACTATGGCAGCATTCAACAACTTAAACAAGGGGACTATTCAGAATAGATGCAGGAGATTCTAAAATTGCCTGGTGTCCATGATTACATTTAACTATTCCAATGGTAAAAAAATTAAATTAATTCTTCATGAAATTACTTCTTGCATTCATAACTAAAACTCTTTTCTATAACCATAAAGAGGACATCTGCATCCAAACCAATGATGCTAGTATGGGCCACTCTTTAGGAAAACAATGTGTTCAAAAGAACAAACCAGCCACATTTTTATATTAGCAATATATAATAACAGAATTACAACCTCAAATCTACTATCTTGCATATGAAGATTAACAACATGTGGTAGCAAGACCTCTCTTCAAGAAGTTTTAAAGAGCATGAAAGCACCTCTAAATTGTTGTTTCCAGGTCCACACTGACTTGGGTGGTAGCACCATTTAGGGTCCTAGCTATTGGCAAATAGTTAACCCTGAAACTGGGGTAAAACACTATAAAAGTATAAAAATAGATGTTTTTGTAAAAATACCAGAAATACATTTTTAAAAAAATATTACCAACAATCTATTTGACTCTTGGCAAAAACCTCTTTACAAAACTATAGCAATGAAACCTGATCTACAAACTGATTTCTTATAAAGAAAGCATATTCTATTAATAAGAACCTATCCTAAAAATTTGTCAGCATTTAATAATCTATTGAGGTTGAAGCAGAATAAAACAAACCAACCCTAAAATCTACTATTTGAAATTCTGATGCAAACATAATGTTAACAATAAAACCCCATTTCTTGACATTTAGCTAGAACTCAGCATTAATGCATTTAACAACTCCTCGTATAACCCCCCCCCCATAAGAACTCCTAAAACTAAAATAGTGAATGCCCACAAAGATATAAAATAGCAGTGATAAAAATCTTTCTAAATAGAGCATACTTAACCTCCTCTTCCAAGTAAATATTTTTTAGTGAGTTCAAATATATAAAGCATGCACTGGTTAGCAATAATTTTCCAAACTACATTATCGATAACAAATTTTACTATAGAAATTAAATGGTACCAACACTAAAAATACTGTACACTTCCAACAGAAAAGTTAAAATGGAACTAGAAGAGAAAATAATGATATGACCAAGATGTTGATTTTTCGTACAGTTTTAAAACAATGGTTACAAAGGAAACCCCCATCAATACTAGAAAGAGCAATAACAGTTAATCTATTTAAGAAATCTATTTCCCTATAAAACTGTTTTAAGAGAATGATTTTATAAAATATTTTATGATTTTTTTATATTTCATATAATATTTTGTAATTTTATAAATTTTAATTGACACTAATGTTAACCCTGTGAATGTCTAATGTTTCCATCATGTAACTGTACTGTTCTGTGTATATCCATTTAGCACCAAATATTGTGCTGAATAATAATACCACAGCAGTATCATATCCACCTCGGCAATACAACACAAAGGTTAGGAAGGAAACCTCCATCAATACTAGAAAGAGCAATAACAGTTAATCAACTTAAGTAATCTGTTTCTCTATTTGTATTTAACTTCTTTAGAACAATTACTATTTTGGCTATTTATTTTTATTCATATTTTAACCATTATCCTTCCGTAGGTGACTTTATTTGCTGTACAAAATGTTTATGCTGCCATTGAAGATGACTCTAATATATGAACAATAGTGTGTTTAAATTTCATAGTTGTGTTGTTCATATCCTGCTATAGCAACAAAAAACAACTTTGAATGAAATTAACAATAAAGATACTGCAGTTGGGAGACCTTGAAAAAGAATACAGTAGAAAGGAAACTAAAATTAGTAATGCAGTGTGGTAAAGGTAAAAGTCTGAAAAATAGACATTACATCAAGACTAGCTATTTTTCTATTTATTTTAATGTTGTCTCTGAAGGTTTATGAAAAGAGTTTGAAAACAATTTTGAGTGCAATTTTCATAGCTCACCATAAGCACTTAACATTGTTAACAGTTCACTGAAGGCAAAGTCAAACATCTGCTTAACAAAACACTTCACAAATATGAAGATGATGAGGATGATGAATAAGGAGTTTCCTTAATAATACACTGACTTTTTTCTACTGACTACAGTAGAACTAGGGGATTCCATTTTTTGACTCCATTTCACAGTAGGGTGGATCAATAACATTGTGTACCTAAGATCTTTCTCTTTGCCACCACACCCCAACCCCTGTTGCTCCATTGCATCGGCAATTGCCACTGTATTAATGCACCCTCTCTTACTAAGCATTGATATTTTATGGAGATCAATGCAATTTCTTTTTTTGCAGAGAAAGCAAAGAGACAGAAATTAAAAACATGCAATCTAAAGCAGTGAGTTGAATCAAAACGACATTTTGAAATATTTGCTGATGGCAAAGTTCAATAAGATTGGAAACATTATTGTAAGGCATCAAAAGACAAAATATTTATAGTGGGGACTACATGCCTCTTCAAGCACACACATGCTCAAAATATATATATATAATGAATACATATATATATATATATAGTATATACATTATTTGGACTATTGTCATCATCTTTGTTGCCATTTGTACAACATGCCTCTTAGATATATATATATATATATATATATATATATATAGTGAATATACATATAATATATAAATATATATATTATATATATATAATTTATTATATTAATAAAAAATCACTTCAAGACACCACTCATGGTAGAAACCTGGGTAGCGAAATAACTCATTTAAAAATGGAAAATATATATATATATTTTATTTACATTATTTTGACTATTGTCCTCATCTTTGTTGCCATTTGTGCAATGTTTTGGCCATTGTATGCTTCGGCCTTCATCAGGTGCTTGGAATTTTGAACTGAACCCTTTATTACAATCAGTGGGGTATATGAACTCCATTTATTGCCTAGAGCCTCTTCTGGAAGTCATGAGTTATCTCCCTCTGACCCTGTAAGTTACTTGTTCACCACTGCTGTAGCCTGATATTGAACTCACAACTTTTAAGGACACATGGCCCAATGGATATAGATGTTGGTTACTTCCTGAGACTTGACCCAAAGTTGAAATTTCACTGACACATGAGGAAAACAGGCTCAGAAAATTTTATACCTCACACAAGATACTAGAAGAAAGCAGTGCATAGCATACCTAGTAAGCCCAAGTAAATGGTTGGCAGAATAGGGTTTAGAGGAAACAGAAAAAAATATTACTAAGAGCTGCAAAGGACAGGAAATTGTGGAGAGTCATGACTACCCACATCCTGAAAGAACAAGACACTTAGAAGATGAAGTAGTGAAAATCCTCTCTATTATAATAAAAACCATTGTGTATTTATTTGCATGTGATTATATATATATATTATAAATTATATATAAAAAAAAATTCTGTACCTTTTTTTTTATATATAAAAAAAATTCTGTACATGTTCTAAAATATAGTTTATAATAAATGTTCACAGCTCTATATATTATATATCGAGCACTGTTTTAAATTAATGTTTTGGACGTTGTAAAAAATTTTTCTTTGTTCTCTATTCACTCGTATATATATATATATATATATATATATATATATATATATATATATATATGTGTGTGTGTGTGTGTGTTAATAAATATACATATTGTCCGACATCTATGGCATGACTCAGAGTTTCATACATTAGGCAATCATCGGGTGCATATTTTAAACTGAAAGTTTAATAGATTTTAATTTAAGTTCACTTCATATTCATGAGAATTAAATCTTATAAAGTTAATTGTAGGTACATTAATATAAATTTTGCCATCATTTTAGACAGCATCTCAATATAATATTTTGTCATCATTCTTGACAGCATGAACTCACTTGTAAACTCATAATCAGTAGAAATCTGAATGAGCACAGCTTGGTTATGCACCTAGATGCATTAGACACTGAAAATGAAAGAATTTAAATTTAGACGCCAGCCTCTTAGTGACTTTAGTGCTTCTCACTGTAGAATTGTAACTGATGTTTATTGCATTTCATAACCTCCTACGTATATAAAATTCAATTGATAAAACCATAATTAATCTGAAGAAATTCTTTTGAAGGATGAAACATGTTAATGTTTAGATTTAGTAAAAACAGTAGTAGTCATCACTGATTTATAATTATATATATATATATATATATATATATATATATATATATATAAGTGTGTGTGTGTGTGTGTGTGTGTGTATCTGGATGTGTGTTGTGGTCAGTGGATATCAACTCGGAAAAAGAAATTTGAGAACAAAGTTCAAATTCCAGTTGAATTACTTACATTCACTTACTCAAATATATCCTTGAGAAAGATATTAATCGGTCTCTTCCATCTAGTTATGGGCTAAATAACTGGACAGATTGAGTTCTTTAGCTTTGGTTGGCAACCAGTCTACCGCCGAAAGAAAATGGCAAACTACTGCGAGAAAATCTTCAGCCCAGTCAGTCATGAGTCTTTTGAGACATGATCACCCAAACGTGTATCATGTATAGCACTTAATTGACTGATATATATATATATATAGTATTGACTGGTGATAATGCTTAGTACTAAGATTGTTCTTTTTTTCAATGGTTTACTGATAAAAAGGTATTTTGGCCAGCAGTTTTTGTCATAAATTGCTTGATATCAAGATAGAGTGTCAATAGGATTAGATAAATATATATATATATATATATTATGGACTCTCCCATCGATTTCAATGTATGAGTGTCTAACTCAGTTAGACTGCCACACAAAGAATTGTTTTGAGTGGTGAAGCCTTGTGTAGCACCATCTACACTTTTTGATGCTGCTGATAGCAAACAATTGGTACAGAAATTCGCCACAGATTGCATGAACAGTGGACCTCAGTTGTTTAACCCATAACTAGTGGGAAGGGATGGATTAATACCTTTCCCAAGGATACCAGTGCGTAAGTGAATGCAGAGTGTTCGACTGGATTTGGAATTCAGCTCACCAATTTCCCTCTCCAAGCTGACATTCACCACACCACAACGCACATCCGTCAATAAATGCTTACAGCACCTGGCATTCCCATCTAAGTACTAACCAGGTTCAATGTTGCTTTACTTCGGTGATCAAGCAAGAAGCTGTGTATTCAACGTGATTTGACCGTATATATATATATATATATATATATATATATATATATATATATATATATATAATACTAGGGCTTCAATCTCTCTTTTATGTAGGTTTTGTTAAAAATAACACTCATCCTCAAAAATGGCTAAAAGTATGTGGAAGCACTTGGATAAACAAAACATTTGAACAATTTTTATATAATTTATATCCCCAAAAGAAAAAGATCATAAAAATCGCATAAAAATGACATAAATATCTTAATCATCACACCTCCTCTACCATTTTTATTGAAACCTGCATATATGTGTGTGTGTATGTGTGTGTGTGTGTGTGTGTGTGTGTGTGTGTGTGTGTGTGTGTGTGTGTGTAAATATTCTCCAATATAATCTGTAGACAGGAACAATATGACTAAAGAGAGAGATAAGAGGAAAACTATTTAGTTACAGCTGACGAACTTCGTCCACTGACAGACTTTATCAAGACAAAAATGAAAGTAATTTATTTGAAATAAAGTAACTATAAATAAAAAATTAAAAAATTAAAAAAATTGTCGTTTACTAGAAAATTATAAAATGCTCATAAATATTCATTAGATTAACTGAAAAGTATTAAATATTAAATATTTAATTAAATGTTGGGTCTACTCAGAAAGAAAATCCTCAAGTGGCCACCATCAAATATTATCAATTTTTTTTCCAATCTCACCTTTCCTAATAGAACCACTACTTTTCCAAGCCAACATGTACAATAAACTTATAAAAAAATCAAAGGAAAACAGTTAAATGCATTATTTCAAGATCCTGTTTTTTTATTATTAAACAGTATATTTATTTATAACTATCTACCAGTCTAACTAATGAAGAAATCTTTTTAGAAAAATATGTATCAGTTGAGCAGTCTAAGATACATTAGATCAGTTGACAGTTTCTCCTAGGGGGTGCAGGTTCGAATTCTGCCAGAGGACGCATATTTTCCTAACAATATTTCTCAATTATTCAGGCCAGTAAATATGCATGAATATACTGTTTAATTATAAAAAAAAAACAGTATATCTATTCAAAAACGAGTATCTATTCAAAAAATAACAATCCAAACAATATACTTCATATGAAAAAATTCTCTTTGAGTATGCAAAACAACAAAATTAAATATCTAATATTTTTCAGTTTAACCAATAAATATTTATGAGTGTATTATAATTTTCTAGTAACCAACAATATTTTGTTTTTGTTTATAGATACTTTATTTCAAATAAACTCATTTCACTTATTGCCTTGATAAAGTCTGCCAGTGGATGGAAAACATTAGTTAAAACTAAATAGTTTTCTTCTTGTCTCTTTCTTTTAGTTATATCTTCAGTCACTTTCTCACTGATGGAATGTGGCTTCCCTCTATCCTTTCTACAAATATTTTTATGGCCTCTACTTTGAGAACCTACTTTCCCTGGTACCCTGACCACATGAATTTACTTGTGCTATGAGATTGGCATCAAGGTTCCATCTTTTTACCATCAAAATAGTCAAATGTAACTGCCACTTTGGAATGGAGTACAAGAAACTACACAAAGAAAAAAGGACCAAGTGCAGACAGGCTAAAGAGGAATGAATCAGCAATAAATGTGCAAAAGTAGAGCAATTGAGCAAGACTAATAAAGAAGACAAGCATAAAGAAATAAGGGAACTAACAGGACAAAGAACATGCTCCTCAATAGGATGCATAAAATAAAAGGATGGAATGGTCATATTAGAGAAAGAGGAAATACTCCAGCAATGGGAAGAATATACAAAAGATTTCTTCCATGACAAGAGAGAGCAACTTACAATAAACAAAGATCCTGACAGCCAAAATATTAAAATCTGTAGCAGAAGCAGCAATAGCCAAACTGAATAGAAACAAAGCAGCTGGACCAGACAGCATTGTAACAGAGATGCTGACAGCCTTAGACGATGTTGGCATAGAGAAAATTACAGGCATAATAAATGAAATCTACAGCAGTGTTGTAATACTAGACGACCTAAGCAGATCAATTTTCATTGCTCTGCCTAAGAAGAAAGGTGCAAATGAATACAAACTCCACTGAACAATCAGTTTAATGAGCCACATAACAAAACTCATCATTCAAATTCTGATGAATAGAGTGCGAAGCATAATTAGGCCAGAGATAGGACAAGAACAGTGCAGGTTTGTCAAGGACACTGGAAAGAGGAATGCAATATTTATGCTTAGGATGCTATCAGAAAGAGCAATAAAAATGAAAAAGGATGTGTACCTATGGTTTATAGACTATGCGAAAGACATCAGACAAAGTACACCACAAAGAATTGTTAGAAATGGGCAACATTTGGGAATCAAAAAAATCAAAGGAAAACAGTTAAATGCATTATTTCAAGATCCTGTTTTTTTATTATTAAACAGGATATTTATTTATAACTATCTACCAGCCTAACTAATGAAGAAATCTTTTTAGAAAAATATGCATCAGTTGAGCAGTCTAAGATACATTACATCAGTTGACAGTTTCTCCTAGGTGGTGCAGGTTCGAATTCTGCCAGAGGACACATATTTTCCTAACAAGATTTCTCAATTATTCAGGCCAGTAAATATGCATAAATATACTGTTTAATTATAAAAAAAAAAAACACTGTATCTATTAAAAAACGAGTATCTATTCAAAAATAATGTTTAAACAAACAGTCCATCACTGAGCATATATACCAGGCTCTCGACAAGAATGGGGAAGCTCTAACCATTGCCTTGAATATTTCCAAAGCGTTCGACAGAATCTGGAATGCTGGTTTTCTACGCAAACTGTGGAGTTATGGTATAACTGGACATTTGTTTGACCTAATCCAGTCATTCCTCTCTAATCGCATATTGAAGGTAGTATTAAACAGTCATGCCTACCAAAACTACCATACGAACGCGGGTGTCCTTCAAGGCTCTATCCTAGGTCCTACACTCTTTCTGATCTACATTAACGATCTTCCCAATGCTATAAGATCCCAAGTAGGCATGTACACTGATGACACTACAGTTTACTCTCGCCTCAATCAAAAATTTGGTGTGGGCAACAAAGCAAACCTCGCTGCCGAGTTTGAAAAGGACCTCCAATCCGTGGTAGACTTGGGTAAGAAATGGCTCATAAATTTTAATGCTTCCAAAACAAAGCTGCTATCAATTAACCATCATAGACAATCTCTCCTACCTCCCATTAGCATGGAACAGGCTAGCTTCCCTGAGAGTAAAACACTACGCCTCCTTGGCCTCACACTCTCAGTGGACCTCAAGTGGAATGTCTATATCAAATCCATTGCTAAATCCACTGCTATGAAAGTCGATTCTCTGTGCAGGGCCCATAAGTTTTTCCTGTCTGAGTCCATCCTGCACATATATAAATCTACCATCCGCCCGTGTATTGAATACTGCAGCCACATCTGGTCAGGTGCCCCTGCTATTCTCTTTGGGTTCTTGACAAAATACAACAGAGAATCTTTAATGTGATCAATACCGACTTGGCAGCCCGGCTGCAGTCACTCTCTCACCAGCGTGATGTGGCTTCCCTATGCCTCTTCTATAAATACTTTCATGACTTCTGCTACGATGCCCCCTAGGTATGAATTTGCACGAGATACTAGTTTAGCAACTAGGTCCCACTCTTAAAGTGAAACAGATAAAATGTAACTGCAATTTCTACTTTAACAGCTTCTTTTCTTGCACTTCCCACCTGTGGAATTCCCTTCCATATACTTGCTTCCCCAACAGGAGTTTAAATGTAAGGTCAATAGACACCTCTTATCACACTAACTTGCATCCATTCTCTCAAACATTCTTCTCATCTACCCAACCCACATCCTCGATATCCTCATCCATCTATCACCCTCCTTCCAACACTTCCTATAACTAACCACTCTTTCTTATCACTTTTCCCAATGTAACCCCTTGTGCAATAGTGGCAGTGGAATGCCTTGCTTGGGGTGAAATGAATAAAAAAAATATATATATATATTTCATTTTTAAGTGAGTTATTATGCAATCCAGGTTTCTACTATCTCTTCAAGCAATTTACAATGACTGGTTTTACCACATTTTTTATGAATGCTCGCATAACGGTAAAATCAGTCATTGTAAATCACCTGAAGAATCAGATGGTAGAAACCTGGGTTTTGTAATAACTCATTTAAAAATGAAAAATATTCAAAAGTTCTACAAAATAATTGTATTGGACACTTTTTAATACAACTGTGTACAGGTCTAATTTAATTATGACAAAAAACTAAATAATTAAATAATTATATATATATATATATATATATATATATATATTAAACATGTTCTATTAAAACAGCTCATGAGGAAGATTTTATTAATTTTTTATTTAATTTTTTTTCTTGCATGTTTCCTTTTTGCTGGAGATAAGGAATGTAAAAATGTTCCATAATTTTCAATATTCTAAGTGCTTTCAGCCTCTTCACAGGCCATTTTAAAGGATGTTATTTTTCCGGTGTTGTTATGTCCTCATGTTTGACTTTTATGTAATTTTTTTGTGTTTTTTGTGATTTTGAAAAGAAGAATTCTTTCAAGAAATCCCATGATGTATACTGCTGGGCATCACTTGAGTGTCTGTCTATTTTATTTAAAAACTTTCAAAACTCCATTTTCACTGTTAAATGATGTAAAGTTCATGTCAGGAGAACATTGTTTGATATATAATGCTTCTCTTATAGCGATGTACTTTTAATATTGTGATTTAAATAGTATTTTTGTATTTTCAACTAAATTTTTTCTTAAGGGTTCTTGTAAGTTATGGGTTAATAAATGGTTTCTAATTGCACTATTATTATATACATAAGTCATCAAATGATATGTAGTTGACTATAACTATTACATATTTTTTTTTAATCATGTCACCCCAAGCAAGACGATAACGCCACTGATGCGCAGGGGTCTACGTAAGGGTAAAAAGAATGAAAAAGAGAAAGCCGGAAACCACATCCTAAACAGGAAACAAGGGATGAGCCTCTTCACCTGTTCAATAGATGTGGGTGGAGTGTGAACTGGGCGATAGTTTAGTCTATCTACTCCAATTGAAAAAAAAAAATAAAAGAGAGTGAAAATATTGGAAAAGAGAAAACCGGAAACCACATCCTAAACAGGAAACAAGGGATGAGCCTCTTCACCTGTTCAATAGATGTGGGTGGAGTGTGAACTGGCCGATAGTTTAGTCTATCTACTCCAATTGAAAAAAAAAAAAAAAAGAGTGAAAAGATTGGAAAAGAGAAAACATTCTGCATATGAGCCATGCAAGTATTTCCCTGAATTCCTTCAATGATTTTTGTATATATATATATATATATATATATATATCAAGAAACAATAATCTAAGAAATTTGTATGAATGGATGGCAGAGCAGAGGAAAAGGAGTGATGGTAAAGTGTCACATGTTGCTTAGAGCTACAAGGCCAGGAAGTTGAGAACTTGTGCCATGATTATTCACATACTGAAGGGTCATAAAAAAGAAGTCTCCCATGTATAAACAAGTACAAAAATATTGATAAAAGAGAAATTAGTTGAAAATGAATATTAATGAGAAAGATATTAGGACAACTAATGAATGAATTCGGCAGATATATAAGAATAGAAAGTGGTGTAAGACAAGGATGTGTCTTCTCACTGGTTCTATTCAACTTGTACGGTAAAACAATTCTGAGAGAGTTAAATGTCCCGCCAGGATTTAATATTGGCGACCACAATCTGAACAATATAGCATACACAGGTGATACAGCGCTGATAGCAGACATGGAAAAGAAAATACAGGACCTCCTATAGAAGGTAGCAAGGGAAAGTTAGAAAAACGAGCTAAACATAAACTAAAAAAAATGCATGGTTATCAGCAAAAAAAAAAAAAGGATTCCAAAATGCCAACTACAGGTAGAAGGGACAGGTGCAAAACGTTAAATACTTAGGAAGTATTCTGACAGAGGATGGAAAGTGTAAGTGTACTTGACTGTTATGTGATATCTATCCTCCTATGCAATAGCAAATACTGGATGATCTCCACAAAGGTAAAGAAGAAACTTGAAGCAACAGAAATGTGGTTCTACAGAAGGATGCTGAGGATATCATGGACCAAACAAGTGATGAACAATAAGGTTTTGAAAAGGATGCAAACAAAAAGGAAACTTATACTTAACATCAGGAAGAGACAGTAAAGATTTCTGAGATATGTAATGAGAAATGAGGGCTTGGAGAATCTAATATTCACAGGACAAATAGAGGGAACATGAGAGAGGGAAAGCAACAAGAGATATACTTGATGGGTTTGAGCAAGTGGATAGTGGGGTGGGTTTTGGGAGAGATATCAAGAGGAAAAATGTTATGAGTGACAATAGATATGGTCAAGTGGAAGTCTATGATCGCCTATGTCCTGAAGGGACATGGCACATAAAGAAGAAGAAGAAGAATATTAAAAAATAAAGTAAACATTTTTGTGTATAAACAACAAGATAATAAGAGAGATACCAGAGGAAAAGTGTTGAGAGTGACAAGGGATAGGGGCAAGTGAAAGTCCATGATCACCTACGTCCTGAAGGGACATGGCACATAAAAAAGAAGAAGAAGAATATTAAGGAATAAAGTAAATATTTTTGTGTATAAACAACAAGATAATAAGAGAGATACCAAGAGGAAAAGTGTTGAGTGTGACAAGGGATAGGGGCAAGTGGGAGTCCATGATCACCTACGTCCTGAAGGGACATGGCACATAAAAAAGAAGAAGAAGAATATTAAGGAATAAAGTAAATATTTTTGTGTATAAACAACAAGATAATAAGAGAGATACCAAGAGGAAAAGTGTTGAGAGTGACAAGGGATAGGGGCAAGTGAAAGTCCATGATCACCTACGTCCTGAAGGGACATGGCACATAAAAAAGAAGAAGAAGAATATTAAGGAATAAAGTAAATATTTTTGTGTATAAACAACAAGATAATAAGAGAGATACCAAGAGGAAAAGTGTTGAGAGTGACAAGGGATAGGGGCAAGTGAAATTCCATGATCGCCTACGTCCTGAAGGGACATGGCACATAAAAAAGGAGAAGAAGAATATTAAGGAATAAAGTTAATATTTTTGTGTATAAACAACAAGATAATAAGAGAGATACCAAGAGGAAAAGTGTTGAGAGTGACAAGGGATAGGGGCAAGTGAAAGTCCATGATCACCTACGTCCTGAAGGGACATGGCACATAAAAAAGAAGAAGAAGAATATTAAGGAATAAAGTGAATATTTTTGTGTATAAACAACAAGATAATAAGAGAGATACCAAGAGGAAAAGTGTTGAGAGTGACAAGGGATAGGGGCAAGTGAAAGTCCATGATCACCTACGTCCTGAAGGGACATGGCACATAAAAAAGAAGAAGAAGAATATTAAGGAATAAAGTGAATATTTTTGTGTATAAACAACAAGATAATAAGAGAGATACCAAGAGGAAAAGTGTTGAGTGTGACAAGGGATAGGGGCAAGTGAAAGTCCATGATCGCCTACGTCCTGAAGGGACATGGCACATAAAAAAGGAGAAGAAGAATATTAAGGAATAAAGTTAATATTTTTGTGTAAATAAACAACAAGAATAATAGAGATACCAAGAGGAAAAGTGTTGAGAGTGACAAGGGATAGGGGCAAGTGAAAGTCCATGATCGCCTACGTCCTGAAGGGACATGTCACATAAAAAAGAAGAAGAAGAATATTAAGGAATAAAGTAAATATTTTTGTGTATAAACAACAAGATAATAAGAGAGATACCAAGAGGAAAAGTGTTGAGAGTGACAAGGGATAGGGGCAAGTGAAAGTCCATGATCACCTACGTCCTGAAGGGACATGGCACATAAAAAAGAAGAAGAAGAATATTAAGGAATAAAGTGAATATTTTTGTGTATAAACAACAAGATAATAAGAGAGATACCAAGAGGAAAAGTGTTGAGTGTGACAAGGGATAGGGGCAAGTGAAAGTCCATGATCGCCTACGTCCTGAAGGGACATGGCACATAAAAAAGAAGAAGAAGAATATTAAGGAATAAAGTAAATATTTTTGTGTATAAACAACAAGATAATAAGAGAGATACCAAGAGGAAAAGTGTTGAGAGTGACAAGGGATAGGGGCAAGTGAAAGTCCATGATCACCTACGTCCTGAAGGGACATGGCACATAAAAAAGAAGAAGAAGAATATTAAGGAATAAAGTGAATATTTTTGTGTATAAACAACAAGATAATAAGAGAGATACCAAGAGGAAAAGTGTTGAGTGTGACAAGGGATAGGGGCAAGTGAAAGTCCATGATCGCCTACGTCCTGAAGGGACATGGCACATATAAAAGGAGAAGAAGAATATTAAGGAATAAAGTTAATATTTTTGTGTGTATAAACAACAAGATAATAAGAGAGATACCAAGAGGAAAAGTGTTGAGTGTGACAAGGGATAGGGGCAAGTGAAAGTCCATGATCATACACGTCCTGAAGGGACATGGCACATAAAAAGGAGAAGAAGAATATTAAGGAATAAAGTTAATATTTTTGTGTATAAACAACAAGATAATAAGAGAGATACCAAGAGGAAAAGTGTTGAGAGTGACAAGGGATAGGGGCAAGTGAGAAAGTCCATGATCGCCTACGTCCTGAAGGGACATGGCACATAAAAAGAAGAAGAAGAATATTAAGGAATAAAGTAAATATTTTGTGTAAACAACAAGATAATAAGAGAGATACCAAGAGGAAAAGTGTTAGAGAGTGACAAGGGATAGGGGCAAGTGAAATTCCATGATCGCCTACGTCCTGAAGGGACATGGCACATAAAAAAGGGAAGAGAATATTAAGGAATAAAGTTAATATTTTTGTGTATAAACAACAAGATAATAAGAGAGATACCAAGAGGAAAAGTGTTGAGAGTGACAAGGGATAGGGGCAAGTGAAAGTCCATGATCGCCTACGTCCTGAAGGGACATGGCACATAAAGAAGAAGAAGAATGATGGGAATAAAGTAAATATTTTTGTGTATAAACAACAAGATAATAAGAGAGATACCAAAGGAAAAGTGTTGAGTGTGACAAGGGATAGGGGCAAGTGGGAGTCCATGATCACCTACGTCCTGAAGGGACATGGCACATAAAAAGAAGAAGAAGAATATTAAGGAATAAAGTAAATATTTTTTTGTGTATAAACAACAAGATAATAAGAGATACCAAGAGGAAAAGTGTTGAGAGTGACAAGGGATAGGGGCAAGTGAAAGTCCATGATCACCTACGTCCTGAAGGGACATGGCACATAAAAAGAAGAAAGAAGAATATTAAGGAATAAAGTAAATATTTTTGTGTATAAACAACAAGATAATAAGAGAGATACCAAGAGGAAAAGTGTTGAGAGTGACAAAGGGATAGGGGCAAGTGAAAGTCCATGATCGCCTACGTCCTGAAGGGACATGGCACATAAAAGAAGAAGAATATTAAGGAATAAAGTTAATATTTTTGTGTATAAACAACAAGATAATAAGAGAGATACCAAGAGGAAAAGTGTTGAGTGTGACAAGGGATAGGGGCAAGTGAAAGTCCATGATCGCCTATGTTCTGAAGGGACATGGCACATAAAAAAAGAAGAAAGAAGAATATTAAGGAATAAAGTAAATATTTTTGTGTATAAACAACAAGATAATAAGAGAGATACCAAGAGGAAAAGTGTTGAGAGTGACAAGGGATAGGGCAAGTGAAAGTCCATGATCACCTACGTCCTGAAGGGACATGGCACATAAAAAGAAGAAGAAGAATATTAAGGAATAAAGTAAATATTTTTGTGTATAAACAACAAGATAATAAGAGAGATACCAAGAGGAAAAGTGTTGAGTGTGACAAGGGATAGGGGCAAGTGAAAGTCCATGATCGCCTATGTTCTGAAGGGACATGGCACATAAAAAAGAAGAAGAAGAATATTAAGGAATAAAGTAAATATTTTTGTGTATAAACAACAAGATAATAAGAGAGATACCAAGAGGAAAAGTGTTGAGAGTGACAAGGGATAGGGGCAAGTGAAAGTCCATGATCGCCTATGTTCTGAAGGGACATGGCACATAAAAAGAAGAAGAAGAATATTAAGGAATAAAGTAAATATTTTTGTGTATAAACAACAAGATAATAAGAGAGATACCAAGAGGAAAAGTGTTGAGTGTGACAAGGGATAGGGGCAAGTGGGAGTCCATGATCGCCTACGTCCTGAAGGGACATGGCACATAAAGAAAGAAGAATATTAAGGAATAAAGTAAATATTTTTGTGTATAAACAACAAGATAATAAGAGATACCAAGAGGAAAAGTGTTGAGTGTGACAAGGGATAGAGGCAAGTGAAAGTCCATGATCGCCTACGTCCTGAAGGGACATGGCACATAAAAAAGAAGAAGAAGAATATTAAGGAATAAAGTAAATATTTTTGTGTATAAACAACAAGATAATAAGAGATACCAAGAGGAAAAGTGTTGAGTGTGACAAGGGATAGGGGCAAGTGAAAGTCCATGATCGCCTATGTTCTGAAGGGACATGGCATAAAAAAGGAGAAGAAGAATATTAAGGAATAAAGTAAATATTTTTGTGTATAAACAACAAGATAATAAGAGAGATACCAAGAGGAAAAGTGTTGAGAGTGACAGGGATAGGGGCAAGTGAAAGTCCATGATCACCTACGTCCTGAAGGGACATGGCACATAAAAAAGGAGAAGAAGAATATAAAGGAATAAAGTAAATATTTTTGTGTATAAACAACAAGATAATAAGAGAGATACCAAGAGGAAAAGTGTTGAGAGTGACAAGGGATAGGGGGGCAAGTGAAAGTCCATGATGATCACCTACGTCCTGAAGGGACATGGCACATAAAAAAGGAGAAGAAAGAATATTAAGGAATAAAGTAAATATTTTTGTGTATAAACAACAGGATAATAAGAGAGATACCAGAGGGAAAAGTGTTGAGAGTGACAAGGGATAGGGGCAAGTGAAAGTCCATGATCACCTACGTCCTGAAGGGACATGGCACATAAAAAAGGAGAAGAAAGAATATTAAGGAATAAAGTTAATATTTTTGTGTATAAACAACAAGATAATAAGAGATACCAAGAGGAAAAGTGTTGAGTGTGACAAGGGATAGGGGCAAGTGAAAGTCCATGATCGCCTATGTTCTGAAGGGACATGGCACATAAAAAAGAAGAAGAAGAATATTAAGGAATAAAGTAAATATTTTTGTGTATAAACAACAAGATAATAAGAGAGATACCAAGAGGAAAAGTGTTGAGAGTGACAAGGGATAGGGGCAAGTGAAAGTCCATGATCACCTACGTCCTGAAGGGACATGGCACATAAAAGGAGAAGAAAATATTAAGGAATAAAGTAAATATTTTTGTGTATAAACAGCAAGATAATAAGAGAGATACCAAGAGGAAAAGTGTTGAGTGTGACAAGGGATAGGGGCAAGTGAAAGTCCATGATCACCTACGTCCTGAAGGGACATGGCACATAAAAAAGAAGAAAGAAAGAATATTAAGGAATAAAGTAAATATTTTTGTGTATAAACAACAAGATAATAAGAGAGATACCAAGAGGAAAAGTGTTGAGAGTGACAAGGGATAGGGGCAAGTAGAAATCCATGATCACCTACGTCCTGAAGGGACATGGCACATAAAAAAAGGAGAAAGAAGAATATTAAGGAATAAAGTAAACATTTTTGTGTATAAACAACAAGATAATAAGAGAGATACCAAGAGGGAAAAGTGTTAGGGAGTGTGACAAGGGATAGGAGCAAGTGAAAGTCCATGATCACCTACGTCCTGAAGGGACATGGCACATAAAAAAGAAGAAGAAGAATATTAAGGAATAAAGTAAATATTTTTGTGTATAAACAACAAGATAATAAGAGAGATACCAAGAGGAAAAGTGTTGAGAGTGACAAGGGATAGGGCAAGTGAAAGTCCATGATCGCCTACGTCCTGAAGGGACATGGCACATAAAAAAGGAGAAGAAAGAATATTAAGGAATAAAGTTAATATTTTTGTGTATAAACAACAAGATAATAAGAGAGATACCAAGAGGAAAAGTGTTGAGTGTGACAAGGGATAGGGGCAAGTGGGAGTCCATGATCACCTACGTCCTGAAGGGACATGGCACATAAAAAAGGAGAAGAAGAATATTAAGGAATAAAGTAAATATTTTTGTGTATAAACAACAAGATAATAAGAGAGATACCAAGAGGAAAAGTGTTGAGTGTGACAAGGGATAGGGGCAAGTGAAAGTCCATGATCACCTACGTCCTGAAGGGACATAGCACATAAAAGAAGAATATTGGGAATAAAGTAAATATTTTTGTGTATAAACAACAAGATAATAAGAGAGATACCAAAGAGGAAAAGTGTTGAGAGTGACAAGGGATAGGGGCAAGTGAAAGTCCATGATCGCCTACGTCCTGAAGAGGACATGGCACATAAAAAAAGGAGAAGAAGAATATTAGGGAATAAAGTAAATATTTTTGTGTATAAACAACAAGATAATAAAGTAAGAGGAAAAGTGTTGAGAGTGACAAGGGATAGGGGCAAGTGGGAGTCCATGATCACCTACGTCCTGAAGGGACATGGCACATAAAAAAGAAGAAAGAATATTAAGGAATAAAGTAAATATTTTTGTGTATAAACAACAAGATATAAGAGAGATACCAAGAGGAAAAAGTGTTGAGAGTGACAAGGGATAGGGGCAAGTGAAAGTCCATGATCGCCTACGTCCTGAAGGGACATGGCACATAAAAAAAGGAGAAGAAGAATATTAAGGAATAAAGTTAATATTTTTTGTGTATAAACAACAAGATAATAAGAGAGATACCAAGGAAAAAGTGTTGAGTGTGACAAGGGATAGGGGCAAGTGGGAGTCCATGATCACCTACGTCCTGAAGGGACATGGCACATAAAAAGAAGAAGAAGAATATTAAAGAATAAAGTAAATATTTTGTGTATAAACAACAAGATAATAAGAGAGATACCAAGAGGAAAAGTGTTGAGAGTGACAAGGGATAGGGGCAAGTGAAAGTCCATGATCACCTACGTCCTGAAGGAACATAACATAAAAGAAGAAGAAGAATATTAAGAATAAAGTTAATATTTTGTGTATAAACAACAAAAAGATAATAAGAGAATACCAAGAGGAAAAGTGTTGAGAGTGACAAGGGATAGGGGCAAGTGAAAGTCCATGATCACCTACGTCCTGAAGGGACATGGCACATAAAAAGAAAGAAGAAGAATGATTAAGGAATAAAGTTAATATTTTTGTGTATAAACAAACAAGATAATAAGAGAGATACCAAGAGGGAAAGTGTTGAGAGTGACAAGGGATAGGGGCAGAGTGAAAGTCCATGATCGCCTACGTCCTGAAGGGACATGGCACATAAAAAAGAAGAAAGAATATTAAGGAATAAAGTTAATATTTTTGTGTATAAACAACAAGATAATAAGAGAGATACCAAGAGGAAAAGTGTTGAGAGTGACAAGGGATAGGGGCAAAGTGAAAGTCATGATCACCTACGTCCTGAAGGGACATGGCACATAAAAGAAAGAGAAGAATATTAAGGAATAA
The DNA here is from genome assembly GCA_037127315.1 of Ascarosepion bandense. Classification (NCBI taxonomy): domain Eukaryota; kingdom Metazoa; phylum Mollusca; class Cephalopoda; order Sepiida; family Sepiidae; genus Ascarosepion; species Ascarosepion bandense. Next base: position 2,747,640 of record JBBBDQ010001294.1, read on the forward strand.
AGTAAATATTTTTGTGTATAAACAACAAGATAATAAGAGAGATACAGAGGAAAAGTGTTGAGAGTGACAAGGGATAGAGACAAGTGAAAGTCCATGATCACCTACGTCCTGAAGGAACTATGGCACATAAAAAAAGGAGAAGAAGAATATTAAGGAATAAAGTAAATATTTTTGTGTATAAACAACAGAATAATAAGAGAATACCAAGAGGAAAAGTGTTAGTGTGACAAGGGATAGGGGCAAGTGAAAGTCCATGATCACCTACGTCCTGAAGGGACATGGCATAAAAAGAAGAAGAATATTAAGGAATAAAGTAATATTTTATTGTATAAACAACAAGATAATAAAAGAGAGATACCAAGAGGAAAAGTGTTGAAGAGTAATAAAGGATAGGGGCAAGTGAAAGTCCATGATCGCCTACGTCCTAGTGGCACATAAAGAAGAAGAATATTAAGGAATAAAGTTAATATTTTTGTGTATAAAACAACAAGATAATAAGAGAGATACCAAGAGGAAAAGTGTTGAGTGTGACAAGGGATAGGGGCAAGTGGGAGTCCATGATCACCTACGTCCTGAAGGGACATAGCCACACATAAAAAAGAAGAAGAAGAATATTAGAATAAAGTAAATATTTTTGTGTATAAACAACAAGATAATAAGAGAGATACCAAGAGGAAAAGTGTTGAGAGTGACAAGGGATAGGGGCAAGTGAGAAAGTCAGTCACCTACGTCCTGAAGGGACATGGCACATAAAAAAGAAGAAGAAGAATATTAAGGAATAAAATAAATATTTTTGTGTATAAACAACAAGATAATAAGAGAGATACCAAGAGGAAAAGTGTTGAGAGTGACAAGGGATAGGGGCAAGTGAAAGTCCATGATCGCCTACGTCCTGAAGGGACATGGCACATAAAAGGAGAAAAGAATATTAAGGAATAAAGTTAATATTTTTGTGTATAAACAACAAGATAATAAGAGGAGTACCAAGAGGAAAAGTGTTGAGTGTGACAGAGATAGGAGACGAAGTGGGAGTCCATGATCACCTACGTCCTGAAGGGACATGGCACATAAAAAAGAAGAAGAAGAATATTAAAGAATAAAGTAAATATTTTTGTGTATAAACAACAAGATAATAAGAGAGATACCAAGAGGAAAAGTGTTGAGAGTGACAAAGGGATAGGGGCAAGTGAAAGTCCATGATCACCTACGTCCTGAAGGGACATGGCACATAAAAAAGAAGAAGAAGAATATTAAGGAATAAAGTTAATATTTTTGTGTATAAACAACAAGATAATAAGAGATACCAAGAGGAAAAGTGTTGAGAGTGACAAGAGGATAGGGGCAAGTGAAAGTCCATGATCACCTACGTCCTGAAGGGACATGGCACATAAAAAAGAAGAAGAAGAATATTAAGGAATAAAGTTAATATTTTTGTGTATAAACAACAAGATAATAAGAGATACCAAGAGGAAAAGTGTTGAGAGTGACAAGGGATAGGGGCAAGTGAAAGTCCATGATCGCCTACGTCCTGAAGGGACATGGCACATAAAAAAGAAGAAGAAGAATATTAAGGAATAAAGTGAATATTTTTGTGTATAAACAACAAGATAATAAGAGAGATACCAAGAGGAAAAGTGTTGAGAGTGACAAGGGATAGGGGCAAGTGAAAGTCCATGATCACCTACGTCCTGAAGGGACATGGCACATAAAAAAGAAGAAGAAGAATATTAAGGAATAAAGTTAATATTTTTGTGTATAAACAACAAGATAATAAGAGAGATACCAAGAGGAAAAGTGTTGAGTGTGACAAGGGATAGGGGCAAGTGAAAGTCCATGATCACCTACGTCCTGAAGGGACATGGCACATAAAAAAGAAGAAGAAGAATATTAAGGAATAAAGTTAATATTTTTGTGTATAAACAACAAGATAATAAGAGAGATACCAAGAGGAAAAGTGTTGAGTGTGACAAGGGATAGGGGCAAGTGAAAGTCCATGATCGCCTACGTCCTGAAGGGACATGGCACATAAAAAAGAAGAAGAAGAATATTAAGGAATAAAGTTAATATTTTTGTGTATAAACAACAAGATAATAAGAGAGATACCAAGAGGAAAAGTGTTGAGAGTGACAAGGGATAGGGGCAAGTGAAAGTCCATGATCACCTACGTCCTGAAGGGACATGGCACATAAAAAAGAAGAAGAAGAATATTAAGGAATAAAGTTAATATTTTTGTGTATAAACAACAAGATAATAAGAGAGATACCAAGAGGAAAAGTGTTGAGAGTGACAAGGGATAGGGGCAAGTGAAAGTCCATGATCGCCTACGTCCTGAAGGGACATGGCACATAAAAAAGAAGAAGAAGAATATTAAGGAATAAAGTTAATATTTTTGTGTATAAACAACAAGATAATAAGAGAGATACCAAGAGGAAAAGTGTTGAGAGTGACAAGGGATAGGGGCAAGTGAAAGTCCATGATCACCTACGTCCTGAAGGGACATGGCACATAAAAAAGAAGAAGAAGAATATTAAGGAATAAAGTTAATATTTTTGTGTATAAACAACAAGATAATAAGAGAGATACCAAGAGGAAAAGTGTTGAGAGTGACAAGGGATAGGGGCAAGTGAAAGTCCATGATCGCCTACGTCCTGAAGGGACATGGCACATAAAAAAGAAGAAGAAGAATATTAAGGAATAAAGTTAATATTTTTGTGTATAAACAACAAGATAATAAGAGAGATACCAAGAGGAAAAGTGTTGAGAGTGACAAGGGATAGGGGCAAGTGAAAGTCCATGATCGCCTACGTCCTGAAGGGACATGGCACATAAAAAAGAAGAAGAAGAATATTAAGGAATAAAGTTAATATTTTTGTGTATAAACAACAAGATAATAAGAGAGATACCACGAGGAAAAGTGTTGAGAGTGACAAGGGATAGGGGCAAGTGAAAGTCCATGATCACCTACGTCCTGAAGGGACATGGCACATAAAAAAGAAGAAGAAGAATATTAAGGAATAAAGTAAATATTTTTGTGTATAAACAACAAGATAATAAGAGAGATACCAAGAGGAAAAGTGTTGAGAGTGACAAGGGATAGGGGCAAGTGAAATTCCATGATCGCCTACGTCCTGAAGGGACATGGCACATAAAAAAGGAGAAGAAGAATATTAAGGAATAAAGTTAATATTTTTGTGTATAAACAACAAGATAATAAGAGAGATACCAAGAGGAAAAGTGTTGAGAGTGACAAGGGATAGGGGCAAGTGAAAGTCCATGATCACCTACGTCCTGAAGGGACATGGCACATAAAAAAGAAGAAGAAGAATATTAAGGAATAAAGTAAATATTTTTGTGTATAAACAACAAGATAATAAGAGAGATACCAAGAGGAAAAGTGTTGAGTGTGACAAGGGATAGGGGCAAGTGAAAGTCCATGATCGCCTACGTCCTGAAGTGACATGGCACATAAAAAAGAAGAAGAAGAATATTAAGGAATAAAGTAAATATTTTTGTGTATAAACAACAAGATAATAAGAGAGATACCAAGAGGAAAAGTGTTGAGTGTGACAAGGGATAGGGGCAAGTGAAAGTCCATGATCGCCTACGTCCTGAAGTGACATGGCACATAAAAAAGAAGAAGAAGAATATTAAGGAATAAAGTAAATATTTTTGTGTATAAACAACAAGATAATAAGAGAGATACCAAGAGGAAAAGTGTTGAGTGTGACAAGGGATAGGGGCAAGTGAAAGTCCATGATCGCCTACGTCCTGAAGGGACAGGGCACATAAAGAAAAAGAAGAATATTAAAGAATAAAATAAACATTTTTGTGTATAAATAACAAAATACCAATACTGAGAGCAACATGAGACAGCTTATGTCCCAAAGGGTCACGACACATAAAGAAGAATAATTAAGACAATGATTTTTATTGTTGGCATTTTGCAAGAATGTAAAACCAGCAAAATTGTTCTATGCGATTATATCATTTTCATTATCATCATTGGAATTTTATACATTTCTGTGATGATTCTAATCACCAGTTCAGAAATATGAAAACCTGTAGTGAATTAAAAGTCAACTACAGGAAATGTAAAACAAACCTAACACTTCATCTTTCAGTATTTGAAAACTTTTCTCTTGTAACACTATTAGTTTTCACATTCAGCATAGTCTCTCTATTTCACCCACTTGGTTTTTTTCTCAAAGTGCAGCATTAACGTTAATTATCTAGAATTAATTGGTTTATTTGGTTTTATGCTTTCTTTTTAATACTTGACATTTTTAATTCCAATTGTTACTCATTTTTCAATTTCTCAACCCCTCATGTAATTCTTGGTGCACGCAGTAATATCTACAGGTGCAAATTGAATTCTCTTGAATTAAAAGCTGAAATTTTACCTACTCCAACCATTAACTGTACAAACACTTTTTTGTGTCAAAATAGGAAGTAATGGCTCTCCACAACGTCCCACCCTTTGTTGTTCTTAGTAATTTCCTCCTGTTTCTGAATTCTGTTCAATTAAAAGTTGAAATTTTACCTGTTCCAGTCATTAGGTGTGCAAACGTTTTTTTGTGCCAAGGTAGGAAGTCATGACTCTCCACAACTTCCTGTCTTTATTTGTTCTCAGTAATTCTCTCCTGTTTCTGAATTCTATTTTGAAAGTTGAAATTTTATCTACTCCAGTTATTAGCTGTATAAACACCTCTCTATTCCAAAATAGGAAATCATGGTTCTCCATAACTTCCTGCCTTTGTGGTGCTCCATAATTCTTTCCTGTTTCTGTTTTGCATATTTTTATACAAACTAATTAAATTATTCACTATTTTCTTCTTGTCTTGTAAGTGCTAAATTTTCTAGGCTCACTTTCCTCATTGGTTTCAAAGAATTTGACCTGTCACTTTCTGATTATTAATATGAGTTTTCATGTTGTCTCATTTTCCTTAAAACTTCTTTGTTGTTCAGATGTTCTGCCCATATATTCTCAGCATTATTCTGTAGAACCACATAACTATCACTTCAAATTTCTTCTTTATCTGTGAATAGACAGACTAGCATCCCATTCCATATAAGACTTCAGATATTATGTAGCAGTTAAGCACTCTTCTGTTTTTTGTTTCTCATGATATCTTTCTTTAGAGAGAGTTATAAGTAATTTTCATTTGATAGCAGGTGATGAAAAATGGGTTGCATACAACAATGTTCAACACAAAAGGCAGTGGACTGATCAATCTCGATAACTAATGCAAAAGCATTCCATGGAAGAAAGGTGATGTTGTGAGACCATTGGTATATTATAAATTTAATGTTCTTAAAATGGAATCAAATGCATTTATACATTTAGCAGTTGCAATCAAATGCATTTATACATTTAGCAGTTGCAATGTGTCCATAAAAGTTTGGCCAAAAAGCACCCTTTTTTTGTCGGCAGGGAAAATTTAATTCCCCATAATGATAATGCAAGGTAAGAATAACACTGAAAAAAAGTTTGGAACTTGGCTGGTCTGTTCTATCCAACTTGCCATATTCACATTGTACCAACCAATTCTTACCTTTTTTTTATTGCTGCAAAGGTTTTTGATTGGCAAAACATTCACTAATAAAAACCGGGTTCAAGAATTTGTCAGAAATTTTTACATAAAAAACTGTGGAATTTTACTCAAAAAGTATCAGAGTTCTGCCTGATAAATGACAAAAAAGCATTGAAAATAATGGTGAATATCAGTCAGTCAGTTAAGTACCATAAGTGATACACACTTGGGTGATCATGTCTCAAAATAGACATTACTGACTAAGTAAAAGTTTATTTCCTACAGTAGATGGTCATTACTTTCTGCAATAGACTGGTTGCTAGCCAAGGCTATAGAACCCAAATTGTCTTGTTATTTAACCAATAGCTGGTGGGAAGAGACAGATTAATACATTTCCCAAGGGTAATTGGATGTAAGTGAACAGATTGGGTTCTATAACCATGGTTGGCAACCAGTCTAGAGCAGAAAGTAATGGAAACCTACTGCAGGAAAATCTTCTGCTCAGTCAGTCACAGATTAAAAAAGACCTGACCCCCCACCAAGTGCGTATCACTTATGGCACATGACTGACTGAATTAAATATGATAAATCTCTCTTAAGTGGGGTCAACCAATGTGCAGAATTCTCAAAGAGGCTAGTTGAAGATGATTTTTTCTCCTTCCACATATGGATTAAACAGCAGGACAGATTGGGTTCTGTAGACTTGGTTGGAAACCAGTCTACTGTAGAAAATAATGGCACCTTACTGCAGGAAAATTTTCTGCCCATTCAGTCATCTCTCTTTCAAGACATGATTGCCCAAGAATGTATCACACATGGCACTTGATTGACTGACTGAAATATGAAAACATTTCTCTTAAGAAGAATCAACCAATAGGCAGAATTCTTGAGGAGGTCAATACAAGATGGTCAAGGATGTCTTAAAAGTAAACCTCAAAGTTAGCAGCATTCTCACTGGTTAGAACTAATTTTTTCAGTATGACTAAAGACCTGTGACACTAGTTTGAGGTGCTTCAAATGCTACTAAATCAGTCAGCTTCAAGCATACCAAACTGACTGATACTACCAATTCCCAAGTGACAACTTCATCTGCCTGGATTACCATCATCAATGTCACTCAGAGACAGGATTAGTCAGATACCATCGCAGTCTTTTAGCTAACATCATCTGGGAATTAAGAATAGAGAAACAAATAATACATAGGATCTGCTGACTCATTTTATCACCATTATCAGCTTTTATTAAGTGAATAAAAACATAATAATAGAAAAGTTTTATTAGAAATTCTTTAGTGGAAAATTTCTTCATAGGATACGGTCTCCTTTGGAAGACAAAACTTCATCTTTTTAATTAATTCTCATTTTAGACATGCTGGTTTGATGATGACTGTCATAATGTATAAAGAAAAATGCTTGCAAATTGGAAGAAAGAGAACCTGATAATCTGGCAATCCATCAAATAATCTTGAATCCACATATAATCCATGAAGATGAAGCAATGATTTAAAGTTAATATTCAAATTTGAGACAGTAGATATTGACTAATGATTTCCAACTACATCAGCCTGTCATTCAAAATAAATGATCTGGCAGATATTCTCACTCAGTTAAGTGCCATACATGATACACACTTGGGTGATCATGTCTTGAAAGAGACATGACTGACTGGGCAAAAAATTATCCCACAGTAAATTGTCATTACTTTCTGCGGTGGATTGGTTGCCAACCAAGGCTATAGAACCCAATCTCTCCTGTTATTTAATCCATAACTTGAGGGAAGAGATGGATTAATACCTTTCCCAAGGATATTTGCACATAAGTGAATGCAAGGAATTCAACTGGAATTCGAACTTGGCTCCCCGATTTCTCATTCTGAGCCGATATCCACTGCACCACAACACACATCCTGCGGCAGACAATCTACTAATTCTAAATCCACGATAACTCAAACAGATAGAGGAAGGGTTTAATTTTAATATTCCACTTTGCTAATTTTTTTTTTTTTTTAATCATCTCACCCCAAGCAAGGCATTCCACTGCCACTATTGCGCATGGAGCTACATAGGGGAAGGTAAAGAGAAGGAGCGGTTAGACATAGGGAATGTCAGGAGGAAGGTGACAGATGAGTAAGGATACCGAGGATGAGGGTTGGGCAGATGGGAAGAGTGTTTGATAGAATGGGAGCAGGTTAGTGTGTTAGGAGGTGTCTATTGACCTTACATTTAAACTCCTGGAGATTGTAGCCATTGGGGAAGCAATCGTTTGGAAGAGAATTCTACAGTCGGGAAGTGCGAGGAAAGAAACTGTTGGAGTGGAAGTTACGGCTGCATTTTATCGGTTTCACTGGGTGGGATCTAGTTGCTAATCTAGTATCTCGTTCAAATTCGTATTTAGGGGGCACCAGTGATCTAAGTTCATCGGAGCAGAAGCCATGAAAGTATTTATAGAAGAAACACAGGGAAGCCACGTCGCGCCAGTGGGAGAGAGACTGCAGGCGGTCTGCCAAGACGGTATCTATCACATTACAGACCCTCCTCTGAACCTTATCGAGAAGCCAGAGGAGAACAGCAGGAGCACCCGACCAGATATGGCAGCAGTATTCAATGCACGGGTGGATGGTAGATTTCTAAATGTGCAGGATAGATTTAGACGGAAAAAACTTCCGGGCCCTACACAAAGAACCGACTTTCATAGCAGTGGATTTAGCAATGGATTCGATATAGTCATTCAAGGATGGTGTAGTGGAACACCCTTCTGTCTCCAGGCTTTTCAGCCAACTTTAATCTTCAAAAACTAAAACTTGACTAATAATTTCAAATTTAGAATCAAAATTCTGGATATAAACATCAACTGTAGTTTCATTAGCTATTTTATCCATGACGAATGTCTGCTTTGAAGTTGCTCACATGGTTTTTATCTTTTTTTAATTGATATCACCTCATGCAAGGTAGTAAAGCCACTAAGACACAAGGGGTTTCAGGGTGTGGAAGAATTAGGAACAGAAATATTAATGAATGTGAAGAGGAAGTAGTAATAAAGAGGACATTAGTTAGCATTAGATTGTAGCCTTCGGGGAAGAAAATATACGAAAGGGAATTCCACAGGTAGGATGTGTGAGAAAAGAAGCTGCTAGAGTAGAAATTGCAGTATCATTTTATCAGTTTCAGAGTAAATTCATACATAGGTGGCACCAGTGAAATAAATTCATTGGAGCAGAATGCATCTAAGTTTTTGAAGATTAAAGTTGGCTGAAAAGTCTGGAGACAGAAGGGTGTTCCACAAGCGAGATGTGCAAGAAAAAAATCTGCTAGCATAGGATTTACGACTTCATCTAACTACCTCAACTGTAAATTGTTGAGATTTCATCCCCAGTCTAGTACTGCTCTTAAATTCAAAACATCTATGTACCATAGTGAAGAGCTCATCTGAACAGTTAAACCTCAAAGCATTTACAAAAGTATTTATAGAAAAGGCACAAAGAGGCAAGCTTATGATGGTAGGAAAGTAACTGAAGCTAAGTTGCCAGGTCATGACTGATAGTTTGCTGATTCTTTTTTGGATTTTCTCAAGGAGCTCAAGGTAAATAGCAGTAGCACCAGACCATATGGGACAGCAATATTATAATTATGGTAGATTTATAGATATGAGTGAATATATAGATCAGAATCTGACAAGACGCATAGAATAAGTAAAGAACAAGTAGGAAAAAACTGGCTTTAACAAGCTTCTTCAGAAATTTATTAAAGATGAATGATTTAAACATCTAAAAGACAGTATGTTGATTGAGGTATGGTTTCATTGGTCAGATACATGTCAGATGTGACAAACAATGGATGAATATTAAATGTAGAAGCAAAAAACTTGTGTCTGTTTAAATATGTGTGCCAAAGACTAATACTCATTCATTGCTTTATCACCTGTGGCACATATAAGACTAATACTCATTCATTGCTTTATCACCTGTGGCACAAATAAGACTAATACTCATTCATTGCTTTATCACCTGTGGCACATATAAGACTAATACTCATTCATTGCTTTATCACCTGTGGCACATATAAGACTAATACTCATTCATTGCTTTATCACCTGTGGCACATATAAGACTAATACTCATTCATTGCTTTATCACCTGTGGCACATATAAGACTAATACTCATTCATTGCTTTATCACCTGTGGCACATATAAGACTAATACTCATTCATTGCTTTATCACCTGTGGCACATATAAGACTAATACTCATTCATTGCTTTATCACCTGTGGCACATATAAGACTAATACTCATTCATTGCTTTATCACCTGTGGCACATATAAGACTAATACTCATTCATTGCTTTATCACCTGTGGCACATATAAGACTAATACTCATTCATTGCTTTATCACCTGTGGCACATATAAGACTAATACTCATTCATTGCTTTATCACCTGTGGCACATATAAGACTAATACTCATTCATTGCTTTATCACCTGTGGCACATATAAGACTAATACTCATTCATTGCTTTATCACCTGTGGCACATATAAGACTAATACTCATTCATTGCTTTATCACCTGTGGCACATATAAGACTAATACTCATTCATTGCTTTATCACCTGTGGCACATATAAGACTAATACTCATTCATTGCTTTATCACCTGTGGCACATATAAGACTAATACTCATTCATTGCTTTATCACCTGTGGCACATATAAGACTAATACTCATTCATTGCTTTATCACCTGTGGCACATATAAGACTAATACTCATTCATTGCTTTATCACCTGTGGCACATATAAGACTAATACTCATTCATTGCTTTATCACCTGTGGCACATATCTGACCAATGAAACCAGACTTCAATCAATACACTGTCTTTTAAATTTTAAATCATTCATCTTTAAAGAATCTCTGAAGAAGCTTGTTGAAGAGAAATATGTTAGATTAAAGACACTTTTTTCTTACTTCTTCTTTACTTATTATATTCACTGTTTTTTTAATCATTTCACCCCAAGCAAGACAGTTTTACTGCCTGTTTCACAGGGGGTTACATAGAGGGAAAGTGATGAGAAAGAGGAGTAAGTTATAGGGGGTATCAGGAAGAGGGTGATAGAAGGATGAGAATACTGGTGTGATGGAGGTGGGGTGGATGGAGAAAAGAGCTTGAGAGAAAGGATGTGAGTCAAGGAGATGGGAGATGACTATTGACCTTACATTTAAATTCTTTGAGATTGTAGCCTTCGGGGAAGAAAATATACGAAAGGGAATTCCACAGGTAGGAAGTGTGAAAAAAGAAGCTGCTAGAGTAGAAATTGCAGTAACATTTTATCAGTTTCAGAGTAAATTCATACATAGGTGGCACCAGTGAGATAAGTTCATTGGAGCAGAAGCCATGAAAGTATTTGTAGAAGTGACACAGGGAAGCCACATCATAAATTATGTGAAAAGTTCAAGTGATAGACAAGACCATTGATCAATTCACAGATGATATCAGGATTGGACAGGAAGAAATGAATTAGAGCCATGGATTAGAGAAATGAATGAAATTAGGGGGTCAAGGTGAGTTCATTTGAGGATGATCAGATAGATAACATTTTATAGATTTTAATAGTATTTTGATTTTGTAATCATGAGCTAATCATTTATAATTGTAGATTTCTTTCTGGCTTATCAGGTAACTAGTGGATAGTAAAATCTACCCTAGGGCCTTCCTAAATCCAACTATTGGGTTATATGACATAGAGTAATTTCAAGAGAATTTTTTAGGTGTGGGGGTTATATTTTATATAGTAAAAAATAACATGAAAAATTACTTAAATAATAGTATCTCCATCATAGCAAGTATGTAAGAATTATGATGAAAGGAATTCAGCATCTTGAAGAATATTATATTATTTATTTACTTTTAGGCTTTTTTACTTTTATTTTTATGTGGATATGATCTACATAAATGGGTGCATCACTTCACTTAAAGATTTCAAGTTGTCATAAAATAATGTTACTTCTAAAATATTTGCACTATTAGGAAATAAATAAATTTTAAAAAAATCTCAGATTAAAGAAAAGGAAGTTTTCAATTTCAAACAATGAAGATATATCAGCAACTTCAGGAGATAAATACTGGAAAATTTCATATTTAAAAAAAAAGATAAAAACAGATTTTCCTCTCTTTGTTAATTGAAAAAGAACTCTTCATCGGAAAAGAAGGATTTAAAAAATTATTTCTTAAAAGAGAAGGAAACAAGAATAATAAAGAAAATGATGAGAAAGTTTGTGTTTTGACAACACTGACATATGACCTTATTTACCTTGATAATATGTATTAAAAATGATAAATATAAAGTAAAATGTTTGCATTTTAATAAGTTATTGTCAGTAAGAATGTGCATAACTCCAAAACTATAAAATAATGAAAATGAACGAATAATTTTTTTGAAAAATCTAAAAGAAAAAGATTTTGTATTTTTTTATTGTGCCCTCCCTGCCCAAAAATAAAAACAATGAAGAATAAAAATAATTTTTTTCTTAAATGGGAGATAAAATAAAAAAAATCCTGCCACAGAAGAAAACATTTAAAATGACTGCTAAAAAATGACACACTCTTAATTTTAAAAAATGGAGATAAAAAACAAACAGCTGAGAAAGAACACAAAACAGAAACTGTGGGTTTTAGTTGGAAGAAAAAGAAGGAAAAATAAAACAAGACAAAAATTAACCAGAACTTACGTATAATGTTGAATCTTTTAAAATCTCTGGTGTGATGAGACAGCCTGCATCCCGTAGTAAGATTCACAAATGACTGATGATGTTACTTTGAAGAGACAGCAGAACACTCAGTCCTTGCAAGTTTATGGATCAGATTGTGGGGTGTTGGCAGGCAGAAGTGCATACTGACATGTGTTTCATGAATACACATACGGGTTTCTGCATGCATACATGTTGCTCTGTGTATTTGTACAAAATAATGTGTACGCTGATTGAACAAGAACTTGTGCACTATATATGTACATGCATGTGTATAATTTTCTGTCAATTTCAATCTGCATATAGAAAGAAATTGTGCATGTTCACATCAACACATATCCACACATATGTACTCACGTATACAGAAAGATGTGAATTTATAATTTAATGCTATATTAATGTTTGTAAATATGTAAGCATAAAATTATTTTTTGCATTCAATCATGGTGTACTTGTTAGCATATGCAGGGTGTGATGGTTAAATTGTCTCCATCTTATATTTTTACTTTTGCACATGCACGTTGCTTATTATTGATCTTGCTAACTGCAACCTATAGTAGGATCAGTTGGGCACCATCTGCAAGAAAAAGAGCATCATGATACAATTCACTCTGGCAAAAATTTGGAAACAGCATGATGCATTTGCACCAAAAGCTTCAATACAAATATTTCAAATTGCTTGGGTGTCGAACTGAGGACAATGCAAAGGATTTGGAAAGAATTGGATGAGTCTAGTAATGATTATGACAATACAACTGCCCGGAAAACTCACCCTGATTGTTCTGTTAAGAAAAGAACTCTCAAATTTGTTTGTGAGAACCTAAGACACAACACTGAGGCCTACCTTCAGAAATTAGTGCCACCCTGAATCAAGAAAGTGGTTGCTGGAAGCAAAAGCATGCAGCACCATGTCACACAAACATGAGAACCTAGTTATGGCTGTCATATGGTTTACACAACCACATCAATCCTTACATCTGGCCACCTAATTCCCCATACTGCAACCTACTTGATTATTACATGTAGAGCACATTTGAGCGAGAGACCAACAAAACTCCTTGTAACACCCGACAAATTGAAAGCACAGATCCCGAAGCTGTCTGAAAGCCATGGCTGAAGTCAATGGTGCTTTTATTGAATAAATTTATTCTTTAGTATTTCAAAACATTTTTGTGTAAATTTGGTGAATATATCTTAAATTGAGATGTTAGTGCTATTTTCATTTTTACATAATTTAGATAGCAATTTAACCCTTGCACTTGTACATGTTTGTCTATACTCGTATGTATAAGGTAAAATATATATTTATGCAATTCTAAAAATCCATATTAAAGTATTGTTAAAACACATATGTATGCTATCTTATACATAGATACATAAGTGAATAATAATCTACAGACTATTCATCTCTCTCCTTATATATGTATATACATGTGTGTGTATGTGTTTTTTTTTTTTTTTTGGTTTTTGTTTTTAATCATTTCACCCCAATCAAGGCAGAACTGCCACTAGTGCACAGAGGGTTACATAAGATGTGAGTGATGAGAAAGTTACAGGGGAGTCAGAGAATGATTAAGAAAAAATGAGAATACAGGTGTGAAGAGGGCTGTATGAGAATACAGTGGAAAGGAAGAATAACATGATACAAGGTTTTGTCATTGAAAGGATGAGTCAAGAAGATAAGAGATGGCAGTTGACTTTGCATTTAAATTCTTGGAGATTGTAGCTTTCAGGAAAGCAAGTATACGGAAGGGAATTCTACAGGCAGGAAGTGTGAGCAAAGAAGATGATAGAGTAGAAGTATGCATGTGTGATGTGATTTGGTGTTAGTTTTTATTGGTCACATATGTGTCACATTTATTGGTCACATATGTGTCACATTTATTGGTCACATATGTGTCACATTCATTGGTCACATATGTGTCACATTCATTGGTCACATATGTGTCACATTTATTGGTCACATATGTGTCACATTTATTGGTCACATACGTGTCACATTTATTGGTCACATATGTGTCACATTTATTGGTCACATATGTGTCACATTTATTGGTCACATATGTGTCACATTTATTGGTCACATATGTGTCACATTTATTGGTCACATATGTGTCACATTTATTGGTCACATATGTGTCACATTCATTGGTCACATATGTGTCACATTTATTGGTCACATATGTGTCACATTTATTGGTCACATATGTGTCACATTCATTGGTCACATATGTGTCACATTTATTGGTCACATATGTGTCACATGTATTAAAGCTGTAGATAATTTTTAAATGTATGTGTGTGTAATATTTTGGATGGTTTCCTGTTTAGGATTAGATTTTCTGTTCATTTTAAGATTTTTATGTTCTCTGCAATCTTGATCTCTTCAAGTCTAGAGTTAATTGTTATCTTTCCTGCATGGCCACATGAACTTCACTTCTTGCCTTTTCTCACATACCACACTCCACAGTAACTTCTTAACTATGGGCTCTTGGGCTTTTTACTAAATCCATGGTATTATCCCTGTCCTAAACATAATAGCCCAGGAGACTCAAATCAGCAGAGCTAGGAGGCCGCATGTTGAGAGTGATATCATAAAAATTTACAGATCAAAAATCTCTCTTGCACATTTATAAATCTACAATTTGTCTATGCAGTGAGAACTGTTGCCATATCTGGTTGGGTACTCCTGCTATTCATCTCAGGGTTTTCTACAAAATCTAAAAGAATGATCTGCTATATAATCGATCCCAATTTAACAGCTTGACTTCAGTACACTTTCTCACCATCAGGATGTAGCTTCCTCTGTATTTTCTACAAATATTTCACAGCTTCTTTCCTTGATGACTCAACCACATACATTTACTCAGGCTACTAGATTGGTATCTAGGTCCCACTTTTTTACTGTGAAAACTAAGAAATATAACCACCACTTCTACTCTGTCAGCTTCTTTTCTTGTACTTCCAGCCCAGGGAACTCCCTTCTGTATACTTGCTTCTTTTATAACTACAATCTCCAAAAGTTTAAATGCAATGTCAATTGCAATCTTTTGTCTCCTTGACAATTTTATTTTTTCTTTAACATTCCTTGTATCCTGTTCTTTTTGCCTTTCCATTTTCCTTTACTGTAACCCTCTACACACTACTATCTTGTTTGCAGTGAAATGATTATTAAAAAAAAGTGAAAGATATACATCCAGTTTTCTCTGTGCTATTCCATCAATCTAGAGGCAGACTAGCATGTACAGCAACTCTATAGGGATATTGGTATTGAACCTCAGGAAGAAGTTGAGTAAAATGAAATGGCCTTCATTGTAGCTGATATTAACGATGTTCACTATTAGGGATGTTTTATTGCAGCAGTTCACTTTCAAATCTTCAGTGAATTCTGGAAACATGCTTATGATATCTGAGCACTTAGAATATCTTTTTCTCTTGGTTATAGATTTTGGCTTGAATTTTCCAGTTCACCCACATCCTTGTACATGAAAGATCTTTCTCATTTTGAATAACCGAGCTATTAGCAACTAGATCCCACCCTTTTACAGTGAAACCGATAAAATGCAGCCGTAACTTCTACTCCAACAGTTTCTTTCCTCGCACTTCCCGACTGTGGAATTCTCTTCCAAACGATTGCTTCCCCGACGGCTACAATCTCCAGGAGTTTAAATGTAAGGTCAATAGACACCTCCTAACACACTAACCTGTTCCCATTCTATCAAGCACTCTTCCCATCTGCCCGACCCTCATCCTCGGTATCCTTACTCATCTGTCACCTTTCTCCTGACATTCCCTATGTCTATCCACTCCTTCTCTTTACCTTCCCCTATGTAGCCCCATGCGCAATAGTGACAGTGGAATGCCTTGCTTGGGGTGAGATGATTTAAAAAAAAAAAAAAAAAATTTTAGAATTGCTGTGATTAGTGGCTATTAATATAAGTATAGTGAGCCTTTTCATTTCGTTTGACAGATTGGAAGCTGCTATGTTAATGACCTTGATAAGCAATCCCCTAATACGAAAATGTTTAGAGAGTGCCTTGATTGTCAGGTCATTTACAATAA
This sequence comes from Ascarosepion bandense, assembly GCA_037127315.1. Lineage (NCBI taxonomy): Eukaryota > Metazoa > Mollusca > Cephalopoda > Sepiida > Sepiidae > Ascarosepion > Ascarosepion bandense. The sequence continues at coordinate 2,763,970 of JBBBDQ010001294.1, forward strand.
ATTTTCACCCAGTCTATTACAACATTTCACCATTCCTGGCAGATCTTCTATTAGTGTGGAATGTATACTAACAAAAGAGAGAGAAAGAAAAAGAAAAGGAATTTAAAGGAAATTGGATAGGTTCCCCCTCTCTCTATATATATGTATATTATAAAATTGTGAAATAAAAGTTGTCTTGAATGGCTACTCTTCTAGATCTTTTTGCATTTATGTGAATGTCCCCAAGAGCTCTCTCCTTGGACCTACTTGTTCTTAATTTTCATCAACAATCTTCCTGACATTATCAATTCTCCACTCACTGTCTATGTTGCTGACACAACTATTTGCTTCTGTCTTAATGTTAAATTTGATCAATTTGATAAGGTCAAATTGGCAGCTTATCACTTAACTGGGCCAAGCAATGGCTTGTTTTTCTTAGAGAATATATTACATTCTGTCATCATGGTTGATACTAAATTCCAGGAACTGAGACATTACACATTCTCAGGTCAAAGATTTCTACTGACATGAAAAGTCATATTGAATCAACTGTTCGGTCTGCTGCTAAGAAATTTGTTTGCTCTGTTGTGTTATTTTTCTCTCCAGAATCTACATCCCAGTTAAAAAAAAAATGTTGAATTTCATACTATTTTTAGTATTTATTGCCAAGTAGATAATTCTAAATGAAAATAGAATGTTTTTTTTTTGTTATTATTCAGTCAGTTAAGTGCCATACGTGAAACACACTTGGGCAATCATGTCTCAAAAGAGACATGACTGACTGGGCAGAAGATTATCCCGCAGTAGGTGGCCACTGCTTTCTGCGGTAGATTGGTAGCCAGCCAAGGCTATAGAACCCAATCTGTCCTGTTATTTAATCTTTAACTGGAAGGAAGAGATGGATTAATACCTTTCCCAAGGGTATTTGCGCAGAAGTGAATGCAATGAATTCAACTGGAATTCGAACTCGACTCCCCGATTTCTCATTCCGAGCGGATATCCACTGCACCACAATGCACTTTGTTATTATTACTTTGCAAAATTTTACAAGGCAGCCAGGAAGCCTTTGCTTCAGCCATTCAATAGCAATGGGGAAGAGAGCACAAAAACTGGACACCAGAACAGTTTGATGCACAAGTTATTGTGCAGTATTAGCAAAAGAACCATTCTATTTTCAATTAGAATTATCCACTTGGCAATAAAAACTAAAAATAGTATGAAATACATAATTTTTTTCAAAAAACTGGAGTGGCCTAATAATTATGGCCTGTAATGTATATATATATATATATATATATATATATATATATATATATATTTGAATAAATTCTTAACCTGACAACATTTTATAATAGCAAGAAAAAAAATAAAGGTTAGATGGTATTTTATTAAGAACTCAAAGAACAACCGATTTTGCCCAGATCTTTATTTCTGGGTTTTTTATAAGTGTAAAAGGTGAAATGGGAATTATGATGTGAGGGGGAAAATGGCTGATATATACATATATATATATATATCAGCCATATACTCATGTCATATATATATATATATATCATAGGCCTCTGTTGGTCAGTGTTGACCATAGGTAGCATCTTAGTTGTCAGCTTAGCTGGAGCATCATTGTCTGTGACTGGAAAAGCTGATGTGGGAGTGACAGTCTTTGTTGCAGAGGCTGCATTTATGTTCTGTTTCTGGTCTGTCAGAGCTGTCACTTTGCTTTCTGTGAACCCGCCTCTCCATGGTGGCTTGTGTCAGCTGCTCCTCCCCCGATTTGAGTTATTTGGCCAGGGTTTCTCTCCACTTGGACCTGTGGATTGTTACGGTCTCCCATGAATCCGTGTTGATGACCACAGTTATCATTTCGCATTTAATGATGTCACGATACCAAAGCTGTAGCTGTCCAGTGAGTCTTCTTCCAGAGGCTAGTTCTTCATACAGATGGTCTTTTAAGATGCAGCCATCTGGCATGTGGTAGCCAGCAAAGTATGCAGCATTTAAGGAGTGTGATCATGGAGGGCAGACTCGCTTGATACACAACCACAGTGCTGGACACCTTATCTTGCCATGATATTTCCAGTATATGGCGGATACTTCTTATATGGAAGGTATTCAGACACCACTCCTGCCTAGCATATGTGGTCCATGTCTCACGGTCATATCACAGTGTGTTGATGACATAGGCATTTTGCACTGCCACCTTTGTCTTCACTGTCAGTTTAGAGTTGGTTCAAACATGTATTGCAAGGTGCACAAGGGCTGTGGCTGCCCTCCCAATTCTTTTGTTGGGCTCTATGTCCATAGAGAGATTGTCAATGATAGTGGAGCCAAGGTAGGTAAACTGATGGACTGAATCCAGCTCATAGTTATTGATGGTGATGACCAGTGTTGCAGCAGTACCTTGGCCCAGGACATTTGTATTTTGCAGGCTAATAGTTTGCCCAAAATCTCTGCAGGCCTGAGAGAAATGATCTATTAGTGACTGAAGTTTATGCATCATCAGCAAACAACATATCTCTGATAAGGACTTTCTCTACTTTGGTCCTGGCTCTGAGACAGGCAAGATTAAAAAGTCTGCCATCTGATCTCATACGCAGGTAAATCACTTCAAATGATGTGCCGAATGCATGCTTCAGAAGTAGCTCAAAGAAGATTCCAAAGAGAGTGGGAGCAATGACGCAATACTGTTTGACTCTGCAGCAGATGTTGAAGGGCTCTAAGGTGTTATCATTGAACTGCACAGTCCCTCTCAGTCCCCACCCAAGCTGCAAAACTTGATTAGATCTGCAGTTTGGGTGAGTAGCCAATCTTGGACAGGATTCTGAAGAGGCCCTCTCTGCTAGTGAGGTATAACTCCTAGGTCAGACCAATGAAAGCGATGTACAGGGGCATCTTCTGTTCTCTGCACTTTCTGGAGCTGACTGAGTGAGAAGACTCTGTCTACTGTTGATTGGAAGCTTTCATTGGAAGCCTCACTATAACTCTGGGTAAACATGTTTGACAGTTTCTGTAGATGGACAACAATAACTCGAGCATAGACTTTACCCACACCGGAGAGTAGAAAGATGCTAATGTAATTGTTGCAGTCGCTTTACTCACCTTTGTTCTTATAGAGGGTTAGGGTCATTGCATCCCTCATATACTGTAGTACAGCTCTTTCTTTCTAGCACTGGCAGAAGATTTTGAGCAGAGGAAGCAGTAGGATAGTCTTGCAGTGCCTGATAAGATCAGGGAGAATTCCATCACTGCCAGTAGCTTTCCCTGTGGCCAAGCTGAATTCCTCTATCATCGGCTCAGTGACGAGCTCTTCCACGCCAGGCAGGCACTCAATGATGTCTGCGCATTGTTCCAGAAATTTAGAAACGGAATCCTGTGCTACTTGCATTTGGTCCAATGCAAACATTTGAGAGTATCTGGGTGTCAAACTTTGAACAATGCAGGGGTATTTGGAAAGTGCTGAGTGATACGTCCAGTCAAAATCATGGTGTTTGAAGTGATCACTACTAATGATGATGTCAAACTTGACCCACAAGAGGTTGGCTGCTAGAAGATCTTATGTCTGCTAAGAGGACCCTCCACCATACCACACAAGCAGCAGAAGCCAGTCATGGCTGTCAGACATTTTCTGCAATCACATTACCTCTTACTCTCTGGTCACCAAACTCCCCAGACTGCAATCCCCTTGATTATTAAATGTGGGGTGCAGTTGAGCGAGAGATCAACAAAATTCCCTGTAGCAAAAAAGATGAATTAAAGTCAAGGATTATGGCAGCATTCACCAACTTAAAGGGACTGTTCAGAAAAATTGCAAGAAATTCCAAAGTTGTCTGGAAGCCGTGGTTGAAGTCAATGGCGATTTTATTAAAAAAATTTACTCTTTAGTATTTAAAATTATTTTTGTGTAATTTTAGTAAATATATCTGTTAAAATTAGATATATGTATTATTTTCATTTTTGCATAATTTAGACAAAAATTCATCCATTGTATATATATATATATATGTCTGCGGATGACTATGCTCTCACACCCTGATTGAGCACTCTGGAAGAATGGTAGACTTTGAAAAACAGTAGCTACTCCGGCATGTACGCATCGCTCATTCAATAATGAATTAGAGCACTCTGGCTATTGGGCGTGTATAATGATAATATGTACGCTAATAAATCTGCCTTCTTCTACCGAGCGCCCATAGCCCAGAGGTAGAATCGCCGACTAACGCCACTTTGATCGGGTTTCAATCCTGAGTTAAGAAGCAACCGGAGTCTAACCGTACTGATGATCTGTGATACAGTGGAACAGACCTGTCTGCGGATATATATATATATATGCTAAGACATATTTATATACATGTATATGTAAAATTGTCAATTTTTAGCAATTAATGGATTTATTTTAATCTAACATTATTTCTATAAATATTATATTTAGTAAGTATAACCAGGCCTATTTTTTTATACAGTGAAATTAATGCCAGTTTTCTTAAAGAAAACGTACCTTCTGGCATTTTCTTTCTTAATATATATTTTTTTTTATCTCAAGGCTAGTAGACATTATTTTCATTGTTTAAAAATATGGTAGGTATACTCATACATGTGTACCTGCAAAATATAATATTTATAGTAATAAGAAATATAGTTTTGTGCAAAGATGCATGTATAGATGTATCAGTATACACGTAGATGCATATGAATATAAGAAGCTGTTCACGCAGATATGCATGTGTATGCGTCTATCCATACATACATGATTATATTTATATATCTATTTGTGTGTGTTTGTTTATATGTCTATGTGTGTGTGTCGTAGGAAAGAAGCCTATAATAAAAGATATTTGCATCTAACAAATATACCAGATAATTTTTCATTAAATGCGTATATGTTTGTACTTAATTTACGCAGATGCGTGTTTACGTCTGTAACTGAATGTCTATGCAAATTTATGTGTTTAATAGTGAGGATCATACGACATAATTGATTAATGTCAATGTATCTGTGCACACACACACGCACACACACATATACTTCCCTATATACGCTTATACATTGGTTTATTGATCAATTATACCTGATAATATATATATATATATATATATTGAAATCAAAAACATTTTGTCAGTACTGTAGTGGACGAAGCGTCCACTTACTAATTTAGATTTACGAGTCGACTCGACGCAACCTTGGTCATATCTTAAAGCAGGTTTTAAGAAAGAACAAAAAGGCGAAAGTAACCAGAAAAACAATGTATTGACAAAGGTTACATGGGGTTGAGAGAGCATGCATAAGAAAGTGAAAAGGAAAGAGTCATTCCCCTTCGTCTGTTCGTAGAAACAAAATAAAATGTATGAAGTTTTTTCTCTAGCTGAAAGAAAGGTTTGTAACAATTGTTAAGATTATCGTAAAGAGTTCAAAGTTCAAATCCTTGATGAAGAAAGTCAGACAGAAGACAAAGTTCTGTGTCTGTGTGTGCGTTGAGTAGAGAGAGAGAGAGACTTACATGCGAATGTAGCAATCTTAGGCAGTCTGTGGATTTCTACTGACGAAGGTTGGAAAAATTGTAAATTTATGTGTAGGAAGTTATTTTATGTAAAGTCCAGTTTGAATGAAAGTTAATGTGCATAGTGTTAATGTCGGAGAAGAAAAATAAAAGAAATTTGCGCCACTAATTGCTACCCGCAATTAGTGCGCGTGTGTTTGTGTGAGTTAGGAAGACATGTTTGCTCTGGTCCCGGGACGAAATCCTAACTGGGGTACCACGTGATGTTCTTCGCTTTTATTAGCATCGTTTTTGGCGGGAACCAGTCATCACGTGGACGGCGAGTGACCATGCGTGTGTGTGTGTGTGTGTGGGTGTCAATGTATGAAACCCCACAGTACTAAACAAAAAATAAGCTAAAAACGGAAGGAATTGAATCCATTGATTATAATAATTTTTGTCAAAAAGAATAAATTAAAGAAATCTAAAGGAACGTAAATAAAAGATTATATGAACACAAAATGAGCATTTACTAAATAACACGTCACATGCGTTGGTTGCCCACCATAACGAGACTGACCACAACTTTGACATAAAAAATGCTACCGTAATCAGTGGAGAAGATAATTCACTATAAAGTAAATGACTGGCGAGCGCCTTAATTGAAAGGTCATCTACAGTAAATTTGCGCCCTGGTTCTTACAAATTTTCGCTAATTCTGACAAATATTCTATCGTAGAATATCTATTTACAAAAGTGATGAAAGAAAAAGAAAAAATAGCCTAAATATATTCAGCTAGATAAAAAATAAAATTCCTATATTCCCTGTATCGTGTGTATAAGCAGTTGTACCAACATAATAAATTTAGTCTGATGAAGTTCTGAAAGACGAAACGCATCCCAAGTAAACTTTTTCCACTTTGTCATACAATTTCCCCATATATATATATATATATATATATATATATATATATATATATATATATATAAGATGCGAAAATTAGCTACCATGGTTTCGAGATTTATGCTTTCGTCAGGTGATTTGTATACAAGGAAAGTGCGAAAGAAGGAAGACATGATTTGTTTTGTTTCGATTAATTTCCACAAGGGTGTATCTCACTATCCTCCTGTTATTTTCCTAGAAAGTGTTCAATCGAACTTCATTCCTTAGTGCCACCAGTTCTAACTTTCATATCTAAGACCTGCTATACTCATTGTAGCAAACCAGCATCATTCTCTTTGCTTCAATAAACTTGCACTAGGATGCATCCACATAAACTGCTCCTCTTACTAAGTAGCCATCTACCGCATAATTGCTCCTTATAAAGCTAAGTTGAGCTCTCCTAGAAATATTTACTCTCTGGAAAACTATTTTTACGCACGGATATTACCTCACAAATGGATAAATTTTTCCCAGAATATTAACTTAAAAATATCGCCTACTCTTCTTTGCATTCTTTTATCAGATCCCTTACAGAGAAAATTATTGAATTCTTGAAAAGACTAAGATGGAAAACCCACTTCTTCTTAAACCCCTCTGATAAACCCAATGACACAAACGAATATTACCACCTGAAATCCCAAAAACCCCAAGCAAGGCGTAAATGCCACTGATGTGCGGGGGGCTACATAACTGAAAGAAAATTTATTAGAGGAGGGAGAATAGGATTACAAACCAATTAGAAAGAAGCAATAGAAAGATGAAAATGCAGGTGTGATGACAGTTGCAAGGGGGGAGAGAAAGGGAAGGATATATGGGGTGGGAGAAGGGCTAGAGTCAAGTGGTTAGTAGATGAGTATTGACATTGCATTTAAATTCCTGGAGGTTGTAGCCGTCAGGAAAGCAAGAATATAGGAGCGAGTTCCACAGGCGTGAAGTGCGAGAGAAGAAGATGCTGGAGTAGAATTGTCGTCTGCATTTGGCTAACCTAACTGTGAATGGGTGGGACCCAGTTGCCATTCTGGTTGCACGAGTAAACACCTGTTGAGGAGGCACCAGTGACTTAAGTTCGTCTGAGCAGAAGCCATGAAAGTACTTATAGAACAGACAAAGGGAGGCCACATTTCGTCGGTGGGGAAGTGGCTGTAGTCGAGCCGCCAAGTCAGCATCTATCACGTTACTAACTCTCCTTTGGAGCCTGTCGAGAACACTGAGGTGAGCGGCAGGGGCGCCTGACCATAAATGGCAGCAGTACTCCATGCAGGGTCGAATGGTAGACTTGTATATATGCAGGATGGATTCAGGCGGAAAGAACATCCTGGATCGACACAGTGACCCAAACTTCTTAGCAGTGGATTTAGCTATGAATTCGATGTAGCGGTTCTACTTGAGATCAGAAGAGAGGGTAAGGCCGAGGAGGCGCAGTGTATTGCACTCAGGGAGAATCGCTTGGTCCATGCTTATGTGAGGCAGGAGAGGTTGCCTGTGATGGTTGACAGACAACAGCTTGGTCTTGGACGCATTGAAGTTGACAAGCCACGTCTTGCCCCAATTCACCACAGAGTGTAGATCCCGTTCAAGGTCAGCAGCGAGATTATGTCTGTCCACCATACCAGGTTTCTTACTTGTGCGGGAATATATTGTGGTGTCATCTGCGTAGATGCCTACTTGGGACTTGATCTCATCTGGGAGGTCGTTGATGAAAATAAGGAAGAGCGTCGGGCCCAGGATAGAGCTCTGGGGGACACCGGCATTCATGCTGTAGGATGAAGAGACATGCCCATTCAATACGACCTTCATTTTGCGGTTGTTTAAAAAGGACTGGATTAGGTCAAGCAGGCGTCCGGTAATGCCGTAACCCCGTAGCTTGCAAAGGAGGCCAGAGTGCCAGACCCTGTCAAAAGCCTTGGAGATGTCCAGAGCAACTGCACGAGCCTCGCCTGACTCATCGAGAGTCCGGAGCATGTACTCCGTAAAGGTTATTAGCATATTGGCAGTGGACCTGGCAAAGCGGAAGCCATATTGCTTGTCAGAGAAGAGTTTGTGGGCAGTAAGTTGTTGAATTATTTCAGCATTGATTATGGCCTCGAACACTTTCCCAAATATCGGTAGAAGACTGATAGGGCGATAATTGGATGGGTCCGAGGGTTCACCACAATTCTTAAAAACAGGAACGACTGAAGAGAACTTCCAGCATACAGGAAAACAGGAAGCAGAAAGGCAGTAGTTAAACAGTTTAGAGAGGACAGGGGAGAGTTCAGTAAGTATATGTGGGAATGTACACATATGTATAAATGGATATATAGGTCAATATAAATGAATGGGTTAGTTTATGGGGTCACACAAACACACGTATCCATGGAATTAGAAGTTTCTTCAGAGGTCAACCCCATCACGACTGGTCTGAACACTCCCTGCCGATCTGACGCCAATGCCTAAGTCCTGACTCTCTTTTCCTTTTCTCTTTTCCTTCTTCTTATTTTTATTTTTATATTTTTTATCCTTCTCTTCTGTTAAAGAAAATGCTTATTCTGGCAAAAATTTTTTGTACCAAATGGAAGGAATATTGTGTGGTCTGATGAAATGTGCTAATTAAGCTCATTGAAATAAATTATAATTTATAACCAATTTAAATGACGTGTTGGGTTTTCTTTTTTATGTATATATATATATATATATATATATATACTAAGCATATATTGTTAAATATAACAGACAATGAATGCCTATTATGTTTATATGAGTTATTTCTTAACCTTAGGTTTCAACTGTTCAGTATCGTCAGGCGATTTACAATAACTGATTTTTCCGTTTTTAAATGTACAAACGGGGGTTTTTGACGGACGCGTGACCAGAAGTTTCAAACAACCGAAAATTTTCCAAATTAGGGAGGAGTTATTTAAAGATACAACAACACTTTCATCAATGTTTGGTTTTATGAGCGAGTACGAGGGGCTATTGTGAAAATTATGAAACCCGACAAAAACTGAAGTAGTTAAGATATGTCATCAAATACTTTAAAAAAAATGCGACTTACTGAGAATTTCTACTGAAGCCAGTCAGTGGAAAAACACAGGTAATTATATTTCTTTGTTTCAAATAATTAAAAACAAAAATAAATATAATTTCATAAAATATGACATTAAAAACTTTTATCCATCAATTTAATGGAAGCGTTACATTTCGCTAAAAGGTTAATAGATATCCGAATATACAGATACAATTCCACATTGCCGAAAATCCATTCTATTCCACAATGGTAAAACATGGATTAAAAAATTAAAAAAATGCACATTTGATGTACCACAAGGCTTGTTTGACGGAGCCGAACTTTCAGAATTGATGGGAATACACATCGTAAGTAAAACCAAGGAAATAATCCACATAGACAACCATGGATTATACAGAGATGACGGATTACTGATAGCACCAGACAACAAACGAGAGAATGATAGAATAAGGAAAATGCTTTACAAAGTCCTTAAAGATCTAGATATTGAAATAGTAGTTGAAACAAAGAAGAAGGTAGTCCAATATTTAGATGCAGAATTTAATTTGCATATTGGCAGTATCTCTCCATACATTGAAAACAAACACAACTTTAAAGTACGTAAACACAAGATTTAACCATCCAAAAAGCATAATTAACACATCCATTAAGGAATAGAACATAGGTTATCAAAACATTCGCCAACCAAAGCAATCTCTGTTGAAAACAAAAAAAAAGTTTAAGAAAATGTCTTAAAGGAATCTGTCCATAAGAACAATTTAGAATACAAACCTCAGCCAAACAAACAAACGAAAAATTATAATAGGAATTGAAACGTTATTTGATTCAACCCATCGTTTAATATAGAAGTAAAATCGAAAGTGGAGAAAATATTTTTAAAATTAATCAATAAACACTTACTAAAAAACTCAGAATTAAGCAAAATTTTAAATTAAGTCATAGCTGTACTAATAATTTAGAAAATTACAAAAAAAAATAAAAGCCAGAAACGTAAATAACAACGCTCAAATAGCATCATTAACAAGGAATGTATATGTATTGATAAAAACAAATGCCAACTTTACGGACTTTCTAAGACAGAAGCGTTTATTTACAAAGCAGAGGTACATGACATAGATGGACAAAAAAATCTTATTTGGGATCCACCAAAAACAGTTTTAAAATCAGATGGAATAATCATAAATCTATATTTAAACTGGAAAAACTAAAAAACTGTACCAAACAGGTTAGCCACGTGTGAAAATTAAAACTGGAAAATGGAAAAGACGCTGATATAACTTGGAGAATAGCCAAAATAGCCAAACCATACAATGTCTGCAGATTGTGCCAGGAGGAAAAATGAGCTATTATGTTGTTCCCAGAACGAAAAAAAATGTAAATGAAAGATTGAAAATTATGTTCAAATGTAATCATACCTATAAATACATACTAAAATGATACAAACATGGATGAAAGTCTGGTAGGATCCTTGAATAACTTCTTAATTTTAAAAATTTACGGTTGTTAAAAAATTCCAGTCGTGCGTTCGTAAAAAAAAAACAAAAAAAAACGCTTATGCATTTTAAAAAACGAAAAAAAAAACAAAAAAAAAAACAATTATTGTAAATCTTCTGAAGATACCGAAATGTTGAAACCTAGGTTACGGAAATAACTCATTTCCAAATGAAAAATATTTAGAAGTTCTACAATATAAATGTATTGAACATTTTTTAATAAAACTGTGTACTGGTTTAATTTAATTGTAGCTGAAAACTAACTAATTATGCACACACACACACACACACACACACACACACACACACACACATATATATATATATATATATGCAAAAAAATACACAACGGTCTTTATTGTAATGGAGAGGATATATATATATTTCAATACTCGACGACAATTATTGCAAAAAAAAAAATAGTAAGGCACTGTTAGAGAGCAAACACGTGGGAAGTGCTTTCAAAACTGGTAGTGAAATTTGATCACTAGTAATAACGATAATTAATTGAGCTGATGCTGTCTCGCTATTTTTTCCTTCTCAATGTGCGTGACAGAAGGTATATATATATAGATAGATAGATAGATTAAATCCAGAAATAAAATAGCTTGTAGGTAAAACGCCAAAACCAGATTCTATTAAAAATAATCCAGGTGGAGGGCTAGATATAAATAGTATTATCTATTTACAGAGACAAATATCTATATTTTTTTTTTTTTTACATATCAATGAGAATTTTAAAGAAATTTATGATCTACATTACAATTAATTTTTATCTTTAGACTTTCCTAAAACATTTTTTCTATCTGATATACTTTCTTCTTCTTTTTGGGTAATTTTTTCTTTTAGATATTTATACATGTGTGTGTGTGTGTGTGTGTGTGTGTGTGTGGCTGTGCGTATTATTTGTCAAAATTCTCACTTTAGATCCACTCTAATATAATAGTACCTCCATTTTTATTCTATTAGTAGATCAAATTAATGTAAACAAAAAAATCTTCTGAGAAAACTTTTAACAGAGTTTTTTTTTTTTACTAATGTTATTTCTTTTCTTTATTTTTTCTTTTCCTTTTCCCTTTTTATGTATCTATCCCTTCTTTTATCCCTTCTTTTATCCCTTCTTTTATCCCTCGGAAGTCTTTTTTTTTTCATCCTTTTTTCTTTTCCTTTTCCCTTTTTATGTATCTATCCCTTCTTTTATCCCTTCTTTTATCCCTTCTTTTATCCCTCTGAAGTCTTTTTTTTCATCCTTTTTTCTTTTCCTTTTCCCTTTTTATGTATCTATCCCTTCTTTTATCCCTTCTTTTATCCCTTCTTTTATCCCTCGGAAGTCTTTTTTTTTTCATCCTTTTTTCTTTTCCTTTTCCCTTTTTATGTATCTATCCCTTCTTTTATCCCTTCTTTTATCCCTCGGAAGTCTTTTTTTTTTCATCCTTTTTTCTTATTTAACTCTTGCCCTGTCTACCCCATTTTTCTTTTTCCTTTCCTCTCACCACTTCGATTCCTGTGGCACTGTTAAATTTTGATTTTTTAATACAAATGTAATCTAAAAGGCTTCTTCTATAACCGAGTCTTGAACACCTTTCTCTGTCTTTTTCCCTTTTTTCCCTAAAAAGGTCTAGACTACAAATTTTTAATTTTTTTTTTTTTAACTTCCCCATTTTATATTCTTTCTTATTTACTTTCTTGTGTATGGAATTATTTTGAGTGACCTTAAAGAATGTGAATTTTTTCTCACATTTGCAATAAAACTTTGATTTTGATCGTTGCTGAGGAAGTGAGATTTTGTCTCGCCGAAATGGGCATGCAACAAATGTAGTTTTTGGAGATTTATTTGAATATATATATATATATAATGTGTGTATTTAGGCAGCAAATTTTCTTTTAAACATATCAGATTAAATAAATTGCAAACAATATGTTTGCTTATTTTTAATAAAATCCGTTCATACTCATGGATAATCTCCGTTTATTAGAATCAAAAGATGTCAGAAATGAGCTGTAACGTTGACAGATGATATTTTCATTCATTTCTTACGGTACCCAAGTATTTTCAACCTCTTTCCGAGGTCATTTTCAGGGGTATGAGTTATGGTGACAAATGTAACCGGAAAACTGTGTTGCTAAAAATTACTGTACATTTTTCCTGCTTCAAATATAACGGTTGACAAATTGCTAGTATTCATTAGAACGTGAAAATTATCCAAAATGGAATATTTTTATATGCTGTAATGTCATTGTCATGCACGTGTTAAAGCATGAAAAAACTGTTCATTTTACAAAAGAAATTCCAGTAATGGCTGCATATTCTGAGGACGGGGAGAGTGCTGGACAATATCATCGAAAATGAGGACAAAACTAGAAGCGGCCGAAATGTGGTTCTACAGAAGGATGCTACGGATATCGTGGACTGAGCAAACAAGCAACGACGAAGTGTTAGAAAGAATGGCAACAAAAAGGAAATTGATGCTGAGCATCAGGAAGAGACAACTGAAGTTCCTGGGACATGCAATGAGGAAGGAGAGCCTGGAGAACCTGATAATGACTGGACAGATAGAAGAAAGGAGAGACAGAGGAAGGCAGCGGATAACATATTTGCAGGGTATGATCAGGTGGATGACGGAACGGGGGTTGCCAGGAGCAACAGGAGCCAACATACTAAGAGCCACGAGGGATAGGGAGACGTGGAGATCCATGATCGCCTACGTCCTGAAGGGACAAGGCACATAGAAGAAGAAGAAGAAGATTCTGAGGACCCTAAAGTAGAAACCTATAATTAACCCAGATTTAATTCTATCGTTATGGTGAGAATAGAAATTAATAAGATCGTTTTTGTTGGTACTTTTACTGAAAACTTTAAATTCTAATTTATCGTTATTACGTATTAATAAAATATGAAGGAACGGTAAAGAATTGTTAGTTTCAAGTATATATATATATATATATATATATATATATATATATATATGTGTGTGTGTGTGTGTGTGTGTGTGTGTGTGTGTGTGTGTGTGTATTAAAATAGAAATAGGCGTTGTTTCCAACTAGAAAAATTGGGATAGAAGAAAAAGTACGAGAAGCAAACGGATCTCGATATGTGAAGTCACAAGTTTATTCGCCTGAAGAGAGTCAAATTTAGACTCGAAACACGTGTAGCGACACAAATATATCATACAAAACGCAAATAATAGTGATATTAAAAGTAATAATAAATCTACACTTTGAACAAAATGTTCACGGCTTCTCGTACTTTTTCTTCTTCTACACACACACACACACACACACACACACACACACACACACGCACACACACACATATAGGCAGTATTTTTCATTAATGCATGTTTCATTAAATAATGTAGACAAGTTTTGTCGATTTTTTTATGTAATTTTTTTCATATTCTCTGATAAGCTTAACAGCATTATCATTAAATGAAGAAAGAACATTACAATATTGATACATCATTTTTTAACAATCCAATCTAAATACTAATATATCTTCAACAGATCCTAGCAAAACAATTAAGTTAATAATGTACTACTCTAAATCTAGTATATCCGACTCAATTATTTGCAATGATTCTTTTCCCCCGGTTAACGATTTGCAAAAAACCAACATAGTTTATAAATTCAAGTGCCCTTTGGGAGATTGTATCTCCAACGGATTAAATAATATTTATGTTGGTCACACCACAAACTCTCTTTCACGACGCTTGACACTACACTACACTTGAACAATAATTCTAACATTCTTAGGTATTTAACACAAAATGCCTGGCCATACACAATTCTGAAAAACCTTAGGTGAAAACACAACTATATTTAAACATGAAAACAATAAACAAAAACTAAAAATTCTCGAAGCTATATACATAAAACAGTTAAAACCTAACCTGAACAAGATAAACTATGAAATCTCCACAAATATCCTTAAATGCCTATAATTAATGACAGAAGCCATTGGTTTATTCCAATGGCTTCCAATAATTAATATTTCTTGTTTTCACTCACGCTTGGTCATGTGTGACGTCACGAGCGGTCATACGACATTCACTTCGAGCGTCTTATATGCACGAGTTTGCTTGGAAATCTTCCATGTAAACAAAAACAGTTTGTCATTATCGCTTTTCCGTGTTTATAATATATAATGTAATTTGGCATCTTTGAAAATGGCTTATGTAAGCCGAAAGCTTAGATTGGATTATTAAAATTATGTATCAATATTGTAATTTTCTTTCTTCATTTAATAATAATGCTATTAAGCTTATCAGAGAACATATATATATATATATATGTTAATATATATATATTAATATATATATATTAATATATATATGTATATATGTGACTATGTTTTTGAATTTTTATTTGAAATTATATATATATATATATATATATATATATATATAATTTTCAAATAAAAATTCCAAAACATAGTCACAAATATATATATATATATATATATATATATATATATATATATATATGCATATAAATATTTACGTTATCACACCCTGATTGAGCACTCTGGAAGAATGGTAAACTTTGAAAAACAGTAGCTACTCTGGCATGTACGCATCACTCACTCAGTAAAATGAATTAGAGCACTCTGGCTATTGGGCGCGTATCATGATAATATACGCACTAAAAAGTACGCCTTCTTCCACCCAGAGGTAGAATCGCCGAATTCGGTCGGGTTTCAATCCTGGATTAAAAAGCAATCGGAGTCTAACCGTACTGATGATCTGTGATACAGCGAAACATATCTGTCTGCGGATGACAATATATATATATATTCACATAAATAAACACCTGTCTTTATTATAACAGTATAGAGTGTAATCGTGTAACTTCTGTAGTTGTGATTCTTTGGTAATTAGGTGTCAAACCAAAGGAGTGCAGATGTATACGTTTGAATGTCATTGATATTCAGACGAATACCTATGCTTATGATATCAAGAAAATGTAATTGGTATCCCGTGCATTCAAGTAAAGAGAGAATGAAAAAACATCATATTTCTCGATGAGAGACTTTTCCCTTTGACTTGTATCCCAAGTTAAATCCAGTGAATGTAAGAGGTCGGGGTATCGAGGAAAAACTTGTAGGTTTAGAAACTTGAAGAATGGTAAGTTTGAGATAATTAATCTCAACTTGCATGTATATATATAATTACACACACACACACACACACACACACACACACACACACACACACACACACACATTTCATTTATTTATATATATATATATATATATATATATATATATATAAATTTGAAATTTGGCACTTTGCGTGATGCTCTTTAAGACTTTGAAATTTGGCTCTTCACAGGATATTCCATATATATATATATATATATATATATATATATATATATATATATATATAAGCAAAGAGACAAATATCAGATTCTTGGAATATCAACCCTTTTTTCTACTCTCTTAAAAGTGTACTAAATTAAAAAAAAATCTAAAAAAAATGTAAATGCGTTATTTTAAGGTACAAAATATCTAGGTTAATGACAATCTTATCATGAAATCAATATCTTACATCATTGATTTAATTATTAGTACAAAATCCTTTCTGTTGTTTTGTTCAGTTTACTCTTTCTTTCTCCTTGTTTAATCTAATTTATCTTCTCTCTCTGTCACTCTCTCCATATTTTCCTTTCCCTATTACCCTGCTCTTTATTTCTGTTATCTTAATCTCTTAACGCTTTTCACTTTTTATCAATCTTTTTAATATATCTTCATTCTTTTCCTTTTTTTTTGTTCTTTCACTTTTCTGTTCCTTTTGTTTCCTTTGCTTTCTAAAACTTCTTGGGTTTTCTGCCTCCATTTTGCTTAATCTGTATATCTTAACTCTTTCCTTTTATCAATCTTTTTGTCTGCTTCCCCTATTATATTTTAATATCTCTTTCATTCTGTCATTTCACTTATTCTTATATCTTCATTTTGCTTTTCTCTTCTTTCGTTTGCTTTCTTTGCTCTTCTTCTCCCCTTCTCTCTTAATCTCTATCTCTTAACTACTCCTTTCACCTTTCATCAATCTTTCTGTCTGCTCTCCTCTCTATGCCATATTTTGATATTTCTTCATTCTCTTACTTACGTCTTATTCTCATCTCTTCTTTTCACTTTTCTCTTTCCTCCTTCTTTCGTTTGCTTTCTTTGCTCTTCTTTCTCCCCTTCTCTCTTAATCTCTATCTCTTAACTCCTCCTTTCACCTTTCATCAATCTTTCTGTCTGCTCTCCTCTCTATGCCATATTTTGATATTTCTTCATTCTCTTACTTACGTCTTATTCTCATCTCTTCTTTTCACTTTTCTCTTTCCTCCTTCTTTCGTTTGCTTTCTTTGCTCTTCTTTCTCCCTTTCTCTAAATCTTTATCTCTTAATTCTTCTTTTCACCTTTCATCAATATTTTCGTCTGTTCTCCTCTCCTTGTCATATTTTAATATCTCTTATTTCCGTTTTATTTTCATCTCTTTCTTTCACTTTTCTCCTCTTCTTCTTTCCTTTGCTTTATAACACTTCTATATTTTAATCTTGATTTGTATTCTCTCTGACACTTTATATTCTCTTTACTCTTTTCTTTTCTTACTCTCTTTCTTCTTACTCTTTTCTTCTTAACTTAGCTTTTTGTCTCTCTCCTTAATTCATTATCTTTTCAAAGTCCACTCCTCTTTACTTCTCTCTTCCACCAGCTCCTTATTATCTCTACTCACCTGTCCTACTCTTCTTCCTTTCTTTAACCTTATTTAAAAGTTCATTAGATTCTTAATCAATTACAAAGACCTTCTTTTTATCGAATTCTCCCAACACTCACTTTCCATTTATTCTTGCTAGACATTCATCTCATCTTCTCATTTTCGCTCTTTCTATGGCTAATTTTATACACTTTCTTCTCACCTTACTTATCTTAATTTACTCTGCCTGTTTTTTTCTAATTATACACTCCACTCCTTAATTTTGTCTCTGCTTACTTGATCTTCTAGTAATTTACATATCTTATTTTCTCTCTTACTCCCTTTAGTCTTTCTATTTTCTCATATTCTCTTCCTCACTCTCTCTTAAGTTTGTATATTTCCCTATTCTCATAATCTTACAAATTTCTCCCCTTTTTTTTCTCATTTGATTCTCTCTTAACTTTTCTTATCTCTTTTATTTTCCCATCCTTCATTTTGCTTTGCTTTTCAACTAAATAAATGTAAAAGGTTTTGATTTTTGGTGAAAATTAAATTAAATTTTCTACTATATTCTTCAAAATTTAGTCATGAATCAGAGAGAAAAGAAAATAAGATAAAATAACTTTTATCTTTTTAAAGGTACAAATTTTAATTATAAAGAACTCAACAAGTAACAGAGGAAAATAAGAATAATAACATCACTAAAATAAGAGGGAGTGAATCTGTTGTTCATTGTGATGATTTGGTAGAACATAAAAGATTCATCCATTAATTTTACTTCTTATAATTTTGAAATAATGTTCAGTGCAGACATTTGATCCACTTACAAATACAGAAACAATATCAAAACTACGCACTTTCAAAAAAAAAAAACTTTCCACATTCAAATACTTAAACACGAATGGGAATTAACGGCACAGTGAAGAGATGAGTTTCTGCAGTTTTCTGTTTAAAACAGTTTTTACCAAATAGTAGAAAGATCATACAAAAATATCTTTAACATTTCATATATACAACGGTTATATAATATCAGTCCTCCTATATTGCAGTGAATGCTGAACAATCTCCTCTCAGATGAAGAAGAAACTTAAGGCAACAGAAATTATGTTCTACAGAAGGATGCTGAGAATATCATGGATAGAACAAGTGAACAACAACAACATTTTATGGAAAATGTAAATAAAAACATATATTTAGAATAAGAGGAAGAAAGTTGAAATTTCTAGGACACAAAACGAGGAAAGAGGGTCTGAAGAATTTTACACTCACAAGATGTATTGAAGCCTAAAGGAACAGAGAAGAGTAATGAATTTGTATAAATGGATGACAGAACAGAGATTAGGAAAGATATAAAAAAAGAAAAGGCTTATTTTGAGTAAAAAACATTAAGTTGTGGAGAACCAAGATCACTTATTTTTTTCAGGGAAACTCTACATAGAAAAAAAACATAAAAAATTGAAATGAAAACTATTTAGAAAAGAGAAATAAAGAGAAAAATAGAAAAAATGTAATTAATGCCTGAATTGCAGTGGAATAGGGACTGAAGCCGAAATGCCGGGTTAGGACCAATAACATTGCAGATCCTTCTTTATTATTGGTCCACACCTGGCACCTCGTCTTTAGGCCTTTTCCCACCGCTATAACATAGCTTTATTGTTCCTTTTCTATAAATTATTTCATGGTAATTGTTCTGATGAACTTTCTGCTATGGTACCTCAGCTTTATGAATTTAAGTGCAGTACTAGATAGGCTGCAAGGTCTCATCACATTACAGTTTAAAATGGCTACATCTAACCATAAGTTCTATGTTAACTGTGTCTTCTAACACACTACTCACATGTGAAAATCTCTTCCGGCTTCTTGATTCCCAGTCTGCCTTGATCATCCAAAATTTACATGAAATGTCAATTGTTATCTTCTGCCTTTTTAATTCCAATTTTTTATTGTCCTATCTCTTTGTTAGTAGTTTTTCTCATATTCTCTATCACTCGGTACCCCTCCTTAAGTCTTAGTGACTTTATTGTCATGCTTGGGGTGAAATAGGTAAAAACGAAATACATATAAGTATGTGTGGGTATAACAGAAACATGAATATACATGTATACTATTCTTTGCATGTATATACATACATATAGTCTTTATATATAGATATTCAACTCATCTCCTCACGTGATATATATAAGAAAAAGTGTGAGAAGCCGTGAACATTTTGTTTAAAGTGTAGATTTATTGTTGCTATTATTATAATTATTACTTGATTTTTGTATGATATATTAAGTGTCCATAATGATATTTGTGTCACTACACGTGTTTTGAGTCTAAAGTTGACTCACTTCAGGCGAATAAACTTGTGATTTCACATGTCCAGATCCGTTTGCTTTTCTGAGGGCCAAAGTATCGTGTATAAATAAATAAGTCAAGTAGTAAGTAGGTCAGAAAGTTCATATGCTTGCGTGTTGGGTTTTTTGTTGTTTTTTGTTATGTTTGTTGTTTTTTTGTTGTTTTTTGTTTTGTTTTGTTTTGTTTTGTTTTTCACACTGGCACGTTAAGTTTCTTCCGTCATCTTCATTGACCGTAAAAGTTTTTTCACTGACTTGCGAAATTTGATTTCGTTTTTATACTTCAAAATTGTTTTTAGCAATTTTGATTCAGCTCTATTCTACGGGTCATCTAGTTCTTTTTATTGTTTTGGGGATACTATTTGAATTTAGCGCGAACGCGCGTGTGTGTGTTGTTTTTTTATTGCATTTGAATTTCCTGTGTCTGTGAGTGTGTGTTAGGTTTTTCATGTTGTTTTGTTGAGGGAAGGATTGTATTTTTTTATAAATATTTCTTCGTGCATCGTGAGTGTGTCATAATATGCATTTTGGTAGATAGGCATTACTCTGAATTTACCTCCAAATTCATATAATTGTTAGGAGACATATAATTTCCTGTTATTGGCTAGTTTAATGTTACTTCTGTGCAAGGCTATTCTTTTATTCAGGCCTTGTGTTGCCCCCATGTATATTTTTGCTCATTCATTACATTTTAAAGCATAAATTACGTCTTTAGAGTTGCAGCTCAGATGCAGCTTTTATTTCGAATGTAGATGTGTTTTCGAACTTGAAATGTTTTCCTTCTATTATTATGTTGCACACTCCACACCTTTTTTCTTGCATTTTGCGACCTCCTGTCTTGTGTGTTGCTCGAATTTTGATGAGGTTAGAATGTTTTTTAAATTTTGGGTTTGGCGTTTGCTTTTAATTATTTTAGTCGTTTTTAAGATTTCCTTTATTTATCATTTTTGTTGAATAATTCTATGTGTTTTGATCTTTGTAAATAATTCTGGGTTGTTTTTGTTGTGTTGAAACGTATGCTGGAATGTTTTCTTTTTTTTCATGTTTTTTTGTTGTTGTTGAGATTCTAATGGTATTTTTTTCTGAAAGTTTAAAACCCTTGTTTATTAGTGGAGTGGTTTATCCTCTTATTTATAATGTTTTTCGTAGTTCCTCTAGCCATATTTTACGGATGGTTTCGTCAGATATTATTGTGCAAATATTATTGTGCAAGACAGTCAGTCAGATAAATGCCATACGTGGTACATGCTTAGGTGATCATGTCTCAAAAGTGACATGATTGACTGGGCAGAAGATTATGCCGCAGTAGGTTGCCATTACTTTCTGGTTACCAGCCAAGGCTATTGAATCCAATCTGTCCTCTTATTTAACCCATAACTGTGGAAAGAGACGGATTAATACCTTCCTTTCCCAAGGGTACTTGCGAGTAAGTGAATGCAATGAATTCAACTAGTATTCGAACTCGGCTCCCTGATTTTCTTGTTCCGAGCCGATATCCACTGTGCCACAATGGTAGGGGATGGATTTTTTACAACTTTTAGGGTGGTGACTCTTGAAATGGAAGTATTGCTGTGTGTCTGTGGGTTTATGATAAATGTCTGTGATGATGTAATTGTTTTTGTTTTTTATGAGTATGTCTAGGAATGGCAATTCATTATATATATATATATATATATATATATATAGTAAATAACATTTTGTCACTTCAACATCCTACCTCCAGAGTTTTTAGACAGTCCTATTTGTCTCCTTTCTTCTGGGGGTGGGATGATATCAGCAATTTATGGTATCATTCATTTATATGATAAAGAAATAGTTTTAAGGTATGCTATATTTATGGGTAAATGTGATCAACATCAAAGGATTGATTATATAAAGGTGGACGCTGGGATCAACACTGAAAGACAACAGTCTGTTTCATGCTTGAATACAATCTTCAATTAAACAGTATATTTATCAATAATTCTATTATAATATATATATATATATATATATATATATATATATATATATATATATATAACACAACAGTAAAAGAGGTACTGGGTAGACCAGTAAACGATTATAAAAAAATTGCTCAGTGCACAATCAAAAGAACTGAATATGCATCACCAACAATACATTAAAGAACAAAATGTTCACCACTTACTTGATCCCCAGATGTCAACCATATCGGTTTCATTACGCTGTACAATCCAACGGAGAGTCTGCAATAGAATCGATCCCAACCTTTCAGCTCCACTATAGTTACTTTCTCATCTACGAGAGGTGGCTTCCCTCTGTCTCTTCTACGAATACTTTCACAGCTTCTGCTCTGATGAGCTTAGCTCCCTGGTGCATACTTCACACGGATTTACTTGAGCTACTAGACTGTGGTTCATCCCACAGCGCCAGTTCTGCTTACCAAAAGTGGCTCACTTGGCACTCGCATTCGCTTCCTCCCCATCCTTTTACAGTAAAAAACAATCAAACGTAGCCGCAGCTTTTACTTCATCAGCTTCTTTTTTCACACTTCCCGCCCATGGAACTTCCTTCCGTATACTTGCTTCCCTGATTGCTATAATCTCCAAGAGTTTAAATGCTATGTCAATTACCATCTCTTATCTCTTTGACTTGCATCTTTTCCCAGATACCCCCTGTATCCTGTTCTTCTCCCTTTTTGTTTTCATCATCATCATCATCATCATCATTATTTACCTATCACACCCAGATGGTGCATAGGGCAGCAACATTTTGTTGCTGTTTCTGTAACAAACTGTTTTATACGGGGCAGGGTTGTTAGCTCTGCACCCAACCCCCAAAACTGGAGGACCGATGGACCATTCTTGGTCCTTACGTTTACAGCATCTGGTATTCCCAAATGGTCACCCATTTAAGTACTGATCTGGCTCGATGTTGCTTAACTTCAGCGATCGGACGGGAACCGGTGCATTCAACACTGTATAGCCGTAGACCCTTTTCGCTTTACTCTCACGTAACTCTCTTCACACCAGTATTCTCATCCTTCCTTTGACCACTCTCTGACACACCTTGTAACCTGTCTCTTGTTCTCTTCGCCCTCTTCTTATGTAGTCCCCCCCCCATTGCACACCAGCGGCAGTGTCTCACTTTTTGCTCTACTTTCACATACTCTCCCTGAAGTATTCCCATCCTTCTTTTATCCATTCTCTGACACCCACTAGAACCTGTCCCTCATTCTCTTTGCTTTTCTTTTATGCGCACTAGTGGTAGTACTGCCTTACTTGGGGTGAAACGATTATAAAAAAAAAACGCATTTCTTTACACTTCATATACATGAAGTGTTAAGAAATGCGTTTTCTTGTTTTTTAGAATTAGAAAGTGAAATATGAAATCATTCTTTCTATACAGCAATTGCAATCGTTTTTTTTAAGGTCTTAATTCTTGTTCTTTTATTTAATGTGAACTCCACTGAGCAATCAGCTTAATGAGTCATATAACAGAACTCATCGTCTGGATTCTGATGAAGATAGTGAACAGCAGAATCGGTTCAGATATAGGACAAGAAAAATGCAGATTCTTTAAAGATACTGGAACAAAGAAAGCAATATTCATGCTTAGAATGCGATCAGAAAGAGCAATACAAATGCAGAGACCTACAACTGTGCTTTATAGACTACACAAAGGTGCTAGACAAAATACGCCACAAAGACTTGTTAGAGATGCTCGGCAACGTTGACATATTCGGGAAAGACATTAAGATAATCAAGAACCTATATTAGTAGCAAACCACTTGCATATGGATAGGAAATTAATTCAGCAGATATACAAAAATAGAAAGGGGCCTAAGACAAGGATGCGTTTTCTCACCAATACAGCAAAACAATTCTGAGAGAGCTAGAATCTTTGCCAGGATTCCTCATTGGCAGCCACAATCTCAATAATATATGATACGTGCATGACGCAGTGCTGATAGCAGACATGGAAAGGAAAATGGAAGACCAACTGCAGAAGGTAGCAAGAGAAAGTGAAAAGAAAGGACTTCAAGAAAACTGAATGCATGGTCATGAGCAAAAAAAAAAAAAATGATCCCAAAATGCCACTTACAGATCGAGGAAACTAAAATAAAACAAATAAAAAAATTTAAATATGTGAGACGTGTTCATAGTGAAAAGTGTGACACTGAAATGCATGGCATGGCCAAGGACGCATTTCAAAAGCTAACCAGAGTACTTAAAGACAGGAAGAACTCATTGGAAACAAAGAAAATAGTGTTAGACTGCTATGTGATATCAGCTTTTCTATATGGCAGCAAATGTTGGACAATCCCTTCAAGGATGAAGGAGAGGCTCGAAGCAACAGAAATCTGGTTCTACAGAAGGATGCTGAAGATACCATGGACCGAGCACATGAGCAAAGACAAGGTGCTGGAAATGATGCAAACAAGAAAAAAAACTCATAATGAGAAAGGCGGGTTTGGAGAATCTAATATTCACAGGATGAATAAAGGAAAAGAGATAAGGAAAATCAGCACAGGGCATATTTGATGAGATTGAGTAAATGAATGGTGGAGCGGTGTTTGGGATAGACATTAAGAGTGACAATGGACAGAAGTTCATGATTGCTTATGTCCTGAAAGGACATAGCACCCAAAGAAGAAATATTTTCATTACATTCATTTGCTTGTTCCTTTCTTTCCCTTAAGTCACATCACTGTACATACACTTATTGTTAGAGACTTTCCTTTTCAAAGAACATATATACAGACACTTGCTTCAAGCAGTTTTGCCTCACATGAGATCATTTTTGAGTTGGCTTACAAAGTTTTTCGATTAAAATTATTCACTTTTTGTATCAGTCAGTTAATATATGTGACACACACTTGGGTGATCATGTCTTTTTTTATTCATAACTGACTAGACAGATTTTCTCACAGCAGGTTGCTATTTCTTTCTACAGTAGACTGGTTGCCAACCAAGGCTATAGAAACCAGTTTGTCCTGCTATTAAACCCATAGCTGAATGGAGAAGAGTTAAATTAATACTTTTCTTAAGTGGGTTTATGCATAACTGAATGCAACTAATTCAACTAGAATTCAAACTTGGCTTCCTGATTTCTTATTCTTAGCTGATATCCATTGCAACACAAAATCTTTTCACTTTTCCTTATTTTTTTTTCAATTGGATTAGATAGACTGAACTATCGCCCGGTTCACACTCCACCCAAGTCTATTGAGCAGGTGTAGAGGCTCATCCCTTGTTCCCTGTTTAGGATGTGGTTTCCGGCTTTCTCTTTTCCAATCTTTTCACTTTTCCTTATTTTTTTTTCAATTGGATTAGATAGACTGAACTATCGCCCGGTTCGCACTCCACCCACGTCTATTAAACAGGTGTAGAGGCTCATCCCTTGTTCCCTGTTTAGGATGTGGTTTCCGGCTTTCTCTTTTCCAATCTTTTCACTTTTCCTTATTTTTTTTTTTCAGTTGGATTAGATAGACTGAACTATCGCCCGGTTCACACTCCACCCACGTCTATTGAACAGGTGAAGAGGCTCATCCCTTGTTCCCTGTTTAGGATGTGGTTTCCGGCTTTCTCTTTTCCAATCTTTTCACTTTTCCTTATTTTTTTTTCAATTGGATTAGATAAACTGAACTATCGCCCGGTTCACACTCCACCCAAGTCTATTGAGCAGGTGTAGAGGCTCATCCCTTGCTCCTTGTTTAGGATGTGGTTTCCGGCTTTCTCTTTTCCAATCTTTTCACTTTTCCTTATTTTTTTTTCAATTGGAGTAGATAGACTGAACTATCGCACGGTTAACACTCCACCCACGTCTATTGAACAGGTGTAGAGGCTCATCCCTTGTTCCCTGTTTAGGATGTGGTTTCCAGCTTTCTCTTTTCCAATCTTTTCACTCATACATAGCCCCCTGCACACCAGTGGCCTAACCGCCTTGCCCGGGGTGATATGATTAAAAAAAAAAAAACTTTTTGTTATTCTAATTATATAAAATTTTATTCTTGTTGAATTCAAGCAAAAACAAAGTTTCTTTTCTGCTATACAAGTCATTTTTTTCTATTCATCACCAAAGAAGGATCTGCAATGTAATAGATCCTGACTTGGCATCTTGACTTCAGACACTTTCTCACCAATGTGGCATAGCTTCTCGCTGTCTTTTCTACAAATATTTTCAAAGCAACTGCTCTGATGAGCTTTCTTCACTTATGTGCAGACTACAGGTATTTGTGGTGCAGTGGATAATGACTCAGAATGAGAGATTGGGGGTGCCAAGTTTGAATTCCAGTTGAATTCCTTGCATTCACTTACTCACAAATACCCTTGAGAAAGGTATTAATCCATCTCTTCCCTCCAGTTATGAGTTAAATAATAGGACAGATCAGATTCTATAGCTTAGGCTGACAACCAGTCTATCACAGAAATCAACCTACTGTGGGATAATCTTCTGCTCAGTCTGTCATGTGTCTTTTGAGACACGATCACCCAAAGTGTGTATCATGTATGGCACTTATCTGACTGACTAGATTGACATTTAAGTTCCAAACATTTACTGTTGAAATCATTAAAGGTAACTGTCACTTCTATCTCAACAGTTTTTTTCTTGCACTTCCTGTCTGTGGAACTCCCTTCCATTTACTTGCTTCCCTGATAGCTACAATCTTCAAAAATTTAAATGCAATGTTAATTGCTATCTTCTTTCTTCTTGAATCCCACTCATCACTTATCCTTTCCTTAATCCTCCCTATACTCAGTCTTTTCTCTAAAGTTCACTTCCTGTACCTCCCTGCATACTAGTGGCATTCCTACCTTGCTAAAAAAACACGACTGATGCTTCTGTATTATGGTAATATAGAAGTAGGCAGAGTATAATTGAGACTTTTGTTTAATTCCCTGACAATAATTACAACAAAAATGAGGACAAGAACCCTAAGTGTAAGTAATAGAAATAAAATTCAGTCATTTCATGGCTAAAGTTTATCTGTAATTTTTAACAAAAAATTATACGGTTCTAAAAAAAAATAACAGACACAAAAATGAATCGCCGTCCTGCGGCCTCGGCCGAGATAGAACCCACTACCCCACTCCAGTATTCCCTGTGTATTTGGAACCCTGGTGCAATTTGTAGCAAAATTCATAATCTTGTGAAATAGCTGAATACTTGATGCTTCGCCATGGCTACCAAGGGTGTTTTTATTGTGACACCAACACTTGATGGGTTGCCTCCAGGCCCTATCCTGTTATTTAACCCATAACTGGATAAAAATGAATAAGAAAACACAACAAAGGAAAACATTAATGAAATCTCAACTGAGACCAACTTTATTATTCTTTACAGGACAGTCGTTATCCTTTCCCTCAGAGCAGTGTTTCTCAGCCTTTTTACTTCAGGGTGAACTCATATAATAACTAAAACTCTGCAGCACAATTTAAATTTTAATAAGATAAAATTAGTCATGAAATTTGAAAATATAAAATTTTCGTTTAGCATTCCCAAATATTAGCGGCACAGTTTTCTTTTAAAGGGTATTCATGAAGAATCTATTTTTTTCATTCTTTTTTTTTAGAGTGACCAATAATTATTATCCACTCCTTCATAAAGATTAAGTAATTTAGCATCCAGTTTAAATATCAAATAACAAAGACTTGACTTCGACATGGAAGCCATGTGCTTGATGTCTCTAACTTTTTTCAAATAAATATTTTTTAAATATAAAAATAATTCGTAAATTACTCTTCTGTTAAATCATGGTGCACATGGCTGCCTTTCAAGATGAATTGGTGCCACACTGGTTGAGAAATACTGCATTTGAGGAAAGATTTGTTAAAATTTATGATAACGAGATCATTATGAAATGTCAATTCATTTTGACTTTTATTCATTTTTTAAAAAAAATCAAATTCATTTCTGTGGTGACATAAGTACAATTGTTATCAAAACGTTTTCAAAATATCTGTACAGAATGTGAGACTAATAAAAAAATGTAGTAGCTATTCCTTATGTATATATATATATATACTCAATATCTTTATCCGAATTAAAAGTCTCACATTTTTTCGTCAATTTTTGTTGCAAGTACCAAATTTTCATTTTTTAAACATACTATAAAACAAAAATTAATAAAATTTATATATGTATGCATTGAAACGATGTGGCATATCAAATACGGCGCATATGTATAGCGTTCATGAAATATTTCTTGGTTATTTCTTTAACCACAAATCTGCCCAATAGTAAAAAAAAAAAAATCTATAACGGAATGTACTTCCCTCACTGGCCAATCATGGAGTCAAAAGAGATCAAATTTCTTGTTAAGTGTCTTTTTTTTTTTTTGAGTACCTGCCATGGAGAAATATTTTGAAAGATACTGAATTTAATTTTCACTGGGCGTTTTATAGTAATGGCCTTGTGCCAGATTAAGAAGAGCAATATTCTAAGAATATTGGTCATCAGACAATTTTAAAACATATGTGATAAATGTAAGTGTAAAAAACTTGCTTGAAGGTAATCAACAATTAGTTAACAAGCAAGAAATGTGGCTGAATTTTAAATATCGCAATATTTATATCCATCATTAACTATTTTTCTTGTAGTACATAATTTTATTAATGCTGTAAAATTGAACTTATTCAAAACAGTGTCATAAAAAAGAGCCTGACCCTGCCTTATGCAGGGTGTGCAGGAAATTTTTGTTTAATCTTAAGGGCTTGGAATCCTCATGTTCAAAACCAACTTTGTGTCATATCCAGCCTCAGTGGAAAGGTTACTGGGAAAATACCCAGTGTAATAGGGAAGAGCTGAGCAAGGAAAATGACAAAATATATAATTTTAATAAATAAATTAAAAGGAATAAAAAAAAACTGCATTCCTTACTCTTCAGAGATGAATCAAAGAACAAAAATGGTGTGCAAGCAATTAAAAATCAATGATTTTATTCTAATAGTTTCTTCTCACCTATGGAAACTTCTTTCAGCATCTTGTATTTTTTTTTCAACTGCACTATGCAAAAATCCAGATTCAATGTCAGTCATCACTGAATCCAGTATTTACTATTGTCTTTATTCCTCAGTAATGTTTTGTTCACTTTCAATTACCTCCCAACTTGCATCTTAGTGGCTGTATTGCCTTACTTAGGGTGAAATGATATATATATATATATATATATATATATATATATGCAAGTTTTGTTAAAAATGACAGCAGACAAAGTTCTGTGATTAAATCTTTTACATATTTTTTTTGTTGGTAAATAAATTATATAAAAATTATCCAAATGTTTTATATATCCAAGCACATTAAGCTATACATTTAGCCATTTTCAAGGATGAATTTTATTTTACTTTTAACTGAATATATGGATATTTTTATGTATGTATCTAGAGTTATAAGAATGTTTTGTTTAACAAGAAAACTCACGTTACACCTCTCTGACCACAGCTCTATTTTTTTTTTTTTTTTTTTTTTTAATCATATCACCCCGAGCAAGGCAGTAACGCCACTGATGCGCAGGGGGCTACGTAAGGGTAAAAAGAATGGAAAAGAGAAAGCCGAAAACCGCATCCTAAACAGGAAACAAGGGATGAGCCTCTTCACCTGTTCAATAGATGTGGGTGGAGTGTGAACCGGGCGATAGTTTAGTCTATCTACTCCAATTGAAAAAAAAAATAAAATAATAAAGGAAAAGAGTGAAAAGATTGGAAAAGAGAAAACCGGAAACCGCATCCTAAACAGGAAACAAGGGATGAGCCTCTTCACCTGTTCAATAGATGTGGGTGGAGTGTGAACCGGGCGATAGTTTAGTCTATCTACTCCAATTGAAAAAAAAAATAAAATAATAAAGGAAAAGAGTGAAAAGATTGGAAAAGAGAAAACCGGAAACCGCATCCTAAACAGGAAACAAGGGATGAGCCTCTTCACCTGTTCAATAGATGTGGGTGGAGTGTGAACCGGGCGATAGTTTAGTCTATCTACTCCAATTGAAAAAAAAAATAAAATAATAAAGGAAAAGAGTGAAAAGATTGGAAAAGAGAAAACCGGAAACCGCATCCTAAACAGGAAACAAGGGATGAGCCTCTTCACCTGTTCAATAGATGTGGGTGGAGTGTGAACCAGGCGATAGTTTAGTCTATCTACTCCAATTGAAAAAAAAAATAAAATAATAAAGGAAAAGAGTGAAAAGATTGGAAAAGAGAAAACCGGAAACCGCATCCTAAACAGGAAACAAGGGATGAGCCTCTTCACCTGTTCAATAGATGTGGGTGGAGTGTGAACCGGGCGATAGTTTAGTCTATCTACTCCAATTGAAAAAAAAAATAAAATAATAAAGGAAAAGAGTGAAAAGATTGGAAAAGAGAAAACCGGAAACCGCATCCTAAACAGTAAACAAGGGATGAGCCTCTTCACCTGTTCAATAGATGTGGGTGGAGTGTGAACCGGTTAGGTATCATTTAAATACACATGGAGACATACCAAACTCTGTCCATAACATCCTCGTTGATAATACAAATATAATAGCATTGTCCACATAAAAAAGGCTGCAGTAATGGAAGCCTTATTAACAAAAAAACGAGCTATGAACATGATCACAATGTACTGAACATATTTGCAAATAAGACATTCTTATAACTTTAGATATATGGGGAAATGTATATTCCTAGGAGATTGGGACAACATATTTTTTTAGGAGAAAGTGACAATGTATGCTTTTAGGAGATTTGGACAACATATGTATTTAGGAGAATGGAAGTGTATGTTTTTAGGTGATTGGGACAACATATGTTTTTAGATTGAGATAACATATTTGTAGAAGATTGGGACAATATTTGCTTTTTGATTAGCACAGCATATTTTTTTAGATTAGGACAGCATGTTTATAGAAAACTGGGACAACATGTTTTTAGGAGAATGAGACAATGTATGCTTTTACGAGACTGGTACAACATATGTTTTTAGGAGAATGGGACAATGTGAATTTGATCCTTAATGAAATCATAAGATTCTTTCAATGAATTCCAGTAAACATGAATTTCATTATTTCATTCCATCTTTTATGCATGCTTCAAAAAATAGAGCAATAGCCTTTACTTGTGTGTTTAGAATCAAGGGTTTTCAGTTATTTGAATTAGATTAGAGTATACTGGTTTCAATCCTGGATAGAATCACTTCTAAAAACATTGCCTCCCTAAATTTATACACAAATCATGCAGATACTTGCTGAGATTTCTTCCTAGCTAATAAGATGGACCATGTCTTGGTCTCATCCACTATATTTTGTTTTTCACTTATGTTGAAATAAGAATGCTATAATCACTTGACTGTATCCCTTTTGTGCAATAACACCATTCTTGCTGTATGAACTTTTAGCTTTATTTTGCTTTACTTTGCCTCGATTTGACTTGTAAATGCATGTATATTGTCTGCTTAGCATTATTTTTGCTCAGTTTTTGTCTTTCTTTTATTATCATTTGTTGGAAACTTGTCTTTTCTGTTTGTTGGGTGTTTCTGCCAATTCTGTTTAACTTGACAAAGTAACATGAGGTAAGGATCAAGAGTCTATGATATACATATCAACCTTGTATGACTGTTCTTAGGCAATTGCCATCTTCTATCTCCTTGAATCCCACTTCTCCCTTACCCTTTCTTCATCCACTATACTGATTTTTTTTTCTTTTTCTCTCTTTCCTCTCCTCTCTCTGCAACCCCCTGTGCACTAGTGGTAGTATTGCCTTGCTTGGGGTAAAACAACTATAAAGAAAAATTAATGAATGCTTTCTTATTACTATAAAAATTATTTATTATAACTAAATTTATTATCCTCTTTATTATAATAAAGACTGTTGTGTATTTATTGGTGTATAAATATATATATATATATATATATACATATTATTTCCCATCACTCTCATTGAGAAAGAGACAGCAGCAAGATAGTGTTAGATAAATTTATTCTCTTTACTAAATTTATTAAACTTTACTTCCACTTATGAGAGCTCTGGCCAAGTGTTTGCTCTTTAACAGTGCCTTTTTTTGTTGCAAAAATTATGTTGTCAATTAGTGAAGAATATATATATATATATATATATATATATATATATATATATATATGTCCCTCTTGTCACGCTCAGGGATTTGGAGTTTTTTCTTATGTCTTAATGTAAGATGCTCAGTAGTAGCTACATCAATATATATGTTGCCATTATTCTGATGGCATATTGATATAAATATTTTGCCATCATTTTTGGCACCACAAGTCCACTTGTTTATTATAAATAGAATGGGTTCATGCATTTGAGTAAAAATCATGGTTTTTTTAAATAGCTTTCCCAGATTAAAAAGGGAATATGGTTTTGGTTGCTATTTGGAGGTACATTTTCTTATTAAGAGTTTCAACTTCTTACAAACATGCAGACATTAATTTCAGTGTTTAAAAACAGAGATGTCTACATAAATGTAAAAATTAAATCTAACGTTTCTTGCAGTGATATTTTCTTTGATTGGAAATCAGTGAAAATATTATTGTATGTTATCAAGTGTAGATATAAATTTCATTTTTAAATTCATTTCTTTCTATTTTTTATACCATAAAAATAGATAATCCATAAAAATAGATAATCCATAATAATAGATAATCCAAAAAAATAGATAATTCAGAAAAGAACAACTTCTAGGTTATTAAGACAATCTTCAGAAAGTTGCAACACACAAAATTTTATATAAATTACTAATTTAGAAAGTTTCTTTTATTGTGAATATTCAGTAAGTAAAAGGTATTAATCCATCTCTTCTCCTCCCATCTATGGGTCAAATAGTAGGATAGATTGGGTTTTGTAGCTTTGGTTTGCAACCATTCTACTGAAGAAAGAAATGGCAACCTACTTGCAAAAAAATCTTCTGCCTAGTTAGTCATTTCTCAAAGAGGACATGTTTACCCAAGCATGTATCACATACAGCGATTAAGTGACTGATTGACAGTTATTCATTTTTCTAGGCATACTTATTTTTGAAATTACTCTTTATGATTTCAAGTAGTTTTATTTATGTTTTTAATCTTTCTTTTTCTTTTAGCAGCAAGGTGAAGCTCAGTATTCTTGACTATACAAATACATTCTTCATTTGAGAAAGTTTTTTTAAAGAAGATCCAAGGAGAAGAGTGAAATCAATAATTTTGTATAGATTTTCAGATTTTCAAGAAAGTTTTCGCTTCTTTTAAAAAAAAAGTTTATTTTTCCAAAAAAACCAAGAATATCCGTAATGTTCTTTTTTTTATCTTTGATTTGAAAAAAATATTTTTATTTAGATTTAAAAATTTGGACACACCATAATTCAATATTCATTTTGTGGATTGAACAGATGTTTACTTCCTCAAGGAAACCCAAAAATTTAAGCAGAATTCATAATTTGGTATTGATTAAATTGTTTTAAAAATATTTCTGGATCCGAGGAGAAAGGCAATGACAATTTTTTGTGTAATTAATCAGAGGATATTTTTACACTGAAAATATTTGGGGGTGATTTCCATAATCTTATATCAGTAAATTAGATTATTAAATCCTTTAATTGTTTATCAGCTCTAAAGAAATTGCTAATGATTATAATGTAATTATAAGTGAACTCTCAAAGATTTTCTCTTTCACTTGCTTCATATTTTCATGGGCTTGAGGAATCTTTAAAAGATAGATATGTGAATTGTTACCTACAATTTGTTTATCCAGTGTGAACTAATTTTTTAAAAACTTTAATCATCAGAGAAGTGTAAGTTAGTAAGATAGAAAATAATAGCAGGTAAAATCCTAAAGAATTATGATTCATTTTTCTGCTCTGTTTTTAAGGGTTAATATTTAATAGACCAGATAAATATTCTGCCAGTAGTTTAAAACTTCATAGGTTCGATTTTCAAAAATAAAACAAACCTGGTTCACTATCATTCACCATATACTTTGAACATTGTCATATTCTCTTAAAAATATATGTTTTACCAATCTCCTAAAAACACACATTTTCCCATTCTCCTAAAAACATGTTGTCTTGATCTCCTACAAACATGCTGTTCCAATCTAAAAACATATGTTGTTCCAATCCCCTAAAAATTGCATTGTCCCATTCTCCTAAAAACAAATGTTGTCACTTTCTCTTAAAAACATACATTGTCCCTATCTCATCAAATAATGAGATATAAGAATAAAATAACCAATTAACTTCTTGAATTTTTTTACTGATGATTTTCTTTCTTTCTTCATCTATTGTAGAGATGGGATTATGAAAAACGAAAACACAACATTGACTCCTTCATATGTCTTCTTTGTTTCTCACTTTTTCATCTAAGTTTGTTTTATTGTTTTTGTATTGTAACTATTTAGACCACTTTTTCCAAAAAGGATTCATGTCTTCTTTTTGACAATAACCAAATGGTCATTTTTACCTAACCTTATACTGTGAATATATTGTTTCAAAAACTTCTCAACAATATTCTTTTCAAAAACATCAGACATACCTTTATGCTTGAAAAATCTTTTGATATTGTCAAAAATTGGTTTTAAAAATGCATATCCAAAATAAAAGGCCAGGTCAAAAAAGAATGACCAGTCTATATTTCCAGAATAAGACAAACCCATGACCAAAAGGGTGAAGGTGTCCAAATCACCAAGTGTTTTCCCAGTAAAAGTTTAAGAGAAAAAGAAGAGGTAAGTGTAAAAACATAGTAAGCAAGTTTATCCGTTCAAGCCTGAGGCAGTTGATAACTTTGTGGATGGTCAATCACTTGAAGCATATAATCTGATTCTGTTTTTGACTGCAGAGATTTCTGTCCAAGATATTCTTTATGGGGGATCTGTGGGAGTGCTGGCAACTTTTGGGGAATACAAGGTGAAGGATCCCAACCCCCAGTCATATTGCACAGTCTCCTTGAGTGTAAACCATAAATGCTATTATCAAGTGAGGCTGTTTTTCCACTTGTCCACTGGTTGTAGTTTGGGATGGGGCTGAGATCAGTTCGATGAAATGATTTAGAAAGGACATTTGAGTTTCCTGAACAGGAAAATGTCTGTAAGATTGGCTTCAAGTGTGAGTTCTTACTTTGATCAATTGACGGTGACTTGCTGGCTTCCCGGAAATGGGAGGTAAACAGATCTGAAAGAAAGTAAAGAAAAAAAGAAACATTAATTTAACTGAAATAAGAACAGAAGACAATTTCATTGAACTGCAAAAAACAGCTGTTTTTCTAAGCTATTATTCACCTACATGGTCCAAGAGCTACTTTAAGTTGATGCAACAATAACCCAATCTATGAGAAAATAGTGATCACTCAAACAAAAACAAAAGTATAAATACAATTTTATAGTAAAAATACCAGTGGTACATTTTTAAGTAAAAAAATTAGCAATAATACAGATTTATACTAGAATTACCAACAATGCATTTTATAGGAAAATGACAAACAATACATTTTATCCATAGTTGAAGCCATGAAATTGTGTTCAAAAGATTTAGAATTCAGCATTAAACAACCCAAAGCAGTTGATATGCTGCTAAATAAAGCCAACTGACTATGAACGTATAAAAAAACATTTTAATAGTGAATACATTTTATATAAAAAAGACCAACAATACTTATAGTAAAAAGACCAGCAATACATTTTATGAGTAGCTGAAGGTATACAATTGCGTTCAAAATATATTTAGCTGAAAGCATAAAATTGTGTTCAAAATATTTAAATTTTAGCTTTACATAACCCATAGAGGTGTCAATATGCCCCTAAACAAAATCAACCAGCAAACACTCAAGATAGAATGTTACTGAATGAGATTATTGTAAAAGAAGTGGTATGAAGTGAATATTATGAGTATATGTAAAATGAATAATAGTTAACCCTTGACTTGAAGAGGTTAAGATTGTAGTGGTTAGGGAAGTATTCACTGCCTTGAAAGTTGCTTGGAATAAAGCCCCCTCCGGACCTCAAGTGGAACTTCTATATTTGTACCATTACTAAAGAAGAATGTTCAGTTCCTTGTAATGTTCCACAAAGTATAAGACTCCGACTTACATGTTCTATCTAGGAAAAAAGTGAAGTCCATTAATTCTTTAGAAATTGCTTTGTTTATATGATTTACATTGTTTGAACTGTTGTCCTCATCTCTATTACCATATTCACCTTTAATATCTATCTATATTTCTGAGATGAGGTATTGTAATGATTTACATTATTTACATTGTTTGAACTGTTGTCCTCATCTTTATTGCCTATTCATGATGTTGAATGCTTTGGACTTCTTTAGGTGATTGGAAATTTCAATTACTGAATATTGTTCTCGTTCCATAAATCATGCCACTTCCGGATGACTTAGTTATCTCCCTTTAACTCAATTCTCTAAGTTATTTGTTCATCACTGCTCTAGCCAGGTATTTTGTCTGGGTAAGATATATTGTGGAAGCAATGGGCAAACAACGATCTTCAACAGCAGGCTGAACTTCAGGGTTTTTTTTTTTAATTAGATTTTGTACTACCTCAAGAGTAAAGAGGCTGGAATGTTTAGGTTAGAATCAGGATTTAATAATTCTGGTATACTAAAGTATTTTATAGTTTAGAAAACGAATTTAGCATTGTGTGAGTCATTTATTTTGATAAAATAATTTTTAATTTTTAAGTTATATTGGAGCATAAGTTATAAATGAATCACTGGAATGAATTAAATTTTAAAGGGTCAATCACTGGATCTAAGCAACATTTTTATCCACTGGGCCATGTGCCCTTGAAGACATCAGTGTATAAATTTTTTGGACTTATAAATCTAATGTCTCAGTAATAATTATTTACCAGATCTCATATTACAATCTTGAAACTGATGTTTTTTTGTTTGTTTTTTTTTGTTTTTGATACAAAACAGAGAAGATATCCATTCAAGAAATATCTAAACAAGTGAGTATACTTTAAAAGCAAATTAGAATTTGGCTTGATTGTGGAGCCTTACTTCATAACCAAGTGGTCAAAACATACTGGATCAGAGGGTGGTTTTTCCTGCAAAGGGTGAGTATGTTCAAATCCTGCCAGAGAGCACATTATTTTATTAAATAAATAGTTTAAAATAAACAGAGCGTATACTCAAATATGGATACCCACTAAAAATAACACTTGAAGTCATAAAATAAGCATCAGATTAAAAGATAAAATCTGTTAATTCTTTAATTTTATGCTCAAGTTGTGTTCTGTATTTGTCTCTTTTGAGGCATGATGCTGTGAAGTGTTTTTGCCCCGTCATAATAATTAAGGCATTAAAGTACACTTGATTATTGTTTATTGTGACGCTGTGAAGTGTTTTTGCCCCGTCTTAATAATTTAGGCATTAAAGTACACTTGATTATTGTTTTGGTCTTATGCAAGAATGTGAAATAAACAAAGAAAAAAATGGAATATTTTTTGTTGAAATTTAATTAATTATTATGTTTCATTTATAACTTGTGCTCAAATATAACTTAAAAATTAAAATTTATTTTACTAAAATAAATGACCAACAAAATACTGGTTGTGTTTTTTTAACTACAATAGACCCTAGTATACTATAATTATTTAATTCTAATTCTAAACTAAACTTTCTAGTCCCTTTACTCATAAATACAAAATATTTTTTAAAATCTTTAAAATTTAATTAATTCCAGTGATTCATTTATAACTTATGCTCCAATAATAACTTAAAAATTAAAAATTATTTTACCAAAATAAATGACCCACACAATGCTAAATTCATTTTCTAAACTATAAAATACTTTTAAATAATTATTAAATCCTGATTCTAAACTATACATTTCAGCCTCTTTACTCTTGAGGTAGTACAAAATCTAATTAAAAAGAAAAAAACCCTGAAGTTCAGCCTGCTGTTGAAGATCGTTGTTTGCTCATTTACATAATCTATGCTTCCACAATGTATCTTACCCAGACAAAATAATTCTCTTTTAAGATTTTAAAAACTACAATGTTTCATTTATAACTTATGCTCCAATATAACTTAAAACTAAAAATTATTTTACTAAAATAAATGACCCACTCAATACTTAATTAGTTTTCTTAACTACAATACACTTTAATATACCATAATTATTTAATCCTATTCTTAATCTAAACATTTCAGCTCCTTTACTCATGAAATAGTTATACAAAAAGAAAAATGAATCCTGCTGTTAAAAATTATTGTTTACCTATTTAAATATATCTTACTCAGACAAAATAATTTTCTTTAAAATTTAATTAACTGCAATGTTTCATTTATAACTTATACTCCAACTTAAAAAAAATGAAAATTATTTTATTAAAATAAATGACCCACACATTACTTAATTGTTTTTCTTACTACAACATACCTAAGTATACCATAATTATTTAATCCTAATTCTAACCTAAACATTCCAGCCCATTTATTCAGAGGTAGTAAAGAAAATGAAATTGTAATGAAAAAACCTATAATCCAACCTGCTGTTAAAAATTATTATCTATCCATTTAAAAAATCTATGCTCCTACTATGTATCTTATCCAGACAAAATTAAAAAGTGACATGTCTTGACACCAAGCCATCCTGCTTCCTTTCGAGACCCAAATGTTAAAACTCCAGGGTTACATAATTATCATTTTTGATTGAACAATATTGACACACCTAAAGCATTTTCTCCAACTACTACTCCATAATTTTCTAAATAACCCTGAATTCATCTTATATTTTTAAAGTAAATCATTTTCGCCATTTATTTTAATACTAGCAGTATAGCCTGGCATTGCTCGGGTGTAATAAAAGCTTTAAAACTAATCCATGGTCCTGGAGCTCAGATTCTATGGACATTGGCACGAAAGACTAAAAAGCAATAGTTGTTTCCAATTAAAGCAAAACTGTAGACTGAAAGAAAAATGAATGGATGTAAGTCAAATTTTGATTTCCTGGTATCAATATCAAATAAGTTTTTTTCGTCATAAACTGAATTTTGAAGGCTAAATAAGTCCTCTGAGTAAATGGTATCTTGGCTGAGACTAAGAACTACAATTATACCTACTTAGAGCCAAACCCGAAGCAAAAACTAAAATAAAAGGGCTGAAAAAAATACAGATATACAGGCAGATAAACAGACACACACACAAACATCTTGCCTTTTATATATATATATATATATATATATATATATATTATCAATTTTCTGCACTATTGTAAGAACTGCAACCTTGAAACTTCTGAATATTGTTTCTTATGTCTTAGTCTATGAGTGTATCAAATTTGATTAAAATTGGACCATTCCTTCTATAACCTGATTTTTTCGATTATCAATTTTTGATATTTATTAGGGGTACCTTGACACAAAACATAGCTAAGAACACTCGCAGATGCTTATAGTAGAACTGTGTAAATTTTCAGATAAAGTTCCATTTATAAATAAGTTTAGATATCACCTGAAGAAGAACAGTATTATTCTGAAACATGAAAACTTTTGTGCAGTGATATAATGCTTTTATAAATCATCCTCTCCAAAACCTCATCATTAGTAAATTATTTGGTCCATGGTATCCTCAGCAGCTTTCTGTAGAACCACATTTCAGTTGCTTAGAGTATTTCCTTCATCTTTGATGGGATTGTCCAGCATTCACTGCCATATTGAAGAACAGACATCACATAACAATCCAGTACTCTCTTCTTTGTTTCTAGTGACATTTTCCTGTCTCTCAATACTCTACATAGCTTCTGAAATGCATCCTTGGCCATACCAATTCACCTTCGGATCTGTGTGTCACATCCCCCGTTAGAACACTATACAAGGCAGTAAAGTCACTGAAACACAAGCAGTTACAGGGTGGGGAAGAATTAGGAACAGAAGCATAAATAATGAACAGGAAGAGACAAGAGCAATGATGACAGCCATAGTTTGTGATTGACGTTGCATTTAAATGCTTTGTAGATTAAAATTGGCTGGAAAGCATGAACCCAGAAGGGAGTTCCTGAAGAGAGAAGTGTAAAAAAAGAAACTACTAGCATAAAAGTTATGGTTACATTGAGCCAGCTCAACTGTAAAGTGATGAAATCTCAAAATCTGTGAATTACTGTGCTTGAATTAAAAAAAATTCTAGGTACCATAGTGAAGACCTCATCCAAATAATTGCCATGAAAATATTTATAGAAAAGGCAGAGAGAAGCAACCTTATAGTGATAAGACAGTGAGTGAAGCCAAGCTGTCGATTTTCATCATTGTTATTATTTTATTTTTTGATTTCATTTAAGTTTCCCTACAACGGACATGTTAAAAAAATGAAAAGAAAAACAGATGTGGGTAGTAATGCAACTCTCTTAATGACAAGTGAGTCAATTAATCCCATAATCTGGTTATCAATGTGAACAGGGATTAAAAGAGATGATAAAAATAAAACTTAACTTTTGTCATGGAACTGAAAGTGACAGTTTTAAAACGAGTGTACTCCTGCCATAAAAAATGATGGCAAAATATTTGAGAGGTTTATTAGCTGTTTCCTCACAGATCATCCCCCTGAGCATGACAGGATGGAATATATATATTGTTAAAGATAACAGACAATGAATGTCTATTATGTTTAATCATGAACCATTCTAAACTTATAATTTTGGCTTTAATCTATGGAGAAAATAAAGACAAAAATGTCCAACATTTGGATATTATTTTTTTTGCACTATTTCTAAGCTTTTGGCTCACATGAGCCATCTTCAGAGTGGTTGTAGGGACGTTAACATAAAGATACTCACCATTTTTGTCTTTATTGTCACCAGATTTGTAAACCAAAATATGATGTTTAGAATGGCTTATGATTAAACATAACAGACACGTTTAAGCATAAACATAATAGACATTCATTGTCTATCATTTAAATAATTATCTAACCACATATTGTTAGACATAGAATTTAACAATATATGTTTAGATAATTATCTGCTGCCTTAATACACTAAATGTATATATATTCTTCACTACTTGACGACATGATTTTTGCAAAAAATAAAATAATAAGGCCCCACTAAAGAGCAAACATGTGGCAAGATATTTCATAACTGGTAGTAAAGTTTAATAACTGGTAGTAAAGTGAATGAACTGAACTGACACTGTTATGCTGTCGTTTCTCTCTGTCCATGAGCATGACAGGAAAAAAAAAATATATGCATATATATATATGTGTGTGTGTGTGTGTGTGTGTGTGTGTGTGTATATATATATATATATATAAATGCACAAGATTCTTTAGTATAATAGAGAGGATGCATAAATCACAACTACCAATTACATTAATTTTTTCTTAGCAATTCACTCCTTAAGGTGATATCAAATGAGACTGAATGTACTTGGAAAAATTTTAAAAAAAGAAAAACTTACAGACCCTTCCTTAATGAATTTAATATCAACATTAATAAGTCAATCAGAGAATTTGAGAGGATTAAAATAAAATAAATAGATATATGTCAAAATTATTCAACTAAACATGCTTGAATGAAGATATGCTGCCTATATATATATATATATATATATATATATATTGTTTAATTGTGATAATTGTTGTTGTTTTTCCAGTGGTTTTACTGTTAAAATGTATTTTGGTAAGCAGGTTTCTTATCATATCAAAGTGGAGATAGATTGTTGATAGGCACAAAGAGTTTGTCACTTTAACTGAGCAGGTTTATATCAACTTTTGAAGTTTTACCTCACTGGTGCCCTCTATGTATAAATTTACTCAAGGTGTTAGATTAGTAACTAGGTCCCCCCACTTTTACAATAAAACCAGTAAAATGTAAATGCGACTTCTATTCAAACAAATTCTTTTCTTGCACTTCCCACCTGTGGAATTCCCTT
The DNA here is from genome assembly GCA_037127315.1 of Ascarosepion bandense. Lineage (NCBI taxonomy): Eukaryota > Metazoa > Mollusca > Cephalopoda > Sepiida > Sepiidae > Ascarosepion > Ascarosepion bandense. Next base: position 2,805,691 of record JBBBDQ010001294.1, read on the forward strand.
CTGTTTATCTGCTTCCCTGACAGCAACAATCTCTAGGAATTTAGATGTAAGGCCAATAGTCCTCCTATCGCACTGACTCACATCCTTTCTCCCATGCTCCTTTCTCCGTCCACTCCTCTCTCATCATGCCAGTATTCTCGTCCTTCTCATACCCAATTCCTGACACCCTTTATAACCTGTCCCTCTTTCTCATATATCTGTCTCAGATATAAACCCCTGTACACCAGTGGCAGTTAAACTGCCTTGCTTAGGGCAAAATGATTTTAAAAAAATTGTTTTTTCAATAGTGTATACTCGAAGATGTCAGTTAATTAATCATTGACATATTTATTTAAGTATAGATAAGTGTGAGAATTTCAGTTTCACTTGTGTAACAAACAACTGAACAAACCTTCTAGTCAAAGATTCACTGAAAGACTAGTTAGCAAACAAGAATTGATTATTATAAAATAATAAAATGATTATATTTATAATAAAATTTATTTATAATAAAATAGTAGATTTCAGATTTAGATTTATTAATTTCAAGCTAGAAGACAAGGACGTGTTTTCTCAACAGATCTATTCAACCTATACAGTGAGACAATTCTGATAGAAGTAGAAGTATTGCCAGGATTTGTGACTGGCAGGCACAATTTAACAATATAAGATACATAGATGATACAGTGCTGGTAGCAGACACAGAAAGGAAACTACAAGACCTCAGAAGAAAGTGAAAATAAAGGACTAAGCATAAACTGTAAGGAAACTGAATGCATGGTCATCATTAAAATGTAGAGCCCAAAATGACAACTACAATCAGGGTTACTAAAATCAAGTAGTTGCAAAAATTTAAATACCTGGAAAGTGTTTTAACTGAGGTCAGAAAGTGTGACACTGAGATCCAATGGCGTATTGTCATGGCCAAGGATGCATTCGAAAAGCTGAGTAGAGTATTGAGAGATAGAAAAATTTTGTTTGAAAGAAAGAAAAGTGTACTGGAATGTAATGTGATATCTGTTTTTCAATATGGCAGTGAATGCTGGACAATCTCATCAAAGATGAAGGAAAGACTTGAAGCAACCTAAATGTGGTTCTACATAAAGATGCTGAGGATACCATGGACCAAGAATATGAGCAACGACAGAAAGGATGGAAACAAAAGTAAACATACTTAACATCAGGAAAAGACAGCTGAAGTTTCTGGGACATGTAATAAGGAAGGAGAGCTTGGAGAATCTGATACTCACAGGTTAGATACACATGACATACTTCATGGGCTTGAGTAAATGGATGGCAGGGTTTGAGTGGGGTAACAATAGAAAGGGTGTTAAGAGCAACAAGGGATAGGGAGATGTAGAAGACCATGATTGCCTACATAGAAGAAGAAAAATATTGGTTAATACATATTCTCTTAATATTTAAATATTCTTTATAAGGAAGAAACTATAGCTGATTATATTTTGAAGCTGAACTTCTAAGATTTCATTTTTAAAAGATATTTTACAATCTGCCAATTCAAAGAATGTTTCATGTCTCATCTGCTGTTACTGGTTGATTAATCTATATATATAAATACAAAAATTTAAATAATTGGAGCCTCTCAATGTACAAAAATTGAGTTCCTTTCTGTGAGCCAGTTTTGTACAAAAAATGAATTTTCAGTGAGATAATAATATGGGAAAATCTTTTGCACAGTCAGTCATGTCTCTCTCGAGACATGATCATCCAAGTGTGTATCACATATGCCATTTAGCAGATAGAGTTTGGTAGGTCTCCATGTGTATTAAAATGAGCTCTAATTGATATATGGTCAGAGTGGTGTAATGTAAATCTTCTTGATAGGCATGATGTAATATATCCAATAAAATTATTTATTAATTTAGATTGATCATGGAACATGTGAATTCATAAATAGTTACATACTAAATATATATATATATAAAGCAATACATATTTTCAGTTAAAAGTAAAATATAACCAAACCTGATAACTGCTAAAAGTATAGCCAAAATTGCTCGGACATACAAATCATTTGGATAATTTCTACATAATTTACATTCAGAAAGGTAGTAAATTATAAGGACAAAAAAAAAATCACAAATAAAATAAAAAACTTAATATCAGTACCTTGTGTGTAATTTTTAATGAAACTTGTATATATATATATTTATATATATATATATATATATATAAAGGAAAACTCTAGACATCATCTGAAATAATTATACACTATAATTAATTTTGATAAGTGAGTTTATCCATCTCTTTAGATCATAGAGATACATTCAGTTTAATTTAAAAATATTTTTATTGAGAAAAATTAAACCAGATGTATTTCTGTGACCTGAAAAGATGCTTAAACTCACCTGTCAAAATAAATTATAGTTTATAACCACTTTAGATGATGTATTGAGTTTCCTGTATGTATATCATATTGCTCAGGATAATATCCATTGTGCACTCTATATAGATCTATCTTTTAATATTTTATATTAAATAGATTTTTTGGATTATCCTCTTCATTTATAGACTTAGCATCATTTTCTCTCTCTCTCTCTCTCTCTCTCTCTATATATATATATATATAGTCATCTGCAGACAGATTTGTTTTGCTGTATCACAGCTCATCAGTATGGACAGCCGATTGTTTTTTTACCCAGGATTGAAACTCAACCGAATTGGCATGAGTCGGTGATTCTACCTCTGAGCTATGGCACGCGGTAGAAAGAGGCAGAGTTTTTAGCGAGTATATTATCATTATACACGCCCACTAGCTGAGAGTGTTCTAATTCGTTGCTGAATGAACGATATATATATCCAAATGAATAAGAACAGAGAAAATAATGGCAATGTTCAAAACATTAATTTCAGTGCTCAATATAAAAATAGAGCAAGGAATATTTATTATTGATTATTATGTTAGAACATGTGCAAACTACTACAAAATTATATATTTTGTTTCGATATTGAAAGAACAATTTCTCATCAGGTAGTTAATAATGATGGTAATCATTGTTAGTCATTGTTTACCATCATTGATGAGACATTGTTCTTTCAATGTTGAAACAAAATATACAATTTTGTAGTAATTTGTAGTTTGCACAAGTTCTAATGGAATAATTGTTACATATATATATATATATATATATATATATATATATATAAAAATTCAGGTGAAGAGAACCAAGTTTTACAATTTTGAGTTCTCTGCTATTTACTTTTTAAAAAGTGCTCAATACAACAAATATTATAGAGCATAATTAAATAATTAAATTTGGTTTTTATTGAAAATTGATATAGTTTACATTGCGATATGGAAACTTCTATGTTTTGAGATTTTTACCTCATCATCATTCAATGTTAGCTCATTTTTGTGAAAATGATTTTCATTTGAATATAAGAAACAATATGTTTGTTATTTATGGATATGAGAAGACAGAAAAATTTATGTGTGTTCAATTTAGCTAATCAGAATAGAGATCCACTTTAAATTTGAAAAAAGGTTATATTTTTGGGGAATCCATAATTTCTTATTTCAATCTCAATGACAAGAGTGTCTGTGGTTTAATAATAATAATCCATTAATAAGATTTTCTATAAAAAACTCTAAAATTAAGTTATAGTTGTTTGAATAATCTGGAAAAAATTATAAAAAATCATAATAATAATATTTTAAATAAAAATTGAATTGAAAATAAGAATTATCCAATAAAATAAGAATTATCCAATAAAATAAGAATTATCCAATAACTGAAATTAATAATTTGAATAATAATAAATGTAATTGTAAAACCCTACAAAGTGTCCTTTAGAAAAAAATCAATGGGCGGACCTGAAGCAAACTACCACCATGTTTAATTTCATTGTTTAATTTCATTGTTTTTCATTTTTTTTTTTTTTCAGTGCAGTCCTATTGATTGTTACTTAAACTTTCTGATTATGAAAAAAAACTTTGAAAAATTACAATATTTAAACAAATTTGTTGTGGGGGTCAGTTTCTCATACGACATTAAAATGAATCAATCCTCCATTTTCAAACCACTTGCATAAGAAACTTGCATAAGAAACAGGTTCCCCCACCAAAATTGTTTAAATATTGAAATTTTTGCAAATCTTTTTGTCATTCGTAAAGTTTAAGGTGTAAAAGATAATATTGCACTGAAAAAAGTCCAAAAAATTTAATAATGAACAAATTTACAGATAGCAATAATGTCATACCGGCAACTGGTTTCAAAATAGAGGCTCGATTTACTATAACATTGTATGAGAAACTGATCCCCACCAGAAAATGTTTAAATATTGAAATTTTTCAAAATTTTTTTGTCAGTCATAAAGCTAAGTGGGTAATCGATAGGACTGCACTGAAAAAAGTTTTTAAAAAAATGAAAAACAACAAAATTAAATGTGGTTGTAATCTGCTTCAGGTCCGCTAATCAGTGCATTATTTCTTCAATGAAAAACCCTAGTAATGTAAAGATTTATGTGGGTAGTAATAAGAACTCTCTGTAAAAATCATTTATCAACACACATCTTCATTGAATAATAAGTACAGAAATAGAACATCCCTATCAAAATATTATTGGTATCTAAAAGAAACAAATAAAATTCCCACATTAAAATGGAAAACTTTTTAAAAAAGCTCAAATATGTAAGTCTTTAAACAACCTATGATCCTTGTGTCTATATGAAAAGCTTAAAAATTTATATTATTAAATTTCTTAAAAATAAAAATCAATTAAATAAACTTAATAAAATAAATGAACATTGCAAAATGTTCACCTTAGAATATGGTTAAAAAGATTCCTCATAAAAAAATTTGTTAACTAATATTTATCTAATAATTTGTTTTATATTATTTTTTTTTTTTTTTTTTTTTAATCATTTCACCCCGAGCAAGGCAGAAACGCCACTGATGTGCAGGGGGTTACATAAATGTAGAAAGATTAATTAGAAAAGAGTGAGGAGTACAAGCTAGTTAGAAAGGAACAATAGAAAACTGAGAAAGCAGGTGCAATGACAGGTACATGGGCGGAGAGAAAGGGAAGGTTATACAGGGGAGGGGAGAGAGCTAGAGGCCAGTGGTTAGTAGGTGAGTATTAACTTTGCTTTAAATTTCTGGAGGTCGTAGCCGTCAGGAAAGCAAGAATACGGGAGTGAGTTCCACAGGCGGGAAGTGCGAGAGAGGAAGCTGCTGGAGTAGAATTGTCGTCTGCGTTTGGCTAACCTGACTGTGAATGGGTGGGACCCAGTTGCCAGTCTGGTTGAACGGGTAAACACCTGTTGAGGAGGCATCAGTGACTTAAGCTCATCCGAGCAGAAGCCATGAAGGTATTTATAGAAGAGACAGAGGGAGGCCACATTTCGACGATGGGAAAGTGGCTGCAGACGAGTCGCCAGATCAGAACCTATCACATTACAGACTCTCCTTTGGAGCTTGTCGAGAACACTGAGGAGAACGGCAGGGGCACCTGACCATAAATGGCAGCAGTACTCCATGCACGGACGGATGGTTGACTTGTATATATGCAGGATGGATTCAGGTGGAAAAAACATCCTGGATCGACATAGTGACCCAATCTTCTTAGCAGTAGATTTTGCTATGGATTCAATATAGTGCTTCCATTTGAGGTCTGAGGACAGGGTAAGTCCGAGGAGGCGTAGTGTATTACTCTCCGGGAGAATCATCTGGTCCATGCTTATGGGAGGCAGAAGAGGTTGCCTGTAATGGTTGACAGACAACAGCTTGGTCTTCGAGGAATTGAAGTTGACAAGCCACTTCTTGCCCCAGTTCACCACAGAGTGTAGATCCCGCTCAAGGTCAGCAGCGAGATTTTGTCTGTCCGCCACGACAGGTTTCTTACTGGAGCGGGAGTATATTGTAGTGTCATCTGCGTAGATGCCTACTTGGGACCTGATCTCATCTGGGAGGTCGTTGATGAAAATAAGGAAGAGCGTTGGGCCCAGGATAGAGCCTTGTGGGACACCAGCATTCGTGCTGTAGGACGAAGAGGCACGCCCATTCAGAACGACCTTCATTTTGCGGTTATTTAAGAAAGATTGGATTAGGTCAAGCAGGCGACCGGTAATACCATAACCGCGTAGTTTGCATAGGAGGCCAGGGTGCCAAACCCTGTCGAAAGCCTTGGAGATATCCAGAGCAACCGCGCGAGCCTCGTCAGACTCATCAAGGGCCTGTAGCATGTACTCCGTTACAGTAGTTAGCAGGTTAAATCGATATTAAAATAATTAAATAGATATTTAAATTTTTAATAATTAAATATATATGAAAAATTTGTATTATGATATTAAAATTTTTACAAATTAAGAGTTTTATGAAAAATTAGAATAAAATTAATTCTGAATCAAAATAAAAATTATATAATTACACTAAAAGTTCCCTTTAAGTCAGATCAAAAATATAGAATGTTTTTTTCTTTGTTGTTTTAGAAAATGATGGGATACAGAGAAAACTAATAGAATAATTTTGTAATGATAATAAATACATAACAGAAGTACAGGCTAGACAAGGGGTTTGATCAACTGACACTCTTGCCGTTAAGATTAAAAAAAAAAATCATGTATTCACCAAAAACATAACTTTTTTCAAATTTAAACTGGATCTCTATTCTGATTAGTTAAACTTTATGTGTGAACACACACATAAATTTTTCTACCTTCCCACATCTATAACAAATGTATTGTTTCTCTTATTCAAATGAAAATCATTTTCACAATGAGCTAATATTGCCTGACAACGAAGTAAAAATCTCGAAACATAGAAGTTTTCATGACGCAATGTAAACTATATTAATTTTAAATAAAACAACTAATTTAATTATATATAGTCATTGACAGACATTTCTCTTTTGCAGCTCGTTAGTATGGTTAGGCATATGATTGCTGCCTGCCAGGATTGAAACCTGGCCAGTTTGATATCAGTCAGAGATTCTACCACTATTGCCATACAGTAGAGGAAAGCAAATTTAACATATTATATACACAATGTAAATACAATTTATATATATATATATATATATATATATATATATATTTCTGAAGTTTCTGAAAGGTTTTTTCTGTTGCTGAGGTGATGTGTCGTCCCCCGTGGGGATCTTCATATCGAAATGGCCATTCAACATCTTTGAATTAATCCTTTTTTAATATATATATATATATATATATATATATATATATATATATATATATATAAGTTAAAGATCAAATGTAAGTATATCAAATTCTGACGAGACAATAAGATAAAGAATAAATAGGAAACTAACAGAAAACTTTTTACTTTTTCTGTCAATCTTTGATGAAACTTTAAAAAAATTGAAGCATATTAGATTGAAATACATTTGCTATTTGTTCTGTATGTTATCATATATATATATATATATATATATATATATATATATATATATGGAACAAATATAGTGTGGTCTGATGAAATGAGCCAATTTAGCTCATAGATATGAATTATAATTTATAATATCATATTGCTCTGGATAACATCTATTGAGCTCTCTATACAGATATAACACTTAATATTCGATATTAAGTAATTAAGTAGATGTTTTTGGATTATCCTCACCATTCATGGACTTGACATCATTACCTATTGTGTGTGTGTGTATATATATATATATATATATATATACAAAGCACTATATATCAAAAGCATCTCACTATAAGACAGGCACTATATATCAAACAATTTTCTCCTAGCATCAACCTTATATTATTTAACAGTAGAAATGGAGTTTTGAAAGATTTTTAAAAAGTAGATAGAGGCTTATGTGATTTCTAGTCACATACGTGATGTGATAGCTTTTAAAGAATGCTTTTTTACAAAATTTGTGGATAAAATAACAACATCAAAAACATAAGATCCTTGAGAAAGGCCAGTGAAGTGGCTGAAGGTGCTTGGAAAGTAAAAGATTATGAAACATTTTTACATTTCTAACCCCCAGCAAAAAAGGAAACATGTAAGAATACTGAAAAAATTTAAATCAAAAATTAATAAAATTTTCCCCTGTCAATTGTTTTTCTCCTGTCGATCTTTTTTAACAAAACATGTTTAAAAGAAAGTTTAGCTGCCCATATATATATATATATATATATATATATATATACTGAGGCACAATTTCTGTCTAGAAAACACAAATGAAAAAAAACAGACCAGTTGTTTTTATACTCTATCTTTATCTCATTTCATATTTCATTTATCACTATACAGGTAAATTATATTTTTACAAAGGGATGCTGATGAATCTCAGCCCAGTCAGGAAGGAATGGAAATAAAAAATTATAATGGCCAGATTTTGGTAAGCGGTTTGGCCCAAGAACTTATCAGCAGCAGCTTATTGTCACAAGAAACATTATTCATCAAGCAATGAAAATCCTTCCTCAGATAAATTGTGATTCATATGGTATTATTCATAAAGGAAGTTTTATAACAAAAATGAAACATACAGCTTTATTAGAAGACTTATGTGCATTGTAATGCAGTAGCTATCGACTCAGAATGTGAAATTGGAGAACCGAGCATGAATTTCAGTTGAATTTGTTGCATTCACTTATGTGCAAACACACTTGGGAAGAGTATTAATCCATCTTTTCTCTCTCCAGCTATGGGTTAAATACCAGGACAGATTGCATTCTATAGCCATAGTTGGCAACCAGTCTGCCACAGAAAATAATGGCAACCTACTGTGGGAAAATCTTCAGCCCAGTTAGTCATCTCTCTTTCGAGACATGATCACCCAAGTGTGTATCACATATGACACTTAAGTGTGTATGACTTATGAATTATGATAAGTACTTTTTTTTAACATAAAGCTGAATACTTTAAACTTGAGCCAACAAATAAAAAAGGTTAGTAAATTTCTATTTAGCTTCATATAAGTTTAAACTTTGATTATACTGTTTTATTATTTTTAAATTATTTTGAATGATTACATTTCTTATTTAGTGGCACAGGTAGCACAATGGTTAAGAAAATGGAATCAGTAATCAAGAGTTCAAATTTCAGACGGATCTAATAACATTCAAATATAACTAGAGAGTGCTTTATTCTTCAAGTTAGAGATTTTTTATTGATATTGCTCTAACACAAATTTTCCTATGGTGTGCCATTGTTTTTATGCTATGGTTTTAATAAATATATCAACAAACAGAAATGGAACTATAATACTATAAATATTAAATTCTCACCCAAATAACACATTCTTCAGTTATGTAATATTTGTTTTATAGGTCATAGGCATGTTAGAACATTGGTGTAAAATATTTTAGATTAGCAATTCAATTTTAAAATATTAATTTGGGAAAAACATTTACTTTCCACTTTTACAAGCATTTTCATGCATTCCTTAACCTTAAACACTCTTTAGGTGACTTCAGTCACAATTGTCTTCCCATTGGAGTTGACACAAATCATCAAATAACGGTATATTTAAATTTCATGATTGTGTTGTCACATCCCACTATAGCAACAGCAAAAAAACAGTCTAGACTTAAACTGAGATTAAGGCTACTGTAGTTTGTATTTGAGGAGCCACCATATATGGTGCAAGGAGACGTGGTACTTAAAAATTAATGTAAAGTGCTAAAGGTTAATGTATAGTGAGATGGAAAACGAACAATCCCTGAAGAGGACATGTACTTAAAGAATTGCTTTAGGTATCATCCTGATGATGACTGCTTGTAAACACTAGAAACAATAAAAAATCACCTAGGAACTACTGTAACAGTTTCTGCTTGTTAAGGATTTTTCTAGGATGAATAATTACTTTCAACAATTTTAGAATTTTATATTTTTTTTATTAAAGTGTGAGCCATTATTAATTTTGACTAGCACTTATTTTCATCTTAATTTTCAAATGCTTTTTTTCTATAAATGAGGCTGTCATGCATATGGCAGAAAGTAGGCAGCACAAATGAAAAAATATTGGATAAAAATTTGCAATAAAAAGCAACCCAGAAATTAAGATGAATTAAAAGTGTCAATCAAAATTAATACAAATAACACTGATAATTACCCCACAACTTCCTTGGATTTATTAAAAGGGTAAAAGCTTTAAGAACTCTTAAAAAGAATTGCATGACTGATATGTGGTATTGTACAAAAAAAAAACAAACAATAAAGCAATCCCACAGCTCCTCCTGAGATCCAAGATAAAAGGCTGACTTACCTTGGATAGCTTTATTCTGTGCCACCTCTCCTTTATCCCAGCCATCTCCACTGTCAACCTGGGAAGACACCTTATCCGGAACCATAAATGTTCGTTCTTTCTGTCCCATTCCATGGGATGACCCACCTATTTCCTGTAGACAACCAAGAACCAGATGCAGTTTCACAATGTGCTTCAGATTCAATAATCATATGATAAGAATCAGTTTTCTTATTAAAGTACAGCACCTGATCACCATGTCTTTAATAAAATGCAAAGTCGGTGATCAAATACAACTGACATAAAGTGGCTGTTTTATAAATCAATTGCACACTAAAACAATTCCCCTTTTTTATTTTCAAATTTACATTTAATCACTTGGTGATCAGTGGCTTCAACTGGTAACTCTATGTTAAAACAAATGCATCCTTGATAACCTAGAGTATGGGTTCAGTTTTGTTATAATTCAAGTAATGAATTGATCCTCTATTTTATGTCTAATTGAAAAAGCATATAATGGATATAAAAGCTTGAGTCTACTTTTGATAATATTCTAATTACAAAGTTGATTGCCAATTAGATGATTTCTTTTTTTAGTATTAAAACAATTATTTATGCATTGTTCATCATTCTTGACATGAGAAATTCTTATTATTTGTTAGAGTGTGTGGAGGTTAATTTTGTTTATATCACTAATAATCCATTTTATATTGTGTTCAAAAATATAAACAATTTAGGTGCAGTCAAGCATTTGTGAAGAGATTATTTTTATTGTTTTATCAGATTGAATAAGAAAAGTATTAGGTCTAAAACAGACTTCCTCAAACTTTTTCAAGGTTTACATACCTTCAAGATTTCAAAATCTTTCTTGTGTCCTTAACTTACTTAATGTTAAAAAATTAAATTTAAAAAATTCGTAATTGTCAAATTTAATATTAAAATGTTGGCAGTGTCTAAACTTTGTTCCCACAGAAACAAATGTCTTAAAAGGACACTTGCCACTTTTATTAATGTATATACTTGTCACTGCCTTGGCAATATCTTTATTTTAAAAATCAATGATTAGAATTTTAATTGAATTCAAATATAAGAAAATGGATCTATACATTTTCTTTATTCTTGAGAACTGACAAAAAAAGTATTAAACACTATTTATTTTTTAGATTTCTTATTTACAAGAATAATTTTATATTTACAAGATTATAAAAATATGTGAATCATCTGTTATGAAATATTATTTCCCATTTTATAAAGAAATAAATACAAAATGAAGTTTTTTATTCATAAATTTATTAAAGTGTCTGTGAGTGAGGATGTGCTTTGCGGTGCAGTGGATATTGGCTCAGAACAAGAAATAGAAGAACTGAGTTCAAATTTCAGTTGAATTCGTTGCATTATCCACTAATAACCTAGAGAAAGGTATTAATCCATCTCTTCTCCCTCCAGTTATGGGTTGAATAGCAGGACAGATTGGGTCTTTATAGCCTTGGTTGGCAACCAGCCTATTGTAGAAAGGAATGGCAACTTACTGTGGGAAAATCTTCAGCCTAGTTAGACATGTCTCTTTTGAGACATGATCACCTAAGCAGGCATCATGTATGGCATTTAACTGACTGAATGAGGAAATTTAAATAAACACATAATGATGACGAATAACTGTAATTATAAATTTTGAAACAAATGCATTTTCCAGATATTTCTTTCATTTGCATTCATCATATAGATTCACTGAAATAGTTTGAAAGCATCTCTTATATATATATATATATATATAATATATAATGGATGGACTTATATTTTCAATTCAATTATCTTTATTGTTAATAGCTTAAATGTTCTATGTTTACTGTGTGTTATTATTTACTCTTTGATAATGGCTTATGTGAGCCGAAAGCTTAGACCTGATAAAAAATTCAACAAATACTGTGATTTTTTGTTGTCTTTTAACGACATCACCATCAAGTATATCAGACGGTATGAACGGATCCTACACAAAATTAATAGACAAAACTTGTCTATATTATTCAATGAAACCTGCATTAATATATATATATATATATATATATATATATATATAGGGTGTTCCAATAACTTGGACTGATTTTAAATGTAAATTACATTTAAGTGTCTAAGGATTCTTTCAACTTCTTTCAGGTTTAACAACTACAATCTTTGGTAACTTCAGTGATACAAAGATTAACAATCGAAAAACATGTTAAATTTATTGAAGCCTATTACGAAAATGGACATTCAAACAAGAGAAGTCCCCAAGTCACATCATCTCTCAAAACGGTGATGGCTCCCACAATCATGTGACTTGATGCCTTTAGATTTCTTCGTTTGGGATCATCTCAAAAGTAAGGCCTATGCCAACAAGCCAACAACAATTCGAAGGATAGGATAATAATTGAGATCGAGGAGCAACTATGCAGAGATGTCATCAAAAATTTTTACCATTCAGTGGAGGTGTGCCATCAAAGACTTGGCAGATATTTGGGCAATATTATTTTTATGTATAATTGCCATGACTCAAATAACATGATTCAATTTTACTAATAACACTGTTTTATTTATTGCTAACTTTGATCCATCGAAATGGAACATCCTATATTTTGTAATTTTTTATAGATTTTTTAATAAAAAGATTTCTTTCCAAATTTATTTCTTTATAAAATGGTAAATGATAAATCTTTATAAAAGGTAAATAATATAATTTTTTTTTTTTAATCATATCACCCCGAGCAAGGCGGTAAAGCCACTGATGTGCAGGGGGCTACGTAATAGTGTAAAGATTGGAAAAGAGAAAGCCGGAAACCACATCCTAAACAGGGAACAAGGGATGAGCCTCTTAACCTGTTCAATAGACGTGGGTGGAGTGTGAACTGGGCGATAGATAGATCTATCTACTCCAATTAAAAAAAAACAAAAAAAAAAAACAAAGTGAAAAGATTGGAAAAGAGAAAGCCGGAAACCACATCCTGAACAGGGAACAAGGGATGAGCCTCTACACCTGTACAATAGACGTGGGTGGAGTGTGAACCGGGCGATAGTTTAGTCTATCTACTCCAATTGAAAAAAAAAAATGAAAAAAAAAAAGAAGAAAAATGGAAAGATATTGGACTTGTTTCACATACTTTTATAATCTTTTAAAATATTTTCAAGGGAGTCAAAAGTGTATACTGTAATAGTGGTGTTAAGGAAATAATTGTTCTTTTGTCTCACCCTTTTTTGCAGCCATATTGGTTAAGGATTGCTAAAATGTGTAAATCATGCAAAAACTGAGGGATCCAAAGTGGGTTAGCTGTTATAAATAAAAAGATCAGTTTTGAATTATGATGTACAGGGCCATAACCTCACTGATATGGTTTTCATAATAGGTAAGTTTTACAGAGTGCAGCCAGTTGCCCTTAATCCACATTTGTTTTCCAACCAAAGCTAAAGAGCCCAATCTGCTTTTCTCTTCTTCTTTCTTTCATGTGCCATGTCCCTTCAGGATGCAGGTGATCAAGACCCTCTACATCTTCCTGTTCCTTGTAGCTCTTAATATATTTTGTCTTTTTATTTCTCCTAAACCCTGCTCTACCATCCATTCATTTAAACCCATCAAGAATATCGCACACTGTTTTCCTCTCTGTATCCCTCTATTCACCTTGTGAGTATCAGGTTCCCCAAGCCCTCCTTCCTCATTATGTGTACCAGAAACTTCAACTGTTTCTTCTCTCCAAAACCTTGTCACATGGTATCTTCAGCATCTGTCTGTAGAACCACATTTCTATTGCTTTGAGTCTCACCTTTATCTTTGAGGAGATTGTCCAGCATTCACTGGCATATAGGAGGACAGATATTCAGTACTCATTTTTTTGTTTCTAACAAAATTTGCCTAACTTTCAGGATGCATTTTTGGCCATCTCAATATGCTTCTGGTTCTCATTTGTTCAAAAGTAAATACTTTCAAAACCTTAGCCAGAATTTAAATGTCCACATCTTAAACCAAACTGTCCATGCCAATAACCACTATGCTATATGGACATCTGAGAATATCAAACCCTATGTTATATAAATTAAATAATTAGACTGGGCCCTTTAGATTTGGTTGGATGGAAGACAACTGGTTGGACATGGATCTAGCAGATTGCGCCATATAAAAATCTACTTGCTATAAAATCACCTATTTCTAATAATTTGCCTTCTAAATCATTGACAGAAAAATAAAATATTCACAGTAACACTTGTAATGTAAGATGTTCTGTTCTTAACAACGTGTGCAGTGCAACTTGTTCTATATTAATTATCATCAATATGTTCTTATTTCCTTTGTTTGTCAAACAAAGAATTCTATGGAATCTGCCTGATGAGTCAAATGCTACACTAGTCTGAAATGCCCACTGGTTCAACTGATGTATCTGGCCAACAATTTGATGTATCTAATAATATTTTTCAATGGGCTGAAAGAGACAATGTAAGTAAATTGATACTGTCGAAGTAAATCCTGATTTACAACCGTCTAACTAGGTGTTGAGTTTTTTCTTAATACTTTATAATGCTCCGTATTATATAACAATTGAGCACTCTGTTTTTATCTAATTAATAATTTATACTAATTGAATAAAATCTTTTGGATTATCTTCTCCATCTTTACATGTTTGCAATTCTCTCCTATATATATATATATATATATATATATATATATATATCAGAAATAGTAGAAGGATTTGAAATAAATAAGTAATTCATCGAGTATTTTTATTTGGCCTCAACAGAATGCAGAACGCACTGGACAGCCGTTTTGTCTTATATTTGGGACTCATCAACAGTGTGCATTCACTACCAGGAATTGAAACTCAGACAGTTATATAAAAAAAGCTCGATGAATTACTTAATTATTTCAAATCCTCCTACTATTGCTGTTATATTGTTGCTTGAACCAGCTTATAATGCTCTGGAGTGAGCAGTTTGGAGAGAGTAGTCATGGCTCTGGGAGGCACTGTCCTATGAGTAAAGGAACTTTGATGAGTTCCACCACAGAATATATGAACGAGCGGCACGTCATCGAGTTTAATTCATTACCTCTTTGTCAGTTGTACAGTTGTTATAACATTTGCTTAATAACCTAACTGTCTGGGTTTCAATTTCTGGTAGTGGATGCGCACTGCTGATGAGTTCGAAATATAGGACAAAACTGCTGTCCAGTGCTTTCTGCATTCTGTTGAGGTCGATTAAAAACTTGATGAATTACTTAAATGTGTGTGTGTGTGTGTGTGTGTGTGTGTGTGTGTGTGTGTTATTTAAATCAGATAGTGAAATCCTGGCAAAGTTTCAAAATTTAATCCATGGAAATGTTACATAAAAAGAGAAGAGAGATTTAATCAAATAGATGATGCATTTCACCAATTTAAGGTTTCATCAGATCTAAAACCAAAGAGAGAAAAGTATGTATGTGTGTATTCATGGATGTTCAATTAAAAAATGATATCTATTACTTTTTCCCTAAGCTGGCATTTTCCATGAAAATAGAATCAAAAAAAGTAACTTTAAATAAGTTGCTTATACATTTTTTAGTTCGTCAAAAGATTTTAAAATTGTCAAAATGTATAATCTATTTGATCACATCTCTCCTCTCTTTTCATGCAACATTTTCATGTGTCAAATTCTGAAAATTCATACATACATATATACATATATATATATAGGATTCATGTAGAGAATGTTTCTTTTGAGTCCCAGTATTTTTCTTATTTATACGAAGATTGGAATAATTTGATATTTTGGCATTTTAGACTTAACAGCAGATTGAAAATTTATCCCTGGCAAGTGAAGACATCATAACAGTGCCTTCAAAACTGGCAGGACTCTGCACAGTTAAGTGACAAACTTTTCTGAATTGATCCTATTAAGACTATCTATATTTTGATATCGAGCTATTTAGGACAAAAAAAACCCTGCTTGCCAAAATATCTTTTTATCAGTAAACCACTAAAAAAGAACAATCTTGGAACTAAGCATTATCACAATTCAATGTGTGTGAGTGCATGTGTAAAATGTACAGTATATTAAAAATAGCTTAAGTTTCACCTTGTGAACAAGGATCATCACAACTGGATGTATTTTTTACATGGAAGCATTTTTTATAAGATCTGCATTTTGAATGCATTGGATATTGGCTTTGAATGCAAAATCAGGGAGCTGAGTTCAAATTTCAGTTGAATTACATGCAAATACTCTTAGGAAAGGCATCAACCAGTCTCTTCCTTCCAGCTATGGGTTAAATAGCAGAACAGATTGGATTATTCTATAACCTTGGTTTGCAATCAGAAAGTAATGGTAACATACTATGAAAAATCTTCTGCCTAGTCAGTCATGTCTCTTTTGAAACATGATTGCCCAAGCTTGTATCACATATGTCACTTAACTGATATAAAATCTACTCTTGTATTGAGCACTATCTTTACTTTATATATTGAAAAGTTAGTGTTAACTAACTATAAAAACATTGAAATTAATATATATTAATAATAATAACTCCAAATTAATATATAGCTATATATATTAGGACCTTGAATAAGTTTTCACTGTGTTCCAATAAATGGTGCTCAAAGAACTGCATGCATGTAATTTCAGATGGTAATGCATCTATAAGTAAGTTCTATAAGTATGCTTGAAATTTAGTGTATGTCATTTCACCAAAGTGTAAACAACTTTGTTTTTCATAGCATTAAACATGTTGGGGTTTGAGCTAAAGAGCTGTGATAGCTTTAAAGAATTCTCCTTTTCAAAAACACAAAAAGCACAGAAAAATTACATTACAGTCAAACATGAGGACATAATAATAAGATCAGAAAAATCCTGAAAATGACCAGTTAAGTGGAAAGTCGAAAATTATGGAACATTTTTACACTCTTCATCTCCAGTAAAAAGAAAACACATAAGAATACTGGACAAAGTAAATAAAAAATTAAAAAATTAAAAAATCTTCCTTGTCATTTGTTTTTTAATGAAACATGTTTAAATGAAAGATTGCTGCACAAATATACATTAATATGTGTGTGTGTGTGTGTGTGTGTGTGTGTGTGTGTGTGTGTGTGTGTGTTTCATTAAATATGCCCAACAAGGAAGACTTCATTAACATTTTATTAAGTTTTTACAGCATCAGTATATTTTTTCTGTTTTGTAGGAGTAATGAAGTACAAAAAGTTTCCATAATTTTTATTGCACATTCACCCACTTTTATAAATATTTTCATGGGTATTTTTTTTCTGGTATTGTTATTTTTATCCTATGTTTTGATGAATATGTTATAATTTATATTTGTGTTATTTGGAACAGAAGCATTTATTCAAAACTCTTAGTGTTGAACACGACTGGAATTTCCATGAGCATCTTTCGATTTAAAAAAAACTTTCAAAACACTATTTCCACTGTTAAATAAAAAGTAAATTATATTTTCCTTGTCAGCCCTATTTAATGAAAGATGTTTGAAAGAAAGGTTGCTGTCCAAATACATACATACATACATATATATATATATATATATATATATATATATATATATATATTTATGAGATAACAATTTACATTTTTATATATCAAGAACAATACTGGGAAATAATGTGTGATAAAGTGGAAAATATTTAGGACTTCACTGGACAAAATTTGTTATCTTCATGTGATACTAAAAATTTTAATTTTTAACTTTTTTAACTTTTCTTTTCTTTCTCTTAAAATAAAAAAATTTAATACAACAGAGTCAGTCTGATGAAAAAAAGACAAAGCACATCACAAAATCTTTTCACACTTTGACTTACTTTTTTCCCCAATATATATGTGTGTGTGTGTGTGTGTGTATTTATGTATGTACACCCTTGTGCAAATTAATAGAAACAAAATGAATAATGTCTTCCTAGAATCTTTTACACTTTCCCATATCATGTATACATTGTCTCTTGCATTGTTTTTCTCTTCTGACTGCATTTTCTTTTATGTTTTGAACTGATGGATCTAGTTTGTTTCTTTGCCTTGATGACACAACTGACAGTTGAAAAATTGACACCAACACAATTCACAATCTCTCTGTAAGATTTGCCAGTGTGTTCATGCACCATTATAATTTTCATTCACTCCCACTCCCTTGGAGTAACATTGCAAACAATGACTGTAGGACAGTTAATCGAGACAGTAGTGTCTGAGCGTGATAAAAATCCAATGTAATTACAAATGACAAAATATTTTTCAAGGCCAAAAAATCCACCATACACCCTGAAAATCAATTCATATTACTGCACATCACTGCAAATGATCTGATCTGAAGCAAAAAATAGAAATCAATTACACCCTGTGACTACAATGAATCTACAACTGAGCATATGGTGAAAGAAAGGAAACTAAAGCTGTTGTTTCAATTAATTTGCACAAGGGTGTGTTTATATATATATATATATATATATATATATATATATATATATATATATATATATAGTTTAATTACTTAGTTTTTGGTTATAATAAAATTAGACCAGTACACATTTGTATTAAAAAGTGTTCAATACAATTATATTGTAGAACTTTTGAATATTCTTCATTTGTAAACGAGTTATTATGCAACCCAGGTTTCTACCATGAGTTGTGTCTTCAGGTAATTTGCAATAATTGATTTTACTGTTAACTGTTTTTTTTTTAAGAATGTTGCCATAACGGTGATTTTTCTGAATGCTCACATAATGTAAGTCATTTACAAAGCAATACATGACTTAAATGATCAAAACAAAATATATTTGGGATCAACCGAAGACACCTTTAAGACCAGGTAGTTCAATCACAAGTCTACATTTAAAATAGAAAAATTACAAAATTGTACAAACTTGGCTAGCCATGTGTGGAAATTGAAATTAAAATATGGAAAAGACCCAGACATAACATGGAGTATAGTGAAAATAGCCAAACCTTACAATGCTGGCAAAATATGTAGAATGTGCCAGAAAGAAAAGTTAGCAAATTTGTTCACAAACAAAAATGAATTATTGAATGAAAGAACAGAAATTGTGACTAAGTGTAACCATACCAAAAAATACCTATTAGGTTCAGACAACCATGGATGGAAACGTTATAATTTCTTGTGATTTATAAAATTGCCCATTCAAAAATACCCTATTATGTAAGCATTCAATAAAAAATCTCTGTTATGTGAGTGTTCTAAAAAAAAATCTGTAAACGGTAAAATCAGTTATTGCAAATCACCTGAACACACCACTCATGGTAGAAACCTGGATAATGTAATAACTTGTTTGCAAATGAAGAATATCGTACCACTGCAAATGATTTCACCTGAGGAGAAAAAAAAGAAATTAATTACACCCTGCCACCTCAGTAGGTCTAAAACTGACCCTATGGCAAAAGAAAGGAAACTAAAGCAGTTGTTTCAATTAATTTGCACAAGGGTGTTTGTAAGGTAGAGATGATAAGCAAAAATCTATATAATAGGCTAATAGTGGATCAGCAAATAATAAAATGGAAAAATGTATCTATTTATATGCTCATTTTTAGATACAAAAATAGAACACTTTTGTAATTAAAGTGCATTTTGCACTTGAAAAAGACATGAACTTAAACATCACAATATGTCAAACCAATTACAGAAATGATAAAACAGAATGTAAAAACAGACACAAACACTTGCAAGTGCTTATTTACAAACAAGGAGACATGCAAAAGAGAGTGTGGAGTGGCTTTTGACAAATGATTTATATTCACTGACTAATTAAACAGCTTAATATATAACAACCATTTATTGTTTTGAAAAATTTTATACTATAAGAGAATGTTACTGTGCTGAATATTAAAGAAGTCAGAAGTTGGATGAAGACTATGGAAACATTATGTTATTGATATTGTATACAAAGTATAGTTCCACCAATAGAAACTACAGAAACATTCCTGTAAATAATCAAAATTAGATGGCTCTGTCAGAAGGGCCCAGAATATGTTGACTTGCAGAGAGGTAAGCTTCACCTACCTAAGTGTCTACACACTATATAAATGCTGAGAGACTTGGATATAAACAACCAGTATTTAGCTATCTCTGCACTGTCAATGTTTACAGACTCAAATATCAGTCAGTTAATTGGCATACATAATCCATGCTTGGGCAATCATGTCTCTTTCAAGACATGATTGAATAGGCAGAAAATTTTCTTGCAGTAAATTGCCATTACTATCTGTAGTAGACTGGTTGCCAACCACGGCTATAAAACCCAATCTGTCCTGCTATTCAACCCATAAGTGAAAGGAGAAGGGGCACCTTGAGGTGGTATAATGATTAGCAAGCTTGTCTTGCTAGAATCATTACAATTGTGTAGTGAATTCGATCCTCACTGGGTGCTACATACTTTGGGCCTTGTACCACATCTAAGCTGCACTTAGAAAATTACCATAACTGAAAGGAGAAGAACTGGATTAATATCTTTCCCAAGAGTATTTGCGCATAAGTGAATAAAACAAATTCAACTCTCAATTTCTCATTCAGACTCAATATCCATTACACTACAACACACGTCCCCAGATTTAAATGCCAATATTTAGCTATCCCTGAACCATGTAAAATGTAAATGTTTAGTTAATTCACTTTAGTAACTCAACTCTCTAGACATCCAAAAAAAGCATGGCATGTGGAACTAGAACAATCCACTCTTGTGGACTAAATAAAGGGTTTGGTATAAAATTCCAATGTATATCACCTGAAGAAGTCTGAAACGTACAATGGCTGAAATGATGTGGATATGACAATAAAGATAAAGACAACAGTTTAAATAATCTAAAAATGTAAATAGTCAGAAATACAAAAAATATTACCATTTATTAAGAATGAAGATAAAAAACCTTATAAAAAAAAGACAAAAATGTTTATCTTGTAAGTAAAACTGAGTGTATTTGCAATCTTGCTGCTTCAAATAAAAAACTTTTTAAAATGAGTGAAAATTTTTGAAAATGGAGTGTATTTTTTTTCAATCATTTCACCCACCCCTAGCAAGGCCGGAATGCCACTTGTACGCAAAGGGTTACAGGGAATAAAACTGAAAGTAAAGATTGCATATAGAGAGGACTGAGGAAAGGACAATAGATTAACAGGATTCAAGAAAGTAGAAGATCGTGACTGATGTTGCATTTAAATTTTTGAAGATTGATTTTTAACAGGGAAGCAAATAAACAGATGGACATTCCATAGGCAGGAAATTCTAGAAAAGAAACTGTTGGTGTAGAAGTGATAGTTTCATTTATCTATTTCAACAGTAAATGGTTGGGACCTAGGTGCCCATCTAGTAGTATGCTTAAATTCATGCAGTTAGGGAACCAGGAGAAAAAACTTTTCAGAGCAGTTGCTATGAAAATATTTGTAAAAGAAAGCTATGTTATATTGGTGAGAAAGTGACTGAATTCGAGATGCCAAGTCAGGATCAAATACGTTGTAGATGCTTTTTTGGATTAGATCAAGAAACTTGAGATGATTAGCACAGGTACTAGACCAGATATGGCAGCAGTACTCAATCTACTGACAAATGGCAGATTTATATATGTGTAAGATAGATTCTGATGAGAAAAATTTTCTGGCCCAGCACAGTGGCCCAACTTTCTTAGCAGAAAATGCAGCTATAGGTTTGCTGTAGTCATTCATATTCATATATGTGTATCACTCTAAACATTATTTTTAATCGATACTCATATTTTAGTTAGAGCTCCATTTATGTTTTTATTGAACAATATATTTATTTATTTATTTTCACTTACTGGCCTGAATATCTGAGAAATCTTATTAAAGTAAAATTTCAACAGTAGATGGTACGGCCTAGATGCCAATCTAGTAAGTGCCATACGTGCTACACACTTGGGCGATCATGTCTCAAAAGAGACATGACTGACTGGGCAGAAGATTATCCTGCAGTAGGTTGTCATTACTTTCTGCAGTAGACTGATTGCCAGCCAAGGCTATAGAACCCAATCTGTCCTGTTATTTAACCCATAACTGGAGAGAAGAAATGGATTAATACCTTTTCCAAGGGTATTTGTGTGTAAGTGAATGCAAGGAATTCAGCTGGAATTCGAACTCGGCTCTCCAATTTCTTGTTCCAAGTCAATATTCACTGCACCACAATGCACATCTAGCCAATCTAGGAGCACTCTTAAATTTATGCTATCAGGGCAGCAGGGAAAAAAGTTGTTAGAGCAGTTGCCATGAAAATATTTGTAGAAAAGACATAGAGAAATAGTATGCCATTTTGGTAAGAAAGTGACTGAAGTTAAGAAGTCAGGTCAGGATTGATTACATTACAGATCCTTGTTTGGAATTTGTCAAGAACCTTGAGATGATTAGCAGAGACACCAGATCAGATATGGCAGATGTATTCAGTGCATGGGTGAATTGTAGATTTGTAAATGTACAAAATGGATTCTGATGAGAAAAATTCTTTTGGCCTGACACTGAATCACTTTTTCTAACAGTAGATGCAGTTATTGATTCAATGTTGTTACTCCACTTCACATCGGTTGAAAATGTGAGGTCATATGTTATAAGAAATTTCAAATTATAGTTAATATCACATCATAAGTGGGTTCATGGAGTCAAAAATGATAGTAAAATATTTATATCAATATGCCATCTAGCATGATGGCAACATACTGATGTACCTACTACTGAGTTTCTTAGATTAAGACATAAGAACAAAAAATTAATTCAACCCTCCTGAGTGTGACAAAGGAAAATACATATATATATATATATATTTATATATTGTAAAACGTACCAACAAAACAGTAGCACTAATCACGCCCAAAATCAGAAAAACCTACTGCTAACAAATCGGTATAGTAAGTCGTCAAAACCAAATGGGTAGAGGGGAATAAAAAAAGAAACAAACAAAGCATAAGCCGTGTTTGAAATAAAAAAAAAACCAAGACGAAAACCTTAACAAGGAAGAGCTCAATACGAAAGTAGAGCAAAGAATACAATCTAAATCTAAAAGTGAGCCAAAAGTCGACTGCGGTTTCACTCGCCGGATCGTCAGGACTTGGCTAACAAATTAGACAAAAATCGCAAATTAAATAGCAATGATCAGAAGATACCAAACCAAAAACAAGCTTCTGATCATTGCTATTTAATTTGCGATTTTTGTCTAATTTGTTAGCCAAGTCCTGACGATCCGGTGAGTGAAACCACGGTCGACTTTTGGCTCACTTTTAGATTTAGTTTGTATATATATATATATATATATATTAATGCAGGTTTCATTGAATAATATAGACAAGTTTTGTCTATTAATTTTGTGTAGGATCCGTTCATACCGTCTGATAAAATAGTGGTGTTGTGGTCCCTGGTCTGATTACAGACATTTGAGTACGTTGTTGGAAATATCGAAATTGATTGTATTCGATATTTCCAACAACGTACTCAAATGTCTGTAATCAGACCAGGGACCACAACACCACTATTTTATCAGACGGTATGAACGGATCCTACACAAAATTAATAGACAAAACTTGTCTATATTATTCAATGAAACCTGCATTAATGAAAAAATGCTGCCAAAATACACACAATATATATATATATATATATATATATATATATATATATATATATATTCTTCATTTGTAAATGAGTTATTACACAACTTAGGTTTCCACCATGTGGTCTCTTCAGGCAATTTGCAATAACTGATTTGAATTTTTTTTAAAAACATAACAGGGATTTTTTGAATGCTCACGTAATGGGAATTTTTCAATGCAATTTTCAAAATTAGAAGAAATTATAACATTTTCATGAATATTCAAAAGATCTACAATATAACTGCATTGGATACTTTTTAATACAACGATGTGAGGGAATGTAAACAAAAAAGAAATTTATACTTCCTATCTACTTAACATTAGGAAAAAGAAGCTGAAATTTCTGAAAAAAACGTGGAGTTGGAAAATCTAACACTCACAGGACAAATTGAGGGAAAGAATCTCAGAGGAAAGCAGCATGAAACATGCTTGATGAGCTTGAATAAATGGGTGGTAGAAAAGAGTTTAGGAGACAAAAAGACAAAACTTATTAAGAGTTATAAAGAACAAGAAGATGTGGAGGCCGTGATATCAAACATCTTGAAGTGACATGACACGCAAAAGAAGAAGCCTGTGCCACTGAAAATGTCATTTTCTTATATCCAATACTTCCTAAATATTTTTAATCATATTACCACAAGCAAGATGATTAAGTCACTAAGATGCAAGGTGTTACTGAGATTGAAATAAAATGAGAAAATGCGACTGAGGAGAAAAGGCAATTAACAAACAGGATCCAAGAAGACAGAAGATGGCAACTGATGGTGCAGTGCTTTTAGATTTTTGAAGATTGTAGTTTCCAGGAAAGCAAGAAACTGAAAAAAAGTTCCATAGATGAGAAGTGCAAGAAAAGAAACAATTAGAATAGAACTTAGGGTTCACATCTGGTTAATTCAATGGTAAAATTATGATACATAGTTGCCAAAAGATTTTTTTAAAATGATTTTCTGCCTTGTCTCTTTGTGATAAATTAAAATAACTCTAATATATGAAACAGACTGTGATATATATCTGTCGATAGACAGATAGATAGATAGATAGATAGATAGATAGATAGATACTGAGGAAAGAGAGAGTGGATAGAGAGAGTGAAATTGTGATTGATAGATAGATTGATAGCCACTGAGGAAAGAGAGCATGATAGAGAGGGAGGGAGAAATTGAGATAGATAGATAGATAGATAGATAGATAGATAGATAGATAGATAGATAGATAGATAGATAGAAGAAAGAGATGGGTAGAGAGAGATAGTGAAAGAGAGAGAGAGAGCATCAAATATATATTGGCAAATAAAATAATTTGCAAAAAACATTTAAGGTCTTAGTAAGCTTCCTGGGACTACTGTCAATTTCATCAGCTTCTTTTACCAGTAATGTAGATATTTAGAACATTTTTATAATTTAAGTTTTACATCCGTCTATATTTCTGTCCATATTTCTAAGACAAGGTATTGTAACTATTTATGCTATTTACATTTTCAGCCTGTTGTCTTCATCTTTATTGTTAAATTCACATGTATCACCTGAAAAAAGGAGTGTATAACATGAAACTCTGAAACGTTGTGAATATGACAATAAAAATAAGGGTAACAATCCAAATAGTAAAATGTAAATAATGTTAAGTTTTACAGTTTACTCTTTTTTCTAATATTATTCTCTTAACTAAAACCTCTGCTGGCATTGCTTTTATCTTTATAACTGATTATTTGTATGGTCATTAAAGTAGTAGTACGATTACCAATAGTACGATTACCAATAATAGTAGTAGTTGATGTTGTTGATCTTTTTCTTTTTCTTCTTCAACCTGTTTTCTTATTATTATTGTTCTTGTTCTTCCTTGTTCTTCTTGTTTTTATTCTTGTTTTTCTACTTGTTTTTCTCCTTCCTTCTTCTTGTTCTTCTTCTACTTGTTTTTCTTCTTGTTCTTCTTGTTGTTCTACCTCTTGATTTTCTTCTTGTTTTTCTTCCTCTTGTTTTTCTTCTTCCTTTTTCTTCTACCTCTTTTCTTCTTCTTATTGTTCTTGCTCTTCTTCCTTCTTCTTCTTCTTCTTCTTCTTCCTTCTTGCTCTTCTTTTTCTTTTTCTTTTTCCTTTTTCTTCTTGTTTTTCTTATTATTTTTTCTTCTTCTTTCTTCTTGTTTTTCTTCTTGTTTTTCCTCTTCTTGTTCTTCTTGTTTTTCTTCTTGCTTTTTCTTTTACCTGTTTTCTTCTAATTATTGTTTGTGTTTTTGTTTTTCTTTTTGTTTATATTCTTTTTTTTCTTCTTCTTGTTTTCTTCTTCCTTCTTCTTTTACTTGTTTTTCTTCTTATTGTTCTTGTTTTTCTTTCTTCTTTTTCTTCTACTTGTTTTTTTCTTCCTTCTTGTTCTCTTATTTTTGCTGATAATTAAATGATAGAAAGTTTCTTCACTGCTCCAGCTTTTCTATATTCTTACAGTTTTGAGCCAAATTCTATTTGTTTTGCATTGTTCCCTGTGGATTACTGTTCCTATCCAATCATGTTTACTTTTGACTTCTTCTGAGCAGTTAAATTCACCACACAGTTTTATCCCAGTCTCCAGTAGATATTTGCTTTATTTTTTGAAGAGTTTTGTCTATTTGAGTTTTCATGTTGTCCATTCTAAAGCACTCATCTCTGGATATTTTTCTTTGGGATCCACATCTTCATCATCTTCATAATCATCAGCAGCAGCACCAGTAGTAGCAGCAGAAGCATTGCTAATTATATTTAAATTAAAAAAAAAATTTTGCTGGCCCCTGCAGGCTGGAATTACTGATTTCTTTTATCAATTATTTTCAGCAAATTATCACGTCTTTTAAAAGTCTTTTTAAAAGCAATAAGGATTTTTTTATTATAATTCATGATCGACACCTAATTCCTGTTTCTCTCTCTTGTTTTTCTCTCTCTCACTCACATATCTGAAAACAAGGACAAAAGTGACATGAAACCAAGTGTAAAAATAACATTAAAGGAATTTTTTTTAGAATTACAATTAATTCTTTCAAAGAGAAAATCAGGAAAAGGTCTTCTTTTTATCATTATTATTTTTAAAATTCCAAAGTAGTGACTTTAAAAAGAGATAGTATGTTATGACATTACAATTGTTGACAGATTACAGTTCAGCAGAGAAGAGAGAAAAGAACATTGGTGGGAAAGGTTCAACTAACCAATGCCAAGTTGAATGAGAAAATTCTTTGCAATCACTGTTAGTCATTTGAGACATTATCAAAAGAGAAACATTACAGACAATTAGTGATTTCCCCCACTCTCCCCAGGCTTGCTCTCTGACCCTGAGGCCCATGACAGTATTACTCTGTGTAGATTCATTGATTCAATTTTTGAATAGACAGGACTGTTTTCTCTGCGGGGCTAATCTCAGCAAGATGCTTGCTTTCAAGTGACCGAAATAATGAGCTTCAATTTGACCCAATGTAAATCAGTCTATATTCTTCAATTATCAGACAATTTGTAAGTATAAAGAATGGAAACAACTTTAGAAAGCATATTTGCAGGGAATCAATATTTACTAAAAGAATAATAAAGTGAGTTGGAGCATCATATCATAAAATGTCAATTTATAGGCAATCAGTACGTAATTTATAGGCAATCAATACTTAATTTATAGACAATCAGTGCTTAATTTGCACTCTTTCTTTGTTAAGAAAATATTGATTATTTTCAAATATTTTCTTCGGAATTACTTTCTGCTCATCTATAATTAAACCCTGCATTTAACTGAAAGTGCAACATTGCAGTTTTTAATACTCTTATTGAATCTGACAGAGAATGCATGTGAATTTTTATACTCATATATGTGTGATTATGATATATTCACTACTGGCCATAATTATTAGGCCACCAGTTTTTTTAAAAGAAATGATGTTTTCCATACTATTTCCAATATTCATTGCCAAATGAAAATAGAATGGTTCTTTTGTTATTATTACTTTGCAAAATTTTTACAAAGCAAGGAAGCAAAGGTGAATCCGCCCAAGTCGCCCTAAATTTTCTTTCATTGATGAAAGTGCAATATAGGTAATTATTAAATATTTGAAATTCATTTAATGCACATGTTATTGTGCAGTATTAACAAAAGAATCATTCTATTTTCATTTACAATTATTCACTTGGCAAAAAATAGTATGAAATACATAATTTTTTTAAACACTGGGGTGGCCAAATAATTATGGCCATTTGTGTAAGTGTATATGCATTAGAACAATATTAGGAAAATTCATGACAAAGAGGAAAATGCATTTTTCTGTGATGTATTGAGTTCCTTCAGTCTTCATTGGACTAAAGTAATGTTTTCATTGCTGTAATTATATATGCATTGTGGTGCAATGGATATCAGCTCAAAATGATAAATTGGAGAGTCGAGTTCAAATTCCAGTTGAATTTGTTGCATTCACAAACACAAAAAGACCCTTGGGAAAGATATGCATCCATCTCTTCTCTCCCCTAGCTATGAGTTAAAAAGCAGGGCAGATTAGGTTCTATAATCTTGATTGGCAACCAGACCACTGCAGAAAGTAATGGCCACCTACTGTGAGAAAATCTTCTTCCCAGTTAGTCATGTTTCTTTTGAGACATGATCATCCAAGTGTTTATCACATATGGCACTAAACTGACTGCATTACATATGCCTAGGAAATAGAGAAGCTTATAAAAATGCTGAAATTGATCATAGTTATATAGGTAAAAAATGCCAAAAATAGAATGCTGAAAATTTTACATTTTAAATATAATTTTTTTTATAAATGTGCTTTGGTATAGAGTCTAGCTAATTTCATTTAGTTTTTTCATACATTCTTCATTCTTAGCACCAACCTCAAGTGGAATGAATACATCAAATCTGTTATGGCCTGTTAGGGCCAGGTAGAAAGACACAAAAAGAAGGTTAAACCAGTGCATTAGAATAACAGAACATATATACAAAATAAGAGTGTTATTAATCAGCAGACAGAAGTGTCTGTCCAAATTGTCGAGTTATGCTACATCTCGCCTGC
This sequence comes from Ascarosepion bandense, assembly GCA_037127315.1. Taxonomy (NCBI): domain Eukaryota; kingdom Metazoa; phylum Mollusca; class Cephalopoda; order Sepiida; family Sepiidae; genus Ascarosepion; species Ascarosepion bandense. The sequence continues at coordinate 2,834,442 of JBBBDQ010001294.1, forward strand.
TACTTTAGGAAGTCTCGTAGGTTAGCAATTATGAAGGAGGAAGAGTCCATTCCAATGTAGATAAGGCACCATAACAGAATCAATAGCTACATCTACTGCTAAAAAGGCCATTGCCAGATGAATGGTGGAGTTATAAATTGTTGCCATATCTGGTTGGTGCTTCTGTTATTCATTTTGGGGTTCTCAACAAAATCCAAAGAAGGATTTGCAATGTAAATGGCCCTGATTTTTGCACCTCGCCTTCAGTCACTTTCTCACCAATGGGATGTGGTTTCTCTCTATCTTTTCTACAAGTATTGTCACACCTTCTGCTTTGATGAGCTTCATTCCCTGGTGTTCTACTCACATGAATTTACTTGCGCAACTAGATTGGCAACTAGGCCCCACCCTTTTACCATCAAAATAAACAAATGTAATTGTCACTACTTCTCTAGCAGTTTCTTTCTTACACTTCCTGCCTGTGGAACTCCCTTTCACATGCTTGCTTCCCTGATAGCTACAATCTCCAAAGATTTAAGTGTAACATCACTTGCCATCTTCTATCTCCTTGACTCCCACTTCTCTCTGATGCTTTCTTTGACATACCCTGTATCATTTTTTTCTTTTCTCTCTTCCTTCTCCTCTCATTGTAACTCCCTGCTCACCAGTGGCAGTACTGACTTGCTTGGGATGAAACAATTATAAAAAAAATTGTTCTTGTTTTATAGCTTTTATTATTAAGCAACATACATTGTGATAATAGACACTTTCTTAACTTTATATAATACTCTACAGAAAGTATTTTAAATCTTTAAAATATGGTTAAATTTTCAAAACTGTAAACAGTTTTCTTCTAAAATTTTTATGGTCATGAATGTTAATTTGTGAAAGGAGTATTTCTTTTATGAAAGGAAATATTTTGAAAAATACAGCACAAGTTTTGGCAAAAATCAATTGTTACTCTCTCAAGAACTTTCTGTCTAAATTTTTCTGCTTTTGTCATTATTGATATTGTCTCTCCCTCTCTTTCTCTCTCTTTCTCTCTGCACACACACACACACACACACACACATATATATATACAATTATTACCATCATTATTAACTACATGATGAGACATTGTTCTTTCAATGTCAAAACAAAATGTATAATTTAGTAGTAGTTGTAGTTTGTAGATGTTCTGAAGTAATAATTGATAATAAATATTCATTGCTCTATTTTTATATATGAGAACTGATTTGAATTAATGCTTTGAACATTGTAATTATTTTCTTTGCTACTTATTCATTTGTATATATATATATATATATATATATACACCTTTTTCCCTTCTCTTTTTCTCTTTCTCCTTTCTTCTCTCTTTTTTCTTTTTCTTTCTTCCTCTGTTTCTTTCCCTTTCTTTTTGCAATGTTTTTCCTTTCTTCCTAAGCCACGTTTCCTTCAAATTTAACACATTTTTCCCTCCTTTTTTTCTCTTTTCCCCTTACCCCTCTTTTTCTTCCTCCCTTCCTTTTCTTTTTCTTTTCCATTTCACTACAATATTCTTTTCCTTTTCAATTTTTTGATTGCAAGCCTACTTCCGGTTTATTTACCTACACACACGTTCAAACAAATTTTTGAATTTTTCCATAATATTAAAGATTGATGATGAAGACAATTCAATTTTCAGAAATGATTATACGATCATAAATTTCAAATTTTTCTATGAAAAAAAAAATATATATATATGTGTTCCATCAAAAATTAATTTTCTTTTGTTCTTTTAATAGTTATTTTCTTTTCTGGATATAAATTATATAAAAAATTGGCCTGTATGTTCTATACTTTCAGGTATTATCAAGGATGATTTTATTTTTACCTTTAATTGAATGTATGGATTTTTTAAATGTATGTATTTAGAGTTATAGGAATGTTTTATTTTCAAACATGGTTAGCACATTGTGGTTGTTTTCATAGTTGATGTTATGGTGTGTTAACTTTTTCTTATTTCTTAAGAATGCTTCCGTTATTCTTAGCTTTTTTTTACATGTGGATGATTCTGTTATGATTTGTATTATCAATGAGTATATTGTGGGTAGTGTTTGATAGATCTTGGTAATGCGAGTTTTCTTGTTAAGTATGTTGTAGTATATCCAATAAAATTATTTATGAACTTGGTTTGATCAAGAACACAGTTCTTTAAGGGAAATGTGAATTCATAAATAATATTGGTTCTTTGTAATTTGGATCTTGCAGGTGAGTTTTTGATGTTGATGATGCGTTTAGCAGTTTAAAAATCTTTACAGTAGATAATTTAATTTTCTTGGTTTTGCCTTTTCCAGAAAGGTTAAAAATAATAGAAGCATTATTAATAAAAAAGGTAAAAGACAACACTCAACAATATTAACATGGCAACAATTTGCTGACAGTGTTTGGAAAATAAAGCATTCCTGTAACTCTAGGTAAATTTATAATTTTCCACTGGGTTTAGAGTGGAAAGATATATTATGTGAGACTAGCCACTGAAGTTGGTGTAACACAAAGATGACATGACACATGGTAAACTTAACAGCTCATTTATTTAAACTCTTCACTGGATCTTGATCCCAGTATTCTCTAGTGAGGCCAGAAATTCTTACAATCATCATCATCATTATTGATGCTTTATAAAATCTTCCTTCCTAAGCTAATATATTTTCTTTATTATTTTATCTCTAACTTTTTCAAATTACAAAATAAATAATTATAAATCAAAGTTTGTTTTGATTACATATCCAACTTGTTTTGTGAAATCAAACAAATATTTTAGAGTTTGTATTTTTATCCTCACATTATTTTTCCAATACTTTCTTTTATATTATTATTTATTTCAAGATCCATGTAATGATCACTAATTATTTTATTTCTCAAAAGGCTATTTTCAAGACCTGAAAATGAAATGTTTCCTATATCTTCAGAAATCCCCTTAATTAGTTGTTACAATATATGACCTGTTGTCAGTATCTGCTGACTTAATTGTTCCTTCAATCCTCCAATATTTCTCTTTATCTAATTTTATTCTAATTCTATCTCCTCTTTCTTTTTTTAGAGTTGGTAAATTTCTGGCACCATGGAATCTGTTAAAATTCTTTTGCATTCTGCTCTTTGTCAGTTTGTCTCTCTCTCTGATTTGTGTGAAATTGGGCCATTTTGGTAATAACTTTTCTGGATGTAAATGTAATGTCGTTCTTATTTTCCTTCTCATAATTAATTCTGTGAGATTGACACCTGTGGCTTGAACTGGCATACTCTGGCATGTCTGGTTGTTTCAAAATTATCTTAGCTATTTTAACAATTCTTTCCATGTCTTTGTTTGATGATAATTTGAACTTGATGCTACATGTTTAAATCCATAACTGTCTGCAAAATCTTTGAAAGTATAACTTGAGAAGTGTTTCCCATTATTACTGACAAGTTCAATAAAAATTCCCTGATGTGACAAATTTTTAAACTTCTCTAGAACACATTCACTTGTCATTTGATTAAATTTTGATATTTCTATATATCTTGAGAAATAATCAATTGCGGCAATATGTTAGTCTCCTTAGTGAGTGAAAATATCTGTATCAATTCTTTGCCATGGACCTCGAAGAAGTGATGATAGCTTTAATTTTTCCTTTTTATTTGTTGGATAGTGTATGTTACAAAAAGAACTTTTTTAGATATCCCTTCAACTCTTGGGATATTTTCGGCCACCACCCTGATTTTTTGGCTTTCTCTTGGGATTTGTTTAGTTTCAAGTGACTGTTATAAAGTCTCCTTAATATTTCTGGTCTAAGTTTTTCAGGTATGACAATTCTGTCCTGAAAAAATTTTCAAGAGAAAAATTTGACATTGTAATTGGTTATTGTGCAGATCATGTGTATTTATAAACGATATAAGTGATTCATGGTCTGTTAACAGTTTAATGTATTTTAGTCCTGTGACATATCTGTCAAACTGCCCACACACTGCTAAAACACTATTTCTCAATTTTTGTGTATTTCTTTTCAACATTAGTAAACTTGCATGAAGCAAATGCTATTATTTGCTAATTTTCTTCTATTTCTTGAAATAGAGCTGCTCTGAGACCATAACTGCTAGTGCCAATGCTAACTACTATGGGTTTGGTTGGACCATAGTAGGATAGACTTAACTGGTGCTTGAGTTAGTAATTCCTTTTTTCTTTTATTCTACAGAAATACAATTTTCAATAATTTGGTCATTGATTGTATGGTTTCAGACAATTTTGGTAAGAATTTGTCTATCTGATTATTCCAATTATACAACATAATTCAGTTAAATTCTTAGATGTGGGCAACTCTTGAAAGGCTTTTAGCCTTTACTTGCTGGGTGAATTTAGTTTCCAGAAATTGTGTCCAAAATATTCCTGTCATAACTTTTGAATACGTACATTTTTTTATTAAGTCTGAGTCTGATATTTTATAATGTTTTAAGAACAGTTTTTAGTCTTTTGTCATGTTCTTCTACGGTTCTACCATAGATTAGAACATTGTCAATAATAGTTTCAAATCCTTGAATATTTTTTTTATAATTTTGACATCTTTCTTTGAAAGATTTCTGAATCTGATCTTATGCCAAAAGGTCAACTTTTGAAGCAGTATCTTCCAAAAGGAGTAATGAAAATCGTGAGTAGACAGCTTCTTTACTTAACTGAACTTGGTAGAATCCACTTGTAGTATTCAATTTAGAAAAAAGTTAGGCAAAATATTGTTATGGTGCCCTCCTACAAGGAATGGCCTCTTCCTCTTACTATATAATTACCAGCAGTTAACAGTAGTTAGAAATGACAGCTAGTATTCAGTTAGAGCCAGCTACTAGTCAGGCAATAAGCAGTATAACCATACTGTTCAGACTTATTTATTTCTATTTACTTAATTATTAACACTTATGGTGTATCTATGTTCTTGTTATACTAATACATGGTTTTGAACCTACCTTCTGTTTTCCATGTCTTACTTCCAACCAAACCGATCACTACAACTTTGCGGCAAAGTTTCGTCACAATAACTCCACAACTAATTGGCTACGAAGATCCACAACAAATATCATCTAAATTTGGTAATATGTAATGTTTCATTTTCACTGTTGATTCAGATTCTTTAAATCTACACATTTTTGGATTATTCAATTTCCGTTTATTACAGGTACTATAGGCACATACCAATTAATTGGTTCTGTAACCTTTTCAATAATTCCCTCATTTTACAGTCTATTCAATTCTTCCTTCACCTTTGGCAAAATAGGGAATGGGATTTTTCTAGCTGTTGTTACACAGTTGGCTGAAGCGTCTTTTTTCATAAATATTTTCACTGCGTTTCCCTTCATACACCCTCCAGCATCAAATAAAGTTCTCTATTCTATTTTGTCTAAACGTTTCATTAAATTAATTTTTACAGACATTTTTCTAGACAATGTTCTCTCCGTTTACACATTCAGAGTTATAGAATATTTATTAATATTATATGATATTTATTAATATTATATATATATATATATATATATATATATATATATATTTTTTTATTTTATTTTTTTTTTTTTTTAATCGTATCACCCCGAGCAAGGTGGCAACACCACTGATGTGCAGTAATATCACTACGTAATAGTGAGAAGATTTGAAAAGAGAAAGCCGGAAACCACATCCTAAACAGGGAACAAGGGATGAGCCTCATAACCTGTTCAATAGACATGGGTGGAGTGTGAACCGGGCGATAGATAGATCTATCTACTCCAATAGAAAAAAAAAACAAAGTGAGAAGATTTGAAAAGAGAAAGCCGGAAACCACATCCTAAACAGGGAACAAGGGATGAGCCTCATAATATTTACTAATAAAATATTATAATATAATATAGTATTTATTAATATAATATAATAGAATATGTATTATACTTTATTTATTAATATGGTATAATATACATTTAGTGACATATAATATTTGATTAATATAATATTCAAAGACAAATAATATTTGTCCTTGCCTTCTTCTGTAATGGCATTAAATTTTCCAATGCATTGGACTATTTCTCCAGGACTTGTGAAGATGTCATTTACCTGGTTTAATATATGTTTTCTCTCGGATTCTCATAAGTTTTGGTTGAGATAATATTTATACTGGTGTTTATACTGATTTCAAATTTCACCACTTTTTATAACGCAGGTCATTTAAATTTGTTTCTCTCAGCTCTCCTAGGAAATATTTTTTATTTGTTTACTGTGTGCATCATATTCATTTTTTTAGTTCTGCAGGCTACGGTGGAATGATTCATTTCTTGCATTTCTTGTAGCTGACCTTTTTTTATTCTGAAATCATGTATTTGAATTCATCAATGGCAGTTACTGTTGTTGTTGCTGTTTTCATATATTCTTTATTTTAATTTTGTATCTTGGAGGTTTTTGTGGGTCTTTAATTTGTCTATATTTTTCTTGTAGAATTCTTATATTTGAGATTTTATTTGCTCACTGCTCCTGGCCATTTCCATAGCTTTCTCAAGTTTCAAATCAGGAGTTAATTGTAATCTTTCAGATATGTCTTTATTCCGTAGTCTTATCTCAAGAAGACAGAATCTGATTTGCTAATTTTTCTTTGGAAACTCATTCTGCTAATTAGTGTAATGCACAAATAAAAGTTTCCACTGGTTCTCTTGGTAATAGAACTTGAAGATAAAATTTTGCCATTTCATAAATTGTATTTCTTTTAGGCAGAAAGTAGGCATTGAATGTTTCCAAAATGTGAGTTGTACATATTTGTGTCTTCTTATGAAAGAAAAAAATGTCTGGGATATATTTTCTTATGCAAAATGTGCTAACTTGAATTGTGTAATTTTCCTCCCAGAGTTTTTATATGTCTTGAAAGTGTTGAAATCTTTGTGACTATTTCTGCCAATTTCCTGGGTTTGTAAAAGCAAACAGCTCTAGTGTAGTTAATTTGAATATTTTTTCTTTGTTTCTGACAAATAAAAGAATTTTTTTCTAATTTGTGTCCTGTTTTAGAAAGTAATTTTCTTCCTTTAGAAAAAAATTCCTCTCTGACACTATCTTCACTGAGCTTAGGGTGGAAAGATATATTATATGAGACTGGCTGCTGAAAAGTCAATGCAACACAAAGATGATGCTACATGTGATAAACTTAACAACACATTTATTTAAACTCCCCATCTGGATCCATCTAGCATTCTCTAGTGAGGCTGAAAGTCCTTACAATCATAATCATCATTATGAAACATAAAAATTAAAAATAAAATCGTCCTTAATAATGATTAAAATTATAGCCAAATGTGCTCAGACACACAGAACATTCGAATAATTACTAATTTTATGCTCACAAGAGATAAAAATGATAAGAACATCCAAAAAATTAAATTAAAAAAACTTAGCTATGGTACTTTCTCAATCATTTTTGATGAAACTTGTATAAAAGAAGGATTTCCGCCAAAATACAAAATTATATAAACAAAGTGATAGCAGAAATTTGAGGAATTTAAATCTGGCAGTCTCTATAATTCATTCCAATCACGTAAGAGTGCTGAAGGATTGTTTATCCATGGTTCTTGAGAGTTTTTTCTCTATTTTGTATCATTTTTCTACTTGCTCCTGAACCAATACTTGACCAACCTTGAAATAATATACCAAAAAAACGTTTGCCAAAATTCTGACAATGCTTTTCAAGAGTCTAGATGGCAAATTTGCTAAATTTTAAGCAAAACCTGATGCAAGGTTATGTCTTGAATTTGTTAACCATGATAAAGATTGCAAGACTTTCTGTAATAACTGAGCATTTTAGTGAACAGGAAGTTATCTCTTCAACAACTTAATAAAGATGATATATTTAAGGTTTTGTACATATGGCTACATGCAGATCTTCCTGTTGAAAAACAAATTAAAAGGAATATACATATATTAACCATTCACAGAACAGGAAAATATATTTGAAAGTGAGCCTCTTTTGTCTTCTAAAAAGGTATAAGTATGAGTGATTTTGTTTCTTTTTTCAGAGAGCCTCTTAGCCGTTACCCTAGACCCAAGTCCAGGCAACTTGCATTTTGTTTACTCTTTCAACCTCTTTCTCATGCTGCATTCTGTACCTCTCCTTCATTTTGTAAAGACAGACACTAAAAAGAAGACACAATGAAACAAATATTAAACTAGGCTGTTACATCAAAGACATTGACGACTACAACTCTACCCTGCTTCACTCATACACAATTATCTCATCGAATTTCAATCTATTACTGCCTTAACACATTCAACAAATTAAACTCTTCTTACCAAACTTTTACCAGACAAAGAACAATACTAAACTTTTCTAATCAACCTTGTGCCATACATATAAACATTAATATCGTTTTCTATAAAACAAAATTATTTAATGTTTATATAAATGATTATTTTTATACACCATCTTGATTGTTCTTATTTTTACACATCTTGAGTGAACTATAAACTTAACAAGGCCAAACCAAATTTAAAACTCACAAAAAGTCCTTCTATCACATAACACAAAGTCTCTTGGTAGACTGACCCAGGGGCCTGGTTACCAGTAATTATTATTAGTGAGTATGCATTTCAGTATGGGAACATTCGAATAACACCTTGTATTTCAAAACCTCTTAGATGTTTTTAGGAGATAAACATTTAAAACATGTTGGTTTTTAATCAAATATTGATTACCTATTTTTGTCAGAAGCATTAAAAGCATGATATTCACCATAGAGTGTTGATTCCTATGTATAGTTAAATATAGTTATTTTTAGTTGGCTTTACCATTTACTAGGCATGCCTAGAAAAGTATTCATTATTTATTGTCTGCTTTAACTTTTGTTAAACAAAACAATTAAATTTCCCAAACAACAATGACAAAATCAGTTATTTACATTGTTTGAACTGTTGTCCTCATCTTTGTTGCCATATTCAAATTCACTATCTGTCTATATTTCTGAGATGAGGTATTGCAACTATTTATATTGTTTGGATTGTTGTCCGCATCTTTGTTGCCATTTTCAAATTCAACATCTGTCTATATTTTTGAAATGAAGTATTGTAACTATTTACATTGTTTGGACTGTTGTCCTCATCTTTATTGTCATATTCACAACATTTCTGCTGTTTTTTGCCCAATGGATAAAAGCATTGGTTGGATTCAAGACTTGACCCACAGAGTTGTGTGTTCAATACCATACAGTTCCAGTGGCAAACAAAAAAGCTTAAAGAGTTAAGTGAGGATAATTAAGACATCTGGAAATGGCATGACTCCTGGAATGAGAACAATCTACCCCAGTGATCAAAATAAAGGGTTTGGTTCAAAATTCCTGTCACCTGTAGAAAGTTGGAGCATACAACAGCTGAAATAATATAAATACCTCATCTCAGAAATATAGTCAGTCAGTTAAGGGATATTTGTGATACACATTTGACCAATGTTGTCTCAAAAGAGACATAATTGAATGGGCAGAAGGTTTTCCTGGAGTAGGTTACCATCACTTTGGAATTTAAGATTGACTCTTGGAGTTCTTGTTCTGAATGCACCTCCATAGAAATATAGACAAAGACAAAATCAATGTCGTGCATGAATAAATGAAGATAAAAGGATAAAAAAAAACAATGGTATTTGTAGAAACAGATTGGAATTAAGACATGACTCAATAAATCCAGGACCTAACTAATAAAATAATTTTCAGGCAAAATTCATTTTTATTCATCAACATAGTCTCCTTCTAGGATTCCAATGCTTCTCTAACACTTCATTACCTTTTTTGTAGGACGATTTGTCTTTGACCTCAAAATATGATATCACTTCTTCATTGGAGCCAAATATTTTTTTTTTCCTGGAGCATTCTTTTGAGGTCTTCAAACAGATCTGAAGAACAGGGTGAATGCAGAAGCAATTCAAAGTGTATTTCATGTAGTTTTGCCATTGTTGTGTTAAACTTGTGACATGGTGCATTGATCACTTTTTCTTCTTCATTTGTGGCTGTTTTTTGGTGATTTCTTTCTTCAAATGCACCAATAATGCTATATAATATTTACTATTGATGGTTCTTCCTTTCCCAAGGTAATCGATGAACAAAATACCTAAAGTATCCCAAAATACGGAGGCCAAAATCCTGCCTGCTAATATTTTGATCACTTTGGACAGCTTTCACCTGCTGCTGTCCATACAGCTGACTGCTGATTTAACTCTGGAGTGAAGTGGTGGATCCAAGTTTTATCCATTGCCACATATTTATGCCAAAACTCCTTCTTGTTGAGTTGAAACAGTTGCAAACAACAGCCTACTTTGAACACAGCTTTCTCAATGACAAATATTCATGCAAAATATTGAATACACTGCCTTCTGATATGTTTGACCCCTCCACTATCTCACGCAACTTCAATTTACGATCGACAGAAACAAATTTTTTTTCATGTTTTCCAGAACAACTGCTGATTTGGGGTGACCTGAGCTTTCAGCATCATTTGTGTCTGTATGGCTGCATTTAAAGTCAGCATACTACCTCTGAACCATTGTTTCTGATAGAGAAGAGCCCAAATATCATTTTTCAAGCTAGTGCTTTGCTTGAACAGTATTTTTTCCCATCAGAAAGCAGTGCTTTATCAATACACCAAATTCAGATTTTTCAATTGTTTTGAAAACTGTAATTTGTAAACTAATAATTCGACAGGGTCCAAATTTTGTCATGTGCCATTTGAAGATTAGTAATTAATAAAAATCATATAGATTTTTTATTAGCGGTGCAATCTATACGTCAGTCATGTTCCTTTTGAGACATGATCACCCAAGTGTGTATCACATATAGCACTGAACTGACTGATTAGATTGGCGTCTAGATCCCACCCGTTTTCTGTTGAAATAGTTATATGTAACTCTAAGTGAATGTAATGAACTCAATTTAAACTCAGTTCTTCAATTCAATCCATTCCACAATCCATTACTTTATGGTGGTCTTTTAACTTTGAAATATTAATTTATTCCTACATTTCTTAAAACTATGAATTAGAGACTGGCTTTTACAGAGGAAGGATCACTAAACTGCGAAGAAAAACTAAAAGGTGAAACTGTACCCAAGTGTTGCTATTTTATATTTTTGATTTCTTGCATATATGTTGTTTGTTTAGATTTTGTCAATGGCACAGTATAGAATGGTCAGCTGGTCAGCATCTGTGAGAAAAAGAGGACCATTCACTCTGTCAGGAATTTGGAAATGCCATGTTGGCATTTGTGCTGAAAACTCCAAAATGAACATTTTGGAGCATTTGGGTGTCAGTCTGAAGATAGTGCAAAGAATTTGGTAATTGCAAAGATATGGCAGCTTGGAAAACTTACTCTGATCATTCTGATAAGAAAAAACTCAGAGATTTGTTAGTGAGGGCCTTAAACTCAACATGGAGACCTATATCAAGTGCTTTGAAGAGGTAGTACTGCCCTGGATCAATAGGAAGCCTATGTATGGCAACAGGATTCTGCATCATCAGCACAAGCAGGAGAACACAGTTATGACTCTCAGATAATTTATGCGGCCATCATCCCTCTACATCGGGCCACCTAACTCAACTGAAGCTGCAACCCCTTCATTATTATATACGAGGTGTAGTTGAGCAAAAGACTAACAAAACTTGTTGTTACAACAAAGATGAACTGAAGACAAGGATTATAGCAGTATTTACTAATTTAAACAAGGAGACTGTTCAGAAGAGATGCCAGAGATTCCAAAGTAGTCTGTAGGCCATGGCTGAAAACAACGATGATTTTATTGAATAAGTTTAGTCATTAGTATTTCATGATATTTTTGTGTAATTTTGGTAAATATATCTGTTAAAATGAGATGTCAGTGTTATTTTCATTTTTGTATAATTTATACAACAATTTATTCATTGCCTCTCGTATTTCACATCACCATAAGATAGCCTTCAGAAGAAAAACCATACAACTGTGATTACACCGCCCAAATTAATGTTACCGCTCCTGAAATTTCAGCTTGACTATCACAAACTATCCTCAATCTGAACTGCAATCCATTAATCCTACATTTTTGATAATATTTAAGAAAATATTTATGAAATAAATATTTATGAAAAATTTATCTTGCCTATATACAAATCTGCCATCTGCCTGTGCATTGAATACTGCTGTCACATCTGGTCAGGCGCCCCTGCTATTCATCTTGGGATTCTTAAGAAAATCCAAAGGAGAATCTGCAATGTAATTGATCCCAACCTGGCAGCTCCACCTCAGTCACTTTATCATTGATGAGGCTTCTCTCTGTCTCTTCTACAAATATTTTCTTAGCTTCTGCTCCAATGAGCTTAGCTTCCTGTTGCCCTCTCTTTTTATGTACATACCCCCCCCCCCCCCCCAGCAACAGTGGCAGTTTTATGTCTTGCTTGGAGTGGAACAATTATAAAATAATAAATTTATTAAAAAGCCAAATTTCAAAAAAATTTTATGTCACCATTTCAATATTGATTTTTAATATTTATTTTCAAACTTTATAGTAATAATGTTTTTTTTATAAAAATATTTGTACAGACTAAAATTCATTCATCCATAATTTAAAAAAATAAAAAAGTTTGATATTAAATTTTTCAGATTTAGATTACAACATAAATACCATTAACTATTTTGCAGAAATCTTGAATATAATTTTGAAAATGGTTAGAGTTTTCTAAATATAAATAATATGATTTTTTTACAATTTAAAAATCTGAGAAGTGTTTTAACAGATGATGGAAAATGTGATGAAAGATGCCTCCTAAAAGCTGAATAAAGTACTAAGAAAAAAGAAAAATTTGGTTATAAACAAAGAAAACAATGATAAACTGCTATGCAGTTTTAAATGGCTGGCCACTTATAGTTGGGGCAACCCGTCTACCAGGGCAGCTAGCTAATCACCATTATAGACACCTGCTCAGGCACACTTGTGTTTGTTCAACATCCACAGAGCCCACCTGTGGTGTATACTCCAACTATGCTGAGCAGACCTAGGAGAGAGTGTGTTATCTATTGTGAACAACAGACTGAAAAAAGCCAGGACGCTCAAGCCCTTGATCATGATGACTTGTCACTTCGAGCTAGCACAATCATCACCAATTCCTCAAAGGGATCTGTCTACTCAATTTCCCTCACAAAGTTTAGGTCAACCTATATGTATGGTCTTCAGGCGCTTTCCAAAGGTGCTGTATGTTGGAATTGCCCCCTCAAGACCAATAACATAAAGAAATTACATTCTTCAAAAATTGACCGTGGTGAGATTCAAACCCAGGTTTCATGGTCAGAAAGCGAATGTTCTAACCACTCAGCTACACATCCATTTATGGGCATGTAATATTAGTATCATATAATATTAATCGTTTTATGTTACAATGAATGTTGGAGACTTGAGGCAATGAAGAGGTGGTTCTACAGAAGGATGCTGAGAATAACATAAATGAAACATATGAGCAATGAAGAAACTTAAAGAAAAATGGAATCAAAAAGAACATTTATACATTTTTATTTTTTTTTAATTGATATCACCTCATGCAAGGCAGTAAAGCCACTAAGACACAAGGGTTTACTGGGTCTGGAAGAATTAGGAACAGAAACATTAATAATGAGTAAGAAGAGAAAAGAATAATCAGGATGACATTAAATAGCAAATGACATTGTATTTAACTTTTTCATTGAAATAGATATCAACATACACAAGGCAGTAAAGCCACTAAGACACAAGGGGTTACAGGGTGTGGAAGAATTAGAAACAGAAACATTAATAATGAACAGGAAGAGAAAAGAGTAATCAGGACATTAGATAGCGATTGACAATGCATTTAAAATTTAGAAGATTAAAGTTGGCTGAAAATCATCGAGCTGGAAGGGAGTTCCACAAGTGTGTACTGTGAGAAAAGAAACTATTAATCTAGAATTTACAGCTACATCTAGCCTGCTCAACTGTGAAGTGATAAGATTCTGATACCAGTCTTATACTGCATTTAAATCCAAAAAGCAAAGTGCTCATATGAACAATTACCATGAAAGTATTTATAGAAAAAGGCAGAGAGAGGCAAACTTATGGCTGTGGAAAACTGACTAAATCCAAGCCACTTGATCAGGAACAATAGTATCACTGATTCTTCTTTGGATTTTATAAAAGACCTCAAAGTAAATAGCTGGAGCACTGGACCATATGACCTATGCATGGACGAATAGCAGACTTAGAATATGAAATAAATGGGTTAAATTGCTGAGATACATAATGAAAGAGGCTTGAAGAATTTAACATCAAATAAACTCCCTAATAAGTTTGTGTAAATTGATCTAGAACATTGATTGGAGGAATAATAAGGAGTCAGATATTGCTTCAAACAGCAGAGGAAAGGAAGTTATGGAGTACCATGATCACCGATATGATTCATGGCACATAAAGAAGATCCAGTTCTTGCTGAAGATAAATGCTTGGCATTAATTGCTTATGGACAACGATTGAGAAAGAATAATTTTAAAAGAATTATAAGGAAAAAAGCATGTAGAAATTTCTACTCCTTAACAAACAACAAACTGAGGCTGAAACGGCAATGCATAAATGTCTTTCATTACAAATAAGATTGATCTAATCTTATTTATATTCCCTTCTGTAAAATGTAAGTTAATATAATTTTAAGCAGTTGTTAGGGGTTCGTCTCTCTCTCTCTCTCTCTCTCTCTCTCTCTCTCTCTCTCTCTCTCTCTCTCTCTCTCTCTTTCCCTCTTTGCTTAAAAGAAGAAACATTATTTGACATTGCAAATCAAATGCACATATTAGTTTTGCCCTGAAGTTACTTTAAATGGAGTGTTTGCATATTCACCATAAAGTTTGATTGAATTCAAGCTGCAACTTCTTAGGTGTTGAAAAAATTCAGCCAAGTTTTAACTGCAATTATAACTGATTTGAACAGTTCCAACAGAATATAATTTTCCCAAACAATAAAAGGGCAGAATACACTATGCATGGTTGTGATTACATTATCAATTATCTCCAGTTATGACTTAATCTGGTGCTGGAATTGCCAGCCATCAGCAGAGATATAGAAAAGGGAGATAGAATGAGTTCTCTAGCTTTATAATTTTTCAGACAGCCTGACTCACTCTGGGGTAATGGTTAATAAATTAGCCTAACAAACAATTACTACTACAGCGAGTTCAATACTAGGAGGATGTTCCTTACTAATCTATGCCATGCTAATCTTAGTAAATAGTGTACAAGCAAAACATTCATAGCTGTTTAATGATTAAATCATGTCTTTCCTTGGGATTCTTCAGATTAGGCTGCAATGATCAAGTTGTCAATAAAATCAAACAATACTTCTCCAAAGTTGTAGCTGTATCTGTTTTGCTCCATGATAGCACTGTGCAGATATTGACAAAAATGATGGAAAAAGAAGCTTGATACCATGTATAAAAGAATGCTAGGCAATATTTAACCTTTTTGATCACAAGAATGTGTGGATGTGTGTTGTGGTGCAATGGATGTTGGCTTGAAATGAAAAATCAAAGAGCTGAGTTTGAATTCCACTTGAATTTGTTGCATTCACTTATGTGCAAATACCATTGGGAAATGTATAAATCCATCTCTTCCCCCTTCAGCTATGGACTGAATAGCAAGACATATTGGGTTCTATGGACTTGGTTGGCAACCAGTGTACTGCTGGAAAATATTCTGCCTGGTTAGTCTTGGACTGAAAGAGATGATTGTCTAATCATGTATCTTGTATGGCACTTAACTGACTGACCACAATAAAATGGTGTATGAAAAGAACAGGTAATTCCTTGAGACTACTATTACTATTATTATCACTTTTGACTCTATCAATGTTTATTTACTAGATTATAAAGATATGGAGACCAAGTAAAATGCATTATTATTATTGACCTTTTATAGGGATTTATTATTTACTTTTTATAGGGATTTATTATTTACCTTTTTAAATAATAAATCCCTATAAAAAGCTAATTAATAAATGCCTATAATAAATATTTCACTGTAGTTCTGATAATGTTTTTCAGTAATAAATCTCTATAAAAAGATAAATAATAAATTCCTATAAAAGGAAAATAATAAATTCCTATAAAAGTATAGGGACTTATTATTTACTTTTTTATAAAGATTTATTATTCTCAGAATGAGAAATCAAAGAGCTAGTTTCAAATTCCAGTTGAATTCATTGCATTCATTTATGTCCAAATACCTTTGGGAAAGATATGAATCCACCACTTCCTCCTCCAGCGATGGGTTAAATATCAGAACAAATTGGGTTCTATAGCTTTGGCTGGTAACCAGTCTACCACAAAAAATTATGGCAACCTACTGTGGGAAAATCTTCTGCCCAGTCAGTCATGTCTCTTGAGACACGATTGCCCAAGCATGTATCACATATGACACTTAACAGACTGACTGATTTTTTTTACCTTTTATAGGGATTTATTATTTACCATTTTATAAAGAAATAAGTTTTAAAATAATTTTTTTAATTAAAAAATTTGTTAAAAAATTACAAAATTATCAAAATATCTAAACTAACTACAATGTAATATTTATTAGTTAGTTATTTGAGAAGAGATAGTCCAGTCAATATAGACATTGGTTAGTTCCTGTGACTTGACCCAAAGAGTTGTGAGTTCAATACCAGGCTGCAGCAGTGATGAACAAATAGCCTACAGAGTTAAATTAAATGGAGATAACTACGTGGCTACCAGAAGTGTCATCACACATGGAATGATATACCCCAGTGATCATAATAAAGGGTTTGGTTCAAAACTCTTAGCACCTGAAGAAGGCTGAAGCATACAGTGGCTGAAATGTTGTAAACATGGCAATGAAGACAATAGTCCAAATAGCGTAAATAATACCTCAGAAGTATAGAAAAAAAATTATTCCATATTTAGTTCTTTATAAAACGGTTAATAATTCATCTTTTACTGTAGTTGGTTCACATATTTTGATAACGTTGTAAATATAAAATTATTATTGTAAATTCTAGTAGATAAATAGCATTTAATATCATTTATTACAATTCTGAAGAACAAGGAAAATGTATAAATCCACTTTTATTTGTTTGGGCTTTATTCAAATTCTAATCATTTCTTTTTAAACAATAAACATAGGTGAGGGAGTCAAAAGTGTATGCAGTAATAGTGGTGTTGACGGAATAACCATCCTTTTGGCATACAGTTTTTTGTAGGCATAAAGGTTAAACATTGCCCTAACATGATACTAAACTATCATTATAATATAAAACATCATAAGACATCCAATGGACAGCTCAGATTTTACAAATATATATATATTTTTTAAATTGTATATCTTTTCAAGACAAAAGAATTTATAGCTCCATACAGATAACTTTCCTTCATTACTGAAAACTTCTATAAATATCTTCATGCTAATTATTCTGATGAGTTTTGTTCTTATTTTTATCCCCCCACCTCCAAATTGTAGATCTACAAATTGTAGATATAGGGTTAGGACTACATAAAGATTTGAGGTACTATGGTAACTGTAGTAAGAATGGTAAGTAAGAATATGTTGCTTTTTTATATATATAATCTAAATGCAATTTCAATTGTTTTCTTCTGTCTTCTGAATTTCTACTTCTTTTATGTGCCTTATCCTTTCAGGATGTAGAGGCGATCATGGCTTTCCACATCTCCCTATCTCTGGTGGCTCTTAGCATACTTTCTCCTGTAACATCATGCAACCCCCGTTCTGCCATCAATCCGCTCAGGCCCTTCAAATATGTTATCCACTGCTTTCCCTTGTCTCTTTTTCCCTCTATCTGGCCTGTCAGTATCAGGTTCTTCAAGACCTTTTTCTTCAATGCATGTCCCAGGAACTTTAGTTGTCTCATCCTGATGCTCAATTTTAATTTCCTTTTTGTTTCCATCCTTTCCAAAACCTCATCATTGCTCACATGCTCGGTCCATGATATCCGCAGCATCCTTCTGTAGAACCACATTTCAGCTGCTTCAAGTTTTTCCTACATCTTTGATGGTATTGTCCAGCATTCACTGCCATATTGAAGAACTGACATCACATAGCAACCCAGTACTCTATTCTTTCTGTCTAGTGAACATTTCCTGTCTCTTAACAATCTCTTAATACTCTACTCAACTTCTGGAATGCATCCTTCACCATTCCAGTTAGCCTTCGGATCTCTGTGTTGCACTTTCTGTCTTCTGTTAGAACAGTTCCCAAGTATTTAAATTTTTGTACCTCCTTGATTTTAGTATCCCACACCTGTATTTGGCATTTTGGGCTGCTCTTTTTTGCTGATGACCATGTATTCGGTTTTCTTGCAGTTTATTTGTAGTCCTTTCTTGAAACTCTCTTCAGCTACCTTCTGTATGAGGTCTTGTAGTTTCTTTTCTTTGTCTGCTATTAGCACTGTATCATCTGCATACCTTGTGTTGTTCAAATTGTTGCCTCCGATGACAAATCCTGGCATAACATCTAGGGTCCTCAAAATAGTCTCACTGTACAAGTCAAATAGATCCGGTGGAAAAACACATCCTTGTCTTTTGCCCCCTTCTATCTTTGTATATCTTCTTAATTTACATGTTTTTGAAAATTTTTTTTTTTTTTCATTTTTCTGCATTTTTTTTTTTTGTTTTTTATCTTACCGGCTCAATATTTTTTTATAGAACCTATCATGGAAACATCATCCTAGAAAGTATCATCTCCATTGGCATTTACTTCCTATCTCATAAGTCATTCTGGTAAGTAAAACAAGATTTACAGGGCTTTCTTCTTTATGTTTGATCATTTCACCCCAAGCAAGGTGGAAATGCCACTAATACACAAGGGTTATTAGAAGTGAAATTGAGAGAAAAAAACTGAAGTATAGGGAGGATTGAGGAAAGGATAATTGATGAATGGGATTCAAAAAGAAAAAGTTACTCTGGGTAAGAGTCTTTAGCTTTGGATAGCAACTTATCTAAGAGAAGGAAAATCTCAGAAATAAAAAACACTACACCTACTATGTATAGAACAGGGTAAGCTGAACTCTCTAACCTTGGTAAGTAATCTCCATAGAGATGGTGCCTTGACAAAAACACTAAGTTTCCAGTCTCTTAAACGAGTGGTTGTTAGTAAAGGCATACAGCTATAAAACTAGCTCCCATATTTCATAATGGTTCAATTACGGAGCCATCAAGAAAAACCTGTCCAACCTATGCTAGCATGGAAGTGGACATTAAACAATGATGATGAAGATTGTGGTTATTAGGGAAACAAGTAAATGGAAGGAAGTTCCACAGTCAGGAAGTGTGAGAAGTTAAACTAATGAAGTAGTAGTTGCATTTAGCTATTTCAACAATAAACAAGTGGGACCTAGATGCCAATCTAGTAGCACACTTAAATTCATGTAGTCAAGGCAGATCTTTCTTTGGATTTTGTCAAGAATCTTGAGATGAATAGCAGAAGCACCAGACTAGATATGGCAGCTGTTGGAGCTTTTTGGGTAGCACTGTATACTAGTGAGCCAGTCATGAGCTGACTAATTTTATAGTTCACCAATATAAGGGTTAACCAATCAGAAAGCTCAAAATATTCAATGTGACGCATATAAAAGGCGACCATATTTTCCCGAGTATTGGCGATATAGTCAGATTCAGTAGAGTGTCTGACTTGTGAGTGTTAATCTTTGATGTTGTGTCATTGAACAGGTTACGTACTGCGCTGTATTTTATATTCATAAACTACAGTGGACATAGTCAACAGCAGCAATATCTAATGCATAGACAAATGGTAGATTTGTAGATGTACAAGACAAACTATAATGAAAAACATTTTCTAGCACAACACATTAACCTAACTTTCCTTGCAGTACATACAGCTATTGATTAAGTTCACTTAAGAATGTGTGGCCAAGTCTAACATCAGCCATGTTGATGGCAGCTAGAAAAGTTTCTCTATGTTGGTTAAATGAAAGCAGTTTTGTTTCGGAGATGTTAAAATTTACAAGCCATTTCCTACACCAGTTAACCACTGGTTGGAGGTCCTTTTTTTTTTAACATTTCACCCCAAGCAAGACATGCAGGGTGTTACATAGGAGAAAGTGATGAGAAAGAGTGGTTAGATATAGGAAATGTCAGTAGGAGGGTGATAGATGGGTAAGGATACCGAAGATGAAGATTGGGTAGATGGGAAGAGTATTTGAGAGAATGGATGCGAGTTAGTGTGTTAGAAGATGTCTATGTACCTTACATTTAAACTCATGGAGAATGTAACTGTTGAGGAAGCAAGTATGTGGAAGGGAATTCCACAGGCAGGAAGTTTAAGAAAAGAAGCTGTTGGAGTAGAAACTGCGGTTACATTTTATTGGTTTCCCTGTAAAAGGGTGGGACCTAATTGCTCATCTAGTATCTCATGCAAATTCATACTAGAGGGCACCAGTGATCTAAGTTCATCAGAGCAGAAGCTGTGAAAGTATTTATAGAAGAGGCACAGGGAAGCCATGTCACACTGTTGAGAGAGTGACTGTAGCCGGTCTGCCAAGTCGGTATCGATCACATTACAGATTCTCTGTCGTATTTTGTCAAGAACCCTGAGGAGAATAGCAGGGGTACCCGACCAGATGTAGTAGCAGTATTCAATACACAGGTGGATGGTAGATTTATATATATGTGCAGGATAGATTCAGATGGGAAAACTTCCAGGCCCTGCACAGAGAACTGACTTTCATAACAGCAGATTTAGCAATGGATTTGATATAGTCATTCCACTTGAAGTCTGCTGAGAGTGTGAGGCCAAGGAGGCATAGTTTTACTCTCTGGGAGGCAAGCCTGTTCCATGCTAATGGAAGGTAGGTGTGATTGTCTATGATGGTTAATTGATAACAGCTTCGTTTTGGAAGCATTAAAATTTACAAGCCATTTCTTACCCCATTCCACTACGGATTGGAGGTATTTTTCAAGCTTGGCAGCGAGGTTCGCTTTGTCACTCCTCCCAGATTTTTGATCGAGGTGAGAGGAAACTGTGGTGTCATCAGTGTACATGCCTACTTGGGATCTTATGGCATCAGGAAGATCATTAATGTAGATCAGAAAGAGCGTAGGCCCTAGGATAGAGCCTTGAGGGACACCCACATTTGTATGGTAGTTTTGGGAGGCATGTCCGTTTAATACCACCTTCAATGTGCAGTTAGAGAGGAATGACTGGATTAGGTCAAACAAATGTCCAGCTATACCATAGCTCCACAGTTTGTGTAGAAGGCCAGCATGTCAGACTCTGTCGAACACTTTGGAGATATCCAAGGCAATGGTTCGGGCTTCGCCAAACTTGTCAAGAGCCTGATATATATACTCGGTGATGGTCGTTAGCATATCAGCAGTAGACCTGGTGAAGCAGAAACCATACTGTTTGTCCAAGAGAGCCTGTGGGCTGTGAGATGCTGAGCCACCTTGGCATTGATAATGGCTTTGAACACTTTGCCAAAGATCAAAAGAAGGCTGATAGGGCGGTAATTTGCAGGATCCGAGGGTTCTCCACTATTCTTAAATATAGGAACTACAGAGGAAGACTTCCAACAGGCAGGAAAGCAGGAAGCAGATAGGCAGAAATTGTAGAACTTAGACAGGACAGAGGAGAGTTCAGGGGCACATTTCTTCAAGACTATGTTTGGGATTCCATCCCCTCCGCCCGCTTTGTGAGGGTCAAGTTTTGAGATTATGTTAGAAACCAGCGAGGGTGTAATGTGGACGTCATTCAGTTCAGCCTCAGTTCTAGGTGGGAAGTCCAGTTTCAAATTGGTCAAGAATCTGCAAGCAAAGCATTCAGCCTTGTCCACTGAGGAGGTGAGGACCTCAAATTCATTGATTAAGGTGGGTATTGATGTCTTACTCTTGTTAAGCATGCTTTTACAGAGTTGCCAGTAGTCTTTGGTGCCGAACTTACAGGATGCTATGCGTTGCTTCATTCTAGCAGCAAACAACATTTTAGCTTCATTAAGTATCTTTTTACACTTATTACGAGCTGAGGCAAAAAGGCGCCTGTTTTGGTCTGACGCGTAGCTTCGATAGAGCCGGAAGAAATGATTTCGGTGGGCAATGGCAGCCGAGCAAGTGGGCGAGAACCAGGGAGACGTATGGCATTTAAGATGAAATTTCCTGCCAGGGATGAAGGCATCGATGCCAGCCTTAACTCAAGAAGAGACCTCAGATGCACAGTCTTTGATGGGAAGAATAAAAACATTTTTCAAGGGACGTCACACAGGAAATCTCAGAACAAATCCCAGTCTCCTCTTTGGTAGCAGTAGGATATTCTGTTGGTCTGGGTTTCTTGGGTAGAGTGGGAGTGGAATGAGATGTTGACGGAAACTATAGCGTGATCAGAGTTTCTGAGAGGGCAGTGCATGAGTCTGAGATTCTCTCTCTCTCTCTCTCTCTCTATATATATATATATATAAAATAAAACAAAACTTTTGATATTTAAATCCTTGGCTAGCCATTCCTAGGAGGAAATCCTCGCTTCTTCAGCAACGGAAAAACAAAAATTTTACTTACTCAAATTCAAATGTGTTAAAAGATTTTATACCAGTAGAAGTCAAAAAAAAATCATCCATACACAGGAAAATAAAATAGGGTCAGATTAACAATTTCAAATTTAAGGAAATAATAAGGGGAAAGCAGACAGATACCTATGTCTCATATTAGAAGATTTTGATCCATATATTCATCTCATACACACGTGTGTGTGTGTGTGTGTGTGTGTGTGTGTGTGTGTGTGTGTGTGTGTGTGTGTGTTGAATATATGGATCAAAATCCGACAAGATTAATAAAAAAAGTAAAGAACAGGCAGGAAAAAAGTGTCTTTAATCTTATATGTTTCACATTAACACGCTTCTTTAGAGAAAAAAGTTTTAAAAATCTCTGAAGAAGCTTGTTAAAGTGAAATATATTAAATTAAAAATACTTTTTTCTTACTGGTTCTTTACTTATTCAATTCATATATATATATATATATATATATGTATGAAAATTGGCTCAGCTGGGTCTACTTTATTTTGAGCTGCTCGAAGCAATTAAAACCATCATGGTATCAACTATAATTAATGTGTTTCAACCAAACATTGAAGAGAAAATGAACATTATATGAGCAGAGACACAACAAATTGATTTTGCAAGATAGCAACACAAGGCATAAACTGTTGAAAACCTACTTAGAAACGTTTAAGTGGAAAGTCTTACCCCACCCAGCATATTCACTAGACATTGACCTATTTGATTATCACTTGTTCTGATTGATGGCACATGGCCTGGCTATACCACACTTTCATTCTTATAAAGATGCCATAAATGGTTAACCTAAAATGCTACAAGAAACATGGGAAACATAAAGGCTAGAGATGGACAATACTTTCAGTCATGTGTTTATTATTAATTTTTGTAAGTAAAAGATTACTTTCCATGAAATGTCAGTGAGAAATTATCAAAGATCCTAATATATATATATATATATATGATTGAGCACAATGCAGAAATTCTAGACTTTAAAAACAGTAGCTACTCATGCATTTTATACATTGTTCATTCAGTAATTAATTTGAACTTGGCTAATGGCATGTATAACATGATAAAATACGTGTGGAATCACCGACTGATATCATTTTGGTCGGGTTTCAATCCTGGCTAGAAGCGTATTGATAAGCTGTGATACAGCAAACGGGACTGTCCGCGGATGACTATATATATATATATATATATATATATATATATATATTGCACATATAAATTCAAATATTACATTTGGAAGATAGCCATTTCAATGGTTTATTAAAACCATTTCTTGAACTCCATGCAACAGATGATATGAAATATATATATATATATATATATATATATATAGATCTTATATGAAATATATATATATATTTTATATCATCTGTTGATATGAAATATATATATATATTTCATATCACAGATATATATATATATATATATATATATATATTTAGTGCATTGAGGTAGCAAATAATTTTCTAGGCATATACTATTAAATATAAGAGACAATGAATGTCTATTATGTTTAATCATTTAATTGCATTTGAATATATGGTTCTGGTGTCATTTCACGTTATCACGCATTGTGATGTCATAGAACGGCATTGTAAATTTTCAAACTCTGTTATGTTTGGTAACTATTGCCATTGCTTAGCGGAGTTTTATGTCAACACAAGATAAAATCATTGCTGATGGTGGGTGTATTTGTGTCACCGTCCTTATAACCTCTCTGAAAATGGCTCATGTGAGCCAAAAGCTTAGAACCAACTTAAAAAATTATCAAAGTGTTGGAGAATTTTTGTCTTTATTTTCAACTGAAATTAAAGCCAAAATACAATGTTCAGAATGACTCATGATTAAACATAATAGACATTCATTGTCTCTTATATTTAACAGTATATGTTTATAAAAAAAACAAATATATATATATATATATATATATATATATATATATAAGCAATCAAAAACAATAGTCAAAAACTTGGCCCTGATGAGGGACAACACCATAACAGTGCTCAGTTAAGCAACAAACTTCTCTGCATTAGCCCTATATATATATATATATATATATATATATATATAATGTGTGTGTGTGTGTGTGTGTGTGTGTGTGTGTTAACAAGTCTTGTAAAAGCTTTCTCTTTCTCTTTTTATTTCTTTTACAACGTCTTCATCTTTTAAGAAAGACTGCACATTTTTTATAGTATAATGAAAATGTATATATATATTTGATAAAGAGGGCCTCAAGAATTAGAGGTATCTGTTTATTATTTTCATACTGTAGTATATTGTTGTCAACAAGTATTTTCCTGTATTGTGAAGGTGGACTGGAATGTCTCTTTAAATGTTGTGCAATAGAACTTGTCTTCGACAAATGGAGTGTAAGATGTCTTAATAATGTTGTGGTTGTCAAGTTAACATAAGTACATATATTTTGTCAGGGATAGAATCTTTTAAAAGACATTTAGACTGATATATATTGTTGGTCTTTTCCAAATTGCTGTCATGTGCAAAATTAAAAATAAAAATGGTGATAATTTCCCCACTGCACCCAATATATATTTATTTTTAATTTTGCACATGCGTGTTTTTTGTTTTGATTTTATCAACTGCATAATAGAGTCAGTTGACACCATTCAGTCCAGAAATTCACTTCATAAATTTGAAAATGCTAGGCTCTACCACTTGGCATTCATGTCAGAAGATTCAATATAAGCATTTCATAGTGTTTGGGTGTTAGTCTGAGGACAATATAGAAAATTCAAATAGAGTTGGATGAGTCTAATGGTGATTAAAAATATGTTTAGGGTAATCACTAGTGATGGTAAGACCATGCCTCCATTCATCTTCCATCGGGGCCTGAGACTCAACATGGGGGCCTATATAAAGTGCTTGAGGAGATAGGGTTGTCCTGGGTCAAAAGGATGGCCTCTAGAAGACACTGTATCTGATAGGAGGACTTTGCACTATTCCACGCAAACAGGAGAACCCAATCATAGCTGTCAGACAATTTCTGCAACCACATCAACCCATATATCTAGCCACCTAGTTGTCGAGACTGCAACTCCCTTCATTATTAAGTGTGGGGAACATTTCAGTGAGAGACCAACAAAATTCCTTGCAGCATCAAAAATAAACTGAAGAAAAGGATTATGGTAGTATTCATCAACTTAAACAAGGAGACTGTCCAGAAAAGTTACAAGAGATTCCAAAGTCAATGGTGATTTCATTGAATAATTTACTCTTTAGTATTTCAAGATGTTTTTGTATAATTTTAGTAAATATATCTGTTAAAATGAGATATCAGTGTTATTTTCATTTTTTGCATAATTCAGACAAGCCATCCATTGCAACATATATATATATATATATATATATATATATTATTTGTATGTTAGGTTTTTGAAAATATATAAGAGTTTATTTTAAATTCATTGAAGAACACTTAAATTGAAGTTGAAGAACATTTTGAAAATTTCTAAGTTTGAAACAATGCTGTACAGATATATCTATATTTCTCTCTATTTATATTAAGGTGCATATGTTATTGAATTAGGTGTAGTGACAAAAGTACACTTTAAGAAAGCTTCATTCAAATTGAGAGTATTTGCCACCTTCCCACTAAGGCAGGTGTGACACAAGGTCTATTTATGTGAGATTCTGAGCCCTTAGGCTCAGCCAAAAATATCCTGTAGATGCAGCTTAAGGCTCGGGTGGACTCTTGTTTTATGGACCTAAGTGAGATTTTACCCTTTATTGGAGCCTCGCTTGGGTCTCTTTCTGCTTGGATGCAGAGGTGAACAAAAGTGCTTGCTAAAGATTAATTGCTCAGTCTGCAAGCAAGTCTTGTTGCCGAATACAAAGTTTGCGTATAATGTCCTTTTACAGTCTCCGTCAACAAAAATAGCTCTCTCAAAGAGAAGAGTGACAAAACAAGGGGAAACCACTCCTGATTATTCATAACATTAGGTTGTTGTATGAGCATAAGACAAGGAGGTAAGAAGTGCATTTTATGAGGTTAAATGTGAAAGATAACAGTAACCCCAAGACTTGAAGAGGATTTAATGATCACAAAACATTCTTTCAGAAGACTATTCCACAATGTAGCAATTCTTTGGAAGAAGCTAATCAAGTGGAATTTTCTTCTTATCAATGGAAAGGAAAATGATATGTCCCAGCATTCATAGTATGGTCGGTATTAGCTGTGAAGGTCAGAACTACTGGAACTAAGGAAGGTAGCTCATCTGAACATTGCAAATAGTTGTAGTTGTGTAAGAGACTTGAAAAGTTTCAATCTGTTGGGAAGCGGGTAGAAAATTACACCGGTTGACATTTTTACTGAGAAAAATCTGATGTCTTAGGAAAAAATAAACTTATTATTCACATTCAGCATGAAAAACTAGCCCAGGAACGTGTGCCCCTTATCCAACAACATTTGGGTCAAAAAAATAAAAGAAAATGTTATTCAAAGAGCTGCATAGACATAACTCTATCAAGACTGTTTAATATGGACTGCCCAACTTCTATCCACATATGGCAGCCGTATCTCTTTTTTGTCTGATCTTGTTCTTGTAAAGATTAATTAGACCAGGAAGAATCAGGTACTTGCTAAAACAGTACAAGGAACCAACCATTTGTTCTTGTATCTTTAATGATGAATCATATACATGAGTTTCACCTGTGATTTGGGATGACCCTGTATCCCAACAGGTGTTCAAGGTAAGCAGCCTTCTTGAGAGAACTGCCATTAAATTGGCAGAATTGACTTGCTTGGGATGAAACAATTATTTAAAAAAAAGACACTGCACAATGCAGAGTCAGGCCTGCTGTCAATTATTCCCAGATGAGGCTCTACCTTTGGTGCTCCCTCCTGACTGAAGTCCACAAGAAAGACAATTAGCAACCAGTCCAAGCCGAGACTGGTGGCTCCCAACCCGAGACACCGACAGTCAGAATGATAGCTCACTCCAAAACTCGGTCAGAGAAGATATCAGCTGCCTGGCTTTGGCCATCATGAATTTTGGAGGTGCACCCATCTCTTGTATTATCTGCATATATATTCACTAAAGATCTGAGCATGTTCTGAGGCAGTTCATTAATATAAAAGCTGAAAGAGGGTAAGACATGGATGAACTAGCATGGCACAAAAATGGATACAGAGTATATTTATCATATATGCCTGATATCTATAAAAACATGATCTTAGAGGCCATAGACACTGAAAATAAATGGAAGACATCAAAAATGGTGTGAGGAGTGGGGCAGCGGCTCTCTTCTGAATAAGATGGTAATTACTATAGATACGTATATTTGAAAATATACTTAGTGGTACAAAACTTAATTACCACTATAAACAGACAAAAATATTTTTTGTTACCACCCATAATTATGGTAGTTTTTTTTTTTTTTAAATAAGATTGAAAAACGGACAGGCTAGCTGGTTGTGCACCTCGCTCAACGGAGACAAATTGAAGTGAGTAAAGAAATTAACGTTTTATAAAAATAGAAAAGATTTAGAGGGTAAAAAAAAACTAAATGGATATGAGTTGGAGGCAAAATATATACTCTCTCTGTTTACACAGAGAGGGCTTTAAAGATTGAATGTAGATGACCTCCAAGTTGAGCAATGTGCAAAATGATTTCGACAGAGCATTTTTCAATTTTATTTTTTAAAAAATACCATTATTATGGATGGTAACAAAAAATATTTTTACCTGTTTATAGCAGTAATATATATATATATATATATATATATATATATATATAATAAAGTGGAAATTTTTTATGTGACATGTTTCCTCTTTTCAGATTTGATCAAACGAAACGCCTTATACAGAAAACTTTTACACCTTGTCATACTTAATTTCCATAAAATTCTTCTTGATATAGAAATTTATATATATATATATATATATATATAAATTTATTTGTTTAAACATTATTCTTTTAATGGATATTCATATTTGAGTTGATAGGTAATTTTTTCTATAATTAACCAGTTCATTTTAAGAAATGTTTGAGAAATTTTGTTTGGAAAATATCTATCTTCCGGCTTGATTCGAACCTGTATACCTCTATATTTATTTAAACTTACTTGTTTAAACAAATAAATTTAAATAAAAAGTTTAAATAAAAAATAGATAAATTAGGTAATTAAAAAAAATCCATGAAAAAATAATGCTTAAAAAAATGCGCCGATTAATACCAATTTCGTAAACTTCCGTATAATTTTATTGTTTTCAGTTACATTTGTTTAAGATACGATCCCTAGATGTTTCTAAAAGAAATCAGGAAAATATGTATTAAAAAGGCTTGATTTGGACTTTCGGACTTAATTCGGACCATGATATCTTTAGCGGTTGAGTGGTTCTAATGTTGGTATCTCCCCAGTATACGAGAGTATGCAGGTTCAAATCCTGCTGGTAGATAGATATTTTCCAAACAAGATTTCTCAAACATCTAGGCCAGTGGATATTTGAAATTACTGTTTAATTATAGAAAAAACAAATTATTCATTAAAAAAAATAATGTTTAAACAAATAAATTTAAATAAATATGTTGGTTAATAATACCAATTTGGTAAATTTCTGTAAAATTTCGTAATATATATATATATATATATATATACATATATATATATATATATATATATATATATATACAAAAAAAACTTTATTTCATTAGAGCAGATTCATGCTGACTTCGAAGCTTTGTGAGGATACCGTTATGATGTTCTTACTCATCCCTGATGAGTGAGAACATCATAATGGTGTCTTCATGAAACTTTGAAGTCGGCATGAATCTGCTCTATTAAAGAAGAGACAAAATCTTCATACCTATCAACGCTCGATTTACACACCAATATCAAGCATTTACCGATAAAAAAAAACTTGATTGCCAAAATACATTTTATTAGTAAAATCACTGAAAAACAACAAGCTTGGCACTAAACATTATCACAATTAAACAATATATATATATAGGGTGCGATGGGTAAATTATCGTTATTTTATATTTAAATAGGTTTTCCTCGTTTTCAACCAGAATATGTATATAATCCCCCTATAGTATATGGACTGCTCCAGCATTGCGTTAACCAGATTTTTTTTATTAAAATTTAAACTGTGTATCATCTGTCTCTACCCACCACCTGAACATTGCGTTGTGCATGAAACTTCGAGTCCTGCTATTGGTGAGGGATAATATCTATATTTATTAATATATGCTTAATAGCTTACAATGAGCGCTATTTTATTAACATCACCACTCAATGTGCGATATCATATTAATCATTACTTTAGAACATGTGCAAACTACAAACTACTAGTTTTTAGTTTGCACATGTTAAAGTAATAATTAATAATAAATATTATTCATTGCTCTATTTTTATTTTGAGCACTGTTTTAAATTAATGTTTTGAACGTTGCAATTATTTTCTTCGTTCTTATTCATTTGAATACATACATACATGCATATTTATATATATATATATATATATATATATATATATATATATAATTTTCTACACATGTGTACACTGTAAACGCATACACATATAATAAGTCAGTATTGTGAATGAGGTCAATTACGAAGAATGACTTTTACTTCTTGCTGTTGCCTGTTCATCATCATATTAAATCAAATTTCCTCTGTCATCCAGTTCTTGTAATTATTTGTTTGACACTTTTTTCATCAAGATTAATGTTCTTTTTTTTTCTCTTGGCTTGAGAAAATAAATAGAAATAATAAACGTAAAACATTTTGAACTTCTTTCCAATATCATCCATTTACTTTCGGGAGAAAAAAGTCTCAGATGGCACCTAATTCCTCGGCAGTGTCATAATAAATTGCTTCAAAAGTAATTGATAGATTTTTTTTTTCTTTTTGTAAAATAATTCATTCACAGGCTTCAGGCATTGACAAAATATATTACCTAAGAAAAATAAGAAAAAATAATATATATGAAGCAAATAAAAACACTACTTAATATGAGAATTTTTGCTTTTTAGTTTATATACCAGTAAAGTTGGATTTTCTTTGCTACTCCCATTGTCCATGTCTTTGTTTTGTTGCAAGGCTAAATTACATACTTTTTTCAGTCAATGAAATAAAAAATGAAATACAAGAAAAATGGTATAAACACCGAGTAAATGAATGAAAACAATTGAAGAAAAGAATGAGATTAAGAAAAAACGAAATATGTTTAATTACAAAATCATTTCAAAAGAAATTCTTATTCCAGTTTTGCTTGTGAATAACAAAATGAGATAGTCACAATTTTTAAGATGATTCCTTATTTCAAAATCCTTGTTTCAACTTTCGACATCATTAAAAATATCTTTCTGAAGACTTTACGCTAATATCTAAATGTGCTGATGTCAATTTTAACAAAATAATAAAAATACACTTTGAGAAAAAATATGAAAATCGCACACGAAATGTATTTTCCATCCTTTCTTAATAACATAACTGAAAATATAAATATCCACATGACTAATATTTTCCCTTCCCCATGTATAAAATTTTATAAAAGGGACTTTCACTATAAAAGGGAAATCAATTTATAGTTTTTCATTTTATAATCATGACTGTTCTCTTTGCTTTCTATAACTCGAAAAAGATTTTTAATGTTGTCAAAAGAAAATACATATTCAGAATATGAGACAAGGTAAATAATAATAATAATAATAATAATAATAATAATAATAATAATAATAATATGTCCATTATTGATTTTTTTTTAAATTGCTTGGTGGCAGTGCAGTCTTTCAAAATTTGTCTTCAGATTGAAATTGGACACAGCTGTGATTCGTTTGCACACCAAAGAGAAAGAAAGATGTCATTCTTTTCTCTCGCCACACGCACATACACACAAAAACACATGCACGCATAAACACACGCACACACATATATTTATATATACACACACATACATTTGTTTTCGGTATAAAAAGCTTACATACACACGCACAAATTTAAAGTATACATTGTATACACATGCGCACGAAAACAATTTGAAAAAGAAATTAAAACCAACGTTTGTAAAAACACAAACGATCAATGATTAAACACAACGTTATTTCATTCAAACTTAAACGTTTACTCACTCACAAATTTATATGCACATGTTCGCACACACACACACGCATATATATATATATATATATATATATATATATATATATCGGTGTAGAAATACGCAATTTCCATTGCGAACACACACGCACACGCATATACAAATATATAAGATCAATGGTTAAAATGTTCATATTGTTTGTATTGTTATCATATTACATCTGTCTGTTTTAATAACTGATTTTTTCTTCATCTTCAATCTCCTCCTCTTCTTTTTTTTTCCAGTCTCTTCCATCACCTCTTGCAGTTTTAGCCTCTATGGAAATGTTAGATGTTAATGCATTGTTATTTAGCGCAAGCTGTGACGCGTCCATTATCACATTAAAAGAAAGTTTTGTTGAATTTTACCAACCAAGAGACAAGTCAAGGAAAAGAGAAAGAAAAAAGAAATTTGAAATCCTTAAAATACATATATATATATATATATATATATATATATGAATGAAAAGAAAATACTAAATAATGTAATTCCAAGTTCTTTCCGAAGGTGATAGATATTTGAAATAGAGTTTTGATTCTCAGAAAGAAAAAAGCGATGTCAGATAAATATTTGGAACTCATTTTCGTTTTGTGGAATGGAGGCAAATGTAAAATATGGAATTGGGTGCAGAGGAAGAAATGTAATGATGTCTTTTTGATTTCATTTTTTTTTTTCATAAGCATTTTTCCTTCCTTTGCTTAATCTTTTTTCAATAAAAAAAATGTTTTCATTTTTCTTCATCCTTTTCTTTCTTCCTCCCATTCTTCTTTGTTGTCCACAAAAAAGAAATTTGTTAATAAGTTAAAATGTCTTCAATCCAAATAAAAAAAAAACCTTCAATTTTCTTTCTCAAGATAAGAACTATTTAAAAAAAAATCCCTACAATTATTAAATAGTCAATATAGTGCAGAGAGAGCGAGAGGCAAGAACTTTTGGTAGATGAAAGAAGAGGGAATGGGACTTTTAAAGGCGGGTGGGGAGCGGAGGTAGGCATGAAACTGTGCAAATTGGCAAAAGGGGGGTTAATTGCGGGGATTGGGGGGTGTTAAGAAGACGACAGAGAAGACCGAGTCAAGCACATCCGGGCACCTACCTCGTAAATGACGTCCCTAGCCGCCGTCTGAAGCTGTGTCCCTTGATGCGAATCGTTATGGTGATCTCCGCAAAGATCGTCTCCAGAATTGTGCCCTCCTCTTCGAGACCGGTTCTGAAGAGTGTTGTTTGGCAGGGACGGGTCTGACGTCAGGGCTATAGGGGCGTTGGGCAAATAGGTGGTTTGATAAGATGAACACATTGAGCTCCGCTGCTCGCATTCGCACTTGTCACAGGGGTTCTCTTCGCAAATATGCTGCGTGTTACGCCTACCGTTACATCGAATGTAACAAACCGAGATGGCGGCCGTGACGGGAACCGAAACAAGTACGGCCACAAGAACAATAACTATTAACAAATGAAAGTGGATTTTATCATCCGACTGCATGTCTACGGGGTTGGGCTTTTCTGTTGTTTTGTTACTAACTGTGAGTTTTAGGGCAATTGCTGTTGTGGCTGACAGAACAGGGTTGCCACTGTCTTTGACCACGAATTCGAGGTCGTAGGAGCCAGCGTCTTCGGGCATGGCGACCCGATTGAACGACAAAAGGCCTGTGTAATGGTTGATGGCAAATAACTGTTTGTCATTGCCTGAGGTTATTTCATACTTGAGAAACGCGTTCTCACGACTGTCGCTGTCCGTCGCTTTCAGGACTGTTATATTTTTCGTACGACGGGGGTAATAAACGAAGCCCATTGTGAAAGGGTTAATATTAGGAAAGGTAAAGAAGGGGGCGTTGTCGTTTTCGTCTCTCACCTCAATAACAATGCTCACCGAATTGTTTAGCGGAGGTTCACCGCTATCCTTAACAAAAACGTGGAACCTGTAAACGTCTTGAAACTCATGATCCAACGACATGACTGCCGTTATCAGTCCGTTTTCGGAGATTTGGAATGGGAGGAAATCCTTGCTGTTTGATTGAAGCGAATAGGTTAGTTTACCGCCAAGCCCAAGATCGGGATCAGTGGCATTCACGCTACCGACAACGATTTTTGACTTTTGGTTTTCATAAACCTGAAACCTGTAGGTCTCCTTTGAAAACTGCGGCCGTACGTCGTTCACATCAATTACCAGGATTGAAAACTTACTTTCGCTGTGCAAAGGTGGAGAACCTCTATCTTGACAGTTGATCGTGATCTCGTGATGGTCTTCTGTCTCTCGGTCGACCGAATTCTTCACGATGACTTTGTATTCCTTCTTTCCAAGACTTTGGAGCTGAAATTTATCATGATGGAGGTCACAGTTCACCTCTCCATTCAGGCCGGCATCATTGTCAGTAACCATGACGTAAGCTATGAAACTTCCCACTTCTACGTCTTCGGATATCTTTGCTGTGTTATCAGTTGAGGCGGAGACAAAATTGACGTCGATTCTTGGTGCATTATTCTGCTGGTTGATTATGTTGACCAAAACCATAGCAATCGAACTTAAAGGGGGTTCGCCCTCATCCGTAGCTTTTACATACAATTCATACGTCACTTCTGGCCCAAGAGGTAACTTCTTTTGTAAAAAGATTCCGCCGGTAATTTCGTGTATTTTAAAATAGGTTTTAGCGGTGTTAGAGGTTTTAGAATTAAAACCATACGAAATCTTACCATTTTTGCCGGAATCTAGATCTTTGGCCGATAATGTGGCGATTGGCGAAAGACCATCATAATCCTCGTTCCGAATTGAAACATTGTAAACATTTTGCGAAAAAACTGGAAAATTGTCGTTAACATCGGTGATGGTAATGTGCACGTCTAAGACGCTTTGTTTCGGGGGTGATCCTTCGTCTGTAGCAATCACTTGGACCATATAAGAATCTTTAACTTCTCTATCAAGCCCATCATCTAAATTGATGCCTAGTTTGGACGTTCCGTCAACGCTTTTCGATACGGACAACGTAAACGGTTCGTTAACCTTTTTTTTCAGTTGGTAAGTGATCTGGGAGTTCAGTTCCCCCACGTCTTTATCATAAGCGTTCGGTATATACTTCTTCATTCCTTTTCGGTCACCCTCGGAAAATTCAATATTGATCTGCTGCTCGGGAAACTCGGGTTGGTGATCGTTGACATCTTCGATAATAACCTTGATTTTCATGATGCTCATAAAAGTTTCCAATCGTCGGACGGCAACCTTGACATATCTAAAGCACTCCTTATTGTGTCTGCACAGCGTCTCTGCATCTAACGTTTGAGCAGTGTACAATTTGCCTGTCTTTTTGGAGATTCGAAAAAGCTGGGAAGTGTCACTTTGCTGTATCTGATTGAATCGGATGAGATTATGGTGTTGCTGGGGGACGCTATCCATTAGATGTGAGTCGGTGGCAATGTCCCCCAGATACGTGCCGGGACTCTTGCCTTCCTGCACGCGATAGATAAGGTCCTCACCCAGGCATCGGCTCAAAACAGCCAGTGTTAGAAGCACGCACACCTGACTCAACATGCCTTCTGGCGATACAGTGCAGAAAGGTAGGCTTCCTGATCAAAAGTCAGTGCGGGAAAGGTGAATCTGAAATTAAAAAAAATGTAATTTAATCATTTATTTTAATAATTTATTGGTTATTTCATTATTATTTTTTTAAGGTCGTTTCTTCAAAGGATTTTCTTATTCAATAACATGAAACGTTTTAACTATTAAATAATAGCAAAGATCGTTTGAGAATAACAAAACACGAGAACTAGAAAAATATTACTGGATGCTAACGCGCTCAAGGCGAGCATATTTTTGTAAATAAATTACTCGATGCTAAAAATAAATAAATAAACAGAGCAACAATAGTTAGCAGTTTATACTATTTACATTGTTCAGACTTGTCATCTTTATTGTCCTATTCACGACGTTTCGGCTGTTGTATACTCCGGCCTTCGTCAGGTGATTATTATTTCGAGCTGAACCCTTTATTTCATCCACTGGGGTAGATCGTTCTACTTCAACGTGCCATGCCTTTTCCGATATCTCAATTTCAGTTATTCCCTTTAGTAACTCAAACCTGAAAGTTTTTTGTTCGCCTCTGCCGTGAACTTACAACTCTTCACCTCTGCGATTGAACTGAAAACATTTTGGTTTCAAGTCACTGAATAACTTCAACTAAGGCTGGGTTAGGTGTTTTGAACAGATAAATAAGAGTTTAAATGACTTATTTTCTGATTTGTGGTGTAGGCCTTTTTACCTGTCGGTTTCAAAGAACTATTCGAACAGTTTGCTATTGTCATTAAAAGTCATTATTGCATGACATCGGTAGTGCAATGGAGATAATCCTCTTTATATGTAATACACCGCATGAAATTGAGATAATTCCAAACGCACACATGTACAAACACATGGATAAATTATCGACTAAATTACACAAAAAATGAAAATAACACTGACATCTCATTTTAACAGATATATTTACCAAAATTACACAAAAATATCTTGAAATACTAAAGAGTAAATTTATTCAATAACACCGCTATTCGATTCAACCACGATCTCCAGATGACTTCGGAATCTCTGGCATCTCTTCTGGGTGGTATCCTTGTTTAAATTGGTGAATGTTGCCATAATCTTTGTCTTCAGTTCATCTTTGGTGTTTCAGTTTCAAGGAGTTTCTTTGGTCTTTCGTAAGGGGTAATGTGATTGCAGAAATTTGTTTAACAGCCATATCTGGGTTCTCCTTGTGTGGCATCTTACAGAGTCTATTTGCAGAGATAGTATCTTCCAGCAGCCATCCTTTGACCAAGAGCAACCCTACGTCGTCAAGGCGCTTGTTGCAAGGTTCCGTGTTGAGTCTGAAGCCCTCGCCAACACATTTGGGAGTTCGTTTCTTATCAGAACGATCAGTGAGTTTTCCGAGCTGCCGTACCTTCGTGATCATCATTAGACTCATCCAACTCTTTTTGAATCTTCTGCACTGTCCTTAGATTGACACCAAACCACACTGAAATGCTTGTATTAGAGCTCCCGGGGCGAATGAAGTACAGCATATTTTTTCAAAATTTTTTCAAAATGAGTGTCTTGCGTCATAGCGCTCTTTTTCTCGCAAACTGACCTTACTATATTCTGCAATCGACAAAATCAAAAAACAAATGACGCGCATGCGCGGAATTAGATATATAAAGGGGCGACAATTTGCCTATTGCATCCCCCCCTCTCTCTCTATATATATATATAAACTTATTTATAAATGGATCTTTGTGTGTGTTTGTCTGTATGTGTGTGTATCCGTTACCTATAGACTTCGAAACGGCTAAACCGATTTTCTTGACAATTTACACAGTTGTACTATAAGCGGTGGCGAATGTTCTTAGCTAGGTTTTGTGTCGATGTACCCCCGATAAATATCGAAAATCGATAATCGAAAAAATTGGGTTATAGAAGGAGTGGTCCGATTTTAATCAGATTTGATACACTCATAGACAAAGACATAACAAACGATATCCAGAAGTTTCAAGGTTGCAGTTCTTACAATAGTGCAGAAATTCGATAATATATATATATATATATATATATATATATATATATATATATATATATATAAGGCAAGATGTTTGTGTGTGTGTCTGTTTATCTGCCTGTATGTCTGTATTTTTTTCAGCCCTTTTATTTTCATTTTTGCTTCGGGTTTGGCTCTAAGTAGGTATAATTGTAGTTCTTAGTCGCAGCCATGATACCATTTACTCAGAGGGCTTATTTAGCCTTCAAAATTCAGTTTACGACGAAAAAATCTTATTTGATATCGATACCAGGAAATCAAAATTTGACTTACATCCATTCATTTTTCTTTCAGTCTAAGGTTTCGTTTTAACTGGAAACAACTATTGCCTTTTAGTCTTTCGTGCCAACTTCCAAAGAGTCTGAGCTCCCGGATAATGGATTAGTTTAAAAGTTTTCATTACACCCGAGCAACGCCGAGCTATACTGCTAGTATATATATAGAGGTAGAATCGCCGACTGACGCCAATTCGGTCGGGTTTCAATCCTGGGTTAAAAAGCAATCGGTGTCTAACCGTACTGATGAGCTGTGATACAGCGAAACAGATCTGTCTGCAGATGACTATATATATATAAGCTTTCAATTTAGTGGGTACAATAATTTGAAAATACATGTTTGATTGTTTTAAACAGTGAAATTAATGTGTACAAACGCTGTTACGTATTAAAGCAGAGATAAGGCTACCAACACTTCAACGATCTTTTCTGTGGACGTTTTTAGTAGCGGACATTCAACACACCCTCCTAGGATTCGGCTTCCTAAACAATTTTGGTTTATCGATAGACTGCCAACAGGGCATGATCATCGATTTCACAACATCGCGTTCAAAGAAACTACAACCATTCAACGACTCTATCAAGTTAGTCGTTAATAATAGTATGCCTGAATTTTATAAAAATATATCACAACATTAGATTTCCACATACCAACCAAAGAAGCACATATGCAGGAGTATATCATAGAACTGATACAGGTAGTTATGTTCTTACTTTTGTCAAGGCAGTGAAATTAATGTTTACACGTCTAAAGATTAAAAGTCTCATCAAAGAAAACATGAGAACTTGTTTTGAATGTGAGAAACAACTTTTAAACAAAGTATGTTTTACCATTGAACTATGGAAGCCAATGCAGCAAAACAAAGGTAAATTATCCAATTTAAGAAATACGCTATATTAAGTACTATAGAGGCCACGTGAAAGGGAAATAATTATCTGTCTCTTTGTATCTCCCTGTCAAATATGCGTGCTACACGTATTTGTCTAACGTTTAGGCTTATTTCCAATGTAAATGGTGATGTCGGGTAGCAGTGTATTTTTAACCCTCTAGGGCCATTCGTATCATATTTGATACAGTATTTCCCTATAAGGAAACATTTGGTATTTCCCTATAAGGAAACATTTGGTATTCATTGACTGAGCAGTCAGTACTGCTTTCATTTGAAATTTATAAAATATTTCTCTTAAAAATTTTTTCAGGAAAATATTTCTTTCAAGGCTTGTTTTCATACTGTATCAAATATAATACGAATGGCCCTAGAGAGTTAAAGACTATTTGAAGATGTCTATGAAGCCTGAGGATAAAAAAAGCCAACTCCATGAATGAACACAGTACAACAAAAATAATTAGAAAAAATATATTTACAAATTAAGGTACATTCACTTTTAACATAGTATTCTACTGGCCGTAAAGTAAGGCATGTCTTTTCTATTTTTCTTTTATTATTATTTCATAAACCGATCCACATAATCAATACATAGTAATTTATTAGTTAAGGAAAATATTTTAAAAACTCAATAGGAAAACTCATCAGTTTACATGAAGAGGTTGAAAATTTTAAAAAATGATTTTAACACGAAGAGCATTTTGGCTGATATTTATATAAAGAGCAACGTATCTTACAATGGGCGCAGGTTACAGTGAGAGAAAAACCAAAGTAGAGGGGATGTCGAAGAAACGATAAGAAATGGATAGGAATCAAGGAGATAGAAGATGGCTATTGATGTTTCATTTAAACTTTCGGAGATCGTAGCCATCAGGAAAGCAAGTATACTGAAAGGAAGTTCCATAGGCGAGAAATGTGAGAAAAGAAGCTATTAGAGTAGAAGTGAGGGTTACATTTAACTATTTCGACGGTAAAAATGTTGGGACCTTGATGCCAATCTAGTAGTAGATAGAATTAGATTTATGCGTATACACATAGACAACACTGAAAAATGACAGAATGATACTTAACGGCAGTGTGCGTAAGCGTGCTATGTCGTTGTGTGAAACTAAAAATGTTAGTTTACCCGGGAAAATAAACCTCTTTCGGCAGAGACTATTAGAAATGCTTTTTACCTCTCGCATTCTGTGACTCACTCAATTAAGTGTCATACGTGATACACGCTAGGGCTTTCATATCTCTTTCAATTCATGACTACGCAAAGGATTTTCCAGAAGTAGGTTACCATAGGCTATAGAATCCAATCTGTCTTGTTATTTGACCCATATATGGAGGGAGAATAGGTGGATTAATACCATTTCCAAGTGCGTAAGTGAATGCAACGAATTCGACAGGTATTCGAACTCGGCTCTCCGATTTCTCATTTCGAGGCGATATCCATTGCACTACAACGCACATTAAGTGGGGGGAAAAAGAGAGTTCTTTCATTTCATACTACTGATCGATACGCCATCTATCGGACGTTTAGCGAAATTCATTGGCAAACAAAGCGGGTTAATCCAACAGTTTTAAGGATAAGACAAAATATCAATGTCATATAACTTCATTTTTGACACCATCGGTAAAACAGCCGAGATAAAAAAATATATAGTTTTAGTTATTAATAAGTTTTTATAGTAATGGCAGAAAAAAACTCAATTCATTATAAGTGTTAAAACTGTTAAACCTTTTGGATACACCTTCCAATTAACAATGTACATAGAGGAAAGAGGACAGTGATGCCGCAAAAAATCGTTAGAAAATAAATAAATCAACCAAACTACTGTTAACATGTGTTTTCATCATTTAACTTTCTTACGCTTGAGTGACCCTGCCTAACATCCGGTCATTTTGTCAGCTGTCCTTTGCTGGCGAAGGAAACTGTATCCGAACGACAAACATACGACTCATTGGAATGGGAGGAGAATAGAGACCAGCACAAACTTCGAAGGAACCAATATAAAGGCCTTCCAGTGGCTTGCGAACTCTGGCTACTCTTAACCATGAACTTTTACATGTCTTAAGCTTGCTAGGAACGTACTGACGTAATTTATGTACAGAACTATAAACTTCGTTGAATGTAAGAATTGTAAGTTACGTTGTAACTCCTTAGCAAACTCTCGATTATCCATGATATCGTTAGAATCATCAACTAGCAACTGGGAAATATGCGTTCCTGTAACTGTAAAGATTGGTGAAGTATTAGAAGAATTAGATGCGCCCCGGATACACATTAGTATTATTGGAAGGTTTCCAGCCATGGTTCCTTTAATGCTGTCTTAATTGTTCGATCATACCGTTCTTTTGCGGATGGTAACTAGTCGTGCATAATCTATAGAAGCCAGCAATTGAGGTTCCGTAATATCTTGTACATTTACAAATATACCTTTCGTCTCTACTGTTGCCATATCTGGTCGGGCGCTCCTAATATTCATCTCGGGGTTCTCGATAAAATCCAAAGAAGGATTTGCAACGTAATTGATCCTGATTTAGCAGCTCGACTTCAGTCACTTTCTCGCCGTCGGGATGTGGCTTCTCTCTGTCTTTTCTACAAATATGTTCACGGCTTCTGCTGTGACGAGCTTCTATTTCTAGTGCCTCGACCACATGAATTTACGCGGGCTACTAGATTGGCATCAAGATCCAACCATTTTACCATCAAAACAGTCAAATGTAACCGCCACTTCTTTTCTATCGGTTTCTTTTCTCACGCTTCTCTCCTAGAGAACTAGCTACAGTCTCCAAAGGTTTAAATGCAACGTCAATTGCCATCTTCTATCTTCTTGATCCTCATCTTTCTCTTATCCTTTGTACATCCCCTGTACATTGTCCATTTTTCTTTTCTCTCACGGTAACCCCCTGCACACCAATGGCGGTCCAGTCTTGCTTGGGATAAAACGATTACAACAAATAAAAAAAAAAAATAAATTCGCTCTCAAACAGAGTACTAGGATCGTGTGAAGGGGAACACCTCAATGTGTAATCCACACGTGAACGAATGCATTGACCACAGATCATGCAGTTATATCGGGAAATTTGCCCGGTTTACACTCCACCCACGTCTATTGAACGCCCGGTTCACACTCCACCCAGGTCTATTGGACAAGTGTAGAGGCTCATCCCTTGTTCCCTGTTTAGGATGTGGTTTCCGGTTTTCTCTTTTCCAATCTTTTCACTTTTCTTCTTTTTTTTCTTTTTTTTTTTTTTGTTAAATTGGAGTAGATAGACTAAACTATCACCCGGTTCACACTCCACCCACGTCTATTGAACAGGTGAAGAGGCTCATCCCTTGTTCCCTGTTTAGGATGTGGTTTCCGGCTTTCTCTCTTCTAATCTTTTCACTCTTACGTAGCCCCCTGCACATTAGTGGCGTTACCGCCTTGCTTGGGGTGATATGATTTAAAAAATGGTTCTGCTTCGATCCACTTAGTTGTGCACGTAACTGTAAGGAATATTGTATATTTCATAACGCCTCCTCGTAACAGGGAGTAGACCAATTATATCCAAGAGAATGGTACTGAGATCCGAAGATAATGTGGTAGGTCAAGGATGCATTTCAAAAGCTAATCAGAGTACTGAGAGAAGGGAAGATCTTATTAGAAACAAAGAAAAGAGTGGTACACTGTTATGTGATATCTGTCCTTCTATATGGCAACAAATTTTGAACGATCTCTTCAAAGACGTAGGCGAGGCTAGAAGTAACAGAAATGTGGTTCTACAGAAGGATGCTGAGGATGCCATGGACTGAGCACGTGAACAACGACAAAGTGTTGGAGAGGATGCAAACAAGAAGGAAACTTATACTTTGCATCAAGAAGAGACAACTGAGGGTTCTGGAACACGTAATGAGGAAGGAGAGTTTGGGGAATTTAATACTCACTGGAGGATTCGAGGGAAAGAGAAACGGGAAAAACAGTAAGAAATATATTGATGAGAATGGACGGCAGAGAGGGGTTTGAGAGAGATTTAAGAGAAAAAAATATTAAGAGTAACAAGGGACAGGGGCAAATAGAAGGGGGACACGGCACATAAAGAAGCAGAAGAACGGTATTAAAACGAGTAATAGGCTATTAAATAATGTGGATAGCAGATTTAGTATGTCTCTGAATTTTGCTTTTCTGGCAGGTTCATTCATTAGACATTTATTTTATTGTGTCCATATGAAGCCTCAAAACTTTGTTTTGATAAGTTTACACGAGGTTTTAATTCCTGGGTGTGATATTGTGTGAATACTATCGAAAATAGATTCTCATAATATATATGGTCTAAGAACGCCGGTAGTATTATCATATAGAACTGTTATTATCAGTACTAAAATTTTATTTTTTTAAGTTTGGAGATTTTTCTAACTTGGACTCATTAAGTTGTGCAGCAGCTATTGCTAGCAAGTCACACCGATAAAGCGTGACTTGCTAAGGTAGGACTATGACAAGCAATCAACTATAACGTTTTGATCTCCCTTTTGGAGAACTATATCTGATATATATAGTCTGTGAAAATTTCTAATTGTTGCTTCGGTCTATCTTAATTAGCAGTGTTTAGATTACGGAATGCGCTGCAAAATGCCAGTTAATAAAACAATTTGTTTTCCTTTGATATGTTTAAAATATAACGTAGCTGAATATGCTGCAAAAGTCTGAAGACCTAGTTTGAGTTTGAATTAACTTTTTTGAGAAGAAGCTATTGGAATTGGTGGTCCTTCTTGCTTGTTGGGCTGAACCAATTGCATAATTACTGCTATTAATAATCATTTGATATCCAGTACAGTCAAACCGGAAAATTCACTAATTTTGTTTTTAATATCGTAAATGAATGCAAATCCAAGTCATCAAATGTAAATGTAGTATTACAGCATGTACGTATTTATATATGAACTATTATTATCAGTATCAAATTGTATTTTTTTAAATTTTTAAATTTTTGTAATTAAGATTCATTAGGTCGTGCAGCAGCTATGTCTGGCAAGTCACACCGATCTACTATAAATGCTAAGGTAGGACTACGACAAGCAATCATCTATAACGTTTTGATCTCTCTTTATGTGTCTTATATATCTAATATATATTTTGTGAGAATTGCTAATTGCCGCTGCTGTCTATTTGGCTTAGCAGTGTTTAGATATCGGAATTCGCCGCACAAAAACTTATGTTTTGTTAAGAATAAAACTTGTTTTCATTATCAAAAGTTGAATACATAGTTTGAGTTGACTTTTTAGAGAAGAATCTTGATGGAATTTGTGCTCCTTCTACTATTTGATGTAGGGCTGCACCAATTGCATA
Source organism: Ascarosepion bandense (assembly GCA_037127315.1). NCBI lineage: Eukaryota > Metazoa > Mollusca > Cephalopoda > Sepiida > Sepiidae > Ascarosepion > Ascarosepion bandense. The sequence goes on from JBBBDQ010001294.1 coordinate 2,878,097, forward strand.
ATTATTGCTATCAGTAATGAAATGATATTCAGTACAGTTAGTGTGATGGCTGTCTGGCATCGATAATTGTGTACTTGAAAGGACTGACGAAAGCCACATAATATGTAAAAACAACATTTATTTCACACATTTCAGTCCTGTGAAAACTGCAACAAATTAAAAAAATACGAACATAAAATAAAATTAAAAAACATTACATTTTGAAAGGTACAAAACATTAAAGAGAATAAAACTTTTAGGGAAGTTTTAGACTTAATAACGATGAATGAGGGTTAAAGACTTGATAAACGATGAATGAGGGTTTTTATACATAGGCAAATCAGCAGGAAAGTTTTTGTTTTTATCATTTACGAAAAGGGTAGAAAATATTCTTAGAAAATAATAGCAAAGCGTTAAAAATACATTTATAAGGTGGTAAAAATAATTAGCTTAAAACTGAACTTTAGGGAAAACAAAGAAAAAATTTACCTTTTCTGGCACTCTGCTAGCGACCGTTAACTAAAGCCAGTGTCAGGAAGAAAAACTATCGTGTGACCATCCTAATTGCCGTCCGGAGCTGAAAAGGTCGTTTTAGGCATTTGGCCTGAGAACAACGACTGTGTATTCCAACGCCGGAGGTATAAGGGAGTGGTCAACATTTTAAGCAGTATAGGGAAAGGAAGGGTACTAATTTTTCTGACGATATTATCTTAAAGCCACTGGTAATGGAATACAGGATTGGCTTCGCCGAGAAACGAACTTGCTTATTTTACAAACTGGGATCTGGTCGCAACAAGAATTTAGGCCTATTTTTAGGGGTAACTTGGCGGCAGCCACAGTTAGATCGTTGGTAATCTAAAGACGCAAACTCACAGATTCTGCTTTTAATATCGTTAAATGTTTGCAATTCCAATTCATTTTTTGTAAATTAAGTATTGCTGTTAATACGTACATGTTTTTGTTAATGGCATGACCATGTCTTCGAAATTTATAATTAATTTTCTATAAAAAATGCCTAAGAAACGACGAAGATTCTTACTATCCTTATGAGGAGAGAAAATTTTGTAATGCATTCACATTAGATTTAATGCCATTTGAGCTAACATTATGCTGACTTTGTTATTGAGATTTTTAGATTATTATCATATATGATTTTTTATAACAGTTTCAACGTATTTTTATTTATCGCTGACAATAAGAATATCGTCAATGTGTGTAAATAGACAGTCAATATGTTGAAAGATTTTGTCCATGTATCTTCGAATAACGACTGTTGCATTCTTTACGCCAAATGTCATATTTGTATTCGTGCGATCCGCAAATAGAAAAATAAGTTCTATGCATTTTATATATCATCCGGGTGCATTTTTATGTGATGGTATGCTGATAGCGTATTTTTTGCTTTTTGTAATCATCGCACCATCTGAAATTGGCATCTGGCTATTTTACACTGCGTAGTGGGCTAGCTCATTCGCTATCAGAAGGTGTAATGACACCGTTGTTCTGTAATTTCGAAAATTCTCTCTATACTGTCTGTGATTTTTTTTGTGATAGATTTCTTGCCTTGACAAAAGTAAGAACATAACTACCTGTATCAGTTCTATGGTATACTCAGGCATATGTGCTTCTTTGATTGGTATGTGGAAATCTAATGTTGTGATATATTTTTATAAAATTCGGGCATACTATTATTAACGACTAACTTGATAGAGTCGTTGAATGGTTGTAGTTTCTTTGAACGCGATGTTGTGAAATCAATGATCATGCCCTGTTGGCAATCTATCGATAAACCAAAATTGTGTAGGAAGTCGAATCCTAGGAGGGTGTGTTGAATGTCCGCTACTAAAAACGTCCACAGAAAAGATCGACGAAGTGTTGGTAGCCTTATCTCGGCTTTAATACGTAACAGCATATGCCTGAGCCTGTAGCCGTTACTGGTGCTGGCTCCGTTGATAAACTATTAACGTACCTACGTACAATGATAGATAAGCTGGCACCGGTATTTATTATGAATGAAAACTTTTTGTCCCCAACGTTGCTGGTATTTGTAATAATGGCGCACTCCGGGGTGATTTGGTCATCGGCTCAATTATTTTCCCGCTTCGTCTGGCGCTGGTAAAGAGAGACGCGAACTGGGTTGTTGTATCAAATCTCTTTTCGTTTTTCCGTTTTTTTTTTTTTTTGGTTTGGCCATTTGCACCACGGTTTGCATGAATGGGTCGCATTAACATAATAAAAGAAAAGTGTGCTCTATATATTTTTGTAATTCTTCCTTTTAGTAAGGTTTGAGACTGTAAGTTACTACCAATATTTTAAAAGCTAATTCTTTCGTGTGGATTTGATTACAAGTGCTTATTTTAACAGTGCCTATTAAAGGCATTAATTCGTCAGCCAATTGTCAATACCTGGTGGGATTTAAATCAGGAGCGATGGAAGATGGTAATGCTTATAAAAATTTGTGTAAAACTACGTCGTTGCCTATCATCAATCTTTTTGCACTCGACATTTCCTGAAGGTAAACTGATGGTCGACCTGTAATAATGGAGGTGAACATCAAATCTGGCTTTGTTTGTTCGTGCGTTTTCGATTAAAGTCTTTTTTTTTAACTTGTCGTAATTATGAGTATTCAAAATGTCACTAGGTATTTTCGCCACTATTTCCAAAAATAGAGGTGCAATAACATTATAAACTTTGGTGATTTGTGAAGTTACGTTTTTCAGATTCAATAATTGTGAACCAACTGGCAATGTTAGTTTGCATGCATTTTAGTGTCAGTATTGTTATTTGTTAGACAATTGCCTAATGGTGCTCTTCCTCCATTTATTTATTTATTTTTTATATTATGTGTGCAATATATATATATATATATATATATATATATATATATATATATATATATTGTCATTCACCAGATATGTTGTTATGAATCTGTGTGTTTGCTTATCAAAATGTGATTTTCGTCGTAATCACCAAATATGTTTGGTGGGAATATGTAGTATAGACCCGGTTTGGGGAGTATGAAACATACAACAACATAAATATATATATGAAAAGTTAAAAAATACAGAAATTTTCGTGTATATATATATATATATATATAATAATAATAAAACCGACTCTGTCCGTATCCTAATCTTAAAATATTACACAAGAATCTTTAAAGACTATGAATAAACAACAGAATCTAACTCCGTTACCGTCCTCGGCTATAGAGCTTTGGACAAAGAGGGGGAAAAAAAGAAAACTGCGTAGGACCGACAATGCATACGGTTCTTCACAGTAAAGAAAAAAACCCTCGAACGGAACGAACCACCAGGAAAGAAAAGTGCTCGATACTAAACTAACCAAAAAGTGTTAACAAAAAGGCAGTTACGCAGAGCAAAAACACACGAAAAAAATCGCAAGATCGCCAAGACCTACCGCGGTTTCGCACAACGGCTCGTCAGGGGCCCTGACGAGCCGTTGTGCACCTGAACGGTGCTTGCGATATATATATATATATATATATATATATATATATATATATATTATATTCTTAATGCAAGGTTTACATATATCTACTTTCAAAATACCGAGTACCAAAAATAATATAAAGTTCGTACTAATCTATCTGGTTATTACCAGCCTGAAATTTTGCGTCTTGTTACTTTAACTTCACGGAGCAAAAAGAAGATTAACTTTCCCGCATAGCGATGTCTCGTATGGGCTTCGTCAGATTTTCATCTTCTTCTATGTGTTATGTCCCTTCAGGATCATGGCCTTCCACATCTCCCTACACCTAGTATCTTTTAACACGCTTTCTTCTGTTACCCCCCCCCCCAAAACCTCGCTCTGCCATCCACTTACTCAAGTCAATCAAGTATGTTACGTGTTACCTTTCTCCTGTCACTCTTTTTCTCTGTGAGTATCAGATTCTCTAAGCCCTCATTTCTCATTACATGCTCCAGGAACTTCAGTTGTCTTTTCCTGATGTTAAGTATTAGTTTCCTTTTCGTTTCCATCCTCTCCGAAACCTCATAGAGCTCACATGTTCGGTTCATGATATCCTCAACATCCTTCTGTAGAATCACATTTCAGTTGTTTCATGTTTTCACTTCATTTTTGGTGAGATTGTCCCGCATTCGCTGCCATATTGAAGTACATACATCACATAACAATCCAGTACTATCTTCTTTGTTTCCAGCAAAATTTTTCTGTCTATCAATATTCTAGTCAGCTTCTGAAATGCATCCTAGGCTATGCCAGTTTGCCTTTAGATCTCAGTGTAGCACTTTCCGTCCTCTGTTAGAACATTCCCCATAAATTTAATTTTCTGTACCTGCTTGATCTTAATGTCTTCAGCCTGTATTTGTCATTTTAAGCTCTTCTTTTTACTGCTCACTATGTAGTCAATTTTCTTGTCGTTTATATGTAGTTCTTTGTATCCACTTTCTTCAGCTACCTTCTGTAGGAGATAGTTCCTTTTCGTGCCTGCTATCAGCATTGTGCCATCTGCGTCATGTGACTGTTTTCTATTCTCGCGTATATTTATAGTTAATTTTTATTGCTATTTTCTGTTTCGGTCAAGTGGAGATCATAATAAATGTAAAAAATTAATGAATTCTTTACAAAATGAAAATATTTGTGATAAAGTCCGTCCTTAAAATACTGAACAAATAAAAAAGTACATTTTGGGTATATTTTTCAGTGTTAAATAAAATTAAGGTAAAAACATGACAATGGCTTCGAAAAACGACTTTTTAAGCAAACCAATGAAAAATGAAATAGAATAAAATATTTTTACTTCATGGCCGGACATGAAGAAAAATACGATCAAGACGACGAAATACGAAGATTGTTTGGAAAGTTCATAGGCTAACCAAAATATAAATGTTAGTAGATAAATAGATATTTACCCCAATGAGACATGATGCGACAAAAAGTCGGGTTTACTGTGGGGAATCCAAATGCGTACGCCTGTACCAGGGCCCCAAATTGCTCAGCCCCTCGCAACTATCGGTTGCACTGGCATCGGTATGACTATGATTACCCCTCTCTAGTGCAATGAGGTGGGTACTGTTACCTGGAACCGGGCACCTCTCAATATTTTGCTTTTAATCAGCCGTATCTCTGTCCAAGGAGACACACTCTGCTCAAAGACAGAGACGTAACTGAGAGATAATTAACCCTTTCTGGCATGTGCCAAGTAAGTAAAATAAAATAGAAATGGAATCTTGGTATATTCTTCATTGCCGGACCGTCGGACGATGAAATACAAGGATCGGTTGACCGAGATAGTAATGTAAGTAGACCAAAAGACATGTTAGTGTACCAGAATATAACAATTGATTGACTAGTTGTTTTATATTGGTGTATTTACCCGTCTTCTAGTTTAACAACTGATGTGTATACTATATAGCATGTGCCTTGTGGTATAATGGATATCGGCTTGGAATGAGAAATCGAAGAGCCGAGTTCGAATTCCAATCGAATTCGTTTCACTCACTTGCGCACAAATGATCTTAGCAAAGGTATTGATCCATCTCTTTTCCCTCCATATGGGTTGAATAGCACGACAGATTGGGTTTTATAGCTTTGGTTGGCAACTGGTCTACCGCAAAAATAACAGCAACCTACTACGGGAAAATCTTCTGCCTAATCAGTCATATCTCGAAAGACTTGTATCCCGTATGGCAATTATCTGACCGGGTATACTTAAATTTATATCTTGGTTAGCCTATGAACTTTCAGGCCGATCCTTGTAAACCAATGCAAAATAAAGATTTATAGGATAAATAAAAGAATGAAAAAAAAAAAACAGTATTTAAGTCATGGTGTTCAATCTAATTTGATGATCGGTTATTTTAGAATTGCAACCATTCTTTCCCATATCGACGGCTTGTCGAGCTGAATTTATTTCCTATTGTTTCCGTTTACGCTCAACATAAATTGAGATGCAACTGTTGAAGTCGGGTCATATTCGGATAGAGAGGTAGTTTTCCCACCAACCTTATACTCTTGTTAATAAATAAATAACAACAAGGGTTCTCGATGTGCAAGTGGGCGTGAAGATAGAGTAGCGGTTAGCGGCGCAGGACTAGAAATCTGCAAACTGAGTTTGAATGACGGTCGAATTTGTTACATTCAATTTCGAATGAATAGACTTTGGAAAAATATGAATCTCTATCTGCTCGCCACTACTATGGGTTAAATTGCATATTACAGACTGGTGGTTAGCACCCAGTCGAAGAGAAGGAGAGAAGGAATTCAAAACCGTATATTAACCCTGGCAAAGCATATGCAATGTAGTCATGGAAAAGATTATAGAATTACCTGCGCTAACGGTTACGATAAGCGGTCTATCTGGTAGGTTGATAGATAATCTGTGTTGTATGAATGAATCAAACAAGTATTTATATTTATATTTAATGAAGGGGCAATGATAGCGGGCAGATTTTTTTCAAAATAATTTACAGAAAAGTATATTATTTGAGGTCTCATAATGAAACAAAAAGTTGGGGCTGGTATATGGAACATAATTCGGCAAGTGTTTTGGAAATTGGGACAAATCGGCCATGATTGTCTAGGGTTTGCAGACGAAGAAAGACTATGGATATTTAGGTACCTCCACTCATTTTGATACCTAAATTTAAATTGAATTTTTAAAAATAAAGAATTTTTCTTGAAGCTTTAATTTTAGCTTTAATTGAAAGCCAAGAGATTAAATGTACTAATTTCAGTAAGCAAAGTACTCTGATGTATTTCAAACCGAAATTTTATTGATTGGAATGTAAAGGTGTTTTGATTTAAAATAAAATTTCAATTTTTCGGCCATTTTTCATCGATCGACACATTTTGTAAACAGAAACCAATTTTCGGTTTTACAAAATCTTGCAAAAATAAAATATACCACATTGAAACATTATTTTATTTAAATTTAGCAAATTTACACTTATCTTAAAGCAAGTATTACTTGCTTGCTGCCTGAAATGGACTATAAAAGCGTTTCTTATTTACGGTACCTTGTTATCGGGGTTATTATCGTGTTATCAGAGGAAATGATCGACATGACAGACGGAAGCCAGCAAAAAATACTAAGTATGGAAGACGAATTTGAAATAATTTTAATCACACGCTTCATTTTTTGGGATTTTAATTATATAATCAAATTAAAAATTTAGTACAATATTTTCAGTAATTATCCAATATTTTATCGAATTAGTTTAGTTAGTTAGTTTAGCTTTATAGCTTTACGTTTGAAGATGTTTTATAAAAAATAAAATTATAAAATTTTCTTTTAAAATAATTTTACAATTTAATAACAGTATGAAATTATATAACGACAGAGGTAACTCAATAATTTATGAAATGTTATGGAATTTATTAATTTCTATTTTTTATATCTATTTTCATATTCTTTGTTAGGTACTACACAAATTGTGAATTTCAAAATTACTTTTTTTTTAACAAAATTAGGAAAGTAGAAATTAAAATATAAAACTTGCTTTAAATTTTGAAAGGATGACTTGCAAAGCCCGTTGAATATTGAAACGTAGCACATAGGAAACACGGAAGCGAGATGAAAGAATTGTACTGTGCCGAAAATATTTTTATAGTTCTTTTTTCTTTTTCCTGTAAGGAGCGCAACCTTTGAAACTGGTGAGCTTTTGATAATATATATCACGTACGGTCACCCGCAAAAAGAAAATACGGGTCATCATACACACAGAATTAAAATGCTTTAATTATTTAAAAAAATCAAATGGCTTGATTATTTGTATTAAACTTTTCAATTTTTTATTTGTAAATATAGTCTTCACGTATTAATTTAACAACCTAGCGTTAACAATGAAGGAGGACCTTTTTGAAACTTTATAAATTATTATAATACAAAATAATAAAAATAAAAACAATTCTTGTAAAAATTCATTATTCATTGAATTTCTTTTCTTTTCAGACTATGATATCGTTAATATATATGGTTTATAAAACCAATTAAAGTTTATCCAAATAAAAATGGCATAGATTTATTGCATTTTTGTTTTTACAATTTGGAACACATTTCCTAAAGATGGGCTAATTTAGACAAAAAAGAAAATAGACAATGGGTTAGCATTCCCCAATGACTCCTGAATTTAATTAATATTAGGTATATGGGGAAACTGTCGCGAATTTCTAGACATATCAGGAAATTAATTAGTGGGGAGGGTTACATATGTAAAAAAATATTTTTGCCAAGATTTTCCAATAATAATTATTTCAAAAATGATTTCAGTCATTTATGAATAAGTCCTGGAATTTTCATCAAAATCTGACCATTATTTGATTTTAGCAAGAATTTCGAAATGAATGTGTTTTTCACCAGCAAAAAGTGACTTGCGTAAGATTACGCTTGCCTTGTAAAAATTGCGTCACTCACGAACGAAAGAAAAACAAGATTTTTTACCAAAATTTTGAACATGTTAGAAAGAATTTGAAAACTTTAAAAAATAAGTAAAAAAAATACTTTAATCTATCCTCTTAAAATAACACAAACATTTTATCAATAAAACTTTGTTTTTATTTAGTTTGGGACCTTTTTTCTTCATACTATGCAGGTTTTTTTTAGTGATTCAGTGGAGATATTAAGACGACACTATATTTTTAATAATCTCTTTTAAGCAAAATTAAATTTTTGTCCATTAGGAATAAACAGTAAATTTTAATAAATTGATTCAGTAGTATTAATAAAAAAAATCAGTGTTGATGGTGAAAATCCTTTCTTTTTTAAATAAAAGTACGTTTATATTTGCATGAGAATTCGTTTGTTTGGTTTTGTTTAGCGGTATACCAACCTCTATAGGCTATTTAATGCCGAAATCTAAATATTTTGAATGCAGTTTTATGGCTTCAACTACAGATAAAATGTATCCATTCATTCAGTCATTTTTGCTGGGAAAATTATACTATAAATATATATTATTGGTAATTTTTTATATATAAATGCATTACTGGCATTTTTATTATAAAAATGTATTTTATAGTGTTTTGTTTTAGTTTAGCAGTTCACTATTTGCACATAGTTAGGACCTTACTACCTCGGGTCAGGGTGGACTGGGAACGACAGCAATTAAAATGTGGTTCTGCAGTGAACAAAACAAGATTTAGATTTAAAATTCAAATGCTAAGCACTGACTCATTGATTTTGTTAGAAATAAACGAATTTGCTCGAATTTACAAAACCTCGTTTAGCACGCATGCAAAAGCGAATCCAAAACAAAACTCGTTAAATTTCACACTTCGATGAGAAATGTTTTTCGACCACTAGAAAACTAGAAAACATTTTTTTAAAAAATGCAAATAATCTTTAATTACCAGAAACAAATTCTTTTTACGGGGCCTTTTCGCGAGCCAATGCGAAGTTTGTCGTCTAATGGAAAGGCCAGAATCACATCCGGGAGTGGTTTCCAAAATTACCTTTTCGAGCCCCGCAAATGAAATAAAAGACGGAACTAACAACTGTCGCCAGAGAGAAAAGAGACAAGCGTAATTAACACGTACCCTTGACAAATGTCAAGCGATCGTTATTATTATTATATCTATTTTTCTCTATCACCTCTAATCTCTCACCTCCTTCCTTTTCACCATTCACCCTCAGCGATAACTTCAAAGACAATCCTACCCAACAATAAATGATCATACATACATACGTTCCTGCCTACGTACACATAAACTCACTCTTGCAGGGACTACTACGAACTCTTGTTACCCTTAACCTCTTAATACTGTTTCTCATTGAACATTAACTTCTACCAATTAATGTTATTCATTTCCATTAATAAATTTTCTTTTGAAACATACAAATGGTATACTTTTATTCTTCCACAAATCCACCTTCTGATAATTCTAGATAAAACCTGTAAGTTGTAGGGAGTTTGGTTATGTTTGACACAAGGCCAATTTAATAAGCATTAATCATCTTCCCTACTTCTACAGTTCCACTCTCCTCAAAACCTCTAATCTCCTAATCAGAAGCCTTGATGTCGGACATAGTTTATCGCCATACCCCGGACTAATGAGAATTCAACGGAATAGTAAATATAATTTGGAAAACTTTTATTGCGACATATTTCGCTGATAAAACAGCGTTCTTTCTTTCTTCGTGTTTGTTATGCGAATGCTAGATGTTTTTTTGTAACTTTATCTATAAAAATCTAAATGAAAACTGAGCTAATTTAAAAACAATGCAGTTAAAGTAAGAAATAAATAAATTAAAAAACACTGATCATATGACTAACGTGAATTCCGTTCTGTCTCATCAATATAGATTTCATTGAAATAAAATCTATTTTTCTGATGCCGCTGTGAGTAAATTAAATTAATTAAAATAAAATAAAGTAAATAAATAAAATAATAATAATATTAATAATAATGAACAAAAGTGAATAAAAAAAGCAATACATTTTACATGATGCCATTAATAAAGGAATCGGAAATTTTACTACTGCTCTTGATTTCGTTAAACCTCCGTAGGCGGCGCTGTTTAGGTTTATAAACCTTTTTCTCTCTTTTTCTCCTTCTTGATCAAGGAGGTAGCCAGGCATTAAAAAACTACCCGCTAGGGCACATTCGTTTCCACTGATAATGACAACTGAATTCTCTCTCTACTTTTCAACGCACTGCGTTCGCACATGTTTTCCAAAACTTCCACTGATGAAGTAAATCAACCTTTTCTGTGGCTGTTCCAACTCTGCGCAAGGCTGACTTAAGCTCAACCATTTTAACTACCGATAAAGTAGGAAGAGCCTTTCTTTGGTTATTTTAAACAGCGCAAGGCCGATTTAACCTCGGCCATTTTAACGGTGCTTATACTTACTTATCCTAACTTCTGGATCAGAAAAAGGAAAACGGATATACCCAAGAGACATTGAGAACTTTCTTTTACTATAAATAAAATTCTGATACTTCCGTTGATGCGTCCATCGGTCACTTCCTCTAAAATAGTCATACATTAACCGATCAAAAATTTTGTTGAGAAGTGCAAAAGTAAGCGAGAACAAGGTGCACTTAGTTTTACTCATTTATTTATTTAGTCATTTATTTTTTGGAAAAATTAAGTTTTATTATTTAACATATAAAATACTCCCATTATTAAAAGCAAAACAAAACAATATAATGTTTAAATAACAAATACTTATTTAATAAAAATGCAATATTGTTTTTTTGCATAACTTATCTTTACGTTGTTATGTATACAAGAATCCAGTTTTCAGTTCACCCTGCGTTTGTGAGAAATATAAACAAATCAAAAGGCCAAAACAGTTGGAATATTTTTCCAGAAAGAAATATTTACGCATGGCCAGTTGTATGTTGCATGCTCAAGAATAAGAAATGCTAAATTATTCTTCGCTGTTTAAAAGGAAAAACGAAAAATAAACAGAAATTCTTTTAAAAATATTGTTTACCATGAAGACCTATAAAATTAAATTGAAGAAATTATAAAATTTTGAAACCAAAATATTCTTCACAAAAAAAAAAACAAAAAAAAAAAACGAAAAAACACTTTATTAAATTTCATCGAATGTTTTGCGAAACTGAACGAAATGTAAAGTTTGTAAATTTCGACAAAAATGTTAGCGGTAATTTCAACAATAGTAAATTACTGTGAGGATTGCTACACGCGTCAACGTGATGCAAAATACTTCTAGTAAATAAAAAAGAGAATAAACGATTTTTGTATGTTTCTTTAATTGTTTACAGGTAAACATGCACACACCTATTATATACCAACACACAACCTTTAAAATCCATTGCACTGTTTAATCAGCGAAATATGTCAAAATAAATATTTTACGAATATTATGAATTTAAATCAAACTCTCGGTAAAAATTTGTACTTCCTAAACAATTAGTCCATATAAGATTTTCGCACGCTTTTTCTTGGTAAATATCTTTTTACATAAATTCTTCTTCATGTGCCGTGCCACTTCAGGATGTAGACGATCATGGACTTCCACTTGGCTCTGTCTTTTGTCGCTCTCGAAATTCTTCCTCTTGGTTTCTCTCCCAAACCCCGCTCTGCCATCCATTTGCTCAGGCCTATCAAGTAGGTCTCGCATTGCTTTCCCCTGTCTCTCTTTCTCTCTATCCGACCTGTGAGTATTAAATTCTCCAAACTCTCCTTCCTCATTAAATGTCCTAGAAACCTCATCTGTCTCTTCCTTATGTTAAGTATAACATTTCTTCTCGTTTCCATCCTCTCCAGCAGCTTGTCGTTAGTCACGTGCTCAGTCCATGGCATCCTCAGCATCCTTCTGTAAAGCTACATTTCTGCTGCCTCAAGCGTTTCTTTCATCCTAGATGAGATAGTCCAATATTCGCTGTCATACAGTACGACAGACATCACATAGTGTTGTGGAGGAATATCCTGTCTTACCCAGGAATGGGTATGTCCCGGGTTATAAAAGACCGGAACTAGAACGAACTACAGTGTGTTCGTGACTATACGAGAGTCTTCGTCATTACACGGAAGTGATCGAGATTATTCGTCATTATACGAGAGAGATCGAGAGCCATCGGCCATAAACGAGAGTTAGACGTCACATGAAGCAACAAAAATGTGTTTCTACAGAAGGATGCTGGACAATCTCCTCACAGATGAAGAAGAGACTTGAAGCAACAAAAATGTGGTTCTACAGAAGGATGATAGACAATGTATTCAAAGATGAAGAAGAGACTTGAAGCAACAGAAATGTGGTTCTACAGAAGGATGTTGGACAATCTCTTTACAGATGAAGAGTGTAATTGAAGCATCAGAAATGTGGTTTTGCAGAAAGATGCTGATGATATCATGGGCCTGTACATGTAAGCAACAACGAAGTTTTGTAGAGAATGGAAACAAAAAGGAAAATTATACTAAACATCGGGAAGAGGTAGTTAAAATTTCTAGGATACATAGGAATGAGGGCCTGGGAAATCTGATACTCACAGGACAGATAGATGGCAAAGGGACAGAGGGAAGCAGTGCGTAACATACTTGATGAGTTTGAGCAAAAGGATAATATAACAGGGTTTCGGAGAAATAACAAAAAGATAAAACTTATTAAGAGCTACAAGGGACAAGAAGATGTGGTGGGCCATGTTTACCTGTTTTCTGAAAAGACGCGGTGTATTTCATAAGAAGTACTCAACAATTCATTTCAAGTTTAAATAACTAATAGCATACCTGAAGGGCAGACAACTGGAAAAATACTCTTCTTTTCTCTCACTGCTCGAAGGATCAGTCAGTCAGTCAAATGATACACGCTTGGCGATCATGTTTCGAAAGAGACATGACTGACTGGGCAGGAGATTATCTCGCAGTAGGTTGCCATTGCTTTCTGCGGTAGAATGGTTGCCAGCCATGGCTACAGAACCCAATATGTCCTATTATTTGACCCATAACTGGAGGGAAGAGACGGATTAATATCTTTTCCAAGGGTATTTGTTCGTAAGGGAATGCAAGGAATTCAACTGGAATTCGAACTCGGCTCTCCTTTTTCTCCTTCCGAGCCGATATTCACTTCACTACAATGCACATCGGCCCAATAGAACTGACTTTGGCAAAACACTTAGACATTCAATATCATTTATTATTCTCATTTGTTAATTATTCTCAGTGTGTTATAATGTACATGTAATCATTGTCAAGTTAGCTTTTAGTACTTTCTGCAAACACTGCAAACTAATATTTGTATATAAATGTCATATTGAATCCTAAACATGAAATCCACTACGCCATTCTACTCCAGTGTTAGTTCTGTGGCCTCAGTTTTCTTTTCCCTCACCAATCATTAAATATGGCGTAAAAAATATGATTATCCGTGAGAATAATAATTACTTTGTGTTCTCTATAGAAATGCAATGTAAAATATTTTTACTAAGAAAATGAAAAAAAAAAAAATGCAACCTACTGCAGGGTAATCTTCTACCCAGTCAGTGATGTCAACTTTTGATGATTTTAACGGTAATAAATATATTTGAAAAGAAATGATTGTCAGGTTTTAGTCGACGGGGATTTAAAGCAACCACATCATTACAGACGCCCTCAAATTGAAAAGAGTAGATGAGAAGTAAAAACATGATGAATAGGACACTGTTTATACTACAGTGAAAATGAAAAGAATTTTATTCTAGGGAATTCTGAATATGACGTGTAACCAAGGATGGTATCGGCAAGATGCCACAGGAAGGTTAATAGAGGTCACGGCTCTGTATGCGTTTACCCCCAGGGCTTGACAAGTTCCGAACGAGTGAGTTTTCCGAATTATTAGTGGTCTTAATATCACTGTGCCAAAAGGCCCAATTCATAACTTTGGGAAAGGAAGCATTAATATCATTATTTAATTTTAGAACAATCTATGTGTAAATATCACCTAAGTAGTATTTGGCATTGAATTATTGAACTGGAGGCTACATGCTTTATGGTTCAATCCTTCATAAAGAAGTGATGACAGTTTCGAAATTTTAGAACAATTTTGGTGGCATTTTGTATTAAATGAGAAACAGTTTAATTGTTATTTAGCGTTTTAGAATAGATCTATTGATGGCAGACAAATACGGGATGGACGAACTGTAACTAATACGGAAAACACAATTGTTGCACAGTGTTTGAATATCGTACAGCTTTGCTCATATTCACTCATACATGATACACGCTTAGGTGTCGAAAGTGACATCACTGACTGGGTAGAAGATTACCCTGCAGTAGGTTGCCATTACTTTCTGCGGTAGACTGGTTGCCAGCTAAGGCTCTAGAATCCAATATATCCTATTGTTTGACCCGTAACTGGTGGGAAGAGACGGATTAATACCTTTCCCAAGGGTATTTGTGCGTAAGTGAACACAAGGAATTCAACCGGAATTCGAATTGCTTATATTCACTTCTCAGTAATGTTCTAAGGAAAGGCTTTTATTCAACTATGCGTGCTATCTGTCTCCTCATCATGTAACTTGACAATATGGTATGGAACCATCTTTGATGGAAAAGAATCTGCTAAACCATTCTCTCATAACTATAAGTTCGGTCTAGGCAATAGCAGCAGTAATTGTTAAACTTATCTTCAAACTTGATAGGGGAGAGTAATAATATTTGAATATATGCATATATTTTTATTCTTCAATGTTATTTTTTAGTAAATACCCGTATTTGAGAAGACGGTTAATTTATTTTAAATAGCATTTATTTCCTCTGCCTGTTTCGAGAAAACATATGAATGAGTTTTACATATATATAGTGTTGAGTTGTGATAATGTTTAGCGCCAACGTTGTTGTTTTTCAGTAGTTTTACTGATAAAGGGTATTTTGATGAGCAGTTTTTTTTGTCGTAGAGTGCTCGATATCGAGATAGAGATAGAGCGTTGATAGGTTTAATGCTGAGAAGGTTCAAGCCAACTAAACAAAAAAAAACAAAAACGAAACCTTACCCCAGAATTGCACACACGCAAAAATGGATCAAAATCACCGAAAACAAGTGTGAAGAAAGAAGATTAAAGCAAATTTCGCAAGTCAATGTAAAAAAAAAATATTCTGGTCAATGAAAAGTGAGCGATTCTCAAAACTGAGAAAAATTTAAGAAGCCAGTGTGAAAATAGCCAGCAAACGAACACGCACACAGATGAACTTTCTGACCTGTACATCGACCACTTATCTTTCATCTAAGATGAAAGCAAATTTCGCAAGTCAATGTAAAAAAAAATATTCTGGCCAATGAAAAGTGAGCGATTCTCAAAACTGAGAAAAATTTAAGAAGCCAGTGTGAAAATAGCCAGCAAACGAACACGCACACAGATGAACTTTCTGACCTGTACATCGACCACTTATCTATATATACACGCTGTTTTCGACCATCAGAAAGACAAACGGATCTGGATATGTAAAATCACAAATTTATTCGCCTGAAGCGAGTCAACTTCGGATTCGAAACACATGTAGCGACGCAAATACCATTATGGACAACTTAATGTATTATACAAAAGTAATATTAATAATAATAACAATAAATCTACACTTTAAACAAAATGTTCACTGCTTCACGCACATTTTCACCTATATATTTAATTATAAACGTTCGTTTTAGTTAGATATATGTGCGTTGTGGTGAAATGGATATCGGCTCGGAATGGGAAATCGAGTTAGAATTCCAATCGAATTTGGTAATTCTCTTACGCACAAATACCCTTGGGAAAGGTAATAATCTATCTTTCCTCCCTCCAGCTATAGGTTGAGTAGCTCAGGCGTGTATCACATATGGCAATTGACTGACTGATCTATATTTGAGTAGAGAACTAAGCTTATTGTGAATCTATTCGTAGTTGACCGGCAAAACCATGGTGGTTCCTCCTGAAAAGGAGAACGCAGTTTCGTATCCTGCCGAGGGGGGGGGGGGTGCATATTTTCTTTATTAATTTTTTTCGGGTCGCAGGCCGGTATGCGAAATAAATAGTTTAAAATAGATGAAGCGACAACTCAATGATGCGTGCATGTTATGCATTATGTGACTATGAATTGAGTTTCAGAGTTCAAGAAATATATTTTCTTCTGTATGTGCGTATGTTGTCATATCTTACAAATCAACCATCCGACTGTGCATGGAATACTGTTGTCATATCTGGTCAAGCGCCTCTGCTGTTCATCTCAGTGTTCTCGACAGGCTCCAGAGGAGAATCTGTAATGTGATCGGTCCCGACCTGCAGCCCGACTCCAACTACTTTCTCATAGGCGGGATATGGCTTCCCTCTGTCTCTTCTATAAAGATTTTCATGGCTTCTGCTCTGACGAACTTAGGTCACTGGTGCTAGCAAGAATTTAATCGGGAAAGCAGACTGGCAACAAGGTCCCACCATTTTACAGTTAGATCAACCAAATGCAGGTGACAATTCTACTCCAGCAGCAACTTCTTTTCTCCCACTCCTCGCCTGTGGAATTCCCTCCCCCATATACTTGCATTCCTGACAGCTACAACCTCCAGGAATTTAAATGCAAACTCAATTCCCATCTCTTATCCACTTAAATTCAGCCTAGTCTACATCACCCCGTGTATCTTGTTCTTTGACTTTCTCTCTACCTTCGCAACTGTTTTCACTCCTGTGTTCACATCTTTCTCTTTCCCTTTCTCTTTCACTCCCTGTAGCTGGTTTGACTTTCTCTTCACTCTCCTCCTGCCTAAAACTTTAACTCTCTTATGTAGTCCCCTGCACCTCAGTGGCGGTACCGCCTTGCTTGGGGTGAAATGATCAAAAAATAAAAAAAATGTATGTAAAGTTATTTTTTATTTTTTTTAATGAAATTTATAAGGCTATCAGTTAATATTGTTAAAGTTATCGCTATCATTTTTTTTTTCGAGATTTACAAATCCTACATTTCGTAAACCAATCGATGAAATTTGAATGGGCTGATTTGTTTGGAAAAATACTTTGACGAAAACACTACTTCACAGTTTAATAATTTCTTTAATTTAATTTTATAGATTTTCATAATAAACAATATATTTTTTAATTTTCTTTTATTTTTCCTTTTTCATTTTAAATAGCAAAGAATAAATTCTTAAGATTTCTTAAGCATCTTGAACATGCAACATAGAACTGGCCATGTATTACTATTTCTTTTTGAAGCCAAGTTCCAACTTTTCGAAACGTTTGGTCTCGCTTGTGGAGCTCCCTCGGGGCGCCATGCTTTCCAGCCAACTTTAATCTGCAAAAATTTATATGCAATATCAATCACTAGCTAATGCCCTCCTGAATACTCTTTTCTCTTCCCACTCATTATAAATGTTTATGTTCTTAATTCTTCCACACCCATTAACCCCATGTGTCTTTGTGGCTTTACTACCTTGCATGTGGTGATACATTAAAAAATGTATAAATGTACCTTTTTATTCCATTTTCCTTTAAATTTTTTATTACACATTACTTATTTATGCTGTTCTCAGCATCCTTCTGTAGAACCACATCATCATTGTCTCAAATTTCCAACATTCACTGTCATATAGAAAGATTAATATTGTATAGTAGTTTAATATTGTTTTCTTTATTTCTAACTAAATTTTCATTTTTCTTAAAACTTTGTTTCGTTTTTGGGGAGCATCTTTTGTTATTTCAATGAACTTTGTATTTTGATGTCACATTTTCAATCGTCTGTAAAAACACTTCCCAGATTTTTAAATAGTAGAAAAATTATAATTATACCGCTTTCCACTCATTATTGTTTTTGTTCCTAATTTTTCCACACCTAGTAAACCCTTGTGTCTTAGTGGCTTTACTGCCTTGCATGGGGTGATACCTATTTAAATGAAAAGATTAAATGCAATATCATTTGCTACCTAATATCCTCCTGATTATTCTTCCATCTTCCTGCTCATTATTAATGTTTCTGTTCCTAATTCGTCTACAACCAGTAAACTCTTGTGTCTCAGTAGCTTTACTGCCTTGCATAGGATGAAACCGATAAAAAATTAAATATTTACCAGTTTCATATTCCGTATATGAACATAAGAAATAACAAACTGATTAAGTTTTATCCTAAAGTAAGTAAAAAACGATTATCAGCGCGTAGTGTAGAATCGAAGGTTCGATTCAAATTTCTGTCTTGTCTGCTGTGTACACTTTTACCAGAAATTCTCTTAGAAAAGTATAAATCTCCCTCTCTCTGTTTGTCTGTTTGTCTCTCCCTCTCCCTTTATGTGAATCTCTCTGTTTTCTAATCTATTAGTTAAATAATAGTGTAGACTAGTCTCTTTAGCCTTAAATCACAGCCAATCTAAGAAAAAAAAACAACTTTGAATCCAAATCGTGGAAAAACAACGGGACACCACTCCGCTATCTTTCTCAAGAACTTGGTGGTCTTGACAAAATCCAAAGAAGAATCTGTAATGTAATCTATCCTGACTTGACATCTTGACATCAGTCTCTTTCTCATTGACGTGTCGTGGCTTCCCTCTATCTTTTGTGAAAATACAGGGTGTCCATAAAGTCCGTGCACACTTTAAAAAAATTATAACTTTATTTGCATTTTTGATAGAAATAATCTGTAAAAATGTTATAAAGTTTAATGTACCTAGTTTTAAGTATAGTTATTGAACTAATGTGATTTCAGGCATTACTGTAAATCAGTTGGCAAATGTTTTCCGTGAACTGCAAAATCGTACTACACTTTGTATTGCTAATGATGGAGGACATGTGGGAACTTAAATAAAATTTCAAGAAGACGTTAAAAAATATAGATTTCTTTCTTTCTAATCCTTTTTACAAATTATTTCTATTACAAATACAAATAAAGTTATAAAGTTTTTTAAAGTTCACACGAACTTTATGGACACCCTGTATTTTCATGTCAACTGCTCTGACGACCTTTCTTGCCCTCTTGCCTTGAATACATGAATCTAAGTGTACTACTAAATTGGCATCTAGGTCCCACTCGTTTACTGTTGACATAGCTAAACCCAACCGCTAATTTTAATCGAATGGTTTATTTTCTCGCACTTCTTGCCTTTAGAACTCCTTTCTGTTTACTTACTTCCCGGATAACTACAATCTTCAAAGATTTAAACGGAACGTCAATCGCCATCTTGAATCCAGTTCATATTTTGTCCTTTCTTCAGTCCTTCCTATACTCTGTCTTTTCCCTAACCTTTACTCCCTGTAACCCCCTGCGTACTAGTGGCATTCCCGTCTTGCTTGAAGTGAAAGGATTAATAACAGTAATTATTATTATCTCACCAGAATCCAGAAATATTTTCTGGGAAACTGCAAAAGGCTAATAAGCTATTAAAAAACAAATCAATTACATCTAAGAAATGACCAAGAACGTACAACCAGAATACTCTGCTGCTGTCGACGACTGTAAACAACTTGTGGCGCTGCCCTCGCAATCGCTCAACAAACTAACTGCAGCTGATTCAAACAAGTCGGACCATGAGAGTTACCGAACCACAGATTACCGGTTTAGAGAGGTTAGACTGTAATGTTTGTCTAAGAAAGTGGATAGCGATTTTTTCTCGTTTATTTTATTTTACATCCATTTTTAATTTCTATGTGGTCTCTTCCAGATTCTATTAATAAAGTTTGAAGCAAGGATAATTAGCCATGTAGTAAAAGCCGTTATAAATCACACGAGAGAAATGAAACGTACATAAAAATGCAATAATCAAAGATTACATAATTAATTAATCATTTAATAAACGCAATAAATAGCTATCGGCAAGTCAGGACTTGGCAAGCCGAAGCAGGCCTATCGATATAAATCACAGCCGTTTACATATTGATGACTGCAATAAAAATCAAAGAAAAAAAAATAACAAAGAAACAAAAAAATACGAAAAAAAACAAAAGCAAAAACAAATTCAATCATGATTCACTCTGCTCGTTTCAGCAAACCAGTCCTGTCCCAGCTAATGGGATCCGACATTTTTTCTGTTTGTGTCTGACGGATCAGAGAAACAAAAGCTAGAAAAGAGATTAGGGGAAAAAATACACCGAATCAAAAAGAAAAAAAAAAAGAAAAAAAAAAAGAAAAAAAAAACGATGTGAAAAAGGTAAGATAACCATCAGGGGCCAAACTGTATACCTCACTAATGTACTGTATTATTACCAGAAAGTTCAACTGGGAGTCCATTTGCGTCGCCATATTTTGTTTCTTTTGATGTTATACAGAAATGTCGATAAAGCTCGATTCTCTCTTGGTTGCGAGGTTTGGATTATTGGGGACAATATTTGCAATGCAGACAACAAACATTTGAGGGAGATTAATAGACTATATACACATAACGTATATTTCCGCGTATGAAGTGACCTTTAGATGACGAGCTTAACAAATATAACAAATTTTCAAAAATGTATACATGTAGTATAAGACGACTGCTTAATGATTAAACATGATGTTATTGGAAATATTGTTATTTACTGTATCCTTAGAAATTTAAAAGAAACGAAATAAACTAATTCTATCTTTTTGCTTCACACGTCCCCATTGTTTTGTTTACGCTTCATCACCTGTTTTTTTAGGAATACTGATTCTTTTGACATTTCTTTTCCTATATCTAAACAGTTACAAACAGCTTGGTGTACGAATGACAATTTACTTATACTTAATCGACAATAATGAATTTAAATGAGAAATGAATATTATGATATCCTAAATATTATTACTGCAGTAACTGACACTACCATGATAATTATTGAAAGTTTAGTGAAAGATAACAGTTGCTGTAAACGCAATCATACTTCGATGTTTACATATTCTCAGATGAGCTGTCAAGGATACAAGTTGATTTCATTGATATGGAATTATTCTTCGATAAGGGAACTCATTATGAGGTTATGCTAGTAATATATAAGTTAGAAATGTTTTTATTACCTTATTACGGGTTTATTTGATAATGTGAAACTTTTCATGTATTAGTCATCGCAGCGAAACCGAGGTTAGCCTACCGACAAACATCACTCATAATTTAAGGTTCCTTTTTTTAGAATTGTGGTATAAGTCAGTCAGTTAAATGTCATACGTGATACACGCTTGGACGATCATGTCTCGAAAGAGACATGACTGACTGAATAGAAACTGTTTAGGTTGCCATTACTTTCTGCGGTAGACTGGTTGCCAACCAAGGCTATAGAACACAAGCTGTCCTGCTATATAACCCATAACTCTATCCTAGAGAGACAAAAGATGAATTAATACCTTTCCCAAGGGTATTTGTGTGTAACTGAATGCAACGAATACAACTCGAATTCGAACTCGGCTCTCCGATTTCTTGTTCCGAGCCAATATCCACTGCACTACAACTCGCATTTAAGATAATGACTTTGTAAGCGCAGGTTAGATGCAGCGCAAGGCCGAAAGTATGAGTAACCGGGGTGGTGGGGGTCAAACTCATTAACTGTAATAATTCAAGCTAGACAAACTTGCTAACCATTACATCACGTCTGTAGTATAAGACGACCCCTAATTATTAAGAGCGATGTTTTAGATTTAAAAATCATCTTATATGCAGAAATATACGGTAGAAATTCATACACAAGAATATGATCGCTTACTTATGTAGATACACAAACATCCATTTTAGCCACTGACAATTAAAGAAAACCCTTATGGCCATAACAGATGAAATCCCAGGGAAATAGTTACACAGACAGATCTTTTCTTTTTAATCGGTATCATCCCATGCAAGGTAGTAAAGTTACTAAAACACAAGGTGTTACAGGGTGTGGAAGATTTAGGAACCGAAGCATTAATAACGAGTGGAAAAAGAAAAGAGTAATCAGGAGGACAGCGATTGACATTGCAATTAAATTTTTGTAGATTAAAGTTGGCTGGTAAAAATGGAAGTAAGTAAGTTCTACAAACAAGAAGTGCAAGGAAAAGAAACTGTTTGCATAGTACTTATGGCTACATCTAGATAACTCAACTGTAAAATGATGAGATCTCGAAGCCATTCGCGTACTCTACTTAAGTTTGAGTTTGAGTTTTGCTTAACGGCATATCAACCTCTGTGGGTTATTTAATGCCAAAAAGGTGGGGGTTTAAAGTATTTCTAAATGTTAGGTTATAGTAAGAAGGTTGATTTAGTTAGATTTTAATTATTTTTTTCTTTTTATTCTTTTTTATTTTAGAAAACTGAAAATCTCTTAGAGTATTTACATCCTTCGGACTATTGTCCTCATCTGTTACCATTTATACGACGTTTCGGCAGTTGTACGCGCCGGCCTTCTTCAGGTGCTAAGAATTTCGAACTGAACCCTTTATTGCAATCACTGGGGTATATGAACTCCATTCCATGCGTAGTAATGCCTATTTTTTGGGAGTCATAAGTTATCTCCCTCTAACCCTGTAAGTTACTTGTTCACTACTGCTGTAGCCTGGTATTGAATTCACAACTCTTTGGGCCAAGTCACAGGAACTAACCAACATCTATATCCACTGGACCATATGTTCTTAACGGCCAAAACGTCGTACAAATGGCAACAAAGATGAAGACAATAGTCCGAATGATGTAAATACTGTAAATACTACCTCATCTCAGAAATATACACAAATACTGAAAATGTCTTTTAGTTTTGAATTCCAAAATGTTTTGCTGAGAACAATTTTTCCTTCAAAAATGTATTATGTATATATTTCTATAAAACCCACATCTATTGAACAGGTGAAGAGGCTCATCCCTTGTTTCCTGTTTTGGATGCGGTTTCCGGTTTTCTCTTTTCCAATTTTTTCACTCTTTTCCTTTTTTATTTTATTTTTTTCAATTGGAGTAGATAGACTAAACTATCGCCCGGTTCACACTCCACCCACATCTATTTAACAGGTGAAGAGGCTCATCCCTTGTTTCCTGTTTAGGATGTGGTTTCCGGCTTTCTCTTTTCCATTCTTTTTACCCTTACGTAGCCCCCTGCGCATCAGTGGCGTTACCGCCTGCTTGGGGTGACATGATTTTAAAAAAAAGTCTATTTTTATACATTCGTAGTGTTTTGACCCCAGTTTGGGGGTTAACTATTTGCCCATAGCTGGGGACAGTAACAGGTGCTACCACTCTGGGTCAAGATGGACCTGGGAACAACAGCAATTAAGAGATGTAGTTCCATGCTCCTCACAACCTCCAAATCAGAGGCCTTGTTGCCGGAAGCAGTTTACCGTCATGCTCAGGATCGGTACTCTACTTAAATTCATAAAGTCTATGTATCATATTGAAGAGCTCATCTAAACACTTACCATGATAAAAAAAGTCAAAGGAAAGCAATTTCACGTCGGTTGGAAAGTGACTGAAACCGAGTAGCCAGATTAGGACCAATAATATAGCTGATTCTTTTTTGGATTTCATCAAGGCGCCCAAGGTAAATAGCAGGGGCACCGGACAAATATGCGACAGCAATATTCTAAACATGGACGAATGTGTAAGATAGATTCTGGAGAGAAATGTTGTCTCACACGTCACGATAAACCGATTTTCTTAGCAACTGACCTAGAAATAGTTTCAATATAGTCTTTCCACTTCATGTCAGCTGAGAATGTTAGCCCAAGAAGGGGCAACGAGTCACTTTCGTGGAGATTAGCATCAGCCATGCTGATGGAAGGTATAACACACTTATAAAAATAAAGTCATTCATAACGGCGTAGAATTTTTTAAAAATGTATATTTGGGCAGTAATCTTTCTTATATGCAGATTTCATTAAAACCTGCACAAAAGAGACCCCCCCCACACGAAGACCTACCAAATCTTATCCGGATCATAAATGTTCACAACACAAATATCATAACGTCATCTACATGCGGTCAGTATTTAGATGGGTGACCGCTTGGGAATACCATGTGCCTTGTGGTGCAGTGGATATTGGCTCGGAAAGAGAAATCGGTGAGCCGAGTTCGAATTCCAGTTGAATACCCTGCATTCACTTAAGCACTGGTACCCTTGGGAAAGGTATTAATCCGTCCCTTCCCTCCAGTTATGGTTTAAATAACAGGGTAGGACTTGGGGACCCTGCCCTTAAAAACAACTCCCAATGAATCTTGATACTCGAAAAGAAAAAGACACAAAACTTATATAAAAACAACAATAAATTGTTGAAAGAAAAAGGTATTACCAGCAATAAATAAATAAAAATTTAGTTGGCAATAAATGACCCACAGAGACTGATATACCATAAAAACAAAACAACCAAACCAAAATCATTTACATGCAAAAAAGACTAAAAATAATAGAGGCCTTATTAACAACCAAACCAACATCATCTACATGCAAAAAAGACTAAAAATAATAGAAAAACGAACAACCCAACATTCAATAACATCAAATACGAACAGGCTAACAAAATGCTTACCGTGTTCGGCACATAACATATACCACTACTCCACATTATAAATATCACCACTTTCTGTTACACGTAAAACATTCTGTTACACATAAAATAACACTTATATTCGAAAATGGGTAAAAGTATAGCCGAAAGCGCTCGGATAAAGAAAACATTTGGACAATTTTTATACAATTAATGTCCTCAAAGGAAAGAAATCATAAGATCACATGAAAATTTACATAAAAATCTTAACCATCACACTTTGTCTGTCATCTTTAATGAAACCGGCATAATTATAAAAACAAATACATAAACCCATAGATTAA
Organism: Ascarosepion bandense; assembly: GCA_037127315.1. Taxonomy (NCBI): domain Eukaryota; kingdom Metazoa; phylum Mollusca; class Cephalopoda; order Sepiida; family Sepiidae; genus Ascarosepion; species Ascarosepion bandense. The sequence goes on from JBBBDQ010001294.1 coordinate 2,903,186, forward strand.
TATTATTAGGACCTTAAATAAGTTCTCGATGATTTTTCATGAAAAATAATGCTTTAGTGAGAAGTATATAACTGAAAGTATTGTCCATAGTTAGTCATTACTTTTACCCTCATTCTGGCAACATTTGAATTTTTTTTTTTAATCATTTCACCCCGAGCAAGGTGGTAATGCCACTGATGTGCGGGGGGCTACATAACTGTAAAAAGATTAATTAGAAAAGAGTGAGGAATACAAACTAGTTAGAAAGGAGCAATAGAAAGCTGAGAATGCAGGTGCGATGACAGATACATAGGTGGAGAGAAAGGGAAGGATATACGGGTGTGGGGAGAGAGCTAGAGTCCAGTGGTTAATAGATGAGTATTGATATTGCATTTAAATTTATGGAGGTTGTAGCCGTCAGGAAGGCAAGAATATGGGAGCGAGTTCCACGGGCGGGAAGTGCGAGAAAAGAAGCTGCAGGAGTAGAATTGTCGTCTGCATTTGGCTAACCTGACAGTGAATGGGTGGGACCCAGTTGCCAGTTTGGTTGCACGAGTAAACACCTGTTGAGGAGGCACCAGTGACTTAAGTTCGTCCGAGCAGAAGCCATGAAAGTATTTATAGAACAGACAAAGGGAGGCCACATTTCGACGGTGGGGAAGTGGCTGCAGACGAGCCGCCAGATCAGTACCTATCACATTACAGACTCTCCTTTGGAGCCTGTCGAGAACACTGAGGAGAACGGCAGGGGCGCCTGACCATAAATGGCAGCAGTACTCCATGCACGGACGGATGGTTGACTTGTAGATATGCAGGATGGATTCAGGCGGATAAAACATCCTGGATCGACATAGTGACCCAACCTTCTTAACAGTAAATTTAGCTATGGATTCTGTTAGAAAACGACACGTCTTTTGAGGCTAACCACGTGTCGACTTTTTGGAATCATCATAAGAATGAGAGTGCTGCTCAGACAGGCCATGTGCCATCGATCGAAACAAGTGATAATCAGACGGGGCAATCACTGAAAAATACGGTGGGTTGGGTAGGATTTCCCATTTAAGCGTTTCCAAGTAAGTTTTTACCCATTTTGCAACATGTGGCCGAGGGCTGCCATGTTGCAAAATCACTTCGTGTTGTCTCATCAAATATAGCGGCCGTTTTTTCTTCAATGCTCGACTCAAACGCATCAATTGTAGTCGTGATGGTTTCAATCGGTCTGAGCAGCTCACAATAAACTACACTCAACTGATCCCACCACATGCAGAGCAGAAGCGTTCTTTATCTTCAACATCAAAATCATTATTTTTGAAGCGTCTAAACCAATCTCTGCATGTTGTTTCCAACAGGATAGTCGCCGTTTCAACGAGAATTCTGCAGATTTCTTTTGTATAAAGGAGTGCTGTTAATTTCCCCGCAAATACACTTTCTTTGACACAAAATCCGACATGTTTAACGCTATGAAAAATAAAGTTATTTTCACTTCGGCAAAATGAATTTCAAGCTTGCTTATAGTACTTCTTTATAGTTGCGTTACAATCTGAAACTACACGCACGAAGTTCTGGGAACGCCAGCTATTGGAAAACAGCGAGAGTGTATTCAAGGTCTTTAATAATAATGTGCTTTTTAATATAATGACCGTTTAGTGATTATAGCTCTCTGTAGATTTATGTTTCTTTATGATTTGTTAAAGGCCATGACTTCTGGAAAATACTGTAGTAGTTTCCAGTTGCCTTTTCCACGGTGTTGAATTCGGAGTTGTCCTTCTAGACATGTCGGATTTTGTGTCAAAGAAAGTGTATTTGCGGGGAAATTAACAGTACTCCTTTATACAAAAGAAATCTGCAGAATTCTCGTTGAAACGGCGACTATCCTGTTGGAAACAACATGCAGAGATTGGTTTTGACGCTTCAAAAATAATGATTTTGATGTTGAAGATAAAGAACGCTTCTGCTCTGCATGTGGTGGGATCAGTTGAGTGTAGTTTATTGTGAGCTGCTCAGACCGATTGAAACCATCACGACTACAATTGATGCGTTTGAGTCGAGCATTGAAGAAAAAACGGCCGCTATATTTGATGAGACAACACGAAGTGATTTTGCAACATGGCAGCCCTCGGCCACATGTTGCAAAATGGGTGAAAACTTCCTTGGAAACGCTTAAATGGGAAATCCTATCCAATCCACCGTATTTATAAGTGATTGCTCCGTCTGATTGTCACTTGTTTCGATCGATGGCACATGGCCTGTCGGAGTTGTCCTTCTAGATTCTCAAACTTTTTTCTGTGGTTCGCATTTTCGGAATAAAAATTTGATCGCGCTTCACCAAATTTTACGTGATAGAGGGAGATAACGGTGGATTCGATGTCAGAGCATTATCATTGATAACTCTCTCCTCCAACTTGCACACCCGAGTTACTATATTCTTAATAGTTGATGTAATGCAAAAATATTACAATGATAAAATCAGGCAATAATAATTCCTAACTATTTATACTGGGACGCATGCATTCAATAAGATATAATCCGTAATAACATTTTAACTGTCGTAATCATATTTATTTTTGGCATCTGAATTTTTTAAACCATTTCTAAATCTTTTGTTGTTTTCAATCATTCTACCTCACCTGCTATCCTTACTAACATATAGCATTATTTGCAGTTTTAATGTAATGATATGTGACTGATCAATGAGAACTGCTCCAAGCAAAATTGAAATATCCAAGCAAAATACTAGAACTGATCCAAGCAAAATACTAGAAATTCTGTCTTTTCGTCTATTTTTTGTTTTAATTTTTGACGAAGCTTTAATGAAAGTGAAACTTGTTAGATTGATATACGTTTCCTATTTGTTCTTTATTCTATCACTCTGTCGAATTCCAATCCATATTTGATCTGCATCTGATCTTCAAATCTTTTTTGTTTTACATCAGAGATTCACGCTATGTTTACGTAATGTAACTATTAAGCAAATCAAAATATTACGCAAGTCGTTTTTTGGCGTTGAAAGACACATCAATTTTAAATTTCTTGCAAAAATCAACTAATCGTCTGATTTTAATGAAACTTTCAGCAGTTATTCACAAATGAATGAAATTATTTATGCAGTTATTACTTTTAGAAAATCTTGGTAATTCTTTTTTACATCTGTAACCCCACCCTACTTCGATTAATTGCATAAAACGTTTAGAAATACATTATCTATACACATTTTTTATTTATTAGTTAAATGAAGGACTCATTGGGGAATGTAAATCATGTATTTTTTTTTATTTATTACAAGACCATTTTTCCGAAAATCTGCTCTGAATAGTAAAATCAAAAATGCATTAAAACTACGCTATTTTTAATGTAAATAAATTGATAAATTTTAATTGATTTTATAAATAATATAGTTTTAGGATATCATATTCTGAAGAAGAAAAAAATTCGATAAATAATGAATTTTTATAAGAACTGTTTTCATTTTTTTCTTTGCTCATTAAAGTTTCAAACATCTTTTTAAATTTGTTTTAGTTATTCAGTGTCTTCAGTTATTAATTCTTAAAATAGACTTTATTTACAAATCGAAAATTCATCATTTAGAATTAAGATTTTTAAAATATTTTCTATTTTTTTTTATTATGTTAAACTGCACATTTTCTTTTACTATGAATACTTATAAGAGACTTATTAAAAGGTCACATATTTTAAGGGTTGTTTTCCTTACAAAATGTTAAACTAGGTTATGTCAACTTTCGATCACCATACTTCCTAATAGATTGATAACGGGTACCGTCAACGCCTATTTGAAACGTTAACGAGTCAGACCTTTGTGATTAAGTAATATTTTTATTCTAAATAAATGCCATAATCAAGTAATATTTGTTTCAAATCAGATTAATTTCACTTAAAATTTTATAATTTCCAAAAAATAACGAGTGAGAGATGTATATTTTATTTTTGCAAGATTTTTAAAACCGAGAACTATCTTTTTTTTATAAATGTGACCATTCCTTCAAAAAAATGACCGAAAAATAGAAAATAAAAAAAAATCTCAAAATTTTACATTCCAATGAATATAATTTGTGTCTGAAATGCACCCGAGTATTTTGCCTAGTGGAAATAGTAAATTTAATCATTTAGCATTCAGTTAAGCTAAAATTAAAATTTCAAAAATTTTTCTTTTTAAAAGTTCAATTTAAAAGTTTGGTATCGAAAATGGAGTAGAGGTACACGCAGATAGATAGATAGATAGATAGATAGATAGATAGATAGATAGATAGATAGATAGATAGATAAGAAACAACATAGATAGATAGATAGATAGATAGATAGATAGATAGATAGATAGATAGATAGATAGAAAGAACTGTAAAGAGTTTATTTTTTAAACTAGCATCGCCATAAAAATTGTTTTCATGGCTTTTGGTGTCAAAAAGCAAACAAAGGCACATACTTGCATCTCCATCAAATGATTCGCACAAGTACACAAATATACATGCATATATACTTATATAGAAAGGGGTGCTGAAAAGTCTAAGCATCGCTATTTTTTGTTAAGGCTTCTTTATTGGCTTGAAAACTATTCAGTCCCCCCCTTACCACACACACATTTAAACATACTCTCATTTACAAGAAAATGTTATCTCGCATAAGTCTGCACATAGCAAATGCGTATATGTATATACAGCAAACACCTTTAACATCCGCAGACATTTTCGTATACATTTCAACACGGATATATAAAAACATGTTCTGTGTTTTTCTTCTTCTTTTCCGCCCACGCGAGAGAGGCTGACAATTCAAATAACGAACATTCAAAAGTAATTAATTGTGTTTGAATGGAAGTCAGTCGTGTTTACATTGGCATATCTACATATTTGCACAATTTGATGGACAGAGCATTTGGCACATGAAGTATGCAATTACATGGAAAACAAAAGAAATGCACAATCTATCTATCTTTATATATACATCAGCCTACCTGCCTGCCTTATCTATCTATCTATCTATCTATCTATCTATCTGTCTATTCTATCTATCTATCTATCTATCTATCTATCTATCTATCTATCTATCTATCTATCTATGCCTGTCTCTTCTTATCTATCTATCTATCTATCTATCTATCTATCTCTATTCTTATCTATCTATCTATCTATCTATCTATCTATCTATGCTATCTCTTCTTATCTATCTATCTATCTATCTATCTATCTATGCCTGTCTCTTCTTATCTATCTATCTATCTATCTATCTATCTATGCCGTCTCTTCATTATCTATCTATCTATCTATCTATCTATCTATCTATGCCGTCTCTTCATATCATATCTATCTATCTATCTATCTATCTATCTATCTATGCCTGTCTCTTCATTATCTATCTATCTATCTATCTATCTATCTATCTATGCCGTCTCTTCATTATCTATCTATCTATCTATCTATCTATCTATCTATGCCGTCTTATTCATTATCTATCTATCTATCTATCTATCTATCTATCTATCTATCTATGCCGTCTCTTCATTATCTATCTATCTATCTATCTATCTATCTATCTATGCCGTCTCTTCTCTATCTATCTATCTATCTATCTATCTATCTATCTATCTATCTATGCCGTCTCTTCATTATCTATCTATCTATCTATCTATGCCGTCTCTTCATTATCTATCTATCTATCTATCTATGCCGTCTCTTCATTATCATATCTATCTATCTATCTATCTATCTATCTAGCTATCTATCTATCCCGTCTCTTCACTTATCTATCTATCTATCTATCTATCTATGTTCCGTCTCTTCATATCTATCTATCTATCTATCTATCTATCTATCTATCTATCTATCTATCTATCTATCTATGCCGTCTCTTCATTATCTATCTATCTATCTATCTATCTATCTATCTATGCCGTCTCTTCATATCTATCTATCTATCTATCTATCTATCTATCTATCTATCTATGCCGTCTCTTCATTATCTATCTATCTATCTATCTATCTATCTATCTATCTATCTATCTATGCCGTCTCTTCATTATCTATCTATCTATCTATCTATCTATCTATCTATGCCGTCTCTTCTTATCTATCTATCTATCTATCTATCTATCTATCTATCTATCTATCTATCTATCTGCTTCAGTATTTCTATCTATTTATCATTCTCCTTGTGCGTCTTTTCACTCTCTGTATCTATTCATGTTTACTTCTCTGCTATCCTTTTTTTATACAAACGTTTTTTTCTACCAACTTTTTCCAACTCTCCCTAATATGAATATATACTGTATAATAAAAACAAATTCGTTTGGTTTATTAAGCAAAAATAGAAGGCGATCAAAACAAAAAAATTCAACATCAATTTTAAAATTTACTAATTCATCTAGATTCTTGTTATTTTTGCATAAAGCGTTGTCAATTCTTATTAATATTTTACTGATACTTTTTCATTTGATTGCCATGGAAGACAATAGAATTTAAGATGCAAGAAATACAAGTCAAAACCTAATAATATTTGCCGTTTTGTTTCATTATCTTCTGCTATTTTTCAAACTGTCAAAATAATATTCGACAAATTTAACGAAGAAAAACTTTAGGAGCGTTTGAAGTTTTTAAGTGATGTGTTTATTTTAGTCTGTAAAGAACGGCATATATATGTTAGAAATATTCAGCACGAAATTTCTCAAACCACTTTTGACACGTTCGATGATTGAGCATTTTTTTTTTTAAGATTTGGGCCAGATTTTTAATTTTCCCGACATAAATATGCTGAAAAGATTGCTTTTTTTTTTCAAGATATTCATATTTTGACGGTGCTATTTTTTAGGATCACATGTGACAAATGTCAAAATACAATCAGAAGTAATAGTTTTGAACTTAGATCAAACTCAATGCTCCTAATGCCATCAAATAGCAAAAATAGAAGGAAATATTTGACCAACTATATACAGTATAAATGTTACATCTTGAAAGGAAATAAAAAACACATGGTAATTATATAAGTGAAGTGCTAACAGCATTAATTGCCTTTTACCTCATTATTATTATTAGTGACAAGAGTCAAGCTTGATTATGAGGTAGAAAGATTTTGATGATACTGCCCAGGTATGTATTGTAATTATGGAAGAATTCAACAGTGTAAGATGACACAGTGCTGATAGCAGACACGGAAAAGCAAATGCAGGACTTCCTACAGAAGATAGCAAGAGAAAGTGAGAAGAATGGACTCGGCATAAACTTTAAGAAAAAGGAATGCATGGTTATCAGCAAAAAGAAGAACTTAAAATGCCAACTACAGGTCGGAGAAACTAAAATTAAACAAGTAAAGAAATTTAAATACATGGGAAGGTCAACATTGAGATCCGAAGATGCGTTGGCATGGCCAAGGACGCATTTCAAAAGCTAACCAGAGTACTGAGAGACAGGAAAATCTCATTGGAAACAAAGAAAAAAATGTGATATCTGTCTTTCTGTATGACCGTGAATGTTGGACGATCTCCTCAAGAATGAAGGAGAGGCTTGAGGCAGCAGAAATGTAGTTCTACAGAAGGATGTTGAGGATACCATAGACTGAGCATTGATGAGGTGTTGGAGAGGATACAAACGAGAAGAAAACATACTTAACATCAGGGCCAAGTGAAAGTTCATGATCGCCTACGTCCTGAAGGGATATGCCATAAGAAGAAAAAGAAGAAAAAGTTTAGTCGAGTGTACACTGAGCCACTCTTATCTTTATCAATCATCCGAGCAGTTAGTGATGGTACATTTTATCAAGATATCTGCCGATGGGATAGAACACAGGAGGAAGTGAATTCATGCCTGTCTCAAGAGTGTTGAAATTAGAACTGTTTGCCGTTTCTTTTTTGTCTTGCTCCTAACCATTACGCCAGCCTGTGCTTCTATGGAGGTAATCAGCGTTTACACACACCCTCCCATAAAGATTGAAGGTTGAATAAATGTGATAAAAAGCAACTAAATGATTAACATAAAAGTTAATTTCTCCCCCCTTCTCTCTCTCTCTCTCTCTCTCTCTCTCTCTCTCTCTTTATATATATATTTCAATTGTCAAAGTACTTCTCCTCCGTGTGACAGGTACTGAGCTTAATGGGCCAAAACTTTGTTGAAGCACAGTGCTCAGCTGAAGATTGCAACTAATGTGGAGCACTTGATGTGTACATGTATTTTATATATATATATATATATATATATATATATATATATATATATATAGAGAGAGAGAGAGAGAGAGAGAGAGAGAGAGAGAGGAAGAGCAAGAGAGAAAGTGATAATGATGACAAGACCGTAAATAGAGAGGATAATCTAAAAAGATCTATTTAATATAAAATATTAAGCATTAGGTTTGTATAGCGAGCACAATGGATATTATCCAGAGAAATATGATATGCATAAATGAAAGCTTGACACAACCTCTAAGTGGTTATAAATTATAATTCATTTCGAAGAGATAGTATGCTCATCTCCTCCGACCACGATTTCATTTAGTATAAATTTCCTCATCTGAGGAAATTTATAACTACTTTAGATGATGTGTTGCATTTTCCTTTATATATATATATATATATATATATATATATATATATATATTGGGGTTTCTAGAGAGGAAAATTTGAAAAACAGTTACGACTTCTGCGATTTACGCATTACTCTTTAGTAATGAATTTAGTTCTCTCGGTGACTGGCGCCACGCTAAAATTTTCAATCTCTTATTCTATGCACCCATGGTTTAGGGAGTAGAGGCTCCAAATGACGCCAAATCGGTTGAATTGGAAGCAAGTGGATGTCTAGCCACACTGATAATCTGTGATACAGTGAAACAGGCTTGTATGTGGATGACACATATAGTCATCTGCATACATGTCATGCCGTCAATTAAAATATAATAGCCATATATTTGTAATTTTGCAGGTTAAAAAAAGTAGTAAAGCATCAGTAATTTCTGATGCTTTAGACTAAACAAGTAAACTTCTATTCACCACTGAATAATTATAGAATTTTATTTGACAAATTTAAAATAGATTTCTATTGCTTATTCTGACATCTCACCAAAAGAGTCAATCGTATAAAGATGGGGGACTATGTTATCCTTGAAGGCTACTATATAGAGTTTGACAATCTTCTTCTTCTTCTTCTTCTTCTTCTTCTTCTTCTTCTTCTTCTTCTTCTTCTTCTTCTTCTTCTATGTGCCGTGGCCCTTTTGGGCGTAGACGATCATGGCCTTCTACTTTCTTTTTGTTATCCCTCCCAAACTCTGCTCTGCAATCCCCATTTGCTCAAGCCTATTAAATATGCCACGTATTGCTTCCCCCTCTCTCTTTACCTCCTTCCCTTTTTTCATACGCATATACACTTATGGTAATTAACGATATCCTGCAACATGCATCCAGGTTGACATGCATTTCTACATAAACCCACACATACACTATCACACACTTTACTAACCAAATTATTCCTATATATTTTGTTTTGATTCTTGTGTATAAATTGAATTCATAGTAAATATTAATTGAAGTTACATTTTTAAATGTTGTTATTTGATTACCCACCACCCCAGAGAAATTGTACATATGGGAACTTGTTAGGACGGCACAGAGACTTTGAGGTATTGTGGTGGCTCTGATAAGAATGGTAAGAATGTGTTGTTTTGGTGTAAGGAACAATGTGGTATGTTTGGGTCAATAATTGTTGCTACCTCACAGACTGAAGACCAGCCTTCTTTTATCGCCCCTTTTGGCATTGTACCGCATTTTTGTAGTCTTCTTCTACGTGCTGTGTCCCTTCCCTTGTAGCTATTAACATTATTTCTGTTCTTACCCTGACAAACCCTGTTCTGCAATCTATTTGCTCAAGCCCATCAAGTATGTCATAGGTTGCTTCCCCCTGTTTCTCTTTCCCTCAATCTGTCCTGTGAGTATCAGATTTTACAAACTCTCCTTTCTCATTACATGTCCTAGAAACTTCAGCTGTCTTTTCTTGATGCTAAGTTAAGACCTTTCGCATAAATTGTATATTCCATTATAAAAGGACCACAAACAAAAGAAAGAGTGTTGTAGAGAGAGAAACAAGCCACGAAAGTCATTAAACGTTACCATGTTTGAAATAGCTTCTATACTAACTCCATGACCGTTTGTCGCACCATGAAACACAAAAATTAGTGTCATAAAGCAAAACCATCAGTTAACGTCCTAGCACAGAAGAATTTCTTCCTTCTGTGCCATTCAACGGCGCTAACAGCTCACAGAAGCAAGTTTTTCTCAAGTTCCAGAAATTCATAAAAAAAATTCCATTTGAATCCAACCAATCAGAAAAAAGACATTTTTTTCTTCAATAAGATTTCATTTGTACGTTGTACGGCTCAGAACAAGAAATTGGAGAGTCAAGTTTGAATTTAAGTTGAATTCGTCACATTCACTTACGCACAAATACCCTTGGGAAATGTGTTAATCTGTCGCTTCTCCCTCTAGTTAAGGGCTAAATAAACAGATTCAATTCTACAGACATGGTTGACAACCAGTCCACAGCAGAAAGTAATGGCAACCTACTGCGGGAAAATCTTTTACCCAGTCATGTCCCTTCTGAGACATGATTTTCCAGGTATGCATCACGTATGACAATTAACTGAGATTTCATTTTGGTAGACATGTTGAAGGAAGTCTGCCTGGAATTTAAATAAGAATTTCTTTATTTTGGATACTCATATGGATACATTTTTCATTACCAGTGAGTATCTTCAATAAAAAATGATATTTTATACAGTGTTGATCATAAAGAAAAAGACAGGTTCTTGTTCTAATAAGTTCATGTGGAACCTATTTTTCTAGTACCTGATATTTTCTTTAGGCTTGTAAATGTTGAACTAAGTACCTGATATTTTCTTTAGGCTTGTAAATGGTGAACTACACTGTAACTATCAATAAAGAAACTGAGACCTTTCTTAGATTTCTCAAACATTTCACAAAACGTAGTAAACGTCCTGGGAACATTTACTACATCTTAGACTTATCTATCAAACTCTTGGCTTTTGTTATTACAAGTAATCCCCCTTGACCCATAGGCACAAAACGTATATCCTCTGCCCTAAAAATATTCTCCCTATTAATTCAACTTCTTAGATTTATAATTTTTATGTTTAAGTTTTAGTTTAAATTAAATTATTACTGAAAGAAAAACTGTATATCTTATAACTTAACGGAAATGCTGCATATTTTATTATTTGTTAAATAATGTGACAGACGGACTTGGATCTTATTAGTATATTAAGATAAGAAATTGTGATAGAAGGAGCATGTCTTATTATAGTATAGATTATTATTATTATTATTATTATTATTATTATTATTACTACTACTCTGCTTCACTCTATTTCAAATATATACTTGTGATATGGAAAAAATTAAGCTTAGGTAATTATATCTTTTTCTTTAGTGAATGATTTCTTTAGTTTTCTGTTTTTCTTTCTCTCCTATATATATGACGTGTTTACAAATGAAGAATATATATATATATATATATATATATATATATATATATATATATACACAAATGAAGTTTACAAATGAAGAATATATATATATATATATATATATATATATATAAGAATATATATAAGAATATATATAAATATATAAGAATATATATATATAAATATATATATGTATATATATAAGAATATATATAAGCATATATATAAAGTAAAATAAATTTTCAATATTCAAAAATGTTGATACAGGAGTATATATATATATATATATATATATATACTAGCAGTATACCCAAGCGTTGCTCGGGTGTAATGAAAACTTTTATATATATATATATTATCGATTTTCTGCACTATTGTAAGAAATGCAACCTTGAAACTTCTGAATATCGTTTTTTATGTCTTTGTCTATGAGTGTATCAAATTTGATTCAAATCAGACCACTCCTTCTATAACCCGATTTTTTTTATTATTGATTTTCAATATTTATCAGGGGTACCTCGACACAAAACCTAGCTAAGAATACTTGCAGACGCTTATAGTACAACTGTGTAAATTTTCAAGAAAATCGGTTCAGCCATTTCGGAGTCTATGGGTAACGGATACATACACACACAGACACACAGAGACACACACACAGACACACACACACACACACACACACACACACACACACACACACACAGACAAAGTTCCGTTTATAAATAAGTTTAGATTGTTTGTATCGAGCACTCTTTATAAAAGTAAAATGCATGAACAGCAGGTTAAAAAACCTACGAGTTCCATAACTTTGTTACACTATATATATATATATATATAAGGAGAGATATATATATAAGAATATATATATATATATATGTATGTAAAAGTTTACAAATAAAGAATATATATATATATAAGATTTGTTTTGTGTATGCATGATTTAATGTATGTCTGCCTAATTCTGAAAGTGTTATATGTTTGATTTGATGTATCTATTCTCAATTTATTTCTGGTTTAAATGATACAAGGTCTACTTCCTCTGTTAAGAAGTTTTTTTTTTCAAAATATTCTGAATTAAATTATCATTTATTTATTTTTCAATGGTCAGAAGAAGGCAATTGTAATTTATTTTACATTGCTGGATTAAATTCTGGATTTATACGCGTTTAATTATATGTTGAGTTTTCTTCTCAATATTTTATATTGCTCAGGCTAATATCCATTGAGCTGTTTAATTTTATATATCTAATAATTTACATTAATTAAATAAATCTTTTGGATTATCCTCTCCATCTTTACGAGTTCGCCATTGTCTCCTATATATGGCATTGTCATATATATATAGGTTTGAATTTTGGGTATCTTGAAGCAATTTATAATAATTATTTAATAGTTATTGTAAATCGTCTGTAGATACCAAAAGGTTGAAACCATGGTATCGGAAATAACTCATTTCTAAATAAAAAAACATTCTAATATTCTAAAATATAAATGTATTGAACACTTTTTAATACAACTCTGTACTGGTCTAATTTAATTTTGATCAAAACTAAATAATTATATATTTTTGAAAAAAACTAAGAGTAAATTTATACAATAAAATCACCATTAGCCTCAGCCACAGCCTCCATATGACTTCAGAATTTCCTGCATCTCCTCACACATAATAATCAGGTGGGGGGGGGGGTGAAATCTGAGGAGTTAGGTGGTCAAATGTAAGGAATGATGTGTTTGCAGGAATTGCCTGATAGCCATGACTGGGTTCTCTAGCTGGTGTGGCATGGTGCAGAGTCCTGTTACCACAGATAGTGTATTCCAGCAGCCACCCTTTTAACCCAGGGCAGCACTTAATGTAGGCATCTGTGTTAAGTCGGAGGGCCTGCGGGACATTGAATGGCAGTATAACACCACCATCACATGATTACTCTAAACACCTTTATAATCACCATACGACTCATCCAACTCTTTCTGAATCCTCTGCACTTTTCTCTGACTGACACCCAAAAACTCTGAAATATTTGTATTGGTGCTTACAGTTTGAATGCCAAGCAGTATTGCGTGCCGTTTCCAAATTTCTGGTGAAGTGAATTGTTTCATGGTACTTTTTTTCTTGCAGACGGTGTCTACATAACTCTATTATAGTCGACAAAATCAGTCGACAAAATCAAAAGCAATATTCATGTGCAAAATTAAAATTATAAAATGTCAACAGTTTACCCATTGCATTCTGTATATGTCTGTGTGCATATACATTCTGATATAAATGTCAGATTATCCAGATATACACGCCTGTATACATATATATCCAGGTATACAGTACACGTTTATATACAAATGCATTCGGGTGTACATGTCTGTATGCAGATATGTATATAACCCACACTTATATATAAATTTATGTGTAAACCCTCTATAGCAGGTAAAAATAAATCAATAATAAAACATTTATTCTTAAAAATAGACAATATTGATATATATCTGAATGTTAATTGTGCATAGCTTCATACCTTTGTATTAATGTTCACATGCTTCTTATAATTCAAATATATAAGCTATGGGAGTATATAGACAGTCATACATATATCAAATATATGTTTTGACATGTGCACACACACACACACACACATACATATATATATACTCTCTATCACAGATGAACATGTGTATAAAAGGGAAAAGGTGAGTGATACACAAGGTAGATGCAATATTTTGTATGTGAATCTTGTATGTAGGAGATTTCAAAATAATCGCATTTCAAGAAGGAAGTATGGAGGAATAACACCTCCAGTAAGTTTGCTTTTAATTTTTTATCCTTATTAAAATGTCCCCAAGGAAGTAAATGTGAGGGAAATTAGGAAGACTACACCAGGGAAATCCAATCCTCCCCTTCCCAAACGGATGATTTTAATGGGAGCCAGAAAAAATAACAAAGAAAAAAACAACAACTGAAAAACAAACTACAAATGGAAAATAAGAAATACCACAAATCCAGCCTTAAAACATATATATATATATATATATATATATAAACAATGCATTTATTTTTGTGCATTTCCTTACAGCTCTGAAAGCAAACTATTTATCAAGGCAATATGTGATATGATGGTTGAAATAAAAAACATTAAGATATTTCCCCTTGACTCATACTACAGTCACCACTTTCTTTGCAGTTATATTGTTTAACCGATTCAACTGTAACTTGGAAATAAGTAAAAAGTCTTCAAATTCTGATTGAAGCTATTCATACTAAATAATTAAGGTTTTCTCTTTTTTAATGCTATCTCCCTTCAGGATGTAGATGATCATGGCCCTCCACAGATTCTTTTTTTTTATTATCTCTGAATTGCCATGCATTCTTGGAAAGTTGCTTCCAGTTGACTTTCCTGTGGTTTGGAATTCAGAATTTTCCTTCTTTTAGATTAGTTGCCACTAAAGACTAGAAAGCTTTGTCTAACCTGCTATTTGACTCATATGTATCATTTTTTATTTGATTATTTGTAATAAAGTAAATCGTAAATAAATATATTTTTAAATAAAGTAAATTGACATAAAAAATAATTCAATAAAGCACTTGTTCTTAATTAATTTTAATAAAGTAAATTGTAATATCATTTATTTTTTAATAAATCGATATTATAGAATATTTTTAATAAAAGATGATTGTATAATTTACAATTTATTTTATAAATATAATTTAAAGCAAAAAACTGGTTCATATTTTACATAATACCTTATTTGAAAAAAAATATTCACTAATTAAGGTTTTAATCCTTAATAATTTTTTTTAATCATTTCACCCCAAGCAAGGCAGTTTTACTGCCACTGGTGTGCAGGGAGTTACATAGGAAGAAAGTGATGAGAAAGAGGAACAAGTTGTAGGTAGTGTCAGAGAATGGGTAAGAGAAGGATGAGAATACTGGTGTGGTGAGAGTAGAGTGGACAGAGAAGAGAACATGAGAGAAAGGATGCAAGTCAGAGAGATAAGAGATGACAATTGACCTTACATTTAAATTCTTGGAGATTGCAACTATCAGGAAAACAAGTATATAGAATGGAATTTCACAGATGGGAAGTGCGAGAAAAGAAACTGGTAGAGTAGAAGTGGCAGTTACATTTGACTATTTTAATGACAAAAGAGTGAAACCTAGTTGACAATCTAGTAGCAAAAGTAAATTCATGTGGTCAGAGTACCAGACACTTGGAAGTGCAGAAGCCATGAAAATATTTGTAGAAAAAATAGAGGGAAGCCACATGCTGTCTGTGAGAAAGCGACTGAAGTCAAGCTGCTATATCAGGATAGTTTACATTGCAGATTTCCTCTGAATTTTGTCAAGAAGTTTGAGATGAATAGCAGGAGACCCGACTAGATATGGCTACAGTATTCAATACATGGACAAATGGCAGATTTATGATTGTGCAAGATGGATTCTCATAAGAAAAACTTCCTGGCATGACACAGTGACCCAAACTTCTTAGAAGTAGATGTAGCAATTCATTCAATGTAGTTGTTCTGCTTGAGGTTAGTTAACAGAATGAGGTCAAGGAAGTGCAGTGTGTTGCTTTCTGGAAGACTAGAGTGGTCCATACTAATGGAAGTTAGAAAAGTTTCTCCATGGTGGTTAAGGGATAGCAGTATAATTTTGGAAGCATTAAAATTTACGAGCCCCTTCTTACATCAATCCATCACAGATTAGAAGTCCTAAAGGCATTTCAAGGCAAATAATTAAATAAAATGAGTCACTTGACATAAACAAATTATTAATCACTGTCAACTGGCATTTCAAAAAGGTCACTTGACCACAAAATTATCTTCAGCATTGGATGACATTTAAGAAACAAAAAATTAATTTACATGCAACTATTTAATCTATTTCTGTAAAAGATTTAGAAAGAAATGAACAATGTTCTTTTTTATATGCCATGTCCCTTCCGAATGTAAGTGATCATGGCTCTCCACAATTTCTGGATTTTCTAGCTCTTAATAAATTTTGTATTTTTGTTATCTCTCCTAAACCTTGTCTGCTAGTTCATTCTTCTTCTTGAGTGTGCTGTGTTCCTTCAGGATGTTGGCGATCATGGCTATCCACATCTTTCTGTTCATTATAGCATTAAATAAATTTTGTCTTTTTGTTATCTCTCATAAACCATGTTCCACCATCCAATTATTCAAGTTCATTCTTCTTTTTTTTCTGTGTTCCTTCAGGATGTTGGTGATCATGGCTCTCCACAATTTCTTGTCCTTTATAACTCTTAATAAATTTTGTCTTTTTTTATTTCTTCTAAACCCTGTTCTGCAATCCATTTACTCAAACTCACTAAATATGTTATGTGCTGTTTTCCTCTGCTCATCTTGCCATCAATCTGTCCTCTAAGTATCGGATTTATAAGCTCCTCTTCTTCATTATGTGCCCCAGAAAACTTAACTCCCTCTGATGTTATGTATGTTTTCTTTTTGTTTCCATTTTCTCCAAAATCTTCCTGTTGCTCATATGTTCAGTCCATGGCATCCTCAGCATCCTTCTGTAGAACCATATTTCTGTCGCATCAGATACATTCTTCATCTCTGAAAAGATTGTCCAGTATTCACTGCTATATAGGAGGACAGATATCACATACCAATTCGATACTTTTTCCTTGTTTCTAGCAAAGGTTTTCTGTTTCTTAATACATTGCTTAGCTTTGGAAATTCATCTTTGGCTTTCCAAATGTGTCTTCAGATATCAGTGTCACACTTTCCATCTTCTGTTAGAACACTTCCCAGATATTTACATTTTTTAACTTGTTTGATTTTAATGTCTCCAATTAGTAATTTGCATTTTGGGTTCATCATTTTTCTCATGACCGACCATTCTGTGTCCTTGCAGTTTATGTTTAGTCCTTTCTTGTCACTTTACATCAATAGGAGCTTTTGTAGTTTGTTACATGGTCTATTATCAACACTGTGTTATCTGTATTTATTATATGGCTAACATTGTAACTGCCAAAAATGAATCCTGGGAGGTCATCTAATTCTCTCAGAATAACTTCACTACACTATGTTGGTTAAATGAGTTCAATAAGACGCAACCTTCTTTTACACCCCTTTCTATTTCTTGCATATTTTCTTCACTCATTTACTTTCTGTATGCAGACAGTTATCTGCTAGTATAGGTTCATGATTATGCTAATCATCTTCTTCTTCTTCACGTCCCTTCAGGATGTAGGCAATCATGGAGTTCCACTTTGTCTTGTCTCTTGTCGCTCTCAATATTTTCCCTCTTGGCATCGCCCCCAAACACCACTTCGACATGAATTTGCTCAAGCCTATCAAATGTGTCTTGCACTGCTTTCTCCTGTCTCTCTTTCCTTCTGTCCGTCCGGTGAGTATTAAATTCTACAAGCCCTCCTTCTTCATTATGTGTCCCAGGAACCTCAGCTGTCTCTTACTGATGTTAAGTTTGAATTTTCTTTCCATTTGCATCCTCTCCAACACCTTTTCATTTCTCACGTGCTCAGTCTATGATATCCTCAGCATCCTTCATTTCTGCTGCTTCAAACCTCTCCTTCATTCTTGAAGAGATCATCCAACATTTGCTGTCATATAGAACAGATATCACATAACAGTCCAGCACTCTTTTTTTTGTTTTCAATGATATTTCCTGTCTCTCAGTACAATGGTTAGTTTTTGAAATGTGTCCTTGACCATGTCAATGTGTCTTTCCATCTTCTGTCAGAAAGCTTCCCAGGTATTTAAATTTCTTTACTTGTTTTATTTTAGTTTCTCATACAAAGTACAGATTCAAACAAAGTACAGGTTCAGACAAAATACAGCTTCAGACTAAGTACAGGTTCAGAATGAGCATATGGCTTGGTGGTTAGACTGACCATGAGAACCGTGTTCAAATCCCATTTTTTCAAGAAGGTCATTTCTTGATGTTATCAGTCTAGAGCCCAGATATAGAAACAGTACACAATTTTTGACCATTTCTGATATTTTCTATCTGAATATTTTGGATGAAAATGTCTTCCTACACAAGAACCTGAAAATGATTTTTAATTTTATCATATGAGGATGGAGCAGCTCCATCACAGATTTGGAAGAAATTCTAGAGTTTTTGGTCTGTTCTGATTCTTGTAAAGATAAATCACAACAGAATAAGTCAGGTACTTTCTGGAATGGTACAATGACTGGACCAATTTTTGGCATCTTTAACAATGAATCATATATATCAGTGGCACTTGAGGTTTATGGTCAATCCAAGTTCCAATAGACATTCAAAGCAAAGATCCTCATGGAGAGTGAAAATATTTATTGGCTTAAAAATTCAGTGTTTGATCTTTGATGATGGAGCCATATGAGTTAATTTTCAAAGGATTGAAAGATACAAACCAGTTTCTATCAGATAAAACTGTTAGAACTTGCAATTTGAATAAAACATAATATAGTCATAACTCTAACTTACTGATGATTATATGTTAAGGTTTTGTAATCATCTGTTTTTTAAAACAATTTCTAAAGTAAGTAATTAATTTTTTTTTAATTTATTAATCAAACATTTTTTTTACTTTAAACATTATTTTAGTGAATACCTATATTAAGTTTGAGTTTGAGTTTGAGTTTGAGTTTGAGTTTTGTTTAACGGCATATCAACCTCTGTGGGTTATTTAATGCCAAAAAGGTGGGGGTTTAAGGTATTTTTTTTTAATATTCAGTTATAGTGAGAAGGTTGATTTAGATTTTGATAAAAATTTTCTTTTTATTGTTTTCATTTATTTATTTTTTTAGAAAATTTGAAGACGTCTTCTAATTTTCTATTCAAAAACGTATTGCTGGTAATATTTTTTCTTTAGAAATGTATTATGGCAATAATTTATTTCCCTTCAAAAATGTGTTACGGTAATAATTTTTTCCTTCAAAAATATATTGTTTGTAATATTTTTCCCTCAAAATGTATATTTTTCTATAAAAGTCTATTTTATATATATATTTCTATAAAAGTCTATTTTTATACTTTCACAGTGTTTTAACCCCAGTTTGGGGTGAGGTAACTATTTTCCCATAGCTGGAACCCTAACAGGTGCTACCACTCTGGGTCAGGGTGGACCTGGGAACAACAGCAATTAAGAGGTTATTCCATGCTCCTCACAACTTCCCAATCAGAGGCCTTGCTGCCCATATTGTGAGTAGACACCACATATATGTATATTTTTAAACAGTACTTTATTTCATTCACTAAACATTTGAGAAATTTTGTTCACAAAAAAATGTGGCCTTTAGTGTGTCTTTTTAAAATATTGGTATCCACTGAAATAATGTTTAAAATCATTATTAATGAAATAAGACAAGACACTAAATACATCTATTGTTGAACATGGCCATTTATTACTTTAAACATTATATGTAAAGGATACATGTGTTTTTTTAAATGTCTACCGGCATGTGCATTTGAGAGTCTTAATAAAGAAAGCATGCATTCTGCAAGGTTTGAACCTATATCCCCCTTTTAGGATAAAACTGGTGTGCTTTTAGACTGCTCAACCATAGAAAACTTTTATATAAAATCCATTAATTTCTTAGAAATTACTTTTACTAATTATGCAAGAATACTTTTTCTTCAATCATAAAATGTTTAAAAGCAGTGACGAAATTATAATTAGATAATAATCGTGAATTTGTATTAAATTTTCTGACATTAAAGAAGGCTGAAATGAATGAAGAAGAAAAGAAAGAAAGAAAGAAAGAAAGAAAGAAAGAAAGAAAGAAAGAAAGAAAGAAAGAGAGAAAGAAGTTAAGAAAAGTTAAAGAAGAAAGATAGAAAAATCAAAGTAAAATAAAATATTTCCAACATGAAAGAAGGTTAAAATGAATGAAGAAGAAAGAAAGAAAGAAAGAAAGAAAGAAAGAAAGAAAGAAAGAAAGAAAGAAAGAAAGAAATGCCAAAGTTAAAAAAGATGAAATAAAATAAAATATTCTAGCAGTTTCATTAGGATTTGAACACAGGAAGTTATGTTTCTGGCTTCCCACTGCTTTCTAAAAAAAAAGTGCATTAGCATCAGTACATTAAAAAATCCAAGGATTTTTGAGTAGAAGTGGTTTATAAAGATGGAATCTTCCACAGTATCACACTCACTTTCTGTTTTGATTTCCATCACCCTTGCCTTTGACTCCAGGTTAGGGTTTATGACTTTTATAAGGGCACAATATGAATGTAAATGTGAAACTACTTGGCATTTCTATATTTGAAAATCTTATCCATTGGGTCAACATAGAAAGAAAAAATAAACATTCTATTTTCTTAGATTTTTAGCCTCAACCCTTTCAGTACCACCTGGAGAGATAAGAAAAATATTCCAAGCTCTAGTGTAAAAAAAAAAAATAGATATTGTTAAAGTTTATTTAGAATGCTTTTGTATGAATGAAAACATTTTGGATTTGAAGCTGGCATTCAAACACAGAGCAAGGAGATGATGATGAGAATAATATGAATTATTTTTTTCTTCATATGTGTGGAATTTAGGAAAGAAGATGAAAAAGGAGAGAAAGAAAACTAAAGAAATATAGAAGTGAATGAATAAGAATAAGAATTTAAAAAAGGAACAGAATAAATTATGAGAAAGAAAGAAAAACAAAAGAAAGTAAGAAAGAACAAGACGTGTAAAATACTGCAGCAAAAAAAAAAAAAAAAATAGAGAAGAAAGAAAGTATAAAGAATATTAAGATGGAAAGACAATAAAAGAGTTTCAGTTTCAGTTTTGTTTAATGGCATATCAACCTCTGTAGGGTTTTAACGTATTTTCTTAATGTTCGGTTATAGTGAGAATTAATTTTTTTTATTTTAATTTAGAAAACTGGAGATGTCTTCTAGTTTTGTATTAAAAACTGTATTGCTGGTAATAATTTTTTCGTTCAAAAATGTATTATAGCAATAATTTTTCCCCTTCAAAAATGTGTTATGGCAATAATTTTTTTTCATTCAAAAACTTATTGTTGGTATAATTTTTCCTTTGAAGATATATTCTTTTCTATAAAAGTCTATTTTTATACTTTCATAGTGTTTTGACCCCAGTATGGAGGTCAACTATTTGCCCATAGCTGGGACCCTAGCAAGTGCTACTACTCCAGGTCAGAGTGAACCTGGAAACAACAGCAATTAAGAGGTGGTTCTATGCTCCTCACAACCCCACAATCAGAGACCTTACTACCAGATGCAGTTTACCATCATACCCAGGACTACACTAAAAAACAAAAAAAGAGTAAAAGAAAAGAAAAAGTAAAATGAAAAAGAAAATTAGTAAAATAAAAACAGATAAATTATTTTATTTTTGGAGGAGGGATTTATGAAGAAGATGAAAGAGAAGAAAAAGAATAAGTAAATGAAAAAGAGAATAAAAAGCAAATCAAAAATGGAGAAAAATGAATAATGGAAAAAAAGAAAGAAAGAAAAAGAAAACATAAAGAGGAAAAAGAGAACAAAATGAAATAAGAATTGAGAGGAAATGACAATAAATGAGAGGAAATGACAATAAATGAGAAAAAAGAAAAGAAAGAAGGAGGAAGATTAAATGTGAGAAAAAGAAATGTACAAAAATATAAACGTGAATCTAAGAAGGATTAAAAGATAAAAAGACGGAAAACAAAAACATGACAAAAAGGAAAGAGACAAAAAGAATAAAAGAAAATTGGAGATCACACAATCTCCTCATCAAGTTTTTCACTGTGATGTTATAAACTTCTCGTTGTTGATATGAAAAGTCATAAAAATTTGACAAAAATCTAAATTAGACAAAGGTAGAGGTGAGAGGAGAGGTTATGCATGTTGATCAAATTTTCACAATGTTTGATCAATAAAAGAAAAAAAGAATATGGAGACATGTAAGATAAATCTTATCTCAAATTTTGCAATTTTCTCTTCACACATATTTTTCATTAGTTTCCCCACCTTTTTTTTTTTAATTAATTTTTTTTTTTATTTCTAATTAATTTTTATCAGTTTTTATTCTTATTGCATTGTTTTTTCTTTGTGATGGTGTAAAGTGTGTTTTCAAGTTAACACATGCTCTAAATTGGCGTATTCTTCTTCATTTGTTAGGAAATTTGTGGAAATAAGATTTTTTTTCTGATATAACCAGTCCTGAATGAGAAATAAAAAATAAATAAGAAAAATTTGATACTGAAATAAAAATGGATTCCATTTCTTTTATGTCTAACTTTACTTCTTTATTTCTTAATAAAACAATTTTGAAAAAATCTGACACTCCCAAAATATTCTCTGCCTCTACCAAATTTAAATAATGACCAATTTATTGAAAACATGAAGAAACCTCATTATTGAAGAAATGTTGACTTTTCAACATCATTTTGTATATTGGAAAAGAAGAAAAAAAAAAAATGAAAGGAAAAGGGGGAAAATATTGGCCATTATTCATGTTCTAGCTAATAGATGTACAGGGTGTGATGAGTAAATCACCGTCATTTTATATTTCTAATTTTAAACATGCATGTTGTTTGTTTTTGATTTTGTCTGCTGCACAGTATAGTAGGGTCAGTTGGGAACTATCTATGAGAAAAAGCACACCATGACACAATTCATCTATCAGCAATTTGCAAATGGCATGCTGTATTGCTTGGCATTCACACCAGGAGCTTCAAGATGAACATTTCAGAGCGTTTGGGTGTCAAGCTCATGACAGTGCAAAGCATTAAGAAAGAATTAGATGATATACCCAGTCAACATCATGATGTTTGGGGTGATGACAATGTTATGCTTCCATTGATTTTCCAACAGGGCCTCAGACACAACACAGAAGCCTACAACAATTGCTCAAGGAAGTAATGAAATGGCTTCTCTCTGTCTTTTCTACAAATATTTTTCTGAAAACTTTTCCCTGGTTCATATGAATTGAAGTGCTCTACTAGACTGACTTCTAGATTGCATCTTTTTATCTTTGAAATAGTTAAATGTAACTGTCAGTTCTACTCCAACAGTTTCTTTTCTTGCACTTTCTGCCTGTGGAACTCCCTTCCTTGATAACTACAATCATCAAAAACTTAAATGTAATGTCAACTGCCATCTTTCATTCTTTCATCTTCTTGACTCACATTCATCTTTTATCCTTTACTCATACGGCTCTATGATGCATTGCAGATTTGCGAACTGCGTTTGCTATTTTTGGTAACTATTGCAGTTGCTGAGCAGAGTTTTATGTCAACACAAGATGAAATCGTTGCTGATGGTGGATGTTTTTGTGTTACCAACCTTATAACCTCTCTGAAGATGGCTCATGTGAGCTGAAAGCTTAGAACCAACTTCATAAAAAATTATCAAAATGTTGGAGAATTTTTGTCTTTATTTTCAACTGAAATTAAAGCCAAAATATGATGTTTAGAACAGCTCATGATTAAACATAATAGACATTAATTTTCTCTTATATTTAACAGTATAAGTTTAGAAAAAATATATATATATATTATCATCTCGTTTCAAGCAAGGCAGTACTGCCTCTGTGGCACAGGGGGTTATATAAGAGGAAAGTGATGAGAAAGAGAAACAAGATTCAGGGGGTACCAGACAATGGGTAAGAGATGGATAAGAACACTGGTGTGAAGAGAGTTGCATGAGAGTAGAGTGAAAAGGGAGAAGAATGTGATACAAGGGTTGTCAGGGAAAGGAGATAAGAGATGGCAATTGACATTGCATTTAAATTCTTGGAGATTGTAGCTATCAGGGTAGCAAGTATATAAAAGGGAATTCCACAGGTGGAAAGTGCAAGAAAATAAGCTGCTAGAGTAGAAATTGCAGTTACATTTGATTGCATTCATTTGTAAAAGGGTGGGACTAAGTTGCTAGTCTCATAGCTTGAGTAAATTCATGCAGAGGAGCCACCAGGGAGCTGAAGCCGTAAAAGTATTTGTAGAAGAGATACAGGGAAACCACATCACATTAGAGAGAAAGTGACTGAAGTTGAGCTACCAGGTTGGGATCGATTACATTGCAGATTCTAGATATTTAGATACACAGATATAAACATACAGACACACCCACACACATTAATATATATAAACAAACAAACACACACATAGGTTTATATGCTTATTATCTGTAGAGATAAACAGAATGAATGTAGAAACCAACATTGTATGGAAACTGAGAGTTCCATAAGCCATCTTACTGGTTTGATAAACCTTACAGTTAATAGGTAGTACTAATTTCTATATTTATCTATATCCACTATCTATCTATCTATCTATCTATCTATCTATCTATCTATCTATCTATCGATAGACATATATAGAGGGTGGATATAGAAATATCTTTCTATCTATCTATCTATAGCTAGATCCATTGATAGATAGATAGTTGATTTTCTAAGCGTCGCTTAGATGTGGCACAAGGTCAAAAGTATGGGGTACCCAGTGAGGATAGAACTCACTACTCAGTTGTAATAGGTTCTAGTGAGACAAGCTTGCTAACTATTACACCACACCAAGGCACTCCAATAGATCAATAGATAGATAGATAGATAGATAGATAGATAGATAATGAAGAGATGGCATAGATAGATAGATAGATAGATAATGAAAAGACGACATAGATAGATAGATAGATAGATAGATAGATAGATAGATAGATAGTAATAATCTTAGATAGATAGATAGCAATAGTCTTAGATAGATAGATAGATAGATAGATAGCAATAATCTTAGATAGATAGCAATAGTCTTAGATAGATAGATAGATAGATAGATAGATAATGAAAAGACGACATAGATAGATAGATAGATAGATAATGAAGAGACGGCATAGATAGATAGATAGATAGATAGATAGATAGATAGATAGATAATGAAAAGACGTCATAGATAGATAGATAGATAGATAGATAGATAATGAAGAGACGACATAGATAGATAGATAGATAGATAGATTGGAACAGGCTTTTTTCATTTGACTTTATTAATTTCTTTCTTAACCTATCATCCCCCTCTTTCTCTCACTCTCTCTCTCTCTCTGTATCTATATATATATACATATATATATAAATATATGTATATGTATGTATCTGTTAAATTTACCCATGTATATATATGTGTGTGTGTGTGTGTGTGTGTGCGTGTGTGTGTATGCTTATAAACAAATAAATAAATAAATAACGATAAATGTATGTATGTATGAAAATTCTTTTCTCAGAACTCGTCATTAAAATAACAGACATAACTTGATAGAATTTAAAGATTTTTTCCCATACATTTATCTCCCGCCCGACCAACCTGCCATTAGGTCTTTTAGCTTTCTACAAATCATTTTCTTTTCTCTTCTCTAATTATTGACATAAACATCACGACCCCATCATTAAATTCACTCTTGGCTGAACAAAAGTCAATCTAACACATGACAAATAAATTTGTGTGGAGGGAAAATTATTCGGAATTATTAATGATTTTTTTTTTATTTAATTTGGAAAGAAAGAATGATGTCTGTTACCTGCTACAGGCTGTGAGAATTTGGAAAGATACATACCTGCAATATTTTTTTAGATGATCTGATTTTTAAAAGTGAATTTATGATAGTTCTATGGCTTTGTTCGTAGAATTATATTAGTCACTGAATCTATAGCAATGCCAGCAAAATAACAAGGAAGTTTGAATTTGCTATCTTACCTGCTTGCAAAAACACCAAAATCTGAATTTGTAAAATCTAAATCATAATCTAGGATTTTATTATTTTCTTCAGTTATTTTAACTTAACAAAATATAATATATCCCTTTGATGATTGAATATCCTTATTTGTGCATTATATATACACAACAATTTCTTTTTAAATAATATTTTATTTATGTGTCTATTCTTATTGACATTTATGTCATAACACAGGCTATATAAAATGAAATTACACAAAAAAAATAGTGTTGCTGCCATCTATCTAGGTTGGAGCAACTCAATCTATACTTTTCAGCCTTGATAAAGTCCAAAATTGTTTACACAGTCTTATAGGGGATGACTTATTTTTCACTCTACAACTTCTTTCCTCAGAGATGAAACATTGCAAGCATATTATAAATCTATTTCTATTTCCATGGAAAATGTTCAGATAATTTCCACTTGAATTCAAAGCATCCACATTCCATGTGTAAGGAGTAAGTTATACTCAACTTTTCCTGGAGAAATGCTACTTTGCAGAACAAACCTCCACACAGATGCTCTCCTGAACAGTCTTAACCTCTTCAAGTGAAGTGTTAATTGGCAGATATTCAGATGAACTCCATTCTTTAGTTCCATCAGTTCAGACCTTTATTGTTAGGAGGACATTTGCACAATGCTGTGAAGGAAGCCATATTCCCCAATCTGCAGCCTCTTTTCCATAGATGTAACATTGCAAGCCTTTTACTACTCTGTTGCTATTTCCATGATAAATATTCAGATAAGGTCCATTCTTTAGTTCCATGTGTTCAGACTTTTATACCTTGAGCATATGATGCAATTTTCATGGAATCAAATCATCCTTATTTCCTCTGTATCCAAAATAAAAGAAGAAAAAAAATCACTTAAATCTTGACCTCTACTAGTCATGGTTTAATCATTATCTACCCTTCTCATAACATTCAATTCTTACTAAATTCCTCTTTCATTCATATAATACAATACATATCACATCATAACGATCTTAAAAGTAATCTGCTATTATAAAAGTGCTTCTTAAAAGTAATCTTCTATTATAAGTGTATTAACAATCTTCAGGTGATGCAAAATGCTAGAACACAATCATCAGACCTGAATTCATAGCTTTTATTATTCTAGACAGGCTACTACTTAAAACTTGAGAGATCTACCTGCTCTGCTATTTAACCCACAGCTAGAGGAAGAAGGATTCTTACCTTTTCCAAGGGCTCTAGTACTAAGTAAATAAAACAGACTTGATGATAATTTAAACACAGCATACCAATACCACTTTTCTACATACATTACAAAACTCACACAGTATTATTTCTAGGGCAAGAATAAATCACAACTTCGAAAAACAATTAATGCAAACAAATCTTTTGATATGTTTTCCTCAAGTTTAATTTGATTTCAAATTAGAATCTAATGCAAAATTTATCTGTGTTATTATTTGATATTCCATTAACTAGATGGAAATAATTCTAGGCCCAAATACTTTCTTAATCAAATATATGGCTGATTATTAAATATGTATGTGAAGGAAACAAATGTTCACTCAGCATATTTGAACCCATGATCAAAGAGTATGCACTTGAAGTTGACAAACCCAAAAGCATTAGTCAGTAATATCCAACACAGGGTTTTACTGTAATGAAAATAAATCTCTGTGCACACACACACACACACACACACACACACACACACACACACACACACACACATTTTTTGCTTACACACACACACACACACATTTTTTGCTTTTCTTTTAACCATTTCATTTCAAGCAAGGCAATAAAAAAACTGCCTGACAAGGTGCTAACAAGATAGTACCAAAACACAACAACACTTGTGCTACAGTAAACTATTTTTTATAAACTTATAATAAAAATATTACGATATATATATAAATATATATATATATATATGCATGTATGTGTGTGTGTGTGTGCACATGCATGTGAATCTTTATATGTGTGTGTGTACATATTTGTAAAAATGAGTATGTTTTGTAGAATATCTTCAGATGCTAGGTATTTCAAACTGATGTAAATACTGCATATATATGTATATATATATATATGTGTGTGTGTGTGTGTAAGTAAGTTTGTTTAAGAGAATATCTGAAGTACATATATATGTGTCTGTGTGTATATACATGATTGTAATTGTTTATGTAAGTGTGTGAAAATGATTGTTTAGGAGAATATCTGAATTGCATATACATATGTATATATATATATATGTAAGAATTTCAGATGAACTATAATATATAGAAATAATTGAAGATATTTGTGCCAGAGTGATATCAGAAATTTTGAAATCAGTCATATTGACCAACTAATAGATGGAAAATCATGCTGAAAAGCATCTAAAAATTCCTGTTACTGTATTCCCTAGATCCCCACTGTTCCACAATATGCAGACTTGTGGGTGTAGGGTTACTGTATTCCCTGTGATTCCCCACCCCTGTTCCACAATATGCAGACTTGTGTGTGGGTTACTGTATTCCCTAGATCCCCACTGTTCCACAATATGCAGACTTGTGTGTGGGTTACTGTATTCCCTAGATCCCCACTGTTCCACAATATGCAGACTTGTGTGTGGGTTACTAGCAGAACTGAAGTATCGCACATGAAACAAACATGAAAACTGAATGAGGTCATCAGATCCTCATTTGCCAAAATTGACATCATATACATATTATCAAATCGTCATCAATATATATATATATATTTATATATATGCATGTGTTTTATTTTAATCAGGTTCATCCAAACAAGGCAGTAACATCACTAAAACATGAGTGGTTACTGGGTTTGAAAAAATTACAAAACAGAAACATTACTAAGGAGAAATAACAATAGAAAAGTAATCAAGAAAACAGATGATAACTCCAGGCAAGGCAGTAAAGCCACTAAGACACAAGAGATTACTTGGTGTGAAAGAATTAGAAAACAGACACATTACTAAGGAGTGAGAACAATGGAAGAGTAATCAGGAAGACAAATGATAACCACAAGCAAGGCAGTAAAGCCATTAAGATAGAAGGTGTTACTGGGTGTAATCCTTTTATAAATGACAGTGAATATAACATATTTACTGAGTTATTTCTAAACAGGTTATCATGGAAATAGTTGAGTGTTCAGTAAAACCTTTTCTCCTCCCTAAAACATGATGAACCAATTGAACTAAAACAATTGGCTTCTAACTGCTAATAACTAGAATTTTTAAATAAATGTCTGGGTTGTAATTAAATTTATCTTTGATGAATTTCTTTTACTTTAAAAGCATTGTTTTTTATTTGTATTTTTTAAAAGATTTTCCTAAAACTGCTCCAACATACCTAATGTAGAGGAAAGTGAGAGATGGTAATTACCAAAATAATTATTAATAAATAAATAAATATATATATATATATATATATATATATATTTATTTATTTATTTTTTTACTCCCTCATGTCTTTTCTTCCTCTCTTATTATTTATTATCTTACTTATTCTTTCGTTTTCTTGTCTCTTTATTTCCCCTATCATTTTCTCTTTCTTTCAACCATTCATTCTTCTTTTCTCATCTTTCCTGAACCCTCTTTCTTTGCTTCCTCGCAATTACTGACATTGTTCATTTCACTGGATTTTTATTTTTAATTTCATTTACTGCTTAATCAAGTGAACGAAACAATAGCAGTTAATGAATTTGTTACATTTATTTTAGCATGACACCCAAGCACCACCGCACATGGCTTAAAGCAAATTTAACAGTGAAATTTCTCTCAAGGGAAATAGAAAAGAAAAAAAGGAAATCACTTTAAAGTTTCTAATAACTTCAACAATTAATTTTAAACATTAATGTTTAAGAAATTCTTCATTCTTTTTAAATGGTAAAGTTAAATGATTAC
This sequence comes from Ascarosepion bandense, assembly GCA_037127315.1. Taxonomy (NCBI): domain Eukaryota; kingdom Metazoa; phylum Mollusca; class Cephalopoda; order Sepiida; family Sepiidae; genus Ascarosepion; species Ascarosepion bandense. The sequence goes on from JBBBDQ010001294.1 coordinate 2,933,170, forward strand.
TACAACTACAATTTGAAAACCCTGATCCTATTTTTACAAAAGCTTTAAACTTTGAAGTATATTAGATTTTGAACTGGAATACTATGTGTGTGTGTGTGTGTGTGTGTGTGTGTGTGTGTGTGTGTGTGTGTTTTCATGGCTACAGCTCTGACAAGCTTTTTTCCAGGTTCTCTGACCACATGTATTTATGCTTGCTACTAGACTAGCATTTAGGTCCCACCCTTTTACCATCAAAATAGTTAAATGTAACTGCCTCTTCTACTCTAACAATTTATTTTCTTGCACTTCCAGTTTGTGGAACACCCTTCCATTTGCTTCCTTCCCTGATAGCTATAAGCTATAAAAGTTTAAATGGAAAGTCAATTACCATGTTCTATCTATTTGAATTCCATCTATCTCTTATTTTTCTTTAATATTCCTGTACCTTGTTTTTCCTCTCAATATAACCAGTTGAGCACCAGTCCTGCCTTGTTTGGGATGAAATAATTATAAAAAGAAATATATATATGTATATATATAATCATTTCACTCCAAGCAAGGCAGTTTTACTGCCACTGGTGCACAGGAGGTTACTAGGAGAAAAGTGATGAGAAAGAGGGACAAGGGTATAAGGAGTGTCAGGAAATGGGTAAGAGAAGGACGAGAATACTGGTGTGATGAGAGTGGAGTGGACAGAGAAAAGAGCATGAGGGAAAGGATTTGAGTTAGTGAGATAGGAGACTATTGAGCATACATTTAAATTCTTGGAGATTGTAGCTATCGAGGAAGCAATTATACGGAAGGGAATTCCACAGGCAGGAAGTGTGAGAAAAGAAGCTACTAAAGTAGAAGTTGTGGTTTCAATTTATTGGTTTCACTGTAAAAGGGTCGGACCTAGTTGCTAATCTAGCAGCTTGAGTAATTTTAGACATAGGGATCACCAGTGAGCTAAGTTCATCAAAGCAGAAACCATGAATCTATTTGTAGAAGAGACACAGGGAAGCCACATTATGCCAATGAGAGAGTGAGTGCATCTGGATTTTGTCAAGGACCCCAAGGTGGATAGCAGGGGCACCTGACCAGATATGACAGCAGTATTCAATACACGGGTGAATGCTAATGATTTATCTGTATATATGTAGATCAATAAGTTTATAGCTAACTAATTAAAAATTGTTTACAAGTTATTTGAAGCATGTATTAAATACCCAATTTTAGATTTCACCCAATACAAGGCATAAGAACCATTCAAGGTAGAGGGTTACCATCAGAATGGTAATGATGAAATAGAAGTGATATAGATGGAAGAGTTGGTGGTAGAAAATGAACATTATGAGCAGTGCCCGATCTACTATAAAACTAATGTAGCTTAAACTTCAGGGCATTTAATCCTAGGGGGGCAATTGAAGCAAATTTTTCATTTTTTTTTTTATTTGGATTAGAGTACAGTGGATATCATCTCAGAAAGGAGTCAAGTTTGAATTCCAATTGAATTTGTAACATTCACTTATGTGCAAATACCCTCGGAAAAAGGTTTCTTCTCCCTCCAGCTATGGTAAAACAGATTAGGTTCTATAGCTTTAGTTTGAAAGTAATGGCAACCTTCTGCGAGAAAATCTTCTGCCTAGTCAGTAATGTTTCTTTTGAGACATGATCACATAAGTGTGTATCACATATAGCACAACTGTTATTAAGATGAAGCCATTTAAGTGACAGAATCATGGGTTGAAGTAGCTAATGCTAGCCTTAGAATATACTTTAATACCTATTTCATATGGCTTCAAATTCCCCTGTAATTGGTCAAATTTCTAAATTTTCTTTGGGACTTGCAGTGCCCAAACTCCTAGCTGTATGGTCTCATTGAGCTTACCAGAATCTTTATACAGGATACATTTTGGTAGTTGGATATTTTAATTTATTGTTGCTGGTTGTGAAGGGGCCTTCATATCTGTTCAAGCTTCATGGCACCCAAAATGTAAGTCTGCTACTGATTATGAGGATAAGATGGAAATATAATGATTGACCCTTCACTTCTAGAATGTTCAGGAAAGCATCCAGTTTGTTCCTTAAAATGGCACTTCTTTTCTCATTGTGTCCATTTTCATAGTTGATATTATTGAGTATTGGATTTTTCTTTTTTATCAATAATGCTTCCATTATTTTCATCCTTATTTTACATGTGGATATTTGTATTATCAATGAGTATGCTGTGATTAAAGTTTTGATAGGTCTCCATGTGTATTTAAATGAGATTTAATTGAGCTATGATCAGAGAGATGTAACAAGAGTCATTTTATCAGGCATGGCGTAGTATGAACATGATCACAATGTGCTCACCATATAGGAAAGATAAAATATTCTTTTAACTCTAGATACATAAAATAAACAATACATACATTCAGTTAAAAGTAAAAATAAAACTCATTCTTGTTAATGGCTAAAAGTATAGTTGAAAAGTGCATGGACATACAAAGCATTTAGACAATTTCTACATAATTTATATCCAGAAAAGAAGAAAATTAAATAAAAACTCAACTGCAGTACTTTTTTAATGAAACTTGTATAAAAACAAGATTGCTGCCCAAATACATAATTATTAAAATATTGCTGCCACCTATGGTATGGTGCCTCAGCTATTTACTTTGATATGATCCAAAGAAGAATCAGCAATATTATTGGTTCAGGTCTGGCATCTTGGCTTCAGTCTCTTACCATTTTTAATTTAAGCAAAGTATTAGACTAACATGAAGACCTCATCAATTTGATGTGGAGCTGACTAGATGTAGCCATAAGTTTGATTCTTTTCTTTTCTTGCACTTCTTGCTTATGGAACTTTTGTATCCAAAAATACACAATTCTTAAAAAAGTGCTCAATAGAAAGTAGAACAAAAAGTTTATTTAAAATTTATAACATAAGTATATTATAATATTACTATAAATAGATATTTTGTTTCAACACTTCTTGAAACTTGAAAAGACAAAAGAAATACGTCAAAAATAGCTACTTTATAATGATATTATAACATATGTATATTATAAATTTTAAAGATATATATATATTACATGGTGAGAGGAAAGAGCCAATGAAAACGTTCCAGATAGAAAGAGACCCCAAATTTAGTCAGTCAGTCAGTCAGTTAAGTGTCATGTGTGAAACACTCTTGGGCGATCATGTCTCGAAAGAGACATGATTGACTGGGCAGAAAATTATCCTGCAGTAGGTTGCCATTGCTTTCTGCGGTAGACTGGTTGCCAGCCAAGGCTATAGAACCCAATCTGTTCTATTATTTAACCCATAACTGGGGGGAAGAAAACGGATTAATACCTTTCCCAAGTGTATTTGCACGTAAGTGAATGCAACGAATTCAACTGGAATTTTAAATCGGCTCCCCGATTTTTCGTTCCAACTCGATATCCACTGCACCACAACGCACATCTGGCCACATTTAGGCAGGAAGTAAAATATAGACAGATACAGATATTGGTCATGCAATGTCTGGGCTTAACAAAGAGGAAAAAGTGGGAAAATGCACAGAGGGAAGAAAGTTTGGGGATACAACAGAAGTGACAAAGAAATAAAAATTTCAAACTATGGCTGGAATTGAATTGCGGATAGATACATTTGTTCATTACATTGTACAAAATTAAATCCTTTGGCATTATTTTCTAAAAAATGATGAAATCACATACACAAATATAGGAATTATGCAAAAAGTGCAGATCTGAGGACATTTAAAAATGCGAAGACAGAAATTCATTAGTACTATTGCTCTATTTTTATATTGAGCACCGTTTAAAATTAATGTTTTGAACATTGCAAATATTTTCTTTGTTTCTTATTCATTTGGATATATATATATATGCTCTCACACCCTGATTGAGCATCTGGAAGAATGGTAGACTTTGAAAAACAGTAGCTACTCTGGCATCTATGCATCATTCATTCAGCAATGAATTAGAATACTCTTAGCTATTGGGTATGTATAATGATAATATACATGCTAAAATGTCTGCCTCCTTCTACCGAGCGCCCGTAGCTCAGGGGTAGAATCCTCGACTGATGCCAATTCATTTTGGTTTCAATCCTGGATAAAAAGCAATCGGCTGTCTAACCATACTGATGAGCTGTGATACAGCAAAACAGATCTGTCTTCTCTTAAGATGCTGTTTTATCTCCAAATTATCTATAAATCTGCCTCATATGGAAAAATAAAACAAAAACTGCCAAAGCAATCCAATGATAATTATTTTTGTTTCTTTGCTTCTAAAACATGACTGACTTTATGGTTAATGCCAGACTTAGAATTCTCCTAGGACAGAATGTGCCACAGAACATCTGTAAATTTAATATTAACAAGCTATTTTTGATATGCCATACACTTTCTGACTGAGTTTTTCAAGTTTGGTATTTATAAAGAATTCTTTTTTAATTTTTCAGAAACTTAACGTCTTCCTAAAATCCCAGCAGGATATCAAGTTTTAGAAAGAGAATGCAAAGATTAAAATGACACACACTGGCATGTGCACACACACACACACACACACACACACACACACACACACACAAATACATACACACACAGCTTTGTGCATATGTGCATGTATGTGTGTGTGTATGCATGTGTCTTTGTGTGTGTATCTGTACATGCATTTGTGTGTAGATATAAGCTGAGAAAGAAAATACCACAGTCAAATTAAATCAGTTTTCATGTAGTTATGAGTAATTATCTGCATTAAAATAAAATATTAATATTGCCTTTACATTTAAGTGTGGATACATTTTCTCATTCCAAAATCACACTATATCTATTCAGATAGAAGATAGATAGATAGATAGATAGATAGATAGATAGATAGATAGACAGACTGGAAGAGATAGATAGATAGATAGATAGATAGATAGATAGATAGATAGATAATGGTATAGACAGATAAATAAATAGGAATAGACTGAGATAAAGAAATAGATAGATGTAGATAGATAGATAGATAGATAGATAGATAGATAGATAGATAGATAGATAAGAACAGACTGGAAGAGATAGATAGATAGATAGATAGATAGATAGATAGATAGATAGATAGATAATGGCATAGACAGATAAATAAATAGGAATAGACTGTGATAGATAGATAGATAGATAGATAGATAGATAGATAGATAGATAGATAGATAGATAGGAAGGAACAGAATGAGATAGATAGATAGATAGGAACAGAATGAGATAGATAGATAGATAAGAACAGACTGGAAGAGATAGATAGATAGATAAGAACAGACTGGAAGAGATAGATAGATAGATAGATAGATAGATAATGGCATAGACAGATAAATAAATTGGAATAGACTTGATGTAGATAGATAGATAGATAGATAGATAGATAGATAGATAGATAGATAGATAGGAACAGAATGAGATAGATAGATAGATAGATAGATAGATAGATAGATAAGAACAGACTGGAAGAGATAGATAGATAGATAGATAGATAGATAGATAGATAGATAGATATTTCATTCATTTACAAGAAATGAAGAAGTGACAATATGCTTAGAATTGACTGATAGAACACTGAATGTAAGTGCCATTAAATGGAGATTAGCCATTAGGAACTTTCATCCTCTTCTATGATAATATACATGTGGCTGGCATCAATAAAGGAATGAAAATGCTGTTAGTCAAAGAATAAATTATTACAGGAGGCACTTTTTTTTTTTAGCAGTCAATGATAACCCATGACAGATAAGGATGGAAAATAAAGTGTAAATCTGTATAACGTTAAACAGGATATCACAGTCAAGACAACTTATCTAATGCTTTTTATGTAATAACATAAGATATTTTATTGCAACAGCTTTTTTTTATATTTGTTTCTACAGAATTTATTTTAGGGATTTTCACATTATCGGTTATCAGCTTCTGAGTTTGTGAGGATATCAGAAGCAGGTATCTACCACATATAATGTAAAATATATTCTAACATTATATAAATATATATATGTATAACTAAGCAGTATCCTTAGCAGTTTGTAAGGTTAATTCTATGGGGATCAAAATCATTGAATTACGATCATCTTTTGTCTCATTTATCATCTTATCTTCTGGTTTGTAAATTGCAACATTCTAAATATGACATCCACATTTAAAAATTAACATTGTATATCTGACTCCCTCTCCCAACAGTTAAATGTTTTACTTCCCCCATTTCCCCATTCAAATATTTTAATTTGGAAGTCAGTTGATTACGTAACCTTGGTTTCAACTTTTCAGTATTTTCAGGCATTTTATATCAACTGAATCTTGAACATTTTTCTCTAAACATACAACAAAGATTTTCAGAACACATTACTGGAAGCTTAAAATAACTGAAATTTCAAAATAAGAGAGCAGTTTTTCAAAAATTGTAAAAACTTTTATCTGGGTTTGTACGGTCCTAAAATATATTTTCTGATGTTTTTTATCACTGTATATTATCAGTTGTCTTAAAAAAAATTGTCTATATATACTTAAAAAATTTTGGATATTCTACAAATCCATGGGTAATAAATATTTCACAGCTAAGCTACTGCTCTTCAAATCATACAACAGATATGAACTGTTGTATGATTTGGGTGTGCAGAGCAGCAGCTTAGCTGCAAAATATTTATTACCCATGTATTTGTAGAATATCCAAATTTTTTTAAGATTATATTACTCTGTTATATTTAATAAAAAATTTAACATTGAATAAAAAATTTAAGTGAAAATAAAGACAAAAATTTCCAAAATTTGCATATTTATTTATTATGCAGGTTCTAAGCATAGTGGATGTCTTTATGTTGACATCCCTGTAACTTCTATGAAGATGGCTCATGGGAGCCTAAAGCTTAGAACCTGCATTATAAAAAATTATCCAACTGTTGGACAATTTTTCTCTTTATTTTCACCTGAAATTAAAGCCAAAATATGATGCTTAGAATGACTCATGATTAAAGATAATAGACATCCATTGTCTGTTATATTTAACAATATATATATATATTGTGTATTCAGGTGATAATATCTTTTATACAAATTTTATTGAAGATGACTGTCAAGGTGGTAAATAAAAAAAATAAAAGTAATCAAAATATATTGAATTAGCTTAATCATAGTACTTTGACAGTTGTTTTCAATATATTTGTATATATATATATATATATATATATATATATATATATGCACACACACACACACACACACACACACACACACACACACTAATATGTATAGATTTAACAGACTCGTTAATGAAATGCAAGGAATAAAAAAGATGACAAAATAATAAAACTTGCAGAGATAAGTTAATAAAGGGAATTAATTGAAACTGAGATCACCAGAAATAGCATGGCATGTGGAATTAGAACAATCTATCCTGATAAATTAAATAATGGGTTGTGTTCAAAATTCCAACATATATCACCTGAAGAAGACTGGGGCATAAAATAGCCAAAACATTGTGAATATAACAAAGATGAAGACAACAGTCTGGACAATGTAAATAACTACAATATCTCATCTAAAAAATATAGACAGAAAATTATAATATAGACAGAAAATTATATATATATATATATACATATATATATATATATCAAAGTATAAGAATTTCATAACAACTCTTATGTTCAAAGAAATTTATAAGAAGGTGCTGAAAATTTCTTGACCTGATGGAGACACATTTAAAAAATTTTGATGTTTGGTCATTTGATTAGATTTTGAGGAGACAGCTGCAACTCTGTAACATTGGATAAATTAGCTATTTCTTTTATTTACCTGAATGATTATTTAACCACACTCTTCCCATTTTCTTCCTTCCTGTTTTGTCAAACAAAAACCAGAAAATAATTTTTACAACTAGAACTGGGACAGAATTATATTTGTGTTTTCTATGAGGAAATTTGTGACAGAAAGAAAAGCAGTCTTTTTCTCTGAATTTGAACTCTGATAACAGATTTTCATTTTGAGTTGCAAACGACTTCATTTCTTTTCCAACTTTACTCAAAAACGTAGGCACATGTGTCATATTTTATTTATGACATGGCTTCTCCAAGCTTTTAAAGTGTTTCTATTCCACTTAGGCATTTAAAGACCAAAAAGGGAAATTTTTTATCATAGCTTTTGCTTTTTTTGTACAGCTTGCTATTTAACCCTAACCTCAAAGGTATTTATCGAATATAAGCTTTATAGGGGGTAAATCTTTAAACAACTTAAAGCCTCTCACAAAAAGAATTTCACTTAAACACATTTCTTCTTCTTTTAAATTCAAATACCCACTGAGAAATTACAGACATTGGCAAGCATACACATTGTACAATAGTGAATGAGAAAAGATTGAGAAAAACTTTCCGGAAATTCTACTTCTCAAAAGGAAAAAGAATTTTGCTTTTATTTTTGTCATTTACTTTTTTTTATAAAAAGGAATTACAAAAATTACAAAAAAAGACAGAAATTAAAATTGATCCATTAAAAATGTGCCAATAAAAATTGTTAAAAAATAAGTTTTAACAAATTAATGATTTTCTTTTTATATTTAGTGCCTGTGAATCAGCGAGTGTGTCTCCTGGTGCTAACATGTTAAAAACATTATGGGAGGTCTAAGTAAAAGCCTTTTTGGGCTGTTACGGTTGGGGGTAAGAAAATAAGGATATTTTATACAAGCATCCAGGCTTCTTTAGGATCATAGGGGAGAGGATCATAAAAAAATATCCCCCCACTTCACAAAAAAAAAGTTCAACTTTTTTTCGCAATTGTACACCCTGTTTTTTACTTTTTTTTTTTTTTAGAGAGCACATCTAGCAAAAGTGACTTTGAGATGTCTGATGGTTTTTTTTATACATTGACATGATAAGATGCAGGGAATTGTTACTGAATAAAAGTACATTAAAATGGGAATCATTCTTATGGAAAATATTTATTCACCTTTTTGGTTCAACATATGTGAATGCTTATTCATTATAAAGAAAAGCTGCTTTCTAATAGATCAAACTTAAATGTCTGTCTATTTTACTCACTATTGGAAGTGAAAAGAAACATTTAGATTACGCAGAAAGTCAATACAAAATGGCTACAAATATAATCATTCTACTTGATACTTACAATTTTTTCAAATATATGTGTGTAAGTATATGTGTGTGTGTGTGAGAGAGAGAGAGAGAGAGGGGGGGGCGTGTGTTTTCAAATAGACAATTATATTAAACAGATAAGAATTGATGTTGACATTTTCAAATTTTGTAAATACATATGCATAAACATACAGACTTGTACAATCTACATACATATTTGATATGGCAATTGGTTTATAAAACCTTATTTGTATATATTTATATATATATATAATTAGTTAGTTTTTGGTCATAATTAAATTAGACCAGTACACAGTTATATTAAAATTGTTCAATACAATTATACTGTAGAATTTTTTAATATTTTTCATTTAGAAATGAGTTATTTTTGCAACCTAGATTTCAACCTCAGGGAAATCAGCTGATCATCCTAATTTATACACACACACACACACACACATATATATATATATAAAAGCAATCGGAGTCTAACCTTACTGATGAGCTGTGATACAGCAAAACAGATCTGTCTGCAGATATATATATATATATATCTCAAAACTTAGGGACACCCTCAGGCCCTCTGAATATCAGTCATTCTTTAATTTAATTTTCTTTAGTTAATTAACTCCTACCAAAATGTGTTGCAGGAACTATTTTAGTCATTAGTACATGGTGTCTAATTTTTAGAGTGGGTGTTACCTATAATTTAAGATCCATTAGCTCTAAGATTAGAATTAGTCAGCAAGGTAGATTATGCAGAAAATGTGTGAAACCTTATGAGTCAATATTATTATTATTATTATTATTATTATTTCCTTTGGTTTCTGTTGTATAAACATTACCTTCTGTGTCCGAATTGGAGACCTAAGGTCAGAAATGACTTCATGACATTTGACCCTGGTCATTTTTTTAATAAAAATGAAAAGAAAAAATCTATGATCACAGACAATTTAGATATTTTTTTCCTGGTGGACTTCAATAAGTCTATCAGACTCTATTTCAGTCAATCTGAAAGCTCCAACTATAACTGGAGTTACTGATGTCCTTGGATACCACATTTTTTAGATTTCTATTTCTATTTCAAAACTCTTGTATTTTTAGAGTTTTTATCATTATAATTATTGCTGCTACTACAACTATTACTACTGTAAATATGCTAAAACCTTTCAAGGATGAGAAAAGCCATTTGGTCTTAAGAGCCTTGCTGAATTCATTTTGAAAAAAGCAACCAACCTTCAATTTTGAGAAATTCTTCAAAATCCAAATGGTGGTCCAAAATTTAGGCTTATAATATATGATAGATAGATAAGAATAGAATAAGATACATACATACATAGGAATAGAACGGGATAGTAAATTGTCATTATTCTATAATTTTAATTTTGCATATATTCATCATTTGTTTTTGATTTTTTTGACTGTAAAGGGTCAGTTGGGAAGAGTCTGTAATTAAAATAACACTATGACGCAATTCACTCTGACAAAAATTTGGAAATGGCATTCTGTGCAGTTTGGCATTTGTACTGGAAGCTCCAATATGAATATTTCAGAGCATTTGGGTGTCAATCTAAGGACAGTGCAGAAGATTCAGAAAGAGCTGGATGAGTGAAATGGTGATTGTAAAGTTATGGCAGCTCTGAAAACTCATTTTGGTTGTTCAGATAAGAAAAGAACTCCCAAATTTGTTGGTGAGGTTCCCAGACTCAAGATGGAGGACTGCATCAAGTGCCTTGAGGAGGATAAATTGTCATCTTAATTATGCAAAAATGGAAATAACATTGACATCTCATTTTAACGGATATATTTACTAAAATTGCACAAAATATCTTGAAATACTAATGAGTAAATTTATTCAATAAAATCATCATTGACTTCAACCACAGCCTCTATATGACTTTAGAATCTCCTGCAACTCTTTTGGGCAGTTTCATTGTTCAATTTAATGAATACTGCCATAATCCTTGCCTTCAGTTCATCTTTGGTGTTACAAAGAATTTGGTTGGTTCCCCACCCAACTACACCCCACACATAATAATCAAGGGAGTCACAGTCTAGGGAGTTAGGTGGCCATATATAAGGGTTGATGTAGTCACAGAAATTGTTTGACAGCTACAATTGGGTTCTCCTGCTTGAGTGGCATGGAGCAGAGTCCTATTGCCAAATATAGGGTCTTTCAGCAGCCACCCCTTGACCCAGGGCTGCACAAATTTTTCAGTATCTTCTTACTAATCTTCTCTCACAAGTGGAAATTTTTGAGTAATATTAAGGAAAATTATAAAAGAACTAGTATTCATATTCATCTTCAAACTTTTCTCTTGCATGTCCAGCGAGTTAGATTTCATTTAGGCTGTAAGTCATTTAGATTCCATTTAGGCTTGAATTCTTTATTTAAATGTAAGTCATTTTTCATGTATTCTTTGCTATATTTCTCTGTCTATATTTATTTTGTTCTGCTATGCTTAATTGAACATTTTTCTCCTTTAACTTGTTAAAAATTTCTGTTGCAGGTAGTTTGGACTTTAACTAAGTTAAAACTTTTTGTACTCCTTTTTTTTTTAATTAGAGTAGATAGACCCTTCTATCACCAGATTTTCACTCCTCTCACATCTATTGAACAGTTTTAGAGACTCATCCCTTCAGGAAGTGGTTTTCAGTTCTCTTCCTCTCCTCAGACTCAGTATTGGTGCTTCCACGATTTTCCTGCGACGTGTGTAGTTGGTTGCAACGTCTCTTCATTGTGAGGGTACCGGGTTGGCAGTTTTCTGGTTACTGCTTCCAACTACTACTTAGGAGCTCTAACTCTTGCATAGCATCAAGAGTAGCTACTCTGATCAACAGTTGTATAATATCGGAGTTCTTGTAGTGCCATGTTGAGCATGGATAGGTGTCCCTGCAAGCGCTTTCGGTGGGCAACCCCAAGGTCACACTTTGCTGCAGCCCACACCAGTTCCCTTCCAGTGCATGTCAAAGCTAATGACTGCCTGCCTTCTCTACTCGAGGTCTCTCTTAACCAACAAAAATTTAATATGAACAACCATATCTTAAAAGAAATCTAAACCAGTTAAGCTCAAATCACCTAAACCTCTTAACATTTCTTTTACTAACTTTTGTAGTGTTGAATTTTTCCTTCATGAAAAGTCCCCTGACATCCTAGCACTCTGTGAGACTAATCTCAACCCCTCAATTCCCTCTTCTGACTGTGCCTCTGAGATTTATTCATGGATGAAAGCTGGCATCGATGCTTTCATATCAATCAAGAAGTTTTGTCTTAAACTTCATTCCTCCTCTTGGTTCTCTCCTGCCTGTTTGGCTGCCATTGTCCATGGGAACCATTACTTCTAGCTATTTCGGAGACATGCATTTGACCACAATAGGTGCTTATTTGCCTCTGCTTGTAATGAGCACAAGAGGATCCTGAATGATGCCAAGTGGTTGTTTGCTGAGAGAATGAGGCAGCACATATTCGACCACAAGTTCGGCTCTAAGGACTATTATCAGCTGTGCAAATATGTGCTGAACAACAGCAAATCTTACATCCCTCCCTTATTCAATGAATTTGAGGCCCTCATAGCATCACAAGGCCGAGTGTTTTGCTCACAGATTCTCATCCAACTCCACATTTAACTTGTCTGGAGTGTCCACACCTGACTTCCCTCTTAGAACTGAGACTAAACTGAAAGTTGTTTTCATTATCCCATCTCTGGTATCTAAGGTAATATCAAAACTTGACTCCCATAAAGCAAACAGGGGCGATGGAATCCTGGTCATTGTTCTTAAATGTGCCCCTGAACTCTCCTCTGTCCTCTCTAAACTCTATAATTACTACCTTTCTGCTTCCTGTTTTCCTCCATGCTGAAAGTCCTTTTCTGTGGTTCCTGTATTTAAGAACTTGGGTGAACCCTCGTACCCATCCAACTATCACCCTATCAGCCTTCTACCAATTTTCGAAAAAGTGTTCAAAGCCATTATCAATGCTAAAATAGTTGAACATCTTACTGCCCATAAACTATTCTCAGACAGGCTTCTGCTTCACCAGGTCCATGGCTGATATGCTAATGACCATCATGGCCTTCTATGCAAGCTACAAAGTTATGGTATCACCAGATGCTTGCTTGATCTGATTCAATCTTTTCTATATAACAGCATTATGTAGGTTGTCTTGAATAGGCAAGCCTCCACATCCTACTACACAAATGTTTGGGTCCCCCAGGGCTCTATCCTAGGCCCGACACTCTTCCTGATTTTCATAAAGGATCTCCCAGATGTGATCAAATTCCAAGCAGGCATCTATGCAGATGACATCACAATTTACTCCCATATCAGTAAGAAATCCGGCGAGGCAGACAAACATAACCTCACTGCAGATCTTGAGAGAAATGGTGGCCTGGGGAAAGAAATGGCTTGTAAATTTCAATGCTTTTAAAGTGAAATTACTATCTGCCAATCATCACATGCAACCTCTTCTACCCCCCCCCCATAAGCATAGACCAAGCGAATCTCCTTGCGAGCAATATACTGCACCTACATGGCCTTCCCCTATCTTCAGATCTCAAGTGGAATCATTACATTGAGTCAATAGCTAAATCCACTGCTAGTAGGGCTGGGTCACAGTGTCAGGCCAGGAGGTTTTTTCTGCCTGAATCCATCTTGCACGTATACAAATCAACCATCCATCTGTGCGTAGAGTACTGCTGTCATATATGGTCAGGGGCCCCTGCTGTTCATCTCAATGTTCTTGACAGGCTCCAAAGGAGAATCTGTAATCTGATAGGTACCGATTTAGTGGCTCGACTCCAGCCACTTTCTCTCCGACACAATGTGGCTTCCCTCTGTCTGTTCTATAAATATTTTCATGGCTTCTGCTCTGACGAACTTAAGTCACTGGTGCCCCTGCCACAGAAGTTTACTCGTGCAAAAAGACTGGCAACAAGGTCCCACCTATTCACAGTTAAATCAACCAAATGCAGCTGACAATTCTACTCCATCGGCTTCTTTTCTCGCACTTCCCACCTGTGGAACTCCCTTCCATATGCTTGCTTTCCTGACAGCTACAACCTCCAGGAATTTAAATGCAATGTCCATACCCATCTCTTATTCATTTGACTCCACTCTTTCTACAACACCCTGTAGATCTTTTTCTTTCTCTCTTCCTTTACAAGTTTCATAACACCTGTATTCCCATCCTTCTCTTGCCCTTTCTCTGACATCCCCTGTAACTGGTTTGTCTTTCTCTTTACTCTCCTCCTGTCTAATCTTCTATTCTTTTGTAGCTCCCTGCGAATCAGTGGCGTTATGGCCTTGCTTGGGGTGAAACAAAAAGAAAAAATATATATATATATTTGATTCCTTTTAATAGGGTAGAAATTCAAATATGTTTTATTTGATAAAAGTTTACTTAAATTGCTAACTATAAACCAATATATATATATATATATATATATATATATATATATACTATACACACGCACAAACACACATATATGTGTGCGTGTAATTATTAAGCAGTTATTGGCCACAGTCAAATTAGTCTAGTAAAGAGCTGTATTTAAAAGCACTCAATACACATTTAAAGAAAATATTATATATATATATATATGTGCACACACATATATGCGTGTGTGTGTTTTCTGTGTGTGTGTGTGTGTGTGTGTGTGTGTGTGTGTGTGTGTGCATTATTCAAAATTTGATATATTTATAGGGAAAAAATATTAAATATCAGGAATAAGATGTATGTGCATGTATGTGTGTGTATGCATGTATACACATGTATGTGTGTGTTTATGGACATTTATGATGTCTATAAATAGCTATGCTGTGCATTGTCTTTTGTAGTGATTTTGAAAATTATTCTCAATTTTGCAATAAGCAATTTTTTTCAAATTCTGCATATTTAAAAAATTAAAAAAAAATTATACTTGCTGAAGTGAAATACCCTAGAGCCACTCAAGTTAGAAAGTTACAAAGCAAGAAGCACAGTCCATCATATACATGAGCGAGACAACAGTTAATCCTAAACCTGAACCAGCCAAAATTGTATTGTTATGAAAGCATCCACTTGGGAACTGGTTTGACAGAGTAATGATTCATGAAGTAAAGATTTCTTGAAATCTAAAGCTTTGAAAAATAGAAAGAATTAAAAATGAATTGATTATAAAAATGTCTTCAGAAATTAACTATGGTTAGTAAAGTTGTCGTATCACTTTTATGATTATTGCATGTAATTCAAAACAAGTGACATGATTTTCAGGATGGAAAACAAATTTCTTGATTTTGGTATTCTTTTTTTTATTTTTATTCATTATTGAACTGGCATTGGTGAACTGTTTTGCAATCATCTTCAAGAGCTGCTTCTCTTGCAAAGAAAGTTAGATCACAGTGTCATGCCAGGAAATTTTTTTTCAATTTAGAGCTTCACTATGCTTCTTGGCTCCACATTTTCAACTGACCTGAAGGGGAACAAATCTATCGGATCTATAACTCCAGATACTGCTAGGAAGGTTGGGTCTCTGTGTTGGGCTAGTAAATTTTTCCCATCAGAATCCATCTTATACATTTACAAATCTGCCATTTGTTAGTGCATTGAATATTGCTGCCATGTTTGGTTTTGTTCTCCTGCTATTCAATTTGAGATTCTTGACAAAATTCAAAAAAGAATCTGCAATGTAATCGATCCTGACTTGGCATCTCAACTTCAGTTACTTTTTCACAAATGTGATATGGCTTCCCTCTGTCTTTTCTGCTCCAACTACATGAATTTAAGTTGAATTCATGCAATCATTTGCATGCAAATACTCTTGGGTAAGGTAAGAATCCATCTCTTCTCCCTCCAGTTATGGGTTAAATAGCAGTACAGATTGGGTACTATAATCTTGGTGTGCAACCAGTCTAATACAGAAAGAAGTAGCAACTTATCATGGGAAAATGTTTTACCTAGTCAGTCATGAATCAAAAAGTCATGATCGCCTAAGCATTTATCTAGGTCCCACCCTTTTACAGTTGAAATAACTAAATTTCAGTGCCACTTCAACTCCAATAGTTTCTTTTCTCATAATTCTCTCCTGTGGAACTTCTTCCATTTACTTGCTTCCCTGATAACTACCAACTTTAAATATTTAAATACATCAATCACTGCCTTCAGTCTTCTTGAATCCTGTTTATCCTTTGTTCTTTCCACAACCCTCCCTATACTAAGTATTTTTTCTCACTTTCACTCTCTATAACTCCCTGTGTACTAGCAGCATTCTTGTCTTGCTTGGGGTTAAATGATTAAAAAGAAAATGAAAAAGAGACAAATATTCTATTAAATTTTTAATAGAATATTTGTCTCTTTCTTAGTTGTTGTTTTCAGAAATATTCATGAATCTATGTTGTATCATTCAGGTGAGTGATACACAGAATAATATTATATATATATATATATATATATATATATATATATTCAGCACATTATCAGGTGCTAACAAATATGTACAAAAAATATAGAACAATAAGTTTAAAACAATTAACAAAACAAAACTTACAAGTAAAAAGGGGAGGGTCTAAATGGTGAATAGCTGACAAAGTAAATCAGTCTGGACATTAATCTGTTTGACACGAAAAATGACCCTTTAAATACATACTTTTAGATTATTTCAGGTTATAAGATAGTCCACTGGTTAGATTGCTAAAGAGGTGCTAGCTACTCTACAACAATCTATAAGTCTCTTTCTGCTTTGTCGCTATCTCCATGAAAAGTCTTTTGATGAACTATATTCCTTAGTCCACCAGGTTTAACCCTCATGATGCCACATACATTCATCATGTTGAAATGCCAGTTGCCATACGATCACAAAAGTTAAGCGATGTTGAGCCTAGTCAGTATATAGATAGGTAACCGCTTGTAAGTACCAGGTTCTGTAAGCCTAGATGTGCAGGTTTTGTACTGGATAATGGAATTGTTAATCAGACAGCAGAGCTCCAATTTTAATTTCTTTCCTTTCATGCACTTATATGCAAATAACCTTGGGAAATCCACCTCTTCTTCCTGCAGCTAATTAATAAAACTTATTTACATTATTTATGTTCAGACTATTGTTCTTAATTTGTTGTTTTTATCATGTTTTAGTTACTGTGTTCTCCAGGCTTCTTATGGTGTATATTGATTTGGATAACCTGCACAGAATTCCAAACTGAACCCTTTATTTAATCTACAGGAGTAGAATATTCTTTTTCCACTGATATTGTCTAGTTTTTATTCACAAAATCAGCTTCTCCCCACAAAACACTCCAAAAATGATGCTTCCCTAATCGTTACAGTCTTAACACCTTGGTCAACTGTTATCTTCCCTACATTTCCACAAAAACTGTACCTTTTACTTTGTACATCTCTATCTTGAATGGCTGTTGGGTTTTCTATAGGGTGAACAACATTGTAAAATAAAGTAAAGAAAAAGAGAATGGTGACAAGTTAAGGATTATTAACCAAGAAAGGAATTGGGTTATATGAAGTATATGGCATAGAAAGACCAAATCTTCATTATAGATTATAGACTCAATAAGTTAATTGCCATACATAATACACACTTGGGCGATCATGTTTCTTTTGAGACAAGATTGACTAGGCAAAAGATTTTCTTGCAGTAGGTTGACATCACTTTCTGCAGTAGACTAGTTGCCAACAAAGGCTATAGAACCCAATCTGTCCTGTTATTTAACAGTCAGTCAGTTAAATGCTATATGCGATACATGCTTAGGCGATCATATCTCTTTTGATCAATGACTGACTAGGTAGAAGATTTTCCAGCACTGGCTTGCCATTTTTTTCTCTGGTAGAGACTGGTTGCCAACTAAGGTTATAAAAACTAATCTGTCTTGCTTCTTGACCCATAGATGAAGGGAGAAGAGATGTATTCATACTTTTCCCTAGGGTATATGTGCATAAGTGAATGAAACAAATTCAACTGGAATTTGAACCTGGCTCTTCAAATTCTCATTCCAAGCTGATATGCATTACACCACAGCACACATCTCTATAGACTAGTGAGTTTTATTATAAAAAGAAATGTTGAGACAAAGAATGACAACTGACAAAAATAAAAAATGGACTAACGTTTCGATTAGATCAATTGGTCAGTGTTGTTAGTCAGAAAATAATTTGCCGCCCAAATATTATATGTAAAGCAAATAAAGAAAATAAAGAGAAGCAAATTATGGTGTTGTTTGCTGTGAATTCTGGCATATGGTCAATGTGGAGGAAAAAGTAAAAAAGAAAGAGAAAAATCATTGATAATGATGACAGAAAGGTGGTTTCTAAGTGCAGCTAAGATGTGGCACAAGGCTGAGCATATAGGGCACCCAGTGAGCATCAAACTCTCTAGCCAATCATAATGATTCTACTGAGACAAGTTTGCTAACCATTACACCACATCAAGGTGTCCAAAATGATGAAAGAACAAAAAGGGAAGAAATAGAAGAGACAAAAGAAAAGAAGAAAAAGAAAGAAAAATAAAAAGGTAGGGAGAGTGAAAAAAAAAGAGAAAAATATGAAAAGAAAGATGGAACAGAGAGAAAAGTTTCAAGAAAAAAAAGAGAACAACAAACTTGTGTGTGTGTAATAGAGAGATAGATAGACAGAAGAGAAGGCAAAGGAGAAAATGAAGGAGAAAGATAAAAAAGTAGAAGATATATATGTATATATATATATATATAGAGAGAGAGAGAGAGAGAAAATATAACAAAAGGAAGAGAAAAGATATGGAAGAGGAATAATTAAAATGAACTGGAAAAGATGCAAGAAGTGAGAGAAAATAAACAAAAGAAAAGAGATTGACAGAACTTTTAGAGGCTTAGAAAAAAAATAAGATATAGAACAAAATCATATAGAAAGAGAAATGAAAGAGGAAAAGAAATGATGGCAGAAAAAGAGATCAAGAGGGAGTGTGAGATAAAAAGAGAATAAGAGAGAAGGAAAAATAAGACCTTGAAAAAGTTTGTCAAAAAGAAGAATTGGGGGAGACAAGAAGATAAACACTTGGTGATATTGATGGAAGTGAAGGTAGGAGAAGGATAACAATGTAGAAGTTTTAAAAAAAAAATGGACGATGGAAAATGAGAGCCGACAGAAAAAAGATTGATAAAAAATAGATTGAATAGAAGATAGAAAAATGGAAAAATACGGATACAGATGTTTTATAGGCAGAAATATTAAAATGGAAAGTGGGAAAGAAGTTTTACTTTCTTTTTATTTTTCATCTTATTTACTTCTCTTCCATTTAAGAAAAAGAAAAAAGGAAAAGAAAATAAGAGAAAGAGGGGAAGGGAGTAAATTAGGAAAAAGAAAGAGAAAAGAAACAAGCAAGATAAGTTAAGAAATAAATAGAAGAAAGTAATACTAAAAAAAGGGGAATAAAATAAAAAGAGAGACATGGTGTTGAGAGAGAAAAAAAAAGGAAGAGAAAATGATAAAAATAGAAAATGAAAGAGATGAATAGATGTTGTATTAAGGGAAAGTGATTGAGAAAAAAGTAAGAGAAAAAGAGATGAAAAAACAAAGGAAGAAAGATGGCCAAAGAAGAAAAAAAATACAGTAAATCCACACACCTGGCCACCATTGTTATTATCACAAACACCAGATAAGAGTCGGGGTTAGAAGCTTACGTGGAGAATTTGAACAGAGAACAAAAGGTAAAAGAAAAAATAGACTCGAGTCAGTAAGAAGAAAATGTTTGAAATCTAGAAAGGGGGAAAAAAATATGAAAGAAAATGAATTCTGAGAAGATGCAAATAAAAACAAAGAACCCTTATTCTGATCAGATAACAGACACAACTGAAAGAAATGGACACAAAACAAAGCAAAAAAAAAATAAAAGAAGACAAACACTCAAAGGAGCTTCAAGGAGTATATACCAATATGAATAAATACAAAGGACTTCCTTAACCCTTACCCCAACCCAGAATTGTTTCCACTGCTCTTAAATAGCATCCCCTTCTTCATAACTTCACCACATTTATTACACTCACTCTAGAATTACCTTAACCACTACCATCACCACCGCCACCTTCGCTGCCATCAAATCAATACCAGGTAATTAGTAAGAAAGAAACTCCCCAACTGCAGGTCTGCCACTGACCACCACCTCCTCCTCCTCCCCCATCCTTTCTCTACTTGGTCATTCTCTCTTTACATTCTGTATGGCTCCCTTTTCTTTCCTACAGCCTTTGGGCAGTTTGCATTATGAAGAGATAAGCGTAATGACTGCCATTACCCAGAGTCCAGCAGTGGTCAGAAAAATGACCCAAGGGTGACCAACAGGGAGGAAATGAAGTGAATAAATCTCCACTTTGATCTAATTAACCAAGCACTCACTCTGTTCTTGTTTTCTCATCTCTAATTGAGCCCCTTTCTCTTGTTATTCATCTCTTTGACTCTCTCCCTCTCCCTGTCTAGCTCATTGTCTTTCAATGTCTCTCTCTCCAGTTAGATATGCCTCTCTTTTTATTTAGCTATTATCCACATTCACTCATTAATGTACTATCTATCTATCTATCTATCTATCTATCTATCTATCTATGTTTAGATCTATTTTTCTATCTATCTATCTATCTATCTATCTATCTATCTATCTATCTATCTCTGTTTACATTTAATTATCTGTTTTTATTTATCCTATCTATCTATCTATCTATCTATCTATCTATCTATCTCTGTTTATATCTATTTATCTATTTTTGTTTATATCTAATTCTATTTATCTATTTATCTATTTATCTATCTATCTATCTATCTATCTATCTATCTATCTATCTCTGCTTACATCTATTTGTCTCTGTTTATATCTATCTATCTATCTATCTATCTATCTATCTCTGCTTACATCTATTTGTCTCTGTTTATATCTATCTAGCGAGTTAGCTCATTCTTTCTCATTCTATCTACCAAGTATCTTCTATTTCTCACTCTCTTTCTAGCTAGATGACAAAGCTGTTTATATCTTTACACTGATCATATCTGTCCCACTCTTTTCTTTGATTTCTACATCTACTCTCTTTTTCCCTTCCCTATTTACTCACTTACCTACAAACTATCTCTCTCCTTTTACTTCTCTACTTTGTTTTCCTCCCTTTCTTTTCTTTGCTTCTGCTTTAGTTTCTTTTTCTTTCTTCTTCTCTTCTTCCATCATTCTTTTTCTCTTTTACTCTCACCACTTCTATCTCTGTTATCCCTTTTTTATAATCTCCTTTTTTTATCATATTCTCTTTTTTCTCTTTTCCTATTCATATCTTTTCCTTCTTTCTTTTTTCTTTTTTTCACTACTCTTTTTGTTTTTTACCTCTTTTCTCCTTCCTTTTTCTTCTTTTCTCTTTCTCTTATTGTTCCAGTGTCTATCTCTTTCATAATCATCTTCCAATTTTCTACCTTCCCTTGCTCTTTCTCTCTGTCTCCCTGACTCTCTTTCTTCTTATTTTTTCTTTCCCTTCAGTTCTTGTTTCTATCTCCCTTTCTTTTTTTTCCTTAAGTCTCTTGTTCTTTTCCCTTTTTCTAATCTTTTCTTCAACTTAAGAATAAGCACCAATAAGTTTTGCCCTCCTATAAATGTCCATTATCCTCACACCATTACCTACTACCACTCCCACTCCCTCTACATTCCAGTATCATCATCATCATTATCATCCCTCTGACCAATAATTGCTTCATGACTAATTCTATTATTAATTTCTTTCCCTCCTCTTCTCTCTGTCCCCATGATGACTGCCACCCCAATTATGTTACTATAATACTACACCCACTTCAACTTATCAACTATAGCAATAATGGGATCTCTATGTGTCCTTGTTGATGACAACATATTAATATTTTCTTTTTGTTGCAATGTCTTAATTAATTCTTTGATGTATATGAACTGCTAAGATTAATATATAATTCTCTATTATTGCTATAAAAACCAGTAGACCTTCATTCTACAAACACCACCACCACCACCACCACCACCACCACTTTTCCTCCTTTTTTTGTCTTTCTTTTATCTTCTTCTCTTCATCTCACAAGGATTTCTAACTTTTTTCTTGTTTCCTTTTGCTTTTATTTAATTTTGTCACCTCTGGCTGACTGATATTCAGAGAACAAATACCTTTTTTTTACATATCAGATTCATATTACTACTCATTATATGCACAGTTGTATGGTTAGACTATTATGATAAACATTCTTATTAATATAGATTTTCAATATTAACAATTTTAACATATATCATTGTATTTTATATCTTCCTAATATGCTAATTTTAGACTATATTATCATATTATTTTTATTATATTAGGCATTATATTATTTTTTTATATTAATGAGGATGGCATTTTAACATTATGACTTATATATTTTCAATATGACAGATAAAACATTTTTAGATTATTATATATAAAATATTATGCACATTGAGGTGCAGTGAATGTCAGACTAGAATGAGAAATCGGGGAGCCAAGTTGAAATTCCAGTTGAATTTGTTGCATTCGCTTATATGCAAATACCTTTGGGAAAGGCAGTAATATGTCACTTCTCCCTCCAGCAATGGGTTAAATAGCAGAACAGATTGAGTTCTATTGCCTTGGTTGGCAACCAGTCTACTGCAGAAAGTAATAGAAACCTACTGTGAGAAAATCTTCTGCCCAGTCAGTGTGTATTATGTATAACAACTAACTGATATATAAAATAACCTAACACATTTTATATAATCAACTAGCAGTATAACCCAGCATTGCTTGCATGAAATGAAAGCTTTAAAACTAATCCGTGGTCCTGGAGCTCAGACTCTTTGGACGTTGGCACAAAATATTAAAAAGCAATAGTTGTTTCCAGTTAAAGTGTAACCATAGACTGAAAGAAAAATGAATGGATGTAAGTCAAATTTTGATTTCCCGGTATCGATATCAAATAAGTTTTTCTTCGTAAACTGAATTTTGAAGGCTAAATAAGTCCTCTGATTAAATGGTATCATGGCTGAGACTAAGAACTACAATTATGCCTACTTAGAGCCAAACCCGAAGCGAAAACTAAAATAAAAGGGCTGAAAAAAATACAGACATACAGGTAGATAAACAGACACAAATACACAAACATCTTGCTTTTTATATATATATATATTATTGATTTTCTGCACTATTGTAAGAGCTGCAACCTTGAAACTTCTGAATATCATTTCTTATGTCTTTGTCTATGAGTGTATCAAATTTGATTAAAATCGAACCACTCCTTCTATAACCAGATTTTTTCGATTATCGATTTTCGATATTTATCGGAGGTACCCTCCGATAAATATCGAAAATTGATAATCGAAAAAAAATCGATAATCGATTGATACAAAACCTAGCTAAGAACACTTGCAGGTGCTTATAGTACAACTGTGTAAATTTTCAAGAAAATTGGTTCAGCTGTTTCGTAGTCTATAGGTAACGGACACACACACACACACACACACACACACACACACACACACACACACACACACACACACAGAGACAAAGTTCCATGTATAAATAAGTTTAGATGTTCACTTATATTTTGCAAACAGAGACTTCAGCTTATTCCTAAAGCTGCAACAAATGAATGCAATATAAGCATCATCATTTTGAATATAAAATCATTTTGCAAAAAATTTTAATTGTATTTAAATCTCACAATAGAGCCAAAACACAGTTATATATATATATATATATATATATATATATATATATATATATGCAGAAAGAGAGGGAGATATAGACGTAGAATAATATGTATATTTATTAATATATATATCTATATTATTAATTTAATATTTATTATATATTAATAGATATACATATTATTCTATCTCCATAGCAGGACTCAGAATTTCGTGCAGCATAAAACCTCAAATCATACTTTAAATGTAGGATAATATGTATATCTATTAAGATATATTTATAACTCTGTTATATTACATTGAGAACTGTTTTATTAACACCAGAAAAAGATTTATATATGAGCATGTACTTCTATCTATCTATCTATCTATCTATCTATATATATATATATATATATATATATATATATTATGTATGTATGTATGTATGTATGTATGTGTGTGTATGAGGGAAAGTAAATAATGATCTGCACTTTTGTGTAAAGATATGTTATAGCAAACTGCAGATAATCAGATATTTTTCATTTATTCACATATTTGTGTATGCGTGTGTTTATGGAGGTTTAATAGGTATATTAATACATTTTGAAGAGTAAAATGTCAACATAATAGTAACAATATTGGCAACAAATTGATATTTAATATATGTTAACTATTTGACTGAAATGAATCACGAAGAGAAAGATTCTAAAGTTATAATTTTTTAATATGCCTGCACCCTTTTTTAACAATAAGCAAAGAAGTTTTAATTTCATTTTATATATATATATATATATATATATATATATATATATATATATATGAAAAAAACTAAAGTCAGTGGTCTTTATCAAGGTAATATTCAAAAGATTAACTGAAAATATTAAACTTTTAAAAAATGTCATAATTCATGCTTGAAGAGAATTGTTTTAATGTACAGTATATTGTTATGTTATGAGATGTTAAAAAGAGATAGAAATTAACCATTTTCTTTGGATTTTTTTATATTTTTGTTTTGTATATTGCTCTGATAAAATATTATTTCCATTAGGAAAAGTGAGATTGTGAAAAAACTGAAGCATATATTAATATTTTGATAATATTTCATGGCGATACTCTTGAGAACACTCCTTCTACATATATACAGCAAAACAGGCTTGTATATAGATGACGAGTATATATATATATATATATATATATATATATATATATATATATATATATATGTATGTATGTATGTATGTATGTATGTATGTAAATGTTGGCTTAAGGAAGAAACCAACTCTGAACAAGATTTATTATAAGTATTGTAGTAATGCATTTAAGTTGACTAACATCTAACAGCATGTTGCAAGTTACCATCTCTGGTTAACCATGCTGCATTTGGGACAGCTTTTACAAACATAGTAAACACAACAATTAATTTTAAAATAATTATAAAAGAGCATGTTTACAAAGACACACATTTACAAAATATCAGCATCACAACAATGAATTTTAACTCAACATCAAGAAGATAATTCCAGAACTGAAACAGATTATTCTAAAAATAAAGAGGCATAATATATTTATATTAATGAAACATGTTTAAATAAAGATATGCTGCCTAAATATAAAAATATTTATATGCAGATAGATAGATAGATAGATAGATAGATAGATAGATAGAAAATCTGAAACTGACATACTCTCTCTCTCTCTCTCTCTGTATATATATATGTATATATATATATATATATATAGAGAGAGAGAGAGAGAGAGAGAGAGAGAGAGATAGACATGAATAGACTGGAACAGATAGATAGATAGGTACAGAATGAGATAGATAGATAGATAGATAGATAGATAGATAGATAGATGATAGATAGATAGATAGATATGAATAGAATGAGATAGGAATAGAATGAGATAGGAATAGAATGAGATAGATCGATAGATGACTATGGTTATATATGCATATATATGTGTAAACATACACACACAGACACACATACCCCTACACACACACACACACACACACACACACACACACACACACACACACATATATATATATTTGTGTGTATACTGATCATATACATTGTCTTGTAACTTTCATTTTCTATCTGGGGACTGTCCTAGTGGAAATGATTAATATTTATGAGCCAGTGTTGATTAATATTAATTTGTAACCCAGAACCAAATTACTTTCCCTGTTGACCACTCTCATCTCTCTTCTTTCTTCATATTCAATGCCCTCATGCAACAGCAGCAGCAGCAGCAGCAGCTGGAGCAGCAGCTTTCCCATTCCTTTCAATCCTTCATCATAGAGTCTGATTAGAAGGAGAATGTGATGATTGGAAAAAAAATTGGTTTTGACCTATGTAACACAGAGAGGACAGATACATATTGGGATGGCCAAAGATGTATTCTAAAAGCTAAGCAGAGTATTAAGAGACAGAAAAACTTTGTTAGAAACAAAGAAAATACTATATAACTACTTTATAATATCAAAATCAAAGAAGAAGAAAAATTTAAATATCTGGGAAGTATTCTAATCGTGGATGGAAAATGTGACATTGCGATCAGATTGGGATAGCCAAAGATGCATTCTAAAGCTAAGCAGAGTATTAAGAGACAAGAAAATTTTGTTGGAAACAAAAAACAAGTATTGAACTGTTATGTGATAACTGTCCTCCTGTCCAGCAGCAAATGTTGGAAAATCTCCTCAAAGATGAAGAAGTAACTTGAAGCAACAAAAATGTAGTTCTACAGAAGGATACTTAGGATAACACAGAGGGAACATGTGAACAGCAATGGGGTTTTGAAGAGAATGGAAATAAAACAGAAACTTATACTTAATGTGGATTTATTATTGATGGCTACAGTCTTAACATAATAAGATACACTGATAACACAGAAATAAAACTGCAGGAACTTCTAGTTGAAGAAAGTGGGAAGAAAGGACTCACTGTCAATTTTAAAATGACCCTTTGAAACAACTGACATAATTTATATGTACATTACATCTACATCTACTGCTAAGATGTCTGGGTCACTGTGTCAGGCCAGAAATATTTTTTGTCATATCCTGTCAGGTGCTTCTGTTATTTATCTCGGGGTTCTTAACAAAATCCAAAAGAGAATCTGCAATGGAACCGATCCTGATTTAGTAGCTCAACTTTAGTCACTTTCTCACTGTGGCTTCTCTCTGTCTTTTATAGAAACATTTTTACAGCTTATGCTATGCTGAGCTTCTTTCCCTGGTGCCCTGACCACATGAATTTACTTGTTCTACTAGATTGGCAACTAGGTCCCACCTTTTTACCATCAAAATAGTCAATGTAACCAACACATACTCTATTAGTTTCTTTTCTCGCATTTCTCACCTGTGGGACTCACTTCTGTAAACTTTCCCCCCTGATAGCTACAATCTTTAAAAGTTTAAGTGTAACATCAATTGCTATCTTCTATCTCCTTGATTCCCATATTTCCATTATCCTTTCTTCAACATCCCCTGTAACTTGTTCCCTCTTTTTTCTCTTTCCTTTTCTCTTACTGTAAGCCCCTGTGCACCAGTAGCAGTACTACCTTGCTTGAGGGTGAAATGATTATAAAACACACACACAAGCATATATATTAAAGTTATTTTTATCTGACATTATTTATCATTAATATAAACATTATTTTTAGTAGGTATATGTGTTTGAGCTGTAAACCATGTTTTTTAACATCAGCTGATTTTCTTTGTTTCAGTGTCCCAACACTATATCTTAATTAATCTTGGTACAAACTACTTTATGTTTTATCATTATTTTATTTATGAGACAAGTATTTTACACATAGTGTTCATTAACCCATCCGGCAGCTGAGTCCATTTTAGAACCTGGAGTCCAAAATGACCCACCTGTGGGTTGTTGAAAAATCCCCAATATACAAGTATCACATTGACACTAACTTTCATTTTCTATATTTAAAAATATTAAAATTTTTGGTCGAAAATATATAGTTCTGGTACAGAATAAACTCATAAGCAATCATATCATAGCATCCTACTCCCAATAATTTTCATATAAAAAAAAGGTAGAAGACAAACCATCAGAGGATCATGTGTGCATTGCAGATATACAACCCTCAAAGTGGGAGACAATGTGTTGATGAAGACTCAATTCCTGCCAAAGGCACAGTTATTCTTTAGTAAGGCAGCACAATCTCGGCCAGTTGTTATTAATTTCACTGTTCAGGAAAATAAAAAATATCTGGAACTGAAGCACATGAGTGAATAACAATCAGATAAATGGAAACCTAAATGAAATCTGGTAAAATAAACATCAACAGAGGAATATTTCAAGGTGACTCTTTTTTAACAAGATGGAATGTGGTTATAAAATAGCTCAAAAGAAAATAAGCCATCTATTTTACATGGATGACAAAGTTGTATGCTAAGAATGATAATGAGCTGAAAGGTCTTCTGCAAACTATAAAATGCTTCAGTGATGACATTGGAATTAAATTGAATTTGGATAAATGTGCTAAAGCAAAAATTTTATGAGGATCACTACAACAAACATTCTCTATTAGCTTAGACTCTACTGTAACAATAAAAGATTTAGAGCAAGAAGCTTATAAGTTCTTAGGTATAAATGTGGGTGAAAGAATTCACCATAAAAAAATGAAAGTTTTGAATTATTTATTTTTGATTTGTATTTTGATTTGTATTTTTTATTTTATTTCGGTTCTTTTCTGCCTAATTTTTGTGTAAATTGTTGTTAATTATCAAATTTAGGTTTGACTTATACTAAGTTAAAACTTAATTAACTTCAGTCACACGTTTATTCTTTTTTTAATTGGAGTAGATAGTACCTTCTATCGCCCGGTCTCACACTCCACCCCCTTCTTTTGGACAGGAGTAGAGGTGATCGCCTTGTTTCTTGTTTAGGAAGGGGTTCCCGGTTCATCTCTCTTTTCTTCGGTCTTTGTCGGTTCGGCTGGAAGCTTTTTGCAGTTGGTGAGTATGGTGGCAAAGTCTCTTCATTCTGAGGGTACCGGGTTGGCAGTTTCCTGGTTGCTGCTTCCGACTGGTAGTTAGGAGCCCGAACTCTTGCGTAGCGTCTCGAGAGGCTGCTCTGATCAACAGTTGAATAATATCGGGGTTCCTGTAGTGCCATTTCGCGCATGGACGGGCGTCCCTGCATGAATTTCCGATGGGCAACCCCGAGGCCACATTATGCTGCAGGCGGCGCCATTCTCCATCCTTCACCTGCTGCAATTAACGACCATCTGACCCTACTCTAGACCTCTCTATCCACAACTACAACCAACATGAAATTTAACAAACAAAATAGCAAGCCTAAACCAGCTAGTCGTAAATCGCCCAAACCTATCTGCGTTACCTTCACAAATATACGAGGTATTCGCAGTAACTTTAATAGTGTAGAGTCTTTCCTTCTAACTAACTCACCCGATATCTTAGCTATATGTGAGACTAACCTTGACCCTTCTATCCCCTCTTCAGAGCTGTTCGTTCCTGGTTACCTTCCTCTCTTCAGGAAGGACTCCAATGTCCATATGCATGGGCTTGGTGTATATGTCAGCGAACAACTCCCCCTAGCCAGGGTCACATCTCTTGAATCCCTTGATCATTCCTTCATGTGCTTCCGTCTCTCACTTCTAAGCTCGGTTAGCTATCTCTTCTTCCTCTACCGCTCCCCCTCCTCCTCTGACTGTACGTTACTTGATTGCATCTCTAATAACATCGACAGGGCCATTTCTTCTCACCCATCTGCCCAAATATTTGTGTTTGGTGATTTTAATGCCCACCATACCAAGTGGCTTGAAAACTCAGCCACCGACCTTGCTGGGATCCGCACCATGCACTTTTCAATAGCCCAAGCTCTAACGCAAGTGGTGGACTTCCCCACGCGTTTCTCTAAAAACCCTAACGGAAGGGACTCTTTACTCGACCTTTGTTTTACTTCCATCCCAGACTCCTGCACTACCAGGCAACTCTGCCCCCTTGGAAATTCTGACCACGCCGTAGTCTCCGTAAACATATCAATCCGCACTAACTCTTCCCAAGAAAACCAGACCAGCAGAATATCATACTGCTACCAAAGAGCCGACTGGGACTCGTTCAGGGACTTCCTCTGCGACGTCCCCTGGAACAACGTCTTTGATCTTCCTGTCGAAGACTGTGCCTCCGAAGTCTCCTCTTGGGTTAAGGCTGGCATCGATGCTTTTATCCCTGCCAGAAAATTCCAACTAAAACCTAATTCGTCCCCCTGGTTCTCACCCGCTTGCTCGGCCGCTATTGCCCACCGGAACCATTTCTTCCGGCTCTATCGAAGCTGCTCGTCGAACCAAAACAGGCGCCTTTTCACCTCAGCACGGAACAAGTGCAAAAAAGTACTGAACGAAGCCAAGAGGGCGTTTGCTACCAGAATTAGGCAACGCATAGCATCCTCTAAGTTTGGCTCCAAAGATTACTGGCGTCTCTGCAAAAGCGTGCTCAGCAGGAACAAGACTTCAATACCCCCACTAATCAATGAATTTGAAGTTCTCACCTCCCCAGCCGACAAGGCTGAGTGCTTTGCCCGTAAATTCTCAACCAATTCGACACTGGACTCGTTAGGAATACCTACACCAGACTTCCCACCCAGAACTAAGGCTCAACTAAATAACGTCCTCATCTCGCCCTCGCTGGTCGCCAAGATAATTGCGCAACTTGACCCACACAAAGCGAGCGGCGGTGACGGAATCCCAGTCATAGTACTGAAGAAATGTGCCCCAGAACTCTCCTCTGTCCTCTCTAAACTCTATAACCTCTGCCTATCTGCTTCCTGCTTTCCTGCCTGTTGGAAGTCCTCCTGCGTAGTACCTATATTTAAGAATTCTGGCGAACCCTCGGACCCCGCCAATTACCGTCCTATTAGTCTCCTTCCAATCTTTGGCAAAGTTTTCGAAGCCATTATCAACGCCGAGGTGATTCAGCACCTTATGACCAACGGGCTTCTCACTGACAAACAGTATGGGTTTCGCTTCACCAGGTCTACTGCTGATATGCTAACGACCATTACCGAGTACATATACCAGGCACTCGACAAGAATGGTGAAGCCCGAACCGTTGCCTTGGATATCTCCAAAGCATTCGACAGGGTCTGGCATGCTGGCCTCCTGTGCAAACTGCGGAGCTATGGGATAACTGGACATCTGTTTGACCTCATCCAGTCCTTCCTCTCTAACCGCACATTAAAGGTGGTATTAAATGGGCATGCCTCCCAAAACTACCAGACGAACGCGGGCGTCCCTCAAGGTTCTATCCTAGGTCCCACGCTCTTTCTGATCTACATTAATGATCTCCCCGACACCATTAGATCCCAAGTTGGCATGTATGCCGACGACACAACAATCTACTCCCGCATCGATCAGAAACCAGGTCTGGACGACAAAGTGAACCTCGCTGCCGCACTGGAAAGGGACCTCCAATCCGTAGTGACCTGGGGTAGGAAATGGTTGGTAAATTTCAATGCCTCCAAAACAAAGCTGTTATCAACTAACCACCATAGACTATCGCATCTACCTCCCATTAGCATGGGACAGGCTAGCCTCCCAGAGAGTAAAATACTACGCCTCCTTGGCCTTACACTCTCGGCGGACCTCAAATGGAATGACTATATTGAATCCATTGCCAAATCTGCTGCTATGAAAGTCGGCTCTCTGTGCAGGGCCCGGAAATTTTTCCCACCTGAAACTATTCTGCACATATACAAATCTACCATCCGCCCGTGTATTGAATATTGCTGCCATATCTGGTCGGGTGCCCCTGCTGCTCTCCTTGGGCTTCTTGACAAAATACAAAGGAGGATCTGTAACGTGGTTGATACTAACTTGGCAGACCGGCTGCAGCCGCTCTCACACCGGCGTGATGTAGCTTCCCTGTGCCTCTTCTACAAGTACTTTCATGGCTTCTGCTCCGATGAGCTTAGATCACTGGTGCCGCCCAAGCACGAATTTACACGAGATACTAGATTAGCAACTAGGTCCCACCCTTTTACAGTTAAACAAATAAGATGTAACCGTAAATTCTACTCCAACAGCTTCTTTTCTCGCGCCTCCCGCCTGTGGAACTCCCTTCCACAAGTCTGCTTTCCCGACAGTTACAATCTCCAGGTGTTTAAATGTAGGGTCAATAGACACCTCCTATCACACTAACTCCCAACTATTCTCACAACACTCTCATCTACCAACCCTCATTCTCGGTATCCTCACCCGCCTATCACCCACCCTCTTAAATGTCCTATATTTAACCAGCCTTTCTCCTCTCTACGTAGCCCCCTGCACAGTAGTGGCAGTGACATGCCTTGCTCGGGGTGAAACGCTTATAAAAAAAAAAAAATAATGCGTAAGGAGTACTATAGAAGAGTATGATAGCAATTAAGAAGTGAACTGAATTCTCAGAACAGAATTATGACCATTAATAACCTTATTATCCTAGGGGTTCAATATAGTTTCAATGTCTTGAACTGGACTCTAAATGACATCAGCCAAATGGATTCTGAGACAGGAAGGCTTTTTTCTAAGTATATGATGCATCATCCAAAGGCTGATTTAGATTGTCTATATATGCCCCATAAAGAAGGTGGAAGCGGTCTTATTCAGCTAAAATTTTCATACAAGATAACTATTGGCTTAGTAACATACATGGAAACAACAAAGAACTGAATGATACAATTAGTTAGACAATATGAAAACAGAAAGAAAAATATTCAATAATGAAAGAAGGCAGTAAATACAAACAAGATTTATATTTAGTAGATTCTGTAGAAAACCAAATGAACCCAAGAACCAACTCTTGCAGCAAAAATATGAAAAAGAAAGCCAAGCATAAGACAAACCTCTGCATGACCAATATCCAGAAAAAGCTAATAAACCTGATGTTGATAAAGTTAATCCTCATCGATGGTTACAAGCATCTAGGTTAAAGTCTGAAACTCAAGGCTTTATTCTTGCAGCACAAGACCAGAGTTTTTCACTAGGAACTTTCAGGCAAATATCATGCAAAATAATGTGGATCCAAACTGCAGGTACTCTGACAAATACCAGGAAACAATAGATCATCTAATCTCAGGATGTTCTATAATGAATATAAAAATCATCACAATAGAGTAGGGTAATATTTGCATTGGACAATGTGCAAACACTGTTAAAAATATGTAAACAAACACTGGCATGAAGATCACCCAGCACCAGTTACATAAATAGAAAATGTCACCATTCTATGGAATTACACCATCTACAGAGACAAGAAAATTGAAGCAAATAGGCCAGATATTATAGTCAAAAACCAAAAAGAAAAAATGCTTACTAATTGATATGGCTTGTCCAGCAGATTTAACATAGCAACCAAGGAATTTGAAAAACTATCAAAGTATA
Source organism: Ascarosepion bandense (assembly GCA_037127315.1). Lineage (NCBI taxonomy): Eukaryota > Metazoa > Mollusca > Cephalopoda > Sepiida > Sepiidae > Ascarosepion > Ascarosepion bandense. The sequence goes on from JBBBDQ010001294.1 coordinate 2,966,263, forward strand.
AAAACTTGGAAAATGGAATGGAAAACAATGTGGAAATTGAAAACAAGAACAGCACCAGTAGGTGCACTTGGAATAATGAAAAATGGGACAGCTCTTGAAAGAATTCCGGGGGAATCTCAGCTTAAGAGGTATACAAAAAAATGTCTTAATAAGTACAGCCCACACACTAAGAACTTTGTCTGTGTAATGCTAGTGATGTTATGGAAGATAGAAAAACAAATGTATTGTAGCCATAACAACACACCACAACCTGCTTTAGGCCTTTCTGTAGACTTGGTAGGTATTGTGAACATAGCAAAAATTGAATTATGATAAAAGTGGAATAATAATAATAATAATAATAACAACATTGTAGCAGAAATCTCAAAAATTGAGCACATGAGGACGTCAGTACTTCCAGTAATAGTTGGAGCCCTCGGACTAACTAGAAAAGGTTACAATAGATGCATTGAAGGGATTCCTTCTAGTTCATGTCTTAAAGAAATACAAAAATTGTACTCACAAGTACAGCTCACACTTAACAAAGGGCTTTATCTATGTAAAATGTGTGTGAACTTAGGGCTATTGGGCTTTTTGTCATTATGCCATTTCTGAACTTAGGTCTCTGCTTGGGACCTGGAAAAAATTAGTATACAACATAAATTAAGAGAAAAAATTAATATATTTATGTTTATAAATATATATATAATGAAAATAAACTGGACGCCTTTATAAATCCATTGGTAATAGCTTATTTTACAGAGCTCTTACAGACCCCTCGGGTGGCTGTGTTTCTATCTCAGACAATAAGATGACCTTGAACTAAACTTTTAGTTGTCTATTCTCAAATACATGACAGTAAATTTAGGGGCAGTATTTTCACTAGAAGAATTGAATTGTTAGCTTTTTATATATTAATTCTAACGGCAATAATATATATATATGGTAATAATTATTATTATAATAATAATAGTGTACTGCAACTCAATAGCTATAAAGTTTTGGTGTTAAAAATGTGGTTAATTTATTTAGTAATATATATAGATAGGGAGATTTTAAAAAAATAAAAATTAATAAAAACTTAAGAATAAAGATGCTATCCAGTGAGATGAATTAATTGGAGTGGAAGGTTATAACCTTGTACAACTTATAAACAGTCGTGTTTCAATGTTTTGCCACTGAAGGCTAGAAATGTCAAAAATATTAAATGGAAAAAAGAGAAAAAGATGAAGGACAAAATAAAAAGGAAAAAAGAAAAAAGAAGAAGAAGTGACAAGAGAGAAGAGAAAGAAAAGAAAAAGACTAGCACAGAAAAATGGAAATGTTAGAAAAGATAGAATAAATTAAAATAAGGTAAATATAAAAAAAATTCCAAGCCAAAATAAAAGATAAGAATAATGTAAAAAATCAGAATCAGAATTAAAATTAAACCATAAATAAAGAAGGGGATTTTTTCATTTGTACAAATAAAAGAATAATAGTGATTAAAAAATTGTCAGTTCAATAAGCTCAATTTTTTAAGTTATAAAAAGAGCAAGTTACAAAAATTTTGACATAAATTTGAGATAAATTTAGATAGTAAGGGTATGGAAGATTCTATGGTTGCAAAAATTAGTGATTTCATTACATTGGTTCAATAAGTCAGTTTTGGGGAATTTTATTATATAGATTTTTCTTGTAAGCAAAGGAAACATATTTCATGTAATGGTTTACATGTTCTAGCTTTATTTAATATTTTCCATTTAACTGTATGAGTTTTATTTGAATCTTTCAATTACTAGTAGTATTTAGAGAGAGAAGTAGAATTATTGCATACTTTATTATTGAAAGATAAGTTATGCTGGTAAAATCAAAACTTAAAATTAGTATTAATAAATCCGATATAATGTTTGATAAGATTAGGATTTTCATTAGTTGAGATAGTAGATTGGTATACAATGGAATCTGTAAAGCATTTATTTTGCAAAGAACATACACTAGGGTTATGACAATTGCAGGAACTTGTGTTATCATTATTTATGGTAAGCTGGTTATAATTAATATCATAATGTTGTTTTAGGATTTTATTATTGTGTTTTTTATTATCATATCAGAATTGCAGCTATAACTTCAGTGTATTTTTATTAAAAATTTTGCTAAGTTGGAAAGTGTTTTTGAACTAGATTAAAGAATTTATTGCCTAACTTGCTAAGTATTTGGTTAAATGGGGGTGTGTACCAAATTATTTTCCTATTTCAATTATGTTTGGTATTGTGATTATTTTGTTTATGATATTTAATATCCTCACAATTATAGCCACTGTTTTTTAGGGCTGTATTATATAATGACTACACTGATAGAAAATTTCTTCAGAGGAGGAATTATTGTTAATTCTGTCTTTGACTGAATGTAGCTTATGTTTAATAATAGATGGTGGGTGATTTGATTTAGGATGTATGTAGACATGATTAGCATTATGTTTTACATATGACAAGTACTATTAACTAAGTCAAGTTTAACATTTATAAAGTCAACTTTTTTAAGGTTGGTATTTACTATTACTTTAAGATTAAAGTTCTTCAGTATTTTATGCATGTATTTACAGATTCTATCTACTTTTGAGTTAGTGGAATTATGGATAATCATGAAACCATCATCTCTATACAATCAAATATCTTTTATATTGACATCACAATGAGCAGTGAGATTATACAAAATAAAACAGCCTACAAAATCTGATGATTCTGCAGAATCCAGTGCTTCCATGGAAATGTCAATAGGTCCTTGGAATTAGCTTTTATTCACTGTTTGTTGTTATGGATGAGGATGGATTGTTTTGAGTTTAAAATTATATTTTTTTCTACTCTAGTGAGGACCAAAAATTCTAAAGCAAAGTCCAAGGTAATTGCAAACTATTCTTCAAGATGGAGGAGTAATAATTCACTATGTCGAATGGATAAATGAAAATTTATGTTTGTTGTTAATTTGTTTGAAACATTTTAAGACTTCAGTGGTATTACTCCATTGGGTTAATCCAATATTATTTTGAATTTGTTGGTTAACTTTCTTTAGAACTTTTTACTAATACTACCAATTTCCAGTTGTGTACAATTAATTATTCTGGTTGTGTAGTTACTATCAAAGTCCGGTTTGCGATCCTTGATGTAAAATTCAATAGGGTTGAGCTTACCCAGTCACTAATTTTAAACTTGTTGGCTATAATTTTACTAGCAAGACTAATGTTGTCAACTATATTATAAAAAAGTTAATATTTGCACTAATAATATAGTTGCCAATGAAAGAAAGAAATATGTGTGTGTATCTGTGTATGCTTAAATAACAAATCTTTTTTCCGTAAGCAGGCGTTTCTCATGATGAAAGAAGAATGAAAATGAGTGACTTTTAAAAAAACTGTTAATATTTATTCTGTGTCTTTTCTTTAGGATATGCACTGTGGTGCAGTGGATATTGGCTTGGGATGAGAAGTTGAAGAACCAAGTTTAAATTCCAGTTAATTTTGTTACATTCACTTACACACAAATACCCTTTGGAAAGGTATTAATCCATTTCTTCCCTCCAGCTAAGGATCAAATAACAGAATAGATTGGGTTCTATAGCTTTGGTTGGCATCCAGTCTACCACAGAAAGTAATGAAACCTACTATAGGAAAATCTTTTACCCAGTCAGTCATGTCTCTTTTGAGACATAATTGCCCGAGCGTGTATCACATATGGCATTTAACTGACTTTTCTTTATAATTCTTAGTTGATATCCAAAGTTATTAATATATTTTTCCAGCTTTTTTCTATTAAATTAAACGTAAATCTTCATTTCATTTTCAGAATGACTTGTAAGCAAGAAATTCATTTAACTCTTTCTGAAATGAATCCAAGGCAAATCCTCATGCAATGCATCAGAATGGGTTTAAAGTAAAAGATTTTAAAAGTCCTGATATTTGTCAATATTTTTTGGATTTTAAATCCTGTTTTGCACATAGATATAAATAAGGTGTATTTAGGCAGCAAAAATTATTAAAAGCTTTTTTTAATCGTTTCTCTCCAAGCAAGGCGATAATGCCCCTAGGATGCAGGGGTTCTTCTTTGCCTTCTTCTTCTATGTGCCCTGTCCCTTCAGGATGTAGACAATCATGGCCTTCCATATTTCCCTATCCCTAATTGCTCTTAGCATGCTTTCTCGTGTTACCTCGACCAAATTCTGCTCTACCATCCACTTGCTCAAGCTCATCAAGTATGTTACATGTTGCTTTCCCCTGTCTCTCTTTCCCTCTATCTGACAAGTGAACTTCCTTTCTCATTACATGTCCCAGGAACATCAGCTGTCATTTCCTGATTTTGAGTATTAGTTTCCTTTCTGTTTCCATTCTCTCAAAAACCTCATCATTGCTCAAATATTGGGTTCATGGTATCCTCAGTATCCTTCTGTAGAACCCCATTTCGGTTGCTTCATTTCTCTCATTCATCTTTGAGAAGATTGTCCAGCATTTACTGCCATATTGAAGAACAGACATCTCATATTCCTTTCTTTGTTTCTAGCAAAATTTTCCTGTCTCTCAATACTCTACTCAGCTTCTGGAATGCATCCTTAGCCACCCCAATTTGTCTTTGGATTTCAGTGTTGCACTTTCTGTCTTCTGTTATAACACTTCCCTGGTATTTAAATTTCTGTACCTGATTGATTCTACTATCCTTGATCTGTAGTTGGTATTTTGGGCTCCTCTTTTTACTGATGACCGTGCATAGAATGGTAAGACTTAAGTAGGGAGGATTGAGGAAAGGACGATGAAGGATCAGGATTCAGGAAGAAGAGAGAAGATGGGGATAATGTAGCATTTAATTTCTGAAGGTTGTAGGTGACAGGAAAATATGATATTGAAAGAGTGAAGAAACTATTAGAATAGAACTTACAGTTGCATCTGATTTGAACAATATAAATAAGTCAGCCTACCCATGTTTTATTAAGCATTTCCATATATTGTTTTCCCTTCCAAAGACTATGCTAACTTATCATTCAGTTAGATCAAGAACATAGTAGCTTCCAATTTAGCACAAGAAATAAATGACATCCGTGCTTCTTGGACTAACCACCAGCCTTTAGACAGAATGAAACGGAATTCATTCTGTTCAAATAGATGCTGCCATCATTCCACAGATAAACCTTTATATTCCTAAAAGTATTTATTTTATATAGCAATAAAATAGGAATACATATATTTACGTACTTAAAACGATATTTTTAATATTTGAGTAGATGCTATGGTGTATTTATTAAACAGTATATTCGTTTATTTATTTAAAAAAATTAACCACCTATGAGTTGACTAACTCATAGGTGGTTAATTTTTTGAAATTATCCAGGTTTACAAAATGAACAAAATGTGGCTCTACAAAAGGTAGCTCATAAAGATACCTATGTTTATGCATGCCCAGTTCATGTACACTGTGAGTCATGAATCATAAGTGCCAAGTTAACATCAGTATCAAGGTGATAAACATGGAGGTCAAACACTGGATCAAAGGGTTTTAAAAAGGGATTCTATTGTTGACTAGGTAATATTTACTAAACAGTTCCTTGGCTTTACTAATATGAGCCCCAATGAGGACTGATTTTCCTGCATGTGAAATTGATTTGAAAATCTATAGTTCTATATTGTGTCACACACCTTATCTCCTACTCTGTAACTGTTTCTTTCATTTTTACACACACACACACACTATATATATAGAGAGAAAGATTGAGTTAGAGGTATGAAGAATAAGCTAACTAGCTAGATAGATATAAACAGAGACAAATAGATGTAAGCAGAGATAGATAGATAGATAGATAGATAGATAGATAGATAGATAGATAGATAGATATGAACAAGCTGAAAAAGATAGATAGATAGATAGATAGATAGATAGATAGATAGATATGAACAAGCTGAAAAAGATAGATAGATAGATAGATAGATAGATATGAACAAGCTGAAAAAGATAGATAGATAGATAGATAGATAGATAGATAGATAGATAGATAGATAATGAACGTGAAAAAGATAGATAGATAGATAGATAGATAGATATGAACAAGCTGAAAAAGATAGATAGATAGATAGATAGATAGATAGATAGATATGAACAAGCTGAAAAAGATAGATAGATAGATAGATAGATAGATAGATAGATATGAACAAGCTAAAAAGATAGATAGATAGATAGATAGATAGATAGATAGATAGATATGAACAAGCTGAAAAAGATAGATAGATAGATAGATAGATAGATAGATAGATAGATATGAACAAGCTGAGATAGATAGATAGATAGATAGATAGATAGATAGATAGATAGATAGATAGAAGTGTCCTTTATATTTTATCACATTTTTGAACACCTGAGATCATTTAAACATCAAACACATAATCCTTTTATAACTTTTTAAAGCACTGATTGTAAATCATAGGCTTATTTAATTAAATTTCAGAAACTAAAATGTTAGTAAAAATTATATATAAATTTATGGTGTCCTGATATATGTAAAGATGTATGAGTAGGTGCTGAAAAGTTTATAACTTTAACTACTTCCTAATAGTTCACTAGTTGACTTCTTCTACTTTTTACTGTATCTATTCAGGACGTGGGCAATTATGGCTCTCCACAGCTGCCTCTCTTTTGTGGCTCTTAGTAAGTTTTGTCTTCTTGCTATCTCTCCTAATTCCGGCTCTTTCACCCAATTATGCAAGATCTTCTGGTAGCTTTTACAGTTTTTCACCATATTTTTTGTCTTCGTTATGCCTTTTGAGTGTTAAATCCTTCAAGTCCTCTTTTCTTATTTATGTATCCTAGATTGATCAATGAATTGGTTCGTTTTTACGGCTTATCAACCTTTTACCAGTTATTTAAAGCCAGGCAATATTTTTAGATTGTTAGAATTTTTCTTTTTTGAGATAATGATTTAGTGCTACATGTCCTAGTACCCGTACCTATAGTGGGTAAAAAACGTTGATTCATATTTCACTCAAGCGTATTTGCGCATAAGGGAATAAAATGAAACCGACTGGAATAGGAACCTGGCTCTCCGATTTCCAATTCTGAGTCATTATCCATTACACCACTCTCACATCCAATCTTACAGCACCTGGTATTCCCAAGCAGTCAAATTTCCAGTCTCGATCTTGCTTAACTTCGGCGGTCGTACGAGATTCAGTGTATCAACGCTATATAGTCGTAAGACTAAGCCCCTTAGAAATTTAAATTGTCTCTTTCTGATTTGAGCTATAAGCAGAGATGACTTAACGTATAGTTGCCCGGGTACCCCATGACCATTAGGGCCCTATGCTAAGCTATGTATGTTGTGACAAGATTTAATTATTGTTTCTCTTAGGAGAACGCAGTTTCAAATCCTGCCTGAGCGCATATATCTTTTTTAAAAAGATTTCTCAAATATTCAAGCCGGTAGGAGTAAATAAAAGAATATACTGTTTAATAAATACAACACAGCATCTACTCAAATATTAAAAATATCGTTTTAAGTACGTAAATATATGTATTCCTATTTTATTGCTATATAAAATAAATACTTTTAGGAATATAAAGGTTTATCTGTGGAATGATGGCAGCATCTATTTGAACAGAATGAATTCCGTTTCATTCTGTCTAAATTGAAACAAACAGCAGATGTTTGTCCGTAATGTCCTGAATTTTGAAATCTTGAATTAATAACCACGTCGCGAGGTAGAAGCTTTAAAAAATTAATCGTAAAGTTTAACTGACGAATAAAGAGGCATATTTAAAATCTTTGGCGCTTTCTAATTGTAAAACATCGCTGGAAATTGTAAAATGATTACCACGTTCGACTGAATTGTGAATACTGTTGTAGATTCTGGAAAACACTGATGCTTATCAGACAGGGGAGAGTTGATTATATTATTTTGTCAGTCTGCCCCTCGTGCGAAAAAAAAAGTCTTTGTCAAGCTATAAAAATGAAACATCTTTGTCAAACTATAAATGGCACAAGATGCCACGCCATAAATCAAGTGAAAAAACATAAAATAGATCACTTCTTCTTCTTCTTCTATGTGCCCTGTCCCTTCAGGACGTAGGCGATCATGGATCTCCACGTCTCCCTATCCCTTGTGGCTCTTAGTATGTTTGCTCATGTTGCTCCTGGCAACCCCCGTTCCGTCATCCACCTGATCAGACCCTGCAAATATGTTATCCGCTCCCTTCCTCTGTCTCTCCTTCCTTCTATCTGTCCAGTCAGTATCAGGTTCTCCAGGCTCTCCTTCCTCATTGCATGTCCCAGGAACTTCAGTTGTCTCTTCCTGATGCCCAGCATCAATTTCCTTTTTGTTGCCATTCTTTCCAACACCTCGTCGTTGCTTGCATGCTCAGTCCACGATATCCGTAGCATCCTTCTGTAGAACCACATTTCGGCCGCTTCCAGTTTTGTCCTCATTTTCGATGATATTGTCCAGCATTCACAGCCGTATTGAAGAACTGACATCACGTAGCAGTCTAGCACTCTTTTCTTCGTTTCTATTGAGATCTTCCTCTGTGTTAGTATTTTGCTCATCTTCTGGAACGCGTCCTTTGCCATGCCAATTCGCCTTCGGATCTCCGTGTCGCACTTTCCATCTCCTGTTAGAACACTTCCTAAGTACCTAAATTCTTGGACTTGTTTGATTCTGTTATCCCCCACCTGTATTTGGCATTTTGGGTTGTATCTTTTGCTGATGACCATGCACTCAGTTTTCGTAAAGTTTATTTGTAGTCCTTTTTTGTCACACCCCGCCGCTACCTTCTGTATGAGGTCTTGCAGTTTCCTTTCCGTGTCTGCAATCAGTACTGTATCGTCCGCGTATCTTACGTTGTTCAGGTTGTGGCCTCCAATAACAAATCCTGGTGTGTCATCTAGGGTCCTCAAAATATTCTCGCTGTATAGGTTGAACAAATCCGGTGAAAAGACACATCCTTGTCTTACGCCTTTTTCTATCTTTGTGTATCTACTGAGGTCGTTACCTGTCCGTATGCAGGCCGTTTGCTGCCAGTAGAGATTCTTGATTATTCTTATGTCTTTGCCGAAAATGTCGAGGTTGCCTAGCATTTCCATCAATTCTTTGTGTCGTATTTTGTCGAATGCTTTCGCGTAATCAATGAAGCATAGGTACAAGTCTTTCTTCATTTGTAATGCCTTTTCAGAGAGCATCCTAATCATGAATATGGCGTTCCTTGTTCCAGTGTCCTTGACGAACCCGCACTGTTCCTACCCTATCTCTGGCCTGATTCTGCTTCTCGCTCTATTCATCAGGTTTCCTTTAAAAGACATCTAATAAGGAACACTGAATTAAATCGGAAATATGAAATCCAATTTTTCAGTCGTTGTTTTCATCGGTATAAGTAAGGCAGGCAGAGTAAGTAAAGACTATGCGACTACAGACCGAAACAAGAGTTTTTAAATGTCAACAAGGCGGGATTATGGTCTGGAACGGAGCTTGTAGATGGTGAAGAAGAGTTAAGATTGCGAGTCTGACAGACATTCACTTTTTCAAGGTATACACACTGGAAGGAGCCAAACGCTTTCAAAAGGAATATAATTTTGTGCACGACAAAAACGCCATCATATTCAGTGAAGAAAATAGGTTTAAAAGATATTCACAGAGTGCGATGGGTAAATGAACGCCTTTTTTATTTTTAATTTACCGGTTGCACAATATAGTATGTAGAAGTGATTCTTCATTGCGTGTTTTTTTTTTGTTTTTTGTTTTTTTTCGACGTCGGGGTTCACCAGTGTAGATATAGGGAGATCGTTAATGTTTATTAAATCGGCCTTGTGTCAAAGATAACCGAACTCCCTACAACTTAAGATTATTCGCTATCATCAGAAGGTTGAAGATTGAAATGTGTGGAAGAATAAAAGTATACCTTTTGTATGTTTAAAATTGAAATTTATTAATGTAAAAGAATAACATGAATTGGTAGAAGTTAATGTTCATTAAGAAACAATATTAAGTGGTTAAGTGTATCAAGAGTTCGTAGTTGTTCTTGCAAGAATGAGTTTATGTATACGTAGGCCGGAATGTATGTATGTATGTATGTATGTATGTATGTATGTATGATCGTTTATTGTTGGGTACGATTGTCTTTGAAGTCATCGCTCAGGGTGAATGGTGAAAAGGAAGGAGGTGAGAGGTGAGAGAAAAAGATAAAGACAATAATAATAATAACGATCGCTTGACGTTTGTCAAGGATACGGGTTAATTACGCTCATCATCTTATCTCTCTGGTGACGGTCGAGCCTGCTCCGTCTTTTATTTTGTTTGTGGGGGCTCCGAATAGGTCATTTGGGAATTCACTCCCGGGTGTGATTCTGGCCTTCTATTTTGTTTTTGGATGTTTCCTAGTTTTCTATTGACCGAAAAACATTTCGCATCGAGGTGTGAAATTTCGCGAGTTTTGTGTGAGTTATGCAAAGTTTGAAAATTCAGGAAAATTCGTTTATTTCTAACAATAAGTCAGTGCTTAGCATTTTTAAATCTAGAACTTGTTTTGTTCACTAGATGTAGAGTCATTTGGGCACTGAGAAAAAAAGAAAAAAAGCACCATGACACAATTCACCACACCAGAAATTTGGAAACGTTTCTTGTACTGCTTGGCATTAACGCGGAAAGATCCAAAACGGACATTTCCGAATATTTGGGTATCAATATGAGGACAGTGCAGGGGAGTGGGATAATATATCCAGTCAGCATTTTGGTGTTTGGAGTGATCACTAGCGATGGCGACATTATGTCTCCATTCATCTTTCCACTTGGCCTCAGATTCAACACGGAGGCTTACATTAGGTGTCTTGAGGAGGTAGTCTCTATGTCTGTCAACAGGAATCTACACCTTGCCACACAATCATAAGAACTCAATCATAGGTTTTAGGAAATTTCTGCAGCTACATCACCCCTTAAATCTGGTCACTTAACTCTGCTTGATTATTACGTTTGGGGCGCAGTTGTGACTAATAAAACTTCTTGTAACACAGAAAAGGAACTGAAAGCAAGGATTACGGAAGCATTCACTAACTTAAACAAAGAGACCATTCAGAAGAGATACAAGAGATTCCAAAGTTGTCTGGAGGTAGTGGTTGAAGCCAATAACGATTCTATTGAATGAATATACTCTTTAGTATTTCAAGGTATTTTTGTGTGAGTTTGGTATTTTCATTTTTAAGTAATGTAGACGACAATTCATCCATCGCGCCCTGTATTTGATTGAGTGGCCGGCTCGTTCGCCCGACGTTAATTCCGTTGAAAACTTATGTAATATTCTGAAGGAAGAGGAAGGTGGTGGACAGCAATTTGCCAGTAAAGATGAAATCTGGAACGCTATTCTGGATGCTGTACAGTCTGTTTCATATTAAAAACTGCAACAGAATCAATACAAAATCAATGGGCGAGCGACTTGTAAAACAAGTTTCTGAATATGGAGCATATATTTCACATTATTAGTGTCTTTATGACAAGTAATCCAGTAAGATTTATGGAAGTGTTGCCACATTGTAAAAGAGACATGCAGTGTACGATAATTTATCAATATTATGCGAAATATCCGGCACATCAATAGTGCAAATATTTCCGTCAATTTCTTCATTCCATCAGTTCAATGCCATACGTGGTACACGCTTGGGCGATCATGTCTCTTTCGGTGCATTAATGACTAGATAGAAGATTTTCTCACTGTAGGTTGCTTCGTACATGGTATGACGATAAACTACATCGGTCAGCAACGGTTGGGCGTTTTTAAGGAGTGTGGCATCAGCTCTTAATTGCTTTTGTTCCCAGGTCCACCCTGACCTGGAGTGGTAGTACTTGTTAGGGTCCCAACTAGAGAAAACATGTTAACACCCAAACTAAGATCGAAATATTATGAAAGTGTAAAAATAGATTTTTACGGTAAAAAATATTACCAGCAAGACATTTTTGTAAAAAAAGTTTAAAAAATAGATAATACATTTTTGTAAAAGAAAAAAATTTTCAGCAATATATTTTTGTAAAAGAAATTACTAATGCTTCCAAGAAAATTAAATTTCAGCATTTTATAGTAAAAATACCAATAATACATTTGTGTGTAAGATATTAATAATGCTTTCAAGAAAATTAAATGACCTATGAGGAATTGACATACCGCTAAACAAACAAGTAGGTTGCCGATTCTTTCTGCGGTGAACAGGTTGACACCCTAGGGTATGGAACACAATCTGTTCTGCTATTAAACTAACAGCTAGTTGGGTGAATAATTAATTCATATCTTTCCCAATGGTATTTGCGTTTAAGTGAATGTAACGAACCCGGCTGGATTTCGAACTCGACTCTACTAATTTCTTTTTCTGGATCGTTAGTCATTACACCACAACAAACTTTTCTTTGTTTTTGTTTTTGTTTTTTTCTAAAAATTAGAATAAATTCGTAACGACTGATAATGTGAGAGACAATATATATATATATATATATGAACTTCAGATATTCTCTTAAACATAATCATTTTCACACATATGCACACACACATACATATATGTACTTCAGATAATTTCCTATCGCTACGTATTTTTTTTAAATTTCGAAAGAATTTTCTGCGGCTATGATGAACCTGTGTACTCTCAATGGGGCTTTTTACTTGGAATGTCTATGAAGTCTCAAGTTCACCACAGATCTCAAGTAAAACTCATACGAAGCGTCGATCATTAAAGAAACTGGAAAAAATGTTTGGTTCCTTGTGGCGTCCAGAAAGGACTTTAACTCCTCTTTTATCTTTACCAAAGTCAGATTAGACCCTAAATAAAGTATGGCCGCCTTATCTAAGCACAGCTGCCAATCCTCACTTTCCAGCATCGGTAGACTACGAAAAACGTTTATGCGGTTTTGTGGGTGATTAATTATTTTCAATCCTGCAGCCACTTTCCCACGGACGAAATGTCACAAACCTACCATTACTAATACTCCCAAGAAAATTACTCTGTTACTATTTGCAGAGCTAATATTCCGATGAACTCCATCCTTTAGTTCCACTGGTTCAGAACATTTGCACAGTCTTGTGATGATATCCATATTTCCCAATCTGCAGCCTCTTTTCAAATAGATGCATCACTGCAAGCCTTTTACTACTCTCTTGCTATTTCTATGGCAAGTGTTTAAGCGTGTCCAATTCTTTAGTTCCACCAGTTTAGACCTTTATAGTCAGGATATTTACACAATCATGTGAGGGAAGCCATATTCCCCAATTTGCAACCTCTATCCCATAGAGACAACATTGCAAGCCTTTAACTACTCTATTACTATTTCCATGGCAAATGTTCAGATGAGCCCTAGTCTTTAGATCCACCTTTATATTTAGAACATTTACACAATTTTTGTTAGGGAAGATATATTCAACAATCTGCAGCCTCTTTACGATAGATGCAACATACAGACGAGCCTTATTTATTAGTTCTGATGTGGGGTCAACACTTTTGATACGAGGTGTGTGCACGTTTTAAAGCAAATATTTATGGGCTACTGCAACATTTGCCTCACCAACAATGTGAGTCCGGGTGAATTACAATTAGCACCAAAACAAAATTTAAAACAACAAAAAAAATTAATGCTTGTTATTAATCAAATGAATTACATGGCTAAACAAATGAAATAAAAGGAAAACGCATTAAAACTAGCTATAAAATGTGCTTGTTTGTGTGTAATCGAAACAAGCATGTGGGATATATGTGTGTGTGTATGTGCGTGTGTGCAACCATTCACAGGACCAAGGAAGCGAACGAGCCCAGTCGGCAGCTTTCTTTATCTACGTTTGACTATCTGAAAGCAAAAAGAAAAAAGGAGAAAGAAATGTCGGCCTTTTTATAGACTTAAAGAGCGCCCCTTAACAGGGCGGAGCCAAGTGAGGTCACCCAAAGTTCTACCAGTTCATATATTTACAACTAGGACTTGCTACGCCTCATATACAGAATCGAATCAACCTCATGCTCCTTTTATCCCATTGGTAAAAAGCATGTTCCACTCAGATTTTTCTTGAGAACTACTTTTAGAAAAGACACCCAATGGAACGCTTCCTTGATCGCTAATCTTAGTCTTTTCAAGTCTAGGCTCAAGATTTCTTTATCCTACATATCCTCGTAATCTGCACTTGCTTCTTCTTACCATACAACAACATCACTCAGTAACCCTCTACTTTGAATGGCTTTTGGATCATGAATTGGGTGAACATTTATTAAGAAAATAAAAATGTAAAAAATTATCTGTTACCAAAGATAAATATTTATTATAAATTAATCTTTCCAAAGATAAATTGAAATTTTGTGCAAGACTTTTGATAATAAAACACAGGACAAACGGTCTTTTTTCTTTCTTTCTTTTCTGTAGAAATGATTTGAAAGCTTACTAAAATCTTGTATCACTCAGGATGTCTTTCATGAATAAGTCAAGAACATTAATAGATATCTAAAGTTTAATCGAGAAACAGAAGGAAGAATCCCGGATGATGAAAGTGGTTTATGTGGAAGAATTTTACATCCTCCTGGAAATGGGGAGGAGATGAACGAACAGTGGGGAAGCGGGCAAATCCTTTATTGTTATACGATTCTAAATCAATCAAATGTTATGTATAAACATCTGTACATTCAAGAAGAATGTATTAAAACTGGGTGAAAGAAAGAAAGAAAGAAAGAAAGAAAGAAAGAAAAAAAGAAAGAAAGAAGTAGTAAGATGAAAGAAAAGTAAATAAAGTAAAATTGTGGGTGTAATTCTGGTTGGAGAAAAAGAAAGCAAGTAAGAATTGATTTGATAAACAAAGGAAATTATTGGATATGAAAGAAGAAAAATAGTGAGAAAAGAAGAGAAGAAAAACAAATGAAAAAAATGAAATAAATTAAATTAATGCAAAGACAGAAAATAAAAATGTTGCTAAATATAAGAGAGAAAGAAAAAATTTAAAAAGAGAGAGAAAGAAATAAAAAAGAAAAAATAACGATAACTAAAAGTGAAAAAATGATGAAGAAAGAATTAAGACCTTGATAAAAATGTAAGATAAAATAAATAACTTTCTTTGGGGGAAAACAAAAATTAAGACCTTGATAAAGGTGTATATTTTCTAAGCGTAGCTTAGATGTGATACAAGGCCAAAATTATAGAGCAGACACTGGGATGGAACTCACTATTCAGTCGTGACATGGTTTAGCAAGAAAAGCTTGCTAACCATCGCATCACGTCGACTTTTGTGAGAATGGAAAATGAAAGAAATAACTTTCAGAAAGAAAGAAAGAAAGAAAGAAAAGATGTCAAGTCATTTCCTGATATGAAACAACAATAACGACAAATGGAGAAACACATCTTGCAGAAAAGAGCGGCCATTGATTAGAACGACACAAGCCGACGGGGAAAGACAGAACGTAAAGCGAGGGTCAGAGGAAGTAGAGCGAGTTGATAAAGACGACACGACAGGACAAAGACAGAGGATCAGTGACTCTATGGACGAGTAGATAAATGCCTGGCTGGCTGGATGGATGGATGGATCAATGGAGACGACTTGTATGAGGTGAGTAGGTATGTAAGGTTGGTATGTAAGTAGGTAGACCCTAACGGCTTATAAGCGACAGTGAAACGAATAGAGTCCATGGTGTAGAAAGAGTGCTGTATTTCACATCGGTTGTATCGTAAAGCTTTGTTGATGGGTTATCTATACAATTTTGGGCATTGTACAGGAAACGCGAGTCATATACACAGATTATCCATAGGAACGCGATGAAGCTGGGTGGACTCATGGTGACCAAATTGGAAAACGGGGGAGTTTTGATCGATGCAGAAAGAATTTGTGTTTAAAGCTGGACTACATATTTTTTATTTTACGATCACAACTATTCCATTTATTTTGTAAAGCAGCTGACAACCCTCTAGCACTCTCAAATATGGAATGGTCTGTGGGCTGAAATAGTTATATAAACAATGATTAATAACAGTCAGGATTTCAGATTGCCCGTTAGTCGTTCACTTTTTCGGACTCTCTGCCTTGGAGCGTAGAAGAACCCAGGCGGGGCTTGGTCGAGGGATGACGTCTCGTATATGGAAAAGCAAACAAGAATTTTTGTCCGAGCTTACGGGTTCAGTTTTACCCCCGTTAATTGGCCTTGTGTCGCATCTACCTCGGGCATCTGCCCATGTGGGGATGTGGTTGACACCTTAGTGCGTCGTTGACAGTCTGAGTACATCGACTGCGTGCGTCAATAGTTCAATTTGACGGACTCTCTGCCTTCAGACGGAGGGGAACCCAGACGAGGCTCCGCTGAACGGTAGAGTCTAGTCAGGGGAAAAGCAGAAAAAATTTATTCGTGCTTAAGGGCTCGTTGTTCCCACTTAAATGGCTTTGTGCCGCATCTACCTCGGGCATTTTGCCCATTTGGGGAGGTGGTTAATATTTTGGTGTGTCATTAAAGATTATTATCGGACAGTGCTCTCTGCGAATATTTTAGAGTGTTGGGTGTCATTGCTGAGGATTCAGAAAGAGTTGGATGAGTCTAATTGTGATTACGAAGGTGTTTGGAGTGATCACAAGATTTTATGCTACTATTCATATTACCAAAGAGTCTCAGACTCAACACGACGGCCTACAGTAAGTGCTTTGTGGAGGTGGGTTAAGAGGGTGGCTGCTGGAAAATCCTATGTCTGGCAAAACGAGCAAGAGAACCCGTCATGATACTGAAACAATTTCTGCAGCTACATCCCCCTTTACATCTGGTCATCTAACTCCACGTGCAGCAGCACCCTTGATTATTATATGTTGGCGCAGTTGAACGAGAGATCACCAAAACTTCTTGTAACATCAAAGATGAACTAAAGGCAAAGATTATGGCAATATCCACTAAAATAAGCAAGGAGTTTGTTCAGAAAAGTTTATATATATCGCAATATCGAACTCTCTCTATATATATATATATTAGGAGAGAGAGAGGTTGGAGAGAGAGGATAGAAAATGAAATAGGGTTCGGCGTGTTGAAGTTTTTCTTGGTGACTTTTCCACAGATAAACCCCGCGATACACACCATGCAACCGTAGGTAACTAATCATCCCCACTAACATTTACACACGGCTTCTGAAGCGCACGACACATCCTGATTATGATCATAATCACACACAAAAAAAGAATAAAAAGATAAATTTAACGAATCAAACTGTGTGACTTGAAGGAATCTTGACCTTCCTCTGAATATTTCATATTTCTTCTTCATAACACATAGACCAAAGAAAACAGTAGACTTAAATGAATAAAAATAGATAGGTTATTCTTAACAGGAGTAGATAAGTTTGCTGATCGTCCGGTTCAAACTCCTCCTCGGCCTTTGAAAACGGAGAAGAAAATTGTTTTTTGTATAGGATTAGATTGCCGGTTCTTTCTAAAGTCTACTATCGCCCGGTTCACACCTTACCTACATCTATTGAACAGGTGAAGAGGCTCATCACTTGTTTCCTGTTTAGGTTGTGGTTTCCGGTTTTTCTCTTTTCCAATCTTTTCACTCTTTTTTTTTATTTTTATTGTTTTTCAATTGGAGTAGATAGACTAAACTATCGCCCGGTTCACACTCCACCCACGTCTATTGAACAGGTGAAGAGGCTCATCACTTGTTTCCTGTTTAGGTTGTGGTTTCCGGTTTTTCTCTTTTCCAATCTTTTCACTCTTTTTTTTATTATTTTTTTTTTTTTCAATTGGAGTAGATAGACTAAACTATCGCCCGGTTTACACTCCACCCACGTCTATTGAACAGGTGAAGAGGCTCGTCTCTTGTTTCCTGTTTAGGATGTGGTTTCCGGTTTTTCCCTTTTCCAGTCTTTTCACTCTTACGTAGCCCCCTGCGCATCAGTGACGTTTTCGCCTTGCTTGGGGTGATATGATTAAAAAAAAAAAAAATTCAGCTCTGTATTTCTAACATCTCCGCTTAAACTCTGAGATTTTATTTACTATTTATTTACTATTTTTTCTTCAGTAGGAGTAGATAGATTCACCTATCATCCGGTTAACACTTTTGAAATCATAAATTTTAAATCAAAGTTTGTTTCGCTTGCCTCGCAAAAACTCCAATTCTGAGATTAAAAATTACCAAAAATCAGGGAGTTATTCACATTTCATAAGTGTGGATGACATTCGAGGTCCTTACCAGGAATTTTCTATTCTACAATTTAAAAAATAATCTCTTTTTGACTTGTTTATCGGAGTGAGCGCGAAATAGCTCACCCGAGCCACCCACACTTGGGGCGATCGCAAAGATCAAGCCAACTGGAGTGCAATGTAAGAGCCTTGCTTTGAGAAGATGTGGTGTGAATTTTAGTCAATATATTTTTTATTTTTATTTTGTGGGGAATTAATGTTTTGGGGTGAATTAACAGTAAATAACCTTTTTTAAGTATTATTCTCCTTTTGAACCAGATCACTAATCTGACTTCTTTGTTGATTTGACACACATTTTCACAAGTAATTAATACCACTATGAATATGGCGTCGCCGTCATTTGGAAACCGAACACGCTAATTGGTTCGACAGGAAATTTTATGTCTTCGCTATGAGCCAATCGTGTAAATCGGTGCACACACAACATATTGTTAGATCGATTTGCTATTAAACGCCGTATTGCATACGCACTGAACTATTCTCAGTGCAGTTTTCTCCTCACTCAGGCATTAAGTTAATTAAAATTTTCTCATATTGTCTAATTTTCGAAGGTAATCTTTTAACTGTTGCTATATATTTTGTACACAGCCCACAACGTACATAGACTTGCACTTCCCCCTGTTCTTTGTCGCTCAACATTTATCCTCTTGGGCTCTCTCCCAAAACCCGCTACGCCATCCACTTGTTCATGGCCATCAAATATGTCTCGCGCTGCTTTCCTCTGTCCCTCTATCCGTCCTGCGAGTATTAGATTCTCCAAACCCTCCTTCCTCATTACGTGTTCCAGGAATCTCAGCTGCCTCTTTCTGATGTTAAATATAAGTTTTCTTGAAGAGATTCATTTAACATTCTCTGTCATACAGAAGGACAGATATTACATAGTAGTCCAGTACCCTTTGTTTCCAATGAGATTTTACTGTCTCTTAGAACTCTGGTTAGCTTTTGAAATGCGGCCTTGGCCATACTAATGCGTCTTCGGAGCTCACTGTCACACTTTCCATCCTCTGTCAGAATGCTTCCCAAGTATTTAAATTTCTTCACTTGTTTTATTTTAGTTTCCTTGACCTATAGTTGGTATTTTGGGGACTTATTTTTTGCTGGTGACCATACATTCATACAAAGATATTAGAACGTAAATTCATCATCTAAATTAGTGATTTCAATTAAAAGTATACGAAAGACAAGTATGCCTTCAATATGTATTTTTAAGTGAAGAAAAAGTATTTTGGCGTTACATAAGGTATCTAAAGAGTGTGACAAGAAAGGACTATAAATAAACTTCAAGAAAATCAAATGTATGATCATCAGCAAAAATAGCAACCCAAAATGCCAAATAAAGATGGGTGATACTAAAATCAAGCAGGTACAAAAATTTAGATATCTGGGAAGTGTTTTAACAAAAAACAGAAATCCGAAGGCGAATTGGCATAGCAAAGGACGCGTTCCAGAAGCTGAGTAGAGTATTAAGAGACAGGAAAATTTCGCTAGAAAAAAAAAAAAAGAGTACTGGATTGCTATGTGATGTTAGTTCGTCAATATGGTAGTGAATGCTGGACAGTATCATCAAAGATGAAGGAAAAACTTGAAGCAACTGAAATGTGGTTCTACAGAAGGATGTTGCGGATAGCATAGATCGAGCAATGATGAAGTTTTAGGAAATGATAGAAACGAAAAGGAATTTCATACTGAGCATCAGGAAGAGACAGCTAAAGTTACTGGGACATGCAATGAGGAAGGAGGGCTTGATGAACCTCTTTCCAGATAGAGGGCCAAAGAGACAGAGGAAAGCAGTGGATAACATATTTGAAGGGCCTGAGCAGGTGGATGACAGAATGCGGGTTGCGTGGTGTAACAGGAGAAAGCGTGCTAAGAGCCACCAGGGATAGGGAGACGTGGAAAGCCATGATCGCCTACGTCCTGAAAGGACAAGGCATATAGAAGAAGAGAATTGACCAGTGCGAAATTTTTCAGCTACAGACCTTGCTATAACGTTATCACAATGTTGGGAATGAGCGGTCAGTCTGGCGTCAGAAAAACATTTGACTGTCACGTTACAGTGACATCTCTAACCAGAATATAATGTATCGACATCATTGCAAGAATGTTCAGTGTTAGCCGTAAGTTATATATACAAATTTTATTTTATTATTTTAAAAAATGTTGCTGCCAAAAGGCCTTCTCTCTTGTTGTATAAAAGTCTTCTTTCGGTAGGTACTGACCTGAGTTTCAGTTATTCAGAAAATTTAGACTCACCTCTCTCTCACTATTCAGGATGTTATTAGAGTTTGTGACCACGTATCTTATTGGTCAGTATATACGAACAAATTTACTTAAGCTAGAATGAATATTCTTAAATTTTGGCAGGATTTAAACACTGAGCTGAAAAAGATATACATTTGTAAAAAAGCTAACACTAACCTTCTGTTCTTGGTATTTCCTCAGTCCACACCGGGGTTGACAAGACAGATAACTGACATCTTCGTCTTCCGAAATATACTATTCCCCATTTTACGGGTTTTGAAATTTATTGTGTTGTGTAAATATAACGGTTTTTAGTTTAATAGAGAGGGTTATTTCTAAGACCTTCTTGCAAACTACCTCACAGACGTTTCTGGGTCGCAGTCATTTTTAAGTCTCCCTTTACACAGTTCGTTTTTGAGAAAATTTCTCAGAAATACTTTCCTTTTAAGCTGCCTAATCTCAGGAGATTTTTCACTGTAACGTAAAATTTCTCTTGTCTTTCTGTGGCTGGCTAGTAACAGAACTTTCTTGATATTCCCTTGATATCAATACCTTCTTTGATGTTGACCTGCCTTCTTTCCATGCTTTGTTTTTTTACTGCCTTATTATTTCCTCTTTTCGTCATTTTTAAAAATCCTTGTTTTTTTACTGAGTTGTAATTCCATTTTTTTGCTGGTGTTCCATTATCAGAAATTGTTATCCTCCTTTAATAGGTGCGCTTATTAAAGAAGGATTAAATTGTGTAATTTTTTGTACCTTATAATGTTAAACTGTAAATAAACATGTTTTTCTTTTTAATATTTTACGCAGTGTTTGTCTTGTCTTTTATGGTTCCACATCTACAAATGTGTTGCTATTTCTACTAAGTTTTTTGTGTTTGGCAGAAGAACTTGGAGTTGGTAGGAATAAAACTTTTATATATATTCTGAACAATATTATCTTCATTAATGACTCTAGATGACTACTTTTTCTTGATGTCATTTCTTTATTTTAATGAGGATTTGAATTTACATACTGTCTTTTCTGTTATCTTACTTAACCCTCATCATCTCCATAGTCATTCTTTACATTCAGTGAGGAAACATACTGTAGTATCTCATAACTCGTAAAAGACGAATGCGGCAGAAACCCACTGACACACTAGGGATAGCCAAAGAAAATAAAGAGATCAGTTCCAGGCTTTTTGCACGCACAAGATACATCCCCCGCCTACGCTATCTTTATAAGGAAGGAACTTTCGGTTATGCGGTTAATGATGTCAGTAAATCAGTCATAAGTGGTTATTTTTTGTTAAATGTAATCGCCTCTTCCACTCTAATAGTTTCTTTTCTCACACTTCCCGTTTGTGCAACTCATTTGCTTGCTTCCCTGATAGCTATAATTTTCAAAAGTTTAAATGCAATGACAATTGTCATATTCTTTTTATTCGATTTCCATCCACCTCTTATCATTTCTTTCACATAATCTCTACCTTGTTTTTTCTCTCCCTGTAACCCCATGCGTACGAGTGGCGATTTTGTTTTGCTTGGGATGAAATGATTATAAAAAAAGAAATTAATATTCGCTAATTAGCATTAATTATTTTGGCATCAATAGACTGTGAGAGTTCGCTTTACTAACATTGTTTTTTTTACTTGTGCGTGCGTTGTGGTGCAGTGGGTATCGGCTCGGAATGAGAAATCTGAGAGCCGAGTTCAAATTCCAGTTGAATTCTTTGCATTCACTTACGCGCAAATACCCTCGGGAAAGGTATAAATTCGTCTCTTCCCTCCAGTTATGGGCTAAATAACAGGACAGATTGGGTTCTATAGCCTTGGCAGGCAACCAATCTACCGCAAAAAGCAATAGCAACCTAGTGTGGGATAATCTTTTTCCCAGTCAGTCTTGTATCGGAAGAGACATGATCGCCCAAGCATGTATCACGTATAGTACTTAACTGACTGACTGAAATAATTATATCATGAACATTGGAGAAATTATAAGCCTAGTCGCCCACAATGACTGCATCTGTGGGATTAGGTGGGAATTCTTAGAGAAAACGTGGCATTATGGTTCCTGTATATGGCATTGTTGTGTAAATGAGAGTTGTCAAGCTCTCTCTCTCTCTCTCTCTCTTCAGGTAGAGAGCGAGTGAGTCGGGGGTATGTTTACGAGCAGAAACTAGGCTGAGAAATATAGACAAGTCCGATCCTGCTTATGCGGGAGCTGGGAAATTTTTGCCGAGTGTACGCGCTCGAAAACCCCTCATTAAAAACTGACCTTATGTCGCATCCCAACTCAGTTAGGAGGACCTGGGTAAATACCCAATGTTGGGTAGATGTTTTGGTGAAAGGATCAATATATGAACGTGAGGGTTATTGATTGAGACTAAGTTAATGATAGTACAGGTGAAGATCAGCTTTTTCCTTTCCGCATTTTTGTCCTTGTGGCGTGTTTGTACAATAAATATCTTAGAATTAGTCCTTATAGTATACTAAAAATCGTTGTATATATATATATATATATATATATATTATAAATTAACTTATAGAACATGTACATAATGTTGTTTATATATATGTGTCCGCTACAATCTTTCGACATTCTTTCGACATTCTTTCGACATTCCTCCTGAAGAGACATTGGAGACCCAATCTCGAAACAACCATATGATTGTAGAGGACACATATATATATATATAAACATTATGTACATGTTCTAAAAGATAATTTATAATAAATATTCACAGCTCTATATATATTATGTATCGAGCACTGTTTTAAATTAATGTTTCGGACGTTGGGAAAAAGTCTCTCTTCGTTCTGTACTCACTCGGATATATATATATATATATATATATATATATCTCACGTTGAATACACGTTGAATACACCGGTTCTCGCTCGATCAGCGAAGTTAAGCAACGTTGAGCCTGGTCAGTATTTAGATGGGTTCCCGCTTGGGAATATCAGGTGCTGTAAGCGTTATTGACGGATGTGCGTTGTAGTGCAGTGGATTGCGGCTCGGAGGGGGAAATCGGTGAGCCGAGTTCCAATTCCAGTCGAACACTTTGCATTCACTTATGCACTGGTACCCTTGGGAAAGGTATTAATCCGTCCCTTCCCTCCAGTTAAGGGTTAAATAACTGAAGTGTGTTCTTCATGCGATCTGTGGCAGAGGTTTGCACCGATTGTTTGTTATCAGCAGTTCCAAAAATTGTGGATGGTGCTACACAATCATTCACCACTTTAAACAATTCTTTGTGTGCTAGTCTAACCGAGTTAGACGCTCATACGTCGAAATCGACGGGAGAGTCCATAATAATAATAATAATAATAATAATAATAATATATAACAATAAATTTCAATAGGGGAATAGTATATTTCGGCAGATGAAGATATCAGTCGTCTGTCTTGTCAACCCCGATGTGGACTGAGTTTGTGTCAGAAATACAAATTTCGGTCAGACGAAAGGCACGAGACAAGGATCAGGGGAGGGTGTAAGTTGTTTGTCTTAAAAGGAAGCCGTTTTATCAAAATAAAACCCCAATATTAATCATATAACCCCAAATTAATGTCATAAATTAAATATTCGGGTTTTATTTTTATAAAACTTCTTTACAATATGACAAATACTTTTCACCCTCCCCAGTTCATTGTATCGTGCTTTTCGACTGACCGAAATTTGAATTTCCGACACGAACTCAGTCCATACAAGGGGTTGACAGGACCGACGTTATTTTTCTCTACCGAAATATACTATTCTCATATGAGGTGATTCGAAATTCATTGTTTAATAAATATTCGCTATGTATTTAAGTGTCTTTCTGGGGTCTTTTTGTGCATCATTTCTAACATTTTATAATTTTTAATATATTACTAGGATCCACTTGGATTATTTACTAAGAAAAGTTTTCTTACCACGGATTGTTTAACGTTACTATATATATATATATGTGTGTGTGTGTGTGTGTGTATTGAGATGAGGTATTTACACTATTTACATTATTTGGACTGTTGTCTTCATCTTTGTTACTATATTCATGAAGTTTCGGTGGTTGTACGCGCAAACTTTTTTCAGGTGCTTGGAATTTTAAACTGAACCATTTATTTCGTTTACCGGGTAGAGTGTTCTAGTGCCACAAGCCATGCCTCTTCCAGATGTCTCAGTACTAGTTATCTCTCTTTAATTTAACTCTCCAAGTTTTTGTTCACCTCTGCTGTAGGCAGGTATTGAACTCACAATTCTTTGGGTCACTGGATTCAAACAATGCTTTTATCCACTGAGTCACATGTTCTTGAGGATCTGGAAGAGCCATAGCTTATGGAACTAGAACAATCAACCTTACAGAAATCGGAAATATCTGAGAGTTTCGAGGTATTATGGACAGAGTTAATACTAAATTGCTATCTTTAAGCACTTGCTCATTTTTGTTTAGTTTAGTTTTTTGAATGAGGATACATGCCTTCATTTTTGTACATCAGTATGGAATAGATACGTGGTAAAATTATTAGCGTTCTAATCATTCTTATTCAAGCTTATTTGCATGGTTACTATGCGGTGTTACAAGCTCCGGCACCAGTATTAACACCGACATATGTATTTACAAAGTTCTTTCAATTCTCTTTGAAAGATGGGGGATAAAGACAGCTGGGCTTGTCCACAAGATGAAGCAGTTCCCAAAACTCAGGGCGGGAGGAAGTCATTGGGCAGTCAAGCTGTAGTGTGCTCGGAACAGAATTAACGCGAACCTTTCTTGTGAATAATCAGGTTTGGCCACGCAGGCTTGCATGGTCGCTAATGGAAGTCGTTTCTGAAAGTAACCTAATTTTTAAAATTGAATAATTTTGAGTGAATCAAGGCACACGGTGGCATGAAGGTTTTGGTTGGCGCGAGATGTTGATGCTGGGTGAAGTAAGCACCAGACACCATTCCCCTGTACAAGGCCCCGGTCTCTGGCTCCTTCTCACTAGTCGGACACAACCAGTATCTTTGGTCGAGAGAATCAAATCGACGCTAGGTCTGTCAGAGGACGCATTTATCAAACGATATGCCTAATTCTTTCGTATGATGAGCTGCAAATATTCAAATATCATTACGCCACATATACCGTGGTTTAGGATAAAGAAAGATAAGCGGGGATTGGGAGTATGTTGGGTTTCTGAAGGTCGTTGGTTCAGTTGCTTTTGTTCTATAGGAAAAATGTCGGCTCAACTCTTTCATATTCTTACGATCTTATAGAAGATATTTTCTTAGATTTAATAATAGCTCAACAGTCGCTACCATTTAATACCACCTAAAAGATGGCGTCGAAGAGTGAAACAAAGATAAAATAATTAAAAGAAATATGAAGAAACGGTTTTTTATGCTCGATTATTTTATTTCTTTCTTTTTAAAACGAAAGTCTTTTTTGCGTATTTCTTAAAAAAATCATTCAATCATTTCTTTTCTTTCATTCTCTTTCTTCCTCGCTTTCCGTCTGTTTCTATTTCTTATTCTCATCTCCATCTTTCTTAACTCTTTCTAATTCTTTTTTGTGCTGAGTTTAGTAATGTCTGTTTTCCGTCACAACCATTTTATGCATTTTGTTCTTTGCCATTATCATCTTTTGTTGTTGTTTCTTTGTTTCATTTCACTTGAATTTAATTCTCAGCTCCCAGACCAACCCTCTCTTGTCACTCTTAGATGTGCAACGTAGCCGACATGCTTCGGCTTCTTTCTTAGTCATTTACTGTTACTCTTTAAAGTTCCATTTTTCTTTCATGTACCAATTCATTCGTTCCTTTATTTTTTTAGCTTCTTGCTTTCTCAGCCGAATAACTTTTTTTTTCGCCCTTTATCCTTAACTAACTCATATTAAATTTTAACCATAGAGAAAGGCGGGAAGGAGAGAAAAAAAAACTTGAAAGGAAATAGAAAAATCAAGAAATGAAAAAGACAAAAAATTCCAACGAATGAATAAACCACCTTGTTTTTCTCAAACCGAGCGTCAATTTTTATTAATTTCTCTATTTCCTGCTTGACTTAAAATGCATTTTATTTTATTTTTGCTGTTTTTTTTTTTTGTTTTTTTTTTCTTTGCTCTTTACTCTGCCGTTTTTCTTCCACACAAGAAGCAAACGAATTCAAGGGGCGAAAAAGAAAAAAAGAATACTATACTGAAATGGCATTGCTGTTGTGATGATCACTAATAATAATAATAATAATAATAATAATAAACATGAAACCAACGATTGTGATTGGAGAAAGAGCAATATTCTTTCTTTAAATCTTGATTAATTTCTGGCCTTTCTATCGTCGAATAAACTGTGTATAAATCATTTTCGCTTCAAATAAGATGTCTCTTTTTTCTCTTGCCAGCTCCATTTTACCAGTTGGTGTTGGCATTGAGCAGAAGTGATTCTTTTGGCGCTTTAGTTCTTTATTTTCTGTTTATTTTTAGCCAAAATAAAGAAAAGACGAAGAAAAAGAACATTTCAGTTGAAGAATACAGAAATTATTCGAGACTGTTCACCAAGTGTTAAAAAAAGAAATGTAGAGAAAAGAAAGAAACAATGTCTTATATTCGATGTTCACGGGGATAAAATGTTAACCGTTTTAGATTTCAATTTATTTTTGTTCTTAGGCGATAAATTTGATTTTCAATATGCTTGCAAAAGAAAAATGTAATTCTCTAGCAGTAAAAGCAAGAAATTGATGAGACACGTTTGACTTTATGAGATTGTCTCACTGTAAATTATCTTTATTTACTAAATTTCATCCAATATAAAGCGTGAGAGTCACTCAAGGTAGGGGTTAGTGAAAATGGTTAGCATTAATGAGATTAATGAGATTTAAGAGATGGCGATAGGAAAGAGAAATTATGAGGATAGATAATGATTGACTTTTGACTAAAAATGCTTCAGATTGTAGTGTTCAAGGAAGCAATTACGCGGGCGCCTGTTTCAAGAGAGAGACTGTCCACCACAAATCAACGCAACTTTAAGGCGACTACTCCGTTTTTTACGACCGCTATAAAGCACGTCCGAATCCAGTGATTCGGAGTTCTCGAGAGACGAATCATCTCCTTTCCGGAAGTGGAGTCAAAAATTTTTGACGTGACCGGAAATCCTTTCTTTGTTTTATGGAAAAATAAAATTATTCATTTATTTTTTTATTACTACTTTATTATTTATTTTTATTCTCCCACAAGTTCTTGTGAAGAAAGGCTGCCTAGGTAGAACTTCTTTTTTAAATTTGTAACATGTGTGAGTGGGGAAATAAGCCTGATTCAACTTCGTTGAAGTAGCATGACGTGTCCTAGCACTAAAGGTCTGAATTGGTGGAACTAGAGAATGGTGTTCCTTTGAACTCTGTACCTCCACTAAATCGCTAAAAAAAAAACAGCATTGTATGAATAAAAAGGCCTCAAACTTAATAAAAACAAACTTTTTTTCCATCAAAATGTTTATATTATTATTAAGAGGAAAGATCAAAGTATTTTAAAATTGTTTTTAGAATTGTTTATTCCTCCTAACACGTTGGAAATTTTGGTAAAAATATTATTTTTATTTTAGTTAGCAAATCGTTACGAGAGTTTATAATGAAAGAAAAATGTTATTAATACTACATAATTCTATTTTTTTGGAGGTGGGGGGGTGTGACAAATACATTAATTTGGAAATTCTTGCAATAATCAAATAACTGTTGGATCTTAATTAAACTTTCAGGACTTATTCACAAATGAATGAAATTATTTTTTAAATAATTATTTTTAAAAGTCTTATCATTTTTTTTATATGTTACTCCACTCCGCTTAAATTCGTGGAATTTTAAGAAATTAAATTTTGTTACGTTAGTTGGTTTCATTAGTTAAATGCAGGGCTCATTGGAGAATGTAAATCCTCCATATTATTTTCTTTTTTTTTTTTTGAAAGATTTTGCCTTTATTTCCGAAAATCTTCTCCTCATAATAAAATAAAAAGTGCAATATAACTATGATATTATTTAATTTTATAAGTTTTTTATTGATTAAATAAATAATATAAATTAAGGACATGATAGTATGAAGAAAAATTTTCTTGATTAATAATGAAATTTTAAAATAATTGTTTTCATTTTTTAAATTATAACAATTTATAAAGTTTCAAAAATATTTTTAATATATATTCAAAAATTTGTTGAGGTTAGTTTAAAAACTTATTAAACGAAGATTATATTTACTAATCGAAAATTAAAATGTTTAATACAAATCGTCGTGCCTTTCTATTTTAAAATTTTTAATTTGTTTTTTTGTGTAATTAATTTTTTTGTATGGTAATTTCTCTGTGTAAAATAAAAGGCCATGTATTTCAGAGTTTCTTCCCCTTACAGGAAAAAATGTACAATTATGTTACTTGTGATCACCAAATACTTATCTTACCTTATCTCACATCTGTCAAATCTGTTGACGCATACAGTGGAAAAGTCTTAAAAGTTGAACTCTGTGTTTAAGAAATAGTTTTATTCAAAATCTTCTACTGTAAATAAGTAATACCTGTGCAAATCAGAGTTTCTTCCCCTTACAGGAAAAAATGTACAATTATGTTAATTGTGATCACCAAATACTTATCTTATCTCGCATCTGTCAAATCTGTTGACACATACAGTGGAAAAGTCGAAAAGTTGAACTCTGTGTTTAAGAAATAGTTTTATTCAAATTTTTCTGCTGTAAATAAGTAATACTTGTGCAAATCAAATTAATTTAACAATAAATTTGTTAATTTTCCAAAAATCATGTGTCACATATGTATATTTTATTTTAGCAAAATTTTTAAAACTGAGAATTAACTTTTGTTTACAAATGTGTTGATCGCTTAAAAATGGCCGAAAAATTGAAAGATAAAAAATTGGAAAATTTTAGATTCCAATTAATATAATTTTTTGTTTGAAATGCACCAGACTATTTTGTTTACAGGAAATAGTAAATTTAGTCATTTAGCTTTCAATTAAAACTAAAATCAAGGTTTGAAGAAAACTTTTTTTTTACTTTTAAAAATTCAATTTAAAATTTAAATATCAAAAATGTGTGAAGGTACCAACTTTGAACTTATGTCGTGAAAACAGCAATGGAGTAGCAACAAGCTTGCAAATTTGCGCCGGTATGCAAGAGGTTGTAGAGTGGAAAATAAGTCCTCTCCCACGCGGCTGCATAAACAATTTTGAACACTGTCATAGCTGGAAAGAACTGTTCCAGCCCAGATATGGTAGCAGTACTCTGTCTTTGTTCTAATTTGACCCTCTTGTAAAAATGAAACCCGACAGAAATCAGATTCTTTCTGGAGTGAGCCATCCATACTAACAATATCATAAACTTAAATCTTTACAGTTTAATATTATTATGCATTATTTGAAATTTCCTTGAAGCATTAATTTAATTATTTAAGGACAGAGAAAATAGTTTTTTGAAATCGTATATTGATTAATTATTAATCACAGTAAATAGGAAAAACGTAAAGCATCATCATTATTATTATCATTATTGTTGCTGGTGTTGTTATAGGTGGTGATGGCGGTATTTATTTATTTTATAGCGATATTTGTTACTTTTGAGGCCTCTTTATATCCTAAATCAGTTTTACAACAAAGCTGATCAAGCCTTTTCTTCCACTTGTTTTGGAAAAGTGGGAGTGCCGACAGGATACAACAAGGCTCTCTCCCTAAATAAGTGATCGTATCAACTAATAATGTATGTATGTTGTAGGATGCCTATGACTTTCCTTCCTGATTTTGTCTGTTTCATGAGAGGTACATTTCATTGTAGTTTTTGTAGCAATATAATATAATATAAGTAATAATGATGGCTACCAACGCTTGATTTTGTTGCTTTTGAGGCCTCTTTATATCTTGAATCAATCTTGCGACAACACTATTTAAGCCTTTTCTTCCAGTTGTTTTTAAAAATATGAGAGTACCTAGAATTATATTTATTATTTCATTATTATTCTGATAAAAAAATTAACAACAACTGCATTAAAAAAATAATAATTCAGTAATATCTGAAAACTCAGTTATTTTTTTAATAATGTGCAATCTCGAGCAGCTACTCCCCAAGGCCAGGCACCTTGCAGTACTTATTTTTCTCAGCTGCGCCTCTGTTCGCACTCTGCCACAACTAAGTTGCACTTTGCCGGGCAACTGAAAGATGATATGCATTCAGCAGCAGGGTTGCGACACCTTTTTTTGCTTCTTCTGAGGTCACCGTATTTCCTGAATCAGTCATACAACACGCTCAGGGTAGATGATCTGCGAGGAAATGGCTAATAATAGTCTCAAATATTTTGCCGTCATTTTTTATGGCTAGGGTACACTTGTAAAGTAATAATCTACATATTTCTATGACATATGTTAATATAATTAGGACCAAGAAACATATGGAAGACATAGATATAATAATATAATGAAATAAAAATAATACATATGATAAAATGCAAATGTTTTAAGCTACTGGTATATTTATTGCCAGTGATGTCATTGGTTCTCAGTCGATGAGATGAAGATCTTGTCTCTTTTGCAGTACTTGGAAGGAGCAACAAATATGGGGAAAGAAGAAAAACAAACATAAGTTTGTTTTTCTTTTTTATTGGAAATTCACCAACTTATAGTTTAACAAGAAAATGTCCTTATCTCTTACAAGGAAACTCAATATGTACACGCATATGTGCACGTTTTAAGCAACAGTCAAACGACTTAAGCCAAGTAACCGGACAATGTTCGTCGCTGTTTCTCCCTATTTAGAATGTTTAACTGTCTAATTTCACATTCATGATGATAGCTTTGCTTTTGTTCAAAGCAACTTCACAGAGAGCGTTACACTATGCTTGAAAGCCATAATGAGGGGCAATAAGTTTCCACAATCACAACACAAACGAAATAGAATGAATGTACAACAATCTAATATGGCGTACAACCAGGAACTAACTCAACCTGCCTTATATACGAGGCAAACGGCATGTTGAAACGAGATTAATGGAACTTGTATCGTAACCACAAATCGTCGTAGGTCGGGACTGTCTTAACCTGGGGTCTTATAGTAGTGTTAATAATGGGGCAGACAAAAATGTTTGAATTGAATGATAGAAATATATTCGATTCACTGATGAATAATATTTGTTAGTCATAAGTAGTAACTAGATCCAGATATAACGTAGCTCATTAGAGTTGTAGGAGCACCACACGTACTGCAGCCGGAGAAGTGATGGTGTTTCTTTGGACACCATCCATTAGTCTACATCTATCATGAGTGATATATGTTAAAAGCAATAGTGATAAAATAGTTGGCACTAGAAGGTTGCACGCTAATGGAAATCCACAAACAGGAAAGCAATGAAACTTTGTAAATACTAAAAACGTGCAGAATAATAACCAAAAGAGAGAACTCCTTTTTCTTATTTTGCCCCATGTACTTGGTAGGATTCAAAAGAACTCCTTTTTTATGAATTGCTGGACACTATGTAAATTATAAACAAACCCTTTACTGTTTGAATAACCAGTAATTTTGATATCCTTGTTACCAGTTGGGATGCAGTAATCAGAAAGCTGTTAACCAGGCACCCTCTAAATGAAAATTTGCAGTCATTAATCAGTCTGATTACCAAAATGTCAAAATAGTTAAATCATTGGAAGAAGAGAACTGGTCAACCAAATCCTAAACAGGAAACAAGATATAAACCTGTACTTCGACTAGACAAACCTATCAACTCCTATTAAGTATCAAGTTCTATACTCACAATTTCTTCTCTCACATTTCTTGCTTGTGAAACTCTCTTCCGATAATAAAGAAAAGGAAACCGTAGAAAGTCATGATTATCTTCTTATAATTCTCTTCTTACATTCCCAAATCTATGCCCCACTCTAATCCTGGCCTACCCAGCAATTTCGTCTCTCCTTGAAACAACTTTCTATACTTTCTTTGTTTGCCAGCCATGTTATTATTTCATTGTTTATCATTTCATTTTTTTCCTTTGTTTTTTTTTCCTTTTTTTGTTTGTTTGTTTGTTTGTTTGTGTGAAGGGAATAGAGAAATCCAGAAGATGAATAAACAAATAAATTGGTAGATGTAGATATTTACCCGGTCTCCCTGATGTGACAAAAAAGTCAGGTCTACTGTGGGGAACCCAAGTGCGTACACCCAGACCAGGACCAAAAATTGTGGGGGAAATCCATCAGTTGTGCTAACATTGGTATAACTACTAATCCCCACTCTCTAGAGCAATGAGGTGGTAAAGGAACCCCTCAGTATTTTGTTTTTCTCAGCTGTATCTCTGTCGGTGGAGAGAGACAAAACTGAGCCTCACTCTCCCTGAAGACAGAGTTACAACTGACAGATGATAAACCCTACCCGGAATGGGCCAGGTAAGTAAAATAAAAGCCACACGAGCAGATGATGAAATACAAGGATCAGTTGGAAAGTTAATAGACTGACCAAAATACAAATGTAAGTAGACACACCGGTTCGTAGACTAAAAGACATGCAAGTGTACCAGAATATAACAATTAGTCAGCCAGCTGTTTTATGCTGATACATTTGAACATCTTTTAGTTTATCAACTAACATGTATACTTACATGTATATCCTGGTTAGCCTATGAACTCTCTACCCGACCCTTGTAATCTAATGCAAAATAAAGATTTATAAAACAAGTAAAAAAATTAAAAGTGACAGTGTTAAATCTAACTTGATGATGGCAGGTAAATAAATAGTGCATATTGTTCTCATTCTATGCTCCATGACATTTCAGGATGTCTTAATTATCTCCCTTTATCTCAACTCTAAGTTATTTGTTCACCGCTGCTATAGCCAGGTATTGAACCCACAACTGTTTGGGTCAAGTCACTAGATCTAACCAATGCTTTTATACACTAAGGGTATGTGTCCCTGAGGGCACATGTTTAATAGAGTTAAAGGAAAATAACTAAGACATTCGAAATGAGAACAATATACCCCAGTGATAGAAATAAAGGGTTCAGCTCAAAATCAACTGAAGAAGGCCAAAGCATACAACGGCCAAAACGTTGGGAATATAGCAATAAAGATGAAGACAACAGTCTGAACAATGTAAATAATGTAAATACTACCACATCTCAGAAATATAGACAAATAGACAATAGTTTCTTATATACAAAGATTTGGATTCTTCTAAAGCAGGCAGAACAGAAGAAATAAAATGAAGATGTACTTAAAGATAATTAACAAACGCTTAATTGCATTGCTTGAAGATTGGAAACATTACACTGATCTCTTTGAGAACTTTGGGCCATTTGAATTCTATATAACGGCGTTTCGCAACATTTGAAGTAATGTTAATGGATTGCCGCATGAAAGCTAAGTCACTAAACATCTAATATAGATAAGTAGGATACCATGGGCCAAACATGTGAGCAACGACAAAGTTCTGGAGAGAATTCAAATGGAAAGGAAACTTATACTTGGAATTAGGTAAAAACAACAGGTTTTTGGGACATGTAACCTAATACTCACAGGGTGGATAGAGAGGAAACAGAGACAGGGGAAAGTAGCATGAGACATACTTGATGGGCTTTAGCAAGTGGATGGTGGAATGGGGTCTGGGATAGACACCTTGATAGAATCAATGTCTCATGTCCATGACCAAGGTGAGACTTCAAGTTGAAGAACATTGGCTATGGTTGAATCTCCAGAAAATGAAGTAGCCTCCTAGAGTTGCCAATTAGTAATTTAGATGTGGATCATGTATAAATGATATCTATATTTTTGGGATAAGTTTAAATCATCAATTGATGATATCTGCTGATCTTCAATGAAATATCAATTGATGATGCCCATCGTTTAAGGTTTAATCAGTTTTTTAAAACAGATATATAATGTCAACTATGGCACTTGGTAATTAGGAGAGATCATGAGACATAGGTTCAAATAATTTAGCTGCCAAAGAAGATGACTTCTGAGATGATACCAGTTTGTTGAACCACTGAAAAGTATCTGAAAACAATACCCCTGTTTGATTCAAACCTTGTGAGTGAAATTATGGGAATGAAGCATTTTTGAATCTGTAGATGGTAGTGATGGTATGAAGTAACAGGTCATGATGACTGAGGCTTCAAGTGCACTTTGTTCAATTATTGATCACACCAGATTATATGTTCTCTCCCAGAAACTAAACTCTGCTTATCATAGTTGTTGTATAAACCACAGGTTGTATCTGTGGGTTCTTATCCTTGCATTAGTTACATTGGGTATTTTGTTAGCCCAAAACTTTTAAAGTACTTATAAACTAGTGTTGCCAATTAGTAATTTAGACTTGGATCATGTATAAATGATGTCCATATCAGTGAGAAAAGTTTAAATCATCAGTTCATATCTGCTGATCCCCAATAAAATAATAGTCGATGATGTCTATCATTTAAGGTTTGAGCAATTTAGCAAATGAAATTGATACAAAGATGTTGTGTTGTGTGCGGTGAGGAAACTGCTTTTTTTTTATGCAATGATTTAAGCATTTTAAAAAGATTTGCTAAAATTTAATTCCAGTAAATGCCAAAATTATGAATAAAATTGCGTTTTCTTTCTTGTTGTCCAAATGATTTTCATATTTGGATAACAACTCAACCTTAAAACAGTTGTGCAAGTTTAAGATTTTTGTCAGTGCTTCAACAGAACTCTAAGGAAATACAATTATAAAAGACAGAATGCAATGCAAATCTTGTGGCCTTTGTCTCCAGAGAGACAACATTGCAAACATGTAAACAGAAAATATTTTTAATTTTCTTCCTTGTTTTTCTTATATATTATTATTATGATTATTATTTTAAATATTTTTTATTTATATGCATTGTTTGTTGATCAAGGTTGGAAGTGGGGTTAAAGTTTGTGGCAGAAGACAGGAAGATGTTTTTGGTTCACTCAATCTTGCTGCAGAATACAATGAATTGTGAATCAAAGAAGGAATGGTGAAAATCAAAAAAATCAAAAATCAAATGTAGGAAGGAAGTTAATGAATAAATATTGAAAAGAAATCAAATGAATATAAAAAGGTGAGACATAGGGGACTAAATAAATTTTAAAAGGAGGTGAAAATACAAAAAGAATTTGAATGAATTTTAATAAGCAAGAATGGACTGAATGAAATTTATCATTAAAGGAAAAACTGAATGAAGCAGATAAAATGAATATAAAAAAGAAGGCAAAATAGACCAGGATTCATTTTTGTTCAAGAGATGTCAATATGGTTGTAATTATTCTGCATCAGAAAATTGGCTATTTTGAGAGAAAATAAGAAGCTAAAGAAGTCCAAGAAAAGCCAGAATATTGAGGAAGGCTTATATTAATAATATAATATATAAAAATAAATTCATGTTTGTGCGACAAGCTGTTGCTTATATCGCCATTCAGCTATTTAGATGAAATATTTTGCAAAGAGAAAACTAAAGAGAAGTGTGCTTACACCTCATGCAGTGGTTGGGTTTTGTTAAACTCATTTCTATATTTTTTATCTATCTATCTATCTATCTATCTATCTATCTATCTATCTATCTACTTATGTCTGTCTGTCTCTTTCTCTTTCCACACACACACATATATGTATGTTTGTCTATATTATATGAGCTATCTGTCTGTCTCTCTTTCTATATTATTCTAGTTGTCTGACTCCCTATCTATCTATCTATCTATCTATCTATCTATCTATCTATCTTAACATGTTTCCATCCCTCTACACACACACACACACACACATCTTTCTCTTTATTTATCTATCTATCCTTATTTATGTCTGTCTGTTAGCACACACACACACACATATATATATATATATATATATATATATATATATATATATGTCTGCCTGTCTCTCTCTCTATATAATATAGCTGTCTATCTGTCTTTTTTTTAATATTATTCTATTTATCTCCCCATCTATCTATCTATTTACTTTCTTTTTCTTTGAGTCTGTTAGCATATCTTTCCCTCTCTCTACACATGTGCACAGCTATCTATCTATCTATCTATCTATCTATCTATCTATCTATCTATCGTTCTTCTTTAATTTATACCTGAAAATCCCAAGTCCCTTTCAGGTTTCACAATTTGTCTGATGGCTTTTAAATTAACATTTCCTTTCCATATAAATTATTTCTTTTCCTCTTGCTTTCGTGTTTCTCCTCTCTTGCTCTTTATCCATTTTCTTTCCTTACACATTTCAAGATCATTATCATTTGCATGCTTCCATACTTGTCCTCCTTTTATACTAATTTATCAATTCTATAGTTTATATCAATTCTAGCCTTCCGTATCCTTTTTACATACCTCTCTTTTTCATTGTCTTCTTTTCTCGCAAAATGTACTTGTCCATTGCAATAAGCAATATAATCAAATCACAAGGGAATTAATTCAATTTCGAATGCAACGTGCGAAAGGTTAATGTAAATATCGTGTTTTTTCAGCGATGCTATTATCGAATTGTAATCTCCTTCTTATAACTCTCTTCTTCCTACCTTCTCTAAGCTGCAT
This sequence comes from Ascarosepion bandense, assembly GCA_037127315.1. Lineage (NCBI taxonomy): Eukaryota > Metazoa > Mollusca > Cephalopoda > Sepiida > Sepiidae > Ascarosepion > Ascarosepion bandense. The sequence goes on from JBBBDQ010001294.1 coordinate 3,003,140, forward strand.
CCCACTCTAATCCTAACCTACCCAGCAACTCTGCCCCACCCTGATATTCTTACCCAAACAATCCACCATACTTTCTTTGCTTGCCAGCCATGTTATTATTTCACCATTTGCCAATTTCTTTTCTTTTTTTGATTCTATTCTTCACAGTTCGAACATGTGTGTGAGTGGTAGGGGTAGAAAGGGTAGTATGCATTTCAATATATATATATATATATATATATATATATATATATTCACATACACACACACACATATGTCATGCAGACAGAAGGAGGAATCAATAAGTTTGTAGCCTGACATGTTTATTAACTGAATTTTTTTTTCTAAAATATTTTTACTGTATAGAGAAGAGAGATGTTCAATTAAGTGCATTGACAATAACGGGGATTATGCTTTCCTACTCTGCTAGTTAGGTTGTCCTGTACTACATATCCATGATTCCATGAATAAAATATTATTTATTCTGAAGAAATACTTTTAAAGCACAGAAATGTTTTTCATTTTTTTCATTTATTACCACCCCCCATAGACAGATAAATAGTTCTCTGTCTAAATCTACCTATGAGATGGATGTCAATTTCATTAGATGAATATGACCATTAATGTCAGGTTAAATTTGTAATTCTAGTTTTGAATTAAGAGTTTTTCTTCTAGATTGATTGCCAATTACAGCTAAAGAGACCAGTCTGCCCTGCTATTTAATAGTTAGAAGAAATAGATTTTAAGATGACAGCAATGTCAGTACTGAGATTACAGTTGTGTATGGCTTACACTAGATAACAATGACTCACACCAACAATACTAAGAATCAGAGCAAAAGGCATATGTGAGATATCTGGATCAGCATTGATACTTCATTCAGTTTTCTTTCTCCTACGTGCCAAAGGTTTGGGGTCTATTTCTCCCGGTGAGCTAACTACACACCTGGAGACCAACCCAAATATTTCGACATCCTGCATATGTATGTATGTATGTATATATGTATGTACATTGTATATTTGGGCAGCAATCTCTTTTTTATGCAGGTTTCATTAAAAATGACAGACAAGGTGTGATGATTAAGTTTTTTAGGTAATTTTTTGAGTGATCTTAGGATTTCTTTTTTTTTTTTTGAGAACATAAATTATAAAAAAATTGACCAAATGTTTTGTTTATCCGAGTGCTTTTATCTATAGGTTTAGCCATTTTCAAGGAGGAATGTTATTTTATGTGTAAAAGAATGTAAATGGTGCCATGTATAATGTGGAGTAGTGGTATGTGTTATGTATTGAATATGGTAAGCATATTGTTAGAGTGTTTGTAGTTGATGTTGAGTTTTTGAGTGTTTGTAGTTGAGTGTTGAGTTTTTCATTTTTATTAATAAGGCCTCCATTATTTTTAGTGTTTTTTTTGCATGTGGATGATGCTATGGCATTTGTGTTGTCAACAAGTATGTTCTAAATAGGGTTTGGTAGATTTCCGTGTGTATTTAAATGAGATCAAATTGAGCTTCGTTCAGAGTGGTGTAGCATCAGTCTTCAAGTTAGTTTCATAGTGGTATGGCTGATATAATTATTTATGAAATTAGGATCAAGAATGCAGTTCTTCAAAGGACATGTGAATCTATAAATAATATTGGTTCATTGTAGTTTTGATCTTGCAGGTGAATTGTTGTTCTTGATGATGTGGTTAGCCAGTTTCAATTTTGGTAATAGATAATTAATTTAATTTCTTTGTTTACGTCAACAGGAGCTGCGTATTTTTCAAATGATCTTTTGGAGTGAAGATTCGTCCTGTTTATAATTACTATGAATTTGGTTTTTGTAAAAGATATTAATGTTATTATGTTTTTATCAGTGTGTTTACTGTTGTTATCACTCAGGTTTGAAAGAAAAAGTCTAATATGTTAGTCAACCAGATAATTTGGAAATCTGTTGCTGACAAGTGTTTGTAGGGCGTTATAGAGTTCTTTGAAGAATAGGGTTCGAGAGGATGAACTCTTGTCGGCTCTCATGAGGAAATTTTTAATGATGCCAATTTTATATCTAAGTGGACATTGACTAATGAATTTAATGTGACAGGAATTTTTAGTAGTGGATTTTTTATATAAAGAAGTAATGAAAGAATTATTACGAGACTCCACAAGGACATCCAAGAATGGGAGTTTATTTTTTGGCTAAGCTCATATGTTAAATTGAGGACAGAATTTTTTCAAATGCAGATGTAAAATTGTTGGTTTCACATAGCCTTCAAAGAACTGCATTCTTGATCCTGATTTTGTAAATAATTTTATCAGCCATACCATTACAAAACTAACTTGAAGACTGGCACTACATTTCTGTTAACAGAGCTCAATTTGATCTCATTTAAACACACAGAGACCTACCAAACCCTGTCTGGAACATACATGTTGACAACAAAAATGCCATAGCATCATCCACATGCAAAAAAACACTAAAAATAATGGAGGCCTTATTAATAAAAATGAAAAACTCAACACTCAACTACAAACACTCAAAAACTCAACATCAACTACAAACACTCTAACAATATGCTTACCATATTCAATACATAACACATACCACTACTCCACATTATACATGGCACCATTTACATTCTGTTACACATAAAATAACATTCCTCCTTGAAAATGGATAAAACTATAGACAAAAGCACTTGGATAAACAAAATATTTTATCAATTTTTATATAATTTATGTTCTCAAAAGATAGAAATCATAAGATCACATGAAAAATTACCTAAAAAACTTAACCATCACACCTTTTCTGTCATCTTTAATGAAACCTGCATGTATGTACATACATACATAAACACAGGAATATGTGGTTGGTACCTAAACTTAGTTTTTCTTCTGTTGAGGAGGGTGGCATCACACTCTGCAGGATGAAAAAATGACCTGTTATAGGACAGATGTGCTCCTAATTTATGCCAATGGCCAACATGTATGTATATATTTTTATTTTGGCCAACCACTTGTATCCAAGGATGCTCATCTTCCAGGGTGACTAGCTAATCCCCATTGCAGCTCAGTCACATTTGTGTTTGTTCAACACCCATAGAGCCCACCTTTGGTTTATACTGCAAATATGTTGAGCAGATCTAGTTATAGTTTCTAGGAGAGAGCTTGATATCAGGTGTGATCAATAGCCTGAACAAGGGCAATAAACCCAAACCCTTGGTCATGATGACTTGCAATTTCAGGCTAGCACAGCTATCAACAAGTCCCAAAGGGTCCAGTCTACTCAATTTCATTCACAAGGCTTAGGTCAACCCATGTTATCCAAAGTTGCTGCATGCTGGGATCACCTCAATAACAGAAATAATTCACCTTCCTTACAAATCAGTTATGGTGAGATTGGAACCTGGGCTTCATAATAAGAAAGATAACTTGGCCATGGGCTCATATCAGTCAGTTAAGTATCACACTTGGAAAGTTATGGCTAGAAAGAGATATAACTAGCTAGGCAGAAGATTTTTCTGCAGTAGGTTTCTATTACTTTCTGTGGTAGACTACTTGCCAACCAAAACTGTAGAACTTAATCTGTCTGGTTATTTAACCCATAATTGGAGGGGAAAGACAGATTAATACCTTTCCCAATGGTATTTGCATGTCAGTGAATGCAACGAATTTAACTGGAATTTGAACTCAGCTCTCCGATTTCTCATTCCAAGCTAATTCACTGCACCACAATGCACATCCATGCATCCATATAGGAATGTAGAAATATCTGGGTCATTGTTCAGGTACTTACTTTGACCACTAGGTGTGAGGGACCACGTGTCTCTTTTAGGACAATGGTTCTTTTTGAGGCATCATTCTATGAGAGAGAAACTTGTATGTAAAACCTTAAACTCATTTAGTCTCCTGGTCGTTTTAGCCTTTGTTGTTCCACTGGTTCTATGGCCAATTGTGATAAAAAGTGAATTAATCACTGGAACATCTTTGACAATCCTCCATGAAACATTTGTTTGGGATTATAAGTCCTGAGGGTGATCTTATTCAATAACAAGTCATCCTTTACCATGTATATATACATACCTGCATAAATATCTGCATATAGATAAATTAATAAAGACAAACTTTTCTTAACTGACACATATCATCCTCTGAGGGACTTTATTAAAGCACTTGCCTTGATAAAGACCCTCAGAGAACAAAACATGTTAGCTAAGATCATTTTTTCTTTTGTTATAATTTCTTATTTTCCTTTTATACATATACCTATCTAAAATTTTACATCAAAATAAATAAATAAATTATTTTAATATGATCTGTTTATCTCAGTCTATGCTAAGCATGCATAGCTGTATAAAAATCCACAGATAGATAGATAGATAGATAGATAGATAGATAGATAGATATGAACAAACTGAGATATATATATATATATATATATATATATATATATAGATAGATAGATAGATAGGTGTGAGTTTGTAAGCCTGGGTTTCACGCTTTTGCGATTGTGACAAACTGATTCATTTTTTTTTAAAATTGGTTATATTTGTGTATTTTTGTGGAAGTGGGGGAAAAAAATCTGTCATCACGACAGACGCAGACATACACATATATACATTTATACACCCATCAACACGCACAAGGACACACACACACACACACACGTACACGCGTTCAGTCACTGAGGCTTGCATAAACATACACATGCGAATCGTGCTGGCTTCGGTATATATATGTATATGTGTGCCGTTGCACATATACACACTCATTCAGTTGGCATATTCGAATGGTGTGTAGCGATGTTAACGCGTGAATAGTTGTTGATTTCTCATACATACATATGTACTTTTGATGGGTTCTGTGTGAAACTATGGTAGGTAAGAATATATATATATATATATATATATATATATATATATAGATAGATAGATAATCTCATAAGAGTCATAGTACCAATTTTGTGATAATCTTTATGAGAACAACAATAATAACAAAAAAAAACATCTACTTGATGATATCCTTTGATCTTATGCGACAACTGATGGTGCAGCCATTTTCAGGAAAAAAAATTGTCTCATTATCCCATTCATCTCCTGAGGTTTAATGGCCAAAGTCTAAATGATGGCCAAAAAATAGAAGAGTAAATATGTTTGTATTCATGTCTTTCATGGGTTCATTTGTATGAAACAAACTAAAAATTAAAATTTTCAGGAGGAAATCTTAAATTGGAATTACTTGATATTCTTATTTCTATTTATTACTAATAATATTATAATGAAAATTACTACTTCTGCTACTACCACACTGCTACTTCTAATACTAATATTGCTATTACTATTATAGTCAATTATAATAATAGTAACAATATTGATGCAAATTTATATATTAATAATAGCATTGCTGTAAGCATGTGTGTTGTGGTGCAGTGGATATTGGCTCAGAACAAGAAATCGGAGAGCCGAGTTCGAATTCCAGTTGAATTTGTTGCATTCACTTATGTGCAAATACCCTTGGGAAAGGTATTATTCCATCTCTTCTTATAGTTATGGGTTAAATAGCAAGAGAAATTGGGTTCTATAGTCTTGGTTGGCAACCAGTCTAACACAGAAAGTAACATTGAAACCTATTGCAGAAAAATCTTTTGCCCATGAAATTATGTCTTAAAAGAAACATGACTGACTTGGGAAAGGTATAAATCTGTTTCTTTTTCCTCCAGCTATGGGTTGAATAGCAGAACAGATTGGGTACTATAGGCTTGGTTGGCAACTAGTCTACCACAGAAAGTAATTACATTCTACTGCAAGAAAATCTTCTGCTTAGTCAGTCATGTCTCTTTCAAGACATGTTCACCTAAGCGTGTATCACGTATTGCAGGTAACTGACTGACTGACTGACTTTAAGGAAAATAATATCTAGCATCATTGATTAAGAAAGTAATTGAATAAGCAAGCAGTTATGGAATGGTTAGATTATTAACATCCTCACCCATCTACGATCATTTCATGATGATAATAAGATTATGTTGAGATGATTGGTGATGGGACAGGCAATATGAAATCCATGTCATTCACAGAAATATTACTAATTTCTTCTTCTTCTTCTTTTATGTCCTATCTCTTCAGGATATGGGCGATCATGGCCATCCCATGTCTCCCTATCTCTTGTTGCGCTTAATACCTCATCTCCTGCTACCCCACACATTCCCTGCTCCACTATCCATCCGCTCAAGTCCTTCAAGTATGTCATGTATTTCTTTCCCCTGTTCCTCTCTCTCTCTCTCTGCCCTGTGAGCATCAGATTCTCCAAGCTCTCCTTCCTCATTGCATGTTCCAAAAACTTCAGCTGATATTAAGTATCAGTTTCCTCTTCGTCTCCCTCTTCTCCAAAACCTTGTTGTTGCTCACATGTTCTGTCCAAGGCATTCTCAGCATCCTTCTTTAGAATCACATTTCAGTTGCTTCAAATCTTTTGTTCATCTTTTAGGAGACTGGCCAGCATTTGCCATATTAATCTGATAGTTTCTTCTTTGTTTCCAGCATAATTTTCCTGTCTCTTAATACACTACTCAGCTTCTAGAATGCATCATTGACCATACCAATATTCCTTCAGATCTCCATATTGCACTTCACTCCCAGGTATTTAAATTTGACTGATTTTGTTCTCAGAGTTTGATTTGTTTTGCTTTTTTTTAACAAGAGCATCAACACAGTAATAATAATAATAATGAAATCAGTAATTCCAGTTGTATTTGGAGCACTCAGACTGATTGAAAAATCTCCAGTATAGAAATGAATACAATATGGGAACAATACAGAGTGCTAGAGAAAATTATTAGTTTCAAAGGTTGCAATATGAGCTCTAGTAAAAATGGTTACTGAGACATTAGGTTTATAAGTCCTAAAAATTTGTACACTGATATCCTTAAGGACACATGGTTCAGTGAATATAGGCATTGGTTAGATCCAGTGACTTGATCAAAAGAGTTGCTACAGCAGTGGTAAACAAATAACATCAACAGTTGAGTTAAAGTGAGATATTTACATGAGATCGGGAAGTGGCATGGCACATAGAATGAGAATGACATACACCAGTGCTCGAAATGAAAGGTTTGGTTCAAAATTCAAAGAACCTGAAGAAGGACAGAGTGTCAGTCAGTCAGTTAACTGCCATACATGATACACGCTTGGGCGATCATGTCTCAAAAGAGACATGACTGACTGGGCAGAAGATTATCCCACAATAGGTTGTCATTACTTTCTGTGGTAGACTGGTTGCTGACCAAAGCTATAGAACTCAATCTGTCCTGTTATTTAATCCATAACTGGAGGGAAGAGGCAGATAAATACCTTTCACAAGTGAAAGCAAGGAATTCAACTGGAATTTGAACTCGGCATCCCGATTTCTCTTTCCAAGCTGATATCTACTGCACCACAGCACACATGGCCAAAACATGACTATGACTATAAAGATGATGACAACAGTCTGAACAATGTAGATCATGTAAATACTACCTCATCTTAAAAATATAGACAAATACTGATTGGAAAACGTTTCATTGAAGAGATTCCAGGTAGCCCATGCCTTGAAGAAAAACAAAAAATTGTAGAGCTTTGTCTATGTAAAATGTGTGTGAGTTTCTTTTATTTTTTTTATTTTTTGATAAAAATGATCAGTAGAAAATATCATGAAGCCATTTTTTATCTTAAAGTTCTAGTTGGGGTCCAGAAGGAAATGAGTATACAACAAAAATCTAATTTCTAATAATGATAAGAAATAAGATTTTATCTCACAAGTAGAGTTCACACCATACCAAGGGCTTACCTTAGTTTATTTATTTTTTATTATTTTCTTTTTTACAAGAATGTTCAATGGAAAATGCCCTGATGGTATTTCTGAGCATAGATCTCTGGTTGGGACCCGGAAGGAAATGTGTATACAACAGAAATCAAAGTGAGAGGTAAAAAAAAAGAAATCATCATCATCATCATCATTTCCCCTCCTCCCCCTCCTCTTGATCAATCATAAACATTGTTATTCTTAAATATAATCTTAGCGTTTACATTACTACAAATTTTAAATTAATTCTAGCAGCATTAATTATAAGACTGTTAGTCTATGGTGGAGACTTACCTCACCAAAGCAAGAGAAGGCGGATTGTTTGCACATGCATTTGAAGGCATCATGGAACTACGATGCAAGCTTTGGCAAGGCAGTTTTGAAATGACACAGCACATGCATCATCAATGAAAGCAAGGCTGTCACAAGCGAAAGATCTCGGTTTCTTGCCTAAGACCAAAGACGCATAAAAAGAGCCAACTTTTGGTTTTGGGTAGAGTTGTGTTTGAGACTCGTGAAGGCTACACTGGTGATCTAGAGAAGATGCTATTGTTTACAGTGCACATGGAATGGAGTCCCAAGTGAAGCAGTGTTCCGGTTTCTGCGTAAAGCATTTGGCGAGAACAGATCCAGGCGGTCATTCATTCTTCTACCAACCACACTTCGTTAAACAATGCTACATAGTCACCATTTTCACCTAAAACATATTTCAAGTCAGCATTTCTTAGTTACTTATTTTTAGTTTTTTACTACTACTATCCCAGTTTAGTCTTATGTTAACATTGTAGTAACAGCCTTGAAAAATGAATTTGTCCCTTATTTCTCTTTCCGGCTATGGAATAAATAACAAGGTAGACTGATCTCTTTAACAGTGAATGTCTACAAGTCTAAAATAAAAGGCAACTGAATCCACTCTTAATAACTTTCCCAAGATACCAGGATAATTTGCAGGCAATAAAGAAAATCATTAAAAGTAAAGTAAAAACTAAAGAACATTTTCTTTGAAAGAAATGTGCCTATTACTCATCATGGAAACTCATATTAGCAAAATTTAATGTTGATTCATGCAGATCAATGAACTGAGTTCAAATTCCACCCACGTCTGTTCCTTTTCTGCTAATGCGTTTTTTCTTCTAGTTATAAGGAGAGACTGGGCTCGCTAACTTTGGATGGCAATAAGTCTAGGAGAAAAAAAAACTCTTAATTCAAAACCTTAGAGAAAACAGTAGGAAACCACTTTACTTGAAATCGTTGTAATTAACAAATAATAAAAGAAAGGAGTCTGTGGAGAGCCATGATTGGTAAAGAGTCATGACACAAAGCAAAAACAATGGAAATTAAATCTAAAATAACAAAGTTCAAAGAGAGTAAATGGAATAAAATAAAACATTAATTAACAAAATGTGAGCAGAATCAAGAAGGGAAATAAATTTGAAGAAAGTTTCCAGACCATCCAAAGCAATTTATGATGATACTTATTTCTTTTGCCCATCCTGGGTATGACAATAAACTACATCTGGCAGCAAAACCTCTGATCAGGAGATTTTAAGGCGTGAGGAACAACCTCTTAATTGCTGTTGTTTCCAGGTTCAACCTTGTTATGGTCCCATTTATAGGCAAATAGTTAACTCTCAAACTGGGGTCAAAAAACTATGAAAATCTAAAAAATTCTTATAATAAAAATACCAGCAATGCATTTTCATAGCAAAAAAATTACCAGCAATAAATTGTTTTTTAAATAAATAATGCACACAAGAAAATTAAATCTTAACATTAAATGACCCATAAGAAGTTGATATGCCACTAAACAAACAAACCACAGAGTTGTTCTAGGCTGGGTGCCAATCAAGAAAATATATGTCCTGCTATTTAACTCATAGCTAGATGACAAGTCATCTCACTCAAATTGAATTCATGGCTTTCTAAATTGCCATCTTCTATCTTCTTAAATCCTGTTTATCTTTTATCCTTTCCTCAATAACCCCTGTACTCAGTCTTTTCTTTCACTGTGACCACCTTAGCACTTGTGGCAATTTCACCTTGTTTGGGGTGAAATGATTTAAAAAGAAAAAAGTGTTTGTGTGAGGTGAACATAAACAGTCTCATTTGTAATTTGAAGAAACAATTTCTTTTGCTTTTCTAAAATAGTGAAAATGAATTAGATACCAGGGTAGGTGGTAATCTCTAGCCTTGGATGGCAACCAGCTTTAAAGAAAAACTCTGAACTCAAAACCATGGAGAAGACAACAGGAAATAACTCCACTATCTTTCTAAAGAATGCACAGCAATTCTCAGATAATAAAAAAGAAGAACCTGTGGAAAGCCATGATCATCCACATCTTGAAAGGGCATGGTTTAAAAAATTGATATTACTACATATTACTGTTATTATTTCCATTACTACAACTGCTACAATTAATACATAAATTTGTTTTATTCTTCCATTAATTGCTTTTATCCTTTATATATATATATATATATATATATATATATATAGATTGTTTAATTACTTAGTTTGTGGTCATAATAAAATTACACCAGTACACAACTGTATTAAAAGTGTTCAATACAATTATATTGAAGAACTTTTGATTATTGTTCATTTGTAAAGAAGTTATTATGTGACCTATGTTTCTACCATATGATGTCTTCAGGCGATTTGCAATAACTGATTTTACCGTTTTTCTTTGTTTTTTTTTTAAGAATGCTCATGTAAAAGGAATATTTTTGAACATTCACATAACAGGGAATTTTTTAACGTGCAATTTTTTAAATTAGAGAAAATTATGACGTTTTCATCCATGATTGTATGAACCTAATAGGTATTTTATGGTATGGTTACACAATCATAATTTTTGTTCTTTCATTCAATAATTCATTTTTGTTTGGGAATAACATAATTGCTAACTTTTCTTCCTGTCACATATTTTGCCACCATTGTAAGGCTTGGATGTTTTCACTATACTCGATGTAATGTCTGGGTTTTTTCCATATTTTAATTTCAATTTCCATAAATGGCTAACTGATTTTGTACAATTTTTTAAGTTTTCTATTTTAAATGTCGACCTGTGATTGAACCATCTAGTCTTAAAAGTATCTTTGGTTGATCCCAAATATATTTTATTTTGTCCATTTCAGTATATACTTTTGTTTTGTAAATGACTTCTTTTGTATTACAAAGTCCTTGAAGTGGGCATTTATTTTTGTCCCTGCAGTTGCATTCTTTATTAGAGATCTTGTTTTGTACGATGCTATTTAAATTTCTGGTGTTTTGCTTCTTTATGAAATTTTCTAACTATAACTTAGCTTGATTGTATTCATATTGAAAATTTTGTTTAGTTTTGAGCTTTAGGAAAGTGTTTATCAATCAGTTTAAAAAATATTTGTCCTATTTTGGTTTTTACCTCTACAGTAGCAATGAGTAAGATTGTGTGAAGTCAGAACTGCTGACAGTCAGTGGAATATTGATAGAATAGCATTTAAATCAAACAGACTTTGTAATAAAGTGCTAGATATGGAGAATTAATAGAATTAATATAAGTAAAAGTTTGTCACTTAGTTGATTGATGTTATCTTCAGCATTCTCTTCATAGGCAGATCCTCATGCACATACATACAACTGCAAAAACAGGAAGTATGCATACAAGCACACATCAACACAGATACACACACAAACAACTTAAACCAACAATATAAAAAAATGCCAAAGTTGGAAAATATTAACAGTAAATTGTAAAAGCCCCTGAAGAGTAGACGGATTGATCTGCCTACAAAACTGTGGAGTTGGAATGTTGAAGGTAACATTAATCAGCTAAGTGACAAAACTCTTAAATTTTTACTTTATATATATATATATATATATATATATATATATATATATATATATATATAGCTTTCTTCCTCCCATTTATTTTGTTTCCAAGAACTTTTTAAAGATTTCATAGTTCAAACCATTTTTTTCTTACATATTTTTTTTACTCTTTGGTGAATATATTTCTCTGGCAATTTTTCATTTTAAATCTTATTTTCTTTCATATATTTTGATGTATTTTAAAATTTATTTCTCATTTTTTTGTTTACATTTGTTACCATCATTTCCTCCATCTTTTATGTTCACATTGATTCCATCTTTTTATTTTATTTTCATTTATATCATTTTATCTTATCCCTTTTTTTCCCATTATCTTTCTTCCTGCATTTTTCTTCCTTATTTCTATTTCCTTTTTACATTAACTTATTTTTTTTTACCTCACCGCTAACTTTTTCTTTTCGCGCATTTTTGCTACTTAATTTGATCTTTATATATCAATTACCAATTTCCTTTTCTGCTTGTCTCCCCCAGTCTTCCCAAAGCACCTCTTGCTTGTTGTTATCAGCCTCCCCAGTTCAGTAATTTCATTTCTGTCACGATTTTACAGTTAATGTTATTGAATCTATTGTTATTTTCTTCTTGACTAAATTCTTTATCTCTCTTTCCTCGTTTCTGTAATTGTCTTTCTCTTCTTTCTCGTCCATTCATTATTTATTGCATTTTTTTTTTCACTTTTGTTTTCATTTTCTAGTGTTTTACACATTTTTCAAATTTTTGCTAATTATTTTCTTATCTTCTCTTTCTCTCTCTTTTCTCATAGTTTAGATGCGTCCATAATTTTCATATCCTTTTCTTTAACCACCTTTAAAGAAGCAGCAAGCTTCAGTGTTTCTTCAGTCATTCCTTTTCAGTCACGAAGGATTATCACCATGTTTGTAACTTCATATATCACAATTTCACCATAATAAGATTTCCACCATCCCTCTCACCACACATAACTTCTTTTTGCTTGATTCACAAGCAATAAGTCTGAGACAATGTCAGGCATCGAGAAAAAAATAAATAGTCAGAAAAGTTAGAAGAGAAGGCACAAAGTACAAAGAATATACAATAATGGACAAATTAAATTATCTAGAATGTAAAAACTCACACAAAACAGAGGAAAGCCCATAGATTATTAGTATCATTTATGATTTAACTACAATCAGACAACTTGCAACTGGTAAGGTTATTCTGTTAATTGGATTTATTTCTGTTCAAGTTAGTATTAATGTCTGCATGAGTTCTATCTTATTTGTCTATATTTCTGAAAAGAGGTATTGTAATTATTTACATTATATACATTGTTCGAACCGTTGTCCTTATCTTTCTTGCCATACTCACAACATTTTGGCCATTATATCTTTTCACTCTTACATAGCCCCCTGCACACCAGTGGCCTTACCGCCTTGCCCGGGGTCATATGATTAAAAAAAAAAATATGGTTTAACCTTCTTCAGATGATTAGAATTTCAATCATTGGGTTCCGTTGTTCTTTTTCCATGAGTTCTGCTACTTCAGGATGCCTTAGTTATTTCTTATGTCTAAGTTTTTGTTCTTTGGCTCCAACCAATGCTTTTATCTATTAGGCCATATATCCTTGAGAGTTGAGTTAAAGGGAGATAATTAAAACATCCGGAAGTGGTATGACTCATGGAATGAGAACAATCTATCCCAATGATTGAATAAAGAGTTAAGTTTGAAATTCCAGTCACCTCAAGAAGTGTATAAGAGCTGAAATGTTGTGAATAACGTAAATAGTTGTACTACCTCATCTCAGATATATAGATAGATATTGAAGGTGAATATGGCAACAGAGATGACGACAACTGTCTAAACAATGTAAATAGTGTAAATAGTTACAATACCTCATCTCAGAAATATAGACAGATACTGAAGGTGAATATGGCAATAAAGATGAGGACAACAGTTCAAACAATGTAAATAATGTACATAAAAGTTAAGGAAGATAACTAAGTCATCCAGAAGTGGCATGACTCATAAAATGAGTTTTATCTTGTTCAAAGTAACAAATTTCAAAGAAATGAACGAAAACAAAAGTCCCCCAAAATTAAAAAAAGAAAAATTGGCAGTCAGACAATACCAACATTTTTGTTTAAATGTTGACCTTATTCATAAGTGAATTTGACTAAAGATATTTCTCTAATCTAACTGGATAACAAGTTTTCACTATTCTTTCATTTTTTAATCATTTCACTCCTAGCAAAGCAATAAAGTCAGTAAGAAGCAATACGCTATCAATTGTGAGAAACTAAGAGAAATAAGAAACCATTATTAAGGAGAGAGAGCAATACAAGAACCAAAATTAAGAAAAAAGAAAATGATACAAGAAAAAACAAGAATACTTTAACAAGGAAAAAGGACAATAAAAGAACAGGCTAACAGAAGATTGCAATTAGCATTGGATTTAATTTTTGAAGATCAAAGATGACTTTGAAGCAACAAGCCAGAAGAGATTTCCACAAATTATAAGTGCATGAAAACAAACTGTTAGCATAGAACTTATGGTTACATCAAGCCATTTCAATTGTAAAGTCAAGGTATCAAAAATGAAAACTCACGAGAACAATTACCATGAAAATATTTATTGGTTTATGGCTACATCACGTTAAAATATTGCTTCTCGAAAAATCACCAAAATTAAGCAATATCAAGCTTGGCTAGAACCTAGCTGGGTGATTGCTTTAGAATACCAAGTGCTGTAAGCTTGGATGGGCAGGTGGATAATAGCTCAGAATTGATAACTGGAGTTCCAGTTTTGGTTGGGTTTGTTATATTTACTTTTGAAGAAAAACCTTTGGGAAAGTTATCACTATGAGTTTATTTGTAAGACTTGTATCACTAAACCATTATTATCTTCCTCCACTTTCAGTTAAGTTTAAGTTTTGTCTCTCTTTCTGATATATCCCGAAAAGGAATACAGTATAAAATGATCAGTTGACGAATGGAACTCCACACCAGGAATAAGAAATACAGATCGATTGTACTAAGGTACAATTAACAATAACACACATATAGGCAAGCCATGGGTTGGAGCAGAATCAACTATCGAATATGAATGCCTTCACCTAAGACTTTTCCCTCGTTGTACTGCTCATTACTGTCTTTTATAAAGTAGAGCATTCTATTCTCAGGGATGGCAGGATGTTCCACTATAACACTTTCACACATAATCTTTACTGTTGGCCCGCTAGTTCTCCCCACATACTTTTTGATTGTGAGAAATATGACTGCTGAACAGACAGATATTAAAGATAGGCAGATTTATACATGTGAACGGAAACAAACAGAAAAACAAAATTACAGAAGCTGTCTCACTTGCAGGCTATTGTGGCATGTGAGGCTTTCTTACCTTGCCCAATTTAGCAGCAGCAACAGTAGGGTACAAGAAGAGGTCTCAGAAGTCATAAAACTGCTAGCCAAGCTCTAGGCAGTCTCTATTTCATCTTTTGTTTCAGTGGCCTCTACCATCAAAGCCCAGCTCAAAGGGCGACTTAACCCCCTGCTGCAGAAGAGACTTGTACCAGTGCTAGCAGTTTCACACTTTTCATCCTTCCTATGGGAATAGATAAAGAAATCTCCCTTTGAGGCACCTACCCAAAGGAAAACCTATACACAACCCCTGCTGCAGAAGATGTGACCCGTCCTAGCCATTTTGTCACTCAGATTTCTGCCAGTGGGAACTAGCAGAGCAATCTCTCTACATAAAACATCTACTCAAGAAGTTTGTCAACTAGAAAACCCGACCTTTTCTCTGCAGCATACTACTATTTTGCACTATCTTTCAACCACCTGCTTCGTTGGGCTTGGCTCACTGGTGCCCCCACTGCATGAATTTACTCGAGCTACAAGACTAGCAAGTAGGTCCCACCCTTTTACAGTGAAGCCAATAACATGTAATTCCAACTTCTACTCTATCAGCTTCTTTCCTCGCACTTCCCACCTGTAGAATTCCCTTCCGTATACTTGCTTCCCCGACAGCTACAATCTCCAAGAATTTAAATGTAAGGTTAATTGTCATCTCCTATCTCTCTGAGTCGCATCCTTTCCCTCATGTTCTTTTCTTCATCCACTCTTATCTCATCACATCAGTATTCTCATCCTTCTCTTACCCATTTTCCGACACCCCCTATAACTTGTTCCTCTTTCTCATCACTTTCCTTCTATGTAACCCCCTGCACACCAGTGGCAGTAAACTGCCTTACTTGGGGTGAAATGATTAAAAAAAATCATGCATTTTTTCATTTCACTCTCACTGCTGACCACACACACGCACACACACACAAACACAGACACTCATAACTGGCAAAAATTCCTTTAAGTAAAAATGTAAACATTAATCTTTCTAGTAATAATTTATATTGCAAATATCTTAAACTTAAAAGAACTGTACACAAAAAATGTACACAAACCAATAAAAGTTATACCTTTAAGAAGACCATACATGTATTATACAACTTACAAATCAGTATTATTTATGATAGGTTAGGAAATGTTTTTGATGATGTAACCAAATAAAAAAAATTATCTATATGACAGATCATGGAAAATGTTATGCAGAAATCAAAAGTGGCACTGGAATAGTAAAAGATGCCTTCCAGAAACTAAGCAAAGTATTGAGAACCAGGAAAATTACTTTAATAACAAATATAAAAATGCTGAACTGTAATTTTAATCTCCCAATAAAATATTGTTGAAACATATGATCTGGTGCCCCTGCTATCCATTTATAGATCCTTGATAAAATCGAAAAAGCAATCTGCAATGTCAATAGTGATGACCTGGCATCTCGGCTTTCTCAGCACCATAGTGCCGATCTAACATATTGTAGGCAAAAGGGCGGTGTAACAGAAAGCATAAAAGAAAGGACACATTTAAGCTTGGGGAATCTGATCTTCAAAGAACATATTGATGGCAAAAAGTCCTGAGGGAAGCAGCGTATCAGAAAGGCCAAATTTTTTATGAGATATAATGAGGAAAGCGGGCTTGGAGAATCTGACCTTTAGTAGATATATTGAAGGCGGAAAAAGCAGATGAAAGAAGCGTATCAGAAAGGACACATTTCTAGGACATATAATGAGGAAAGCGGGCTTGGGGAATCTGATCCTCAAAGAACATATTAACGGCATAAATGCCATAGAGAAGCAGCATATCAGAAAGGATACATTTCTATGACATATAATGAGGAAATCAGGCTTGGAGAATTTGACCTTCAAAGAATATATAGAAAGAAAAAACGCAGAGAAAAACAGTGAGTAACAAACTACAAGTCATTGGTTGTCAGAACATGAACTAGGAGACAAATATCGTTTAAGGCTACATTGGATAGAAATTCAAAGAAATCCATAATTTCCTGAAGAAATAGATAAAGCATCACCATGCAAGAAGAATAACATTTTCTTGTGAAGTTTTTCAAATTATATTCTTTCCTTATCAAGAACATTTGTTATTATAAGCTTTTAAATTTGTCAGCTCAAAATGATGATTAATGTAACCTGAAATTTAAAAAAAAAATGTTTTTAAATATGATATGGAGAAAACAAAATTACCAAAAGATATATAGACAGCTAATAATAAGTTAATTTCCGAATCAAAGGCTTTGATGTAGATTCTGTCAGAAGTGTTCACACTGCTGACATTGAGAGAAGCCCATATGTCAGAAGTGTGTGTTAATAATTAATATACACTTTTGAGGATTTCTTCCTGCGGGGCAGTTCAAAATCTAGGGCTGTCTTTCTATGAATTGATCTAATTGGTGAAAAAATTTAAAAATAATAATAAATTCTTTTTCACTTGGCTACTATTGTTGAGGTTTCTCCGTTTTGCCTAGGGGGTGCTAGCTGAAGAAAAATATTATTTTGCATTCAGAACAAATACCAAGAATGGTAAAGAAGAAAAGATAGGAATGATAGAGAGAGAGAGAGAGAGAGAGAGAGAGAGAGAGAGAGATAAAGAGAAAGAGAGAAATTTTAACTTAGGTGGTGGAAGGCGAAAAAAATTTTTAAAAAACGAAACAAACTAGAAATGAAATTGAATAAAATATTTTTCATTGACAAATAATTTGACAAAATTGCTTCAAGGAATGCCTGCTAATATTTTGAATATCTTCACCTGTTTTTGTGTGAATTCTTTTCTTTTTTTGTTTTGCTTTTAGAGATTTTGTTTTGTGTTGTTGTTAATTCTAAAGTGTTTTGACAGGTTGGGTAGAAATGGAACTTTTGTTGTTGCCATCATGAGCATCATCCTCATCATTATCCTTGTCAAACGCTATGAATATTTCATTTAATATTTCATCGCTTAAATTAGCTTTTTGAAAATTTGGAATCGTCTCATATGTTTTCCACCTAATGTGCTAATTCCAAACTCAATTATATCCCCTTAAAATCTTTCATTAAATACTAAATACTATTTATTTTAGCGAAAATGTTATTAAGTAAAAATTAATATTTCATTTTCTCTTATTTAATTTCTTTGTTTTTAATGTGGAAATAAATAATTATGTTTTATTTCTAATTTCGTTTGCATCCTATATTATATATACTTATGAGTGTGTGACTGTGTTTGAATATGATATCTAAGATCAATATGTCCAACAAATAATGGGTAAATGAACAACAAAGGGTTTTAAAAATCGTTTGGCATGAACTTCATCCATTGAAATGACTTCTTAAGACTAAATAATGTTACCAATGATATATTACAAGGTGTCTGAAAATACGTTTATAAACTTTGAAGGTTCCTCACACCAAAACGAGGACAAAAGTCCATATAAACATATGTCCGTAAATTCGTTTTTGCGTTATTACGTTAAAGAAGTTTCACAGCGATGTGCTGCCATCTAGACTATGTTACATTTGTCATTCTTATATATTTGGGGCTAGTGTGTCTTGAACGTTTAACGTATGTAGTGAGTTGAATGAGAAGTGTTTCGTTTAACAATGGCAGGATATTGATATCGTGAGTAGACAGATATGATTTTTACATACTGCCACGAGAATTGTAATGGGCGTGAAGCAGCACGACTGCATCGTATTGCGTTTCCAAACCAAAGGCAGCCGTGTCATCAAGCCTTTGTAAGGCTGCAAGGAATCTTTCCCCAACGTTTGTTAAATTATTTTTGAAACGACCTGTATATGTTGTGGGAGGGAACAAAATACAGTAAACGTTAGTTATAATTCTATATTGACTAAAATGCTGAAAATAGTGGGAGTTCACCTTTATTAATTAAACTGCTGCCATTACATTACAATGTGAAATATTTTCCCGCAGTAGCTTGCCATTAATTTCTGCAGTAGACTGGTTACCAACCAAATCTATAGAACCCAATCTGTCTTGCTATTCAACCCATAGCTGGAGGGAGAAGCGACGGATTACTACCTTTCCCAAGGATATTTGCGCCTAAGTGAATGCAACGAATTCAACTGAAATTCGAACTCGGCTCTCCGATTTCTCATTCCGAGCTGATACTACAACACACCGCACATATATATGCCGTGACGATTTTTCGCGGTACACTTAAAGGGATCGCGTGACATGGCGGTTGAGATTCGCTGATGTAAATTTATTAATAAGTTTTGGAAGTAATTGCTAGTCAGTCCAAAAAACTGACTGTTGATTCATTCCAAAGAATGGAATGAATCAACATCAGATATAAAGCAGAAGCCCGTGAATTTGTAAACTAAGTAATCAGGGAACTCACTGTATGAAGATCCAAAACCCGGCTCATCAGAAATGTGCAATTGTGCAACGAGAAAGAAAATCGAACAGTCCAGTATCTTTATCAAGTAGATTATTACAGAATCTTAGAGCGGGTTGAGAAATCCTTGAAATTTGGCGGGGTCATTGTCATCATATCATCGGAGTCAACATCTACTAAAATATTTGAACAACAAAGAAGATTGCAGCTAAATGAACAGTCGAAAACCTGAGATGTTATAAAACAAACATTCACACATATTTCCTAATTACTGGTGCCATCAAGATAACTGTAACTTCATGAAAAAATCAACTTAGGTTTGTCTGAAGAAAAGTGTTGTGTCCTCTTGAATAACTGATTGTTCATTTTGCCACATTCGTATTAACGACTATTCGTTTTGTTACATTTCGGATTTGAAAGCGTTTATTTTGCCACATTCGAGTTTACGAGCGTACGTTTTTTTACATTACGGATTTGCAAGCGTTCATTTTGCTACATTTCGAATTTGCGAGAGTTCGTTTTGTAAGTTTGCACATACAACCTATAAGAAATTTAAGCTGCTTGAGCGTGTATCGTCTGATTTTCTGAGAGAAAGAAGTCGCTGCGCTGGGCTCCTATATAATTTATTGCATTTCAAAAATAATTTTGCTACATTTCGATTTGTGGAAAAACATCTGCGTTTGTTTTTCATCCAGAACCAATCAAAAGGCTTTCCTCACAACTTTAGAAGATGCGAATTTGGTGCCTACCTGGAGGTAATAAAAGTGGACCGAGGAATTAATTCTAGGAGTCGACGAACATCTGTTGCTAAAACCATGTCGCTCCGGTCCAGAAGGAAAAACAATGCAAAAGAAATTTGACAACCACCAGACGAGAATTGAAAAGGACATCAAAGTTGTTCCCGCATCAAGGAAAATTCTTCGCCTCAGGTGATTGTTCTGTTCTGTTATTAAGAACTTTGCTTAAAAAGTAGTATCAATTCTTTAAAAACGATTAAGAGAAGTATTTTTTCATTTCCTGTATTTTATAAGTAGTTTTCTTTTCTGAGGACCTTATGCAGTATTGTTATTTTTTATTATAAAATGGCATATTTCATTTGCTTTGATTATTTTTTGCATATGACATTGGCCATCATTTGGCACACAATGCACTTAATTTTTGTCATTCATTATTTTGTGAGTTAGTAATAAATAGATTCGTACGTTCTTAACTTCGTGTTGTTTATCATTGTTGTGTGCCCATATAAATTAAATGTTACTTTAAATATTTGTTTGAACATTTTTTCGCAGTTTTTTTTTTACCAAATAAAAAATTATTTACTCATTTTCGATAACTACCTTTAAAATTGAATTTTTAAAAATAAAAAAATGTTTTCTTGAAACTTTTATTTTAGTTTTAATTGAAAGCTAAATGATTAAATTTGCTATTTCCAGTAAGCAATATAATCTGGGATATTTCAAACAGAAATTATATTGATTAGAATCTAAAATGTTTCCATTTTTTTTATTTTAAATTTTTCAGTCATTTTTTAGCGATCGACACATTTGTAAACAAAACTTAATTCTCGGTTTTAAAAATCTTGCAAAAATAAAAGATACATCTGTGAGACATTACTTTTGGAAAATTAGCAAATTTAATGTTAAATTAATCTGATTTAAACAAGTATTATTTATAGCATGGAATTTAGAATAAAACTACTTCTTAAACACAGAATTGAAAATTGAAAGTTTCAAGAAATTATTTTTAAAAATTCAATTTAAAGGTTAGGCATCAAAAATAAGTGGAGGTACCTACTTCAAAGTGATAAACAAAAAAAATGTGTTCTTTATTTATATTTCCTGCTCATACTAGAAGAAAATGATTATCAGTAATTTAAACCTCTTCTGGCACTGTAACCAAAATATCTCGTTTGATAATAAGCTGCGACAGTTCAAATGAAATTCTTGGTCAGGAAATATCTAAAATGTGGCAACATGAACGATCACAAATCCATGGTGTCATAGTTACTGAGAGTTCAATCCTTAGGCCAAGTATACTAGATCCTACGCTGTTTCTGATCTTCATCAATGATCTTCTTGATGGCGTCAGTTCCTAAGTTGGCATTTATGCAGATGGCACCACCATTTACTCCTGTCTCAATAAGAAATCTCCCAAGACTGACAAAATAAACCTGGTAGCTGCTCTTAAAAAGACCTTTAATTAGTAGTTAATTGGGGCAAGAAATGGCTTGTAAATTTTAATGTTTCCAAAACAAAATTGCTCTCATTTAACCACCATAGACAAACTCTCCTGCTCGCCATCATTACGGCTGATGCTCGTTACCTGGAGAGCAATATATAGCGTTGGCCTCGCTTTTTCAACTGATTTGAAATGCAACGACCACATTCGATCAATAGCTGCATCTACTGTTAGGAATGTTGGGTTACTGTGTTGTTGCCAAAAAGTTTTTTCTCATCAAAATCCATCTTACACATTTATAGATCTACCATTCGTCTGCGAATACTATATACTATTTGATCGGATGCTCCTTTTATTCATCTCAAGGTTCTTGACAAAAAATCCGCAGAAGGATCTCCAATGTAATCGTGACTTAGCATAATGACTTCAGTCACTTTCTCACTGATGTGACGTGGCTTCCCTCTGTCTTTTCTACAAATATTTTCATGGCAACTGCTCTGACAAGTTTTTCCCTGGCACTCTGACCACATTAATTTAAGCTAGCTGAAAAATTGAAAATTTCCAAAAATAACGTTCCCGCTCATTTTATTGGCTAGTAGGTCCCACCCTTTTACTGCTGAAATAGTTAAATGTAACCGCCATTCTTACTCTAACAGTTTCTGTCGTGAAATTCTCTTCCGTTTACTTGCTTCCCTTATAGCTACACTTCCCCAATATTTAAATGCAATGTCATTTGCTATCTGTTGTGGCCTGTTAGAGCCAGGAAGAAAGACACGGAAACAAAAAAATAGACTGAACCAGTGTATTGGAACAACAGAACATATATACAAAATAAAAGTGTTATTAGTTAACAGATATAGATGTATGTCCGAGCTGTCAAGTTACACTGCGTCTCTACTTCTTCCGAGGAAGTCTCGCAGATTAGTATTTATGAAAGAGGAAGAGTTCATTCCAATATAGATAGGGCACCATAACACTATCTTCTATCTTCTACGTTCATCTTTTATCTTTTCTTTAATGCTCCAAGTACCAAGTCTTTTCTTTCACTTTAATCTCCTACAGTGTAGTGGCGGTCCCGCCTTGCTTGTGGTGAAATGATTAAAAAAGACAGACTTGGACCCAATGAAAACAGGGTAAGCAATAATTGGGTTGCGCTACAAAAAAAAAGAAAAAAGAAAAAAAAAGAACTAACGAACGAACGAAATATCCATAGATATGATCAAAAGCAATCAATCCCTGTAGATTAGATAAAGAGTTCAGTTCCCGGATTGATCGACACCTGAAGGAGGCTAGAAAGCACAATGGCCAAAATATTATGACAACAACAAATATGAGGATATTAGTCTGAAAGTAAATAATGTGTGCTACCTCCAAAAATATTCAAATAACCTATATGAAAAAAAGAGCTAAATAGGAATAACTGGGTTAGATTCCTAGATAAGATATAAATATCCCTGCAAACAAGGAATATTTTGTTATTTTCTATATTGTTTTCACTGGTCAAGTTTGCTTTCATTTGTTCCTTAAGATGCTAGCAGCAGCAGCAACCATCACTTAAATCAGTCTTATTTGTTACTTCCCTTTGGCACTTTTTACTATACTGATCTGGCGACTCGGCTTCAGTCGTCTACCCACCACCGTAAGGTTGCTTCTCTTTGATCGTTCTATAAATACTTTGCCTTTATTCATCGCATTTTAATTTTAGCTTTTGGCAGTTGACAACAAACAATAAGAAATAAATAATAAACAAAGAATTTCCTGCTATTTGACAACATAAAGATAAATTTCTGGCGTGTTCTCGCGTGCCTTCGATTTCTTGACCAATAGTGATGACTAGCGCGAAATTCAAACTTTAAATTTTCCGATCTAGCGTCTGTTGTAGCCGTAGGGAGATTGTTAATGTTTACTTTGAATTGGCTTTGTGTCATACATAAATGAACTCCCTACAACTTACAGATTTATTCGTAATTATCAGAATGTTGTCAGCAGGTTGGAGATTGGAATGTAGGGTTTTGTGGAAGAATCAAAGTATACCTTTAGCATGTTGAATAGAAATTTATTAATGAAAAGAGCAACATGAATTGGTAGAAGTTAAAAGTTCATGAGAAACAACTAATGAGTTAAAGGTATCAAGAGTTCGTTGTAGTAACTTGTTGGAAAGAGTTTATGTGTACATAGGCAGGAACGTATGTAGATATGTATGTATGAGCATTTGTTGTTGAGTGGGAGTGTTTTTGAAGTATTCGCTCAGTCTTAAAGGTTTCAGTGCAGTTATCAAGTAGACGGGTGAACGATGAATAAGAAGGTGAGAGGAGAGGGGTGAGAGAGAAAGAGAGAGAAAGATACGATCGCTTGTCGTTTATCAAGGATACGTTTTAATTGCTCATCATCTTAACTCTCTGACTCGACAGTCGAGCTTGTTTGTCTTTTATTTCGTTTGGGAATTCAGTGATTCTGGCCTTTCCATTGGACGACAAATATTTCGCTTCAAGATGTGAAATTTCGCGAGTTTTTTGTGTGTTAAGCAAAGTTTGTAAATTCGAGAAAATTCGTTTATTTCTAACAATGAGCCAGATTTTAATTTTTAAATCTAGAATTTGTTTTTGTTTTTTGTTCACTACAGTGCATAAGAAACACATTGTTCTGAAACAAATATAATATTATTTTTTTTATCTGGACTCACATCATGTGCAATAGGTAAATTGTTGTAAATGCTTCTTTTATTTAATATTGCAGAGTGGATTCCGGAACTTCCATGGCAATTGTTCGAATGAGCTCTTAGATATGGTACCTAGACTGGGTTTAAGATCTCATCGATTCTTAGTTGAGTTGACTATGTAGCCGTAAGTTCTACGCTAACAGTTTGTTTTCTCGCACTACTCGTTTGTAGAACTCCTTCCCGGCTTTATGCTTTCAAATCAATTTTGATCTTCAAATAATTAAAATGCAATGTTAATTGCTATCTACTGTCCTGAGCATTCTTTCTGCTCATTATTAATGTTCTTGTTCTTAAATCTTCCACACCTTGCGTCTTAGTGACTTTACTGTTTTGCTTAGGATGATACCAGTTAAAAACACTACATCAGAGAATCAGTTTATGAACTACTAACAGACTTTTTTTTTAGCTAACAATCTCGCTATTCTTTTGAATATTTACTATAAAGGTTAAAGGTGGAATTTTTTCCCTGTGAAAGTAGGCAATGACGCCAAAAAGGTTGGGAATGTTGGTATATACAGCAACCGAAGAGATTCTAATTTGATTAACTAAATGCTGATTTACTTTCAGTTTTCTTTAAGAGCTCTAGATTTGAAAATTACATGAAGTTTGATAATTTATACTATGAATGTAGCTGCCAAAATTTCTCAAGAACTATCAAATTATTTTTGTATTTGCACACACTTTGTTTATACTCTGAGAACATACTACAAGAGTCAGCATTTGGCAGTAAAGGAAGCAGAAAAAGAAACCCTGTTTGCGTAACATTGTTATAATCTACGAGGAACAATTGACACTCTTTAAATTGGCGATAAGAACAGTTGTTATTATAACTTCATTCATTGAAGAGTTCTATAGCCGTCTGTCTTTATGCAGTTTTCTCTTTTAACTCGAACGAAATTCCTTTTTTATCGACTTTTATCTTTAATCTTGACGTATATTCCAAGTTTCAAGAGTTGTGTTGTGTTTTGTATTATTTCATTTTTTTTTTTTGTATAGGAAAGTATTTATCACAAAGGTTCAATCAACATTGTTCTAACTCATCTACATAGCACTTACCTTTTTGATCAGTGATTTTTCTCAGCTGCAATGGCTCTCCACAACTATCAATTGTAGCGCTTAACAAAGTTTGTCATTTTACTAATCCTTCTGTTCCCAGTTCAGTCATTCATTTAGACAAGTACTTTACAACTTCTTATCATTTGTAGCAATGTTTGTCTATTTACTGTCCTCCCATTCCGTTTTTTACTATCCATTTACACAAGCTCATCAGGTCAGATTCCCTATACTCTTCTTGCCTTCAAAGTGTCTTGTAAGTGTCAAATTTTCTAAGCTCTCTTTCCTCATTATATCTTCGAGAATTTTCAATTGTCTTTTTCTGGTTCTAAGTACAAGTGTCTTCATTCCCATTATACTTAATACTTCCTCCTTTCTTATATATGCTCTCTCTCTCTCTCTCTCTCTCTCTCTCTCTCTCTCTCTCAGCAACCTTCTGTAAAACTACATCTCTGCTACCTCAAGTTTCGTCTTCATCTGTATGAAAATAGTATAGCATTCACCGCCGTAACATTTCAGCCATAACAAATTTTACTATTTCTTAATATTTTGCGTAGCTTTTTGGAATGCATCGTTCGCTATTCCAATGCACCTTTAGATTCGCGTGCCACATTTTTCCTTTTCTGTTATAACACTTTCCAGATATATTTAAATTTATGTCAGTCAGTTAAGTTCCATACGTGATATACGCTTAGGCGATCATATCTTTTTAGATCCATAACTGACTGAGTAAAAGATTTTCCTGCAGTAGTTTGTCATGATTTCTGCAGTAGACTGGTTGCCAACCAATACAGAACCCAATCTGTCCTTCTATTTAACCCATAGATGGAGGGAAAAGAAATGGATTAATAGATTTCCCAAGAGTATTTGCGCGTAAATAAATGCAACGAATTCAACTGGAATTCGAACTCGGCTCTACGATTTCTCTGATATTCACTGCACCACAACGCACATCTATAAATTTATGCACCTGTCTGATTTTGCCGAATTATGAAAATAATACAGGGGTAGCAAACTATTAATGTATCTTTTTGGAGGATTGGTTTAAAAGAGATTAGAAGAATGGAGGTCAAGCGACAACATATCACACCGTAACAAATGACGAGAGATACTCATTAAGATATAAGACCAAAACCATTTTATTAAAATAAAATTAATCCAAATTTTACTAAATACTAGGGATGCAAAAATTTGGCGGTTTGTGCACCCGAAATAGAGGGTATTAAATCCGTAGACCAGTAAGAATTTTTCTAAAATAAGGCACAGTGGTGGTTGTGGGAAAAGATCACGTTTACAATTAATATCAATCAAGTAACATATGTCACAAGAAAAATAGTAGTGAATACAAAACAATGCAAATTACAAGGAAGATACAATAAAAGTGTTTCAGTTAAAAGATTATATTTACCTTGAAGGTATAAATTGTGAATGTTCTTAATATTTGTTTTGGTTGTGTCATGCCATTACCGTAGACAATAAATAGTCCATTTCATTTTGGTTTGTTTTGTTTTTTACGGTAAATCAATCTCAATGGGTTATTTAATGCCAACAAGTTTTGCAATAGATTCGTGTGATTAGAATATGTATTCTTTGTAAGAAATCAGTTTGTAGATCAGGTTTGGTTTATTTTGGTTTACAGCATTTCATCCTCAATGGGTTATTTAATGCCAACAAGACTTTTTAAAATACATTAGTATGAACAGAATATGTATTCTTTGTAAAAAATCAGTTTATAGATCAGGTTTCATTGACGTATTTTTGTAAAGAGGGTTTTGTCGAAAGTCAGATGTATTGCTGATATATATGATTTTACTTTATATTGCTTTTTATATATTTTTTTAAATGTAACGTTGGTAATATTTTTTCTTCAAAAATGTATTGCTGGTAATATTTTCTTCTCCAAAAAACGTATTGCTGGAATTTTCCCTATAAAAATCATTTTTATATACTTTCATGGTGTTTTGACCTCAGTTTTGGGGAAGGCGTAAGTATTTGCCCATATATAGGACCCTAGCAGGTTCTGCCACCTCGGATCAGGATGGACCTGGGAACAAGAGCAATTAAGAAGTGGTTCCATGCTCCTCAAAACTTCCTAATTAGAGGGATTGCTGCCGGATGCAGTTTATCATCAAACCCAGGACCCGGATGTAATTTATCGTCATACCCAGGACGACAATTTTGAAAACGGAGAAGAAAACGGAGAAGATCTGTCAAACGCTGTTTGGTTTTAGTTAGAAAGATATGTAGCAGATATGCACACTGATTAGGATTTAAGCTCATAGAAAGGCTTTTAATTGATTTTAATCTGTTTTTTAATTAACTTTAATTCATATACAAAATAGTACTCCGTCTACTTTTGTATTTTTCCAATGTGTTTTGCATTTCACTTTTTAAAATATATAAATATATTGTTATTTCCCTCAAATTCCGTATCTCATTCCGAACATGTAAGAATCAATATTGTTAATTGCACTAACAGTCTTTTTTATAATCATTTCACCCCAAGCAAGGCAGTACAGCTACTGTTGCGCAGAGGGTTACATAAGAGAAGAGTGATGAGAAACAGGAACAGGTTACAGAGAGTGTCAGAAAATGGGTAAGAGAAGGATGAGAACACCAGTGTGAAGACAGTTGCGTGAGAATAGAGTGGAAAGGGAAAAGTATATGATACAAGGGTTGTCAGGGAAAGGATGCGAATCAAGGAGATAAGAGATAGAAATTGACATTGCATTTAAATTATTGGTGGTTGTAGCTGTCAGGGAAGCAAGTATTGCGAAAGAAATTCCATAGGCTGGAAGTGCAAGAAAGAAGTTGATAGAGTAGAAATTGCGGTAACATTTCACTGTAAAAAGGTGGGACGTAATTGCTAGTCTAGTAGCTCGAGTAAATTCATGCAGAGGGGCACCAGGGAGCTAAGCTCATCGGAGCAGAAGCCGTGAAAGTATTTTTATAAGAGACAAACGGAAGCCACAGTTGCGGGAATGGGAAATATTATCATTCTACACGTCCTGGTACATTTGCCCCGCAAATTTGGAGGTCTCATGTGTGTTCGGGTAAAAAGAAGAAAAGGACTCAGAATAATAAAGTCAGACAAACAACAATTAATAAATGTATTAAGAAGACATGTTACAAAAGGACATGTTACAAAAGGACATGTTACAAAAGGATAAAGAAAGAAATGGCGTTAAAGTTATGAACAGTTAAGTACAATCTTCCGTCCTTGTCGCCGAAGGACTTACATGCCGCGGGCCTATGGGAGCGAAAGGAAACGTGTTTAGTTGCTCCCAAAATTAAAGAGAAAAGAGGAAAATGCTGTCAAATATTGGGCTTATGATTATCGTCAGAGGGCGGTAATTCAGTAAAACAAACGATTTTCCAAACAATTAAAATATGACTTGCAATTGATCTATCATTCTAAAATCTATTACACTTTTAGCAAGAACCTTTTTAAACGGACACTTCTTGATATTCAATTTATTCTGAAGGTGATTGTGTATATTGTTATATCCTTTAAAGAGGTTACAAACAGACAATGTGGTACTCGATTGAAAGAACAGCAACACGTGCGTAGATGAAAGAAGAGAGGTTTATTGTAAAGAGAATACACTACGGCAAGACATGGAATCTGGAAGCAGGCTAGTAATTGCCAAAGCAAGTCACAGGTACCTCCTGTGCTCATTATATATGGCTACTAATATAGTCAGTTAACATAGACGTGTAGGGACCTCGGTTATGTTTGTCAAATTGGCTATGCGCCAAACAAAACCGAAGTCTCCACAATTTAAAATATCAGAAGGTTGAAAGTTGAATGTTGGAATGTGGAAGAATAAAATATTTCTTTTTGTATGTTAAAGTAATATTTTATTAACTAAACAGAATAACACATTTGTAAGAAGAAACTATTCAAATAGAAAAATGTATGTAGTTAATTAATTTGTAAAAGTTAAATGTTCAAAGAGAAAAATGTACGTAGTTAAATGTTCCAGAGAAATAGTAGTAAGTGGCAGAATGTGCGTATGGATAAATATTAACAGGTTATTAATAAAGTCTGTGTTCCGTTACTTTTTTATGGCCGCTGAGAAAGTGAAAAGAAAGGTGAAGCAATAAAAGAAATTGTACTTATCGGACTTTAGTTTTCAGGAGTCAGTTGAAGTATCTTCTTGTTGTTTCTTTGACGGCGTGTGAGTGAAGACAAAGAAAGAGAAATTGGAAGGAGAGGAAGAACGAATGTATATCGACGAGATCTGACAAGGTCGGCGTCTTGAAATTTCTTCCTTATATTGTGACGAGGTCCTTATCAGATTACCGCTCCTATCGGACTGATTTGGCCGGTCAAGAGACGTGATTAAGTAGTGAAATCTAGTCACGTGATTGGATCGAACGGCATACCCATTTTATTTAAGTATTAAGAAAATTTGGCAGGAGTCATAGTTCAATTTGCTATTTCTTATCCAGTCAGAATCTAGAATTTTAATTTTTACACCGACTTGTGAAATTTGCTATGGTCTGTTTTTTTCCAAAATGTTTTCAGGCGTTCCGATCTATTTTTGCGGGTGTGCAATTTTACTTTTTCCGTTTCAGTTAATTATTGGATGATATAGAATTTGTACAGGGAGTGTGTGACATTCCATTACAACGTATATTAATAACAATTTATTTTGAAAGTGATTTTGTACAATTAATATTATATTTTTATTATGAAAATGCCCGAGCATTCTTGGGTTTATTTGAATCTTTTAACTAGCAATTATTCGACTTGTAACAAAAGAAACTTATGGTAAATCTGATTGGCGCGACATTGTATTTAGTTGTTTAAGAATGGTAGCTGATCACCCGTTTAAAATCTACATTGTGACATTATAATATATAAACACACAACCCTGAAGAGTAGCGACCTGCACTTTGACAAACATGACACACGCAACTTTTGATTGACTCTTGTACAAGACAGAGTGGCCCGGATTGGAGGGGAGATGTCAAGGGTTGTCTTGTCCTACCAGAGAGTCAAGCAAAACGGAAAAATTTATGGCAGAGGGAGAAAGATCATAAATTTTAAGGCTGGAATAAGTTTATTTTTTATTTATGCATTTTTTTTTTGTTTGATAAAAAAAACCTGGAAGATATGACAAACTGAATAAAAAAAATCTGTTTAGGAAGGAATTTCAAAATATGTATTTAAAATGTATGACAAAGTAAGTAATGCGAAACGTAAAATAAAATACGATAAAATAATAAAACAGAATAGGAAAAAGAAGAAATACACACGCATACAATTACGAACGAACGCAAATATATATATATATATATATATATATATATATATATATATATGATAGAAGATAAGAATAATATAAGAAAGGCAATAGATTGAAAGTGGATTTGATTGATGGCGGAGGTAAGAGGTGGGAGTAGATAAAGTTGTGGGCGGGGTAGAGGGAGATTCAGAATGAATACGTAGACATGATTGACATGATCTGCAGGATTAGAGAATTGAAACTCTGATGGAATCGAAAGTGACTTTTTGAACGAAGAGAGAAATTGAGCTTTTCAGAAATTCAAAAGATAACGATTCTCTGTGGACAAGAAAAAGAATTAAGACAATAAGAAAGAAAGAAAAAAAGAAAGAAAGAAAGAAAGAAAGTAAGAAAGTAAAATCAAAAGAAGAAAGTAAGAAATAAAGAATGAAAGTAAAAGTAAAGAAAGAAAGAAAGAAAGAAAGAAAGAAAGAAAGAAAGAAGAGAACGCAAAAAGAAATAAAGTAAAGGCAAAAAAGAAAAAAGTGATAGAAAGAAACTGAAAGAAAGAAAGTAAAAGAAAGAAAAAAGAAAGAAAGGAAAAAAAGAAAGAAAATGAAAGCAAAAAAGAAAGAAAGAAAGAAAAAGTAAAAGCAAAAAAAGAAAGAAATATTACATTATGGAGAATAAAGAAATAAAAGATAAGACCGGATTAAAGAAGGTGAAAAAGAAATAAGATCGCGTTCTAAGTAAGTAAGCAAGTAAGTAAAAATGGTGGGTAGGTACGGATCTTAGTTTAGAAAATCAAATGGAGGAAGAAACTGAGAGTTTGGGAGAGGAAATTTAAGATGAAAAAGTATTGCAATAATATAACTAAAAAGGACAAGTATGGAATGCAGGCTTGCGTTTTAAACAGTCAGGTCAGATATAGGCAAACAGAAAAGACAAAAATGTGACAATATGATTGGACAAAAACGAAAAGAAAAAAGAAAGAGAAAAAACCATAAAAGGAAAGGACAAATAATTGAAGTAAGGAAAATGGATATTTTAAAGAAGAGTAAAAGAAGAGGGCTTTGAAAAGCAAGAAAAAGAACGAAAGAATTATTAAAAATCAGAGTAAAGGAGAAAAAAAAACGAACTATTAAGGCGAGTTAGAATTAATAAGGTGTAGAGAAAGAAACGGAAAAGAATGAAATTCTAAAGGGAAAAGGTTACAATAAAATTAACGAATGTTAGTAAGAGAGAAGGAAATAGATGGAAATATAATGTTTCGTACTTAACGAATACAAAGAGAATGGAAAATCGTTTCTAGATTAAAAGAAAAGGGTAAAGCAAAGAGCGACTTCTTAAGAAAAGATAAAGTTGAAAATATTCATTAAGGAATAAAAAGTTCAAGGAAGTGTGGAAAAATAGAGAAAGAAAGAGAGAAAATATAAATCAATAAAAAAAAAAACAACAAATAAATGTGGAACATATTCTTGAAAAGGAAGGAAGAGAGGGAAAACAGATCAGTTTGCAAAACAAAATGTGTCCCCGACTTATATTTTGTTAAGAATCTTAAAAGATAATTTAAAAACATTTCTATTTCGTTTTTCCATTCTCAGTTAAGCTTTTAAACAGTTTCCAATTTATTTTTGTTTTATTCTTTCATATTGTTTGCTTTTGTTCGTAGGTTAATTTTTTTTTTAAATATATAAACTTTACATTAAATAATAAACAGTGCAACAGTAAATAATAAACCATTCTCTATACTGACAATTTCAACTCGAAACCAAAAACAAAAACAAAAAAAAATGATGCTATTAGAAATGGATATCTTTTAAAATGACAGCAGGGAAATTGGTTGTGCCACTCACTAATGCAGTAATCCACCCGCCCCTTTACTTTTCTTGCTTTTCTTTTCTTTTTTGTTATTTCACATATTCTCCTTTACGCCTCATTTTACCTCTTTACCAATTTCAAAACTTCTCTCGCCTATCTCCCTCTTTTATTTCTTCCAAATTCACCTTCTTTTTCACTCCACGCCCTTTTATCGCCATCTCTTCTTCCCTGTTTTCGTATTTCTTCTTTCCTTTTGACTTCCTTGCTTTTATCTAACTGTTACCTTCTTTAACTCATTTCAATTTCAATCCTTTCGATTTTTCTATTGTCATTTTCAAAATTCCGATGTCGATTTAAAGCGCCTATCGTAAAGAGATGCTTACCGTTACGATACTTGCAAGAAATTTACCGTAAGTGAGCTTTACTTTATTTTTCTCATTCGCAAGTACTCTAAGAATCTGGCCTTGTACCAAAAAGAAAGACAGTTTAGTCCATCGGCATTTTTCCTTCGAGTTCACATCGTATCGACCAAATATAGAAAATGGATTATCTATCTTGTTCATCCAAGACCTTTTTTTTTAAAAATTCGCTTTTGATGAACTGTAGCAAACGACATGGAAGCAGAGAAACGAAAAGTGAGAAAACAATAAAACACAAGGTTTTTCTCGTTAGCGTTTCCAACGACAGACGATAGAAACAAAAGCCAAAAATGGATCAGTCGTTCAGAAACTCAAGATGAAAGTGTTATGCGAGAGATGAGGAGATTTGCAGTGATGTTTGAATTGTTAAACAAACAAAAAGCAAGGAAATAAACGTCAGTCATATTCCCTTTTTGTTCATTTTTTTCCCGCCAAACATCTTAGAAAGGTCTTACAACACGCATTACATAACACAAATTAAACTCTTTTAGAGAACGAACCTCACTGCAAATCTCAACCTAAAATAATTACACAAAAATTCTGGTTTCCCAGGAAATGAGAATGCAAGTCCGATCCCTGTCAAGAGGTATGCAGTCAGTCCCGGGCAAAATAAAATAAAATAAAATATATAAACAAAAATAGAAATAATTCAAATAAAAAAAAACATACTCGTATTTGAGTAGATATTTTCTTTTTAATCAAAAATATATTTATTTCTACTGGCCTGATTATTTACGATAATGTTTGTCATTCGACAGGATTCGAGCTTGCGATCCCTATCATCATAGGGGAAGCCACCACTTGATCTGGTGCGTCTTAGTCCACTCGACCACGAATGATTCCACAATCTAACCAATGGCAAATCAAGCCCTGTATAACATTATATTATTTGCGTAGAATCGAAAATTGTGTTATATAATAATTGATTTAACTTCGTTTAGAATGTTGAATCATTGTGTGTTCCTTTTAACTTATCAGAATAAAGATTCACTTCGAAATTTGGCCTGTAGTTTCTAAGGAATAATACTTAATTTTGATTTTTTTTTCTCCCTAACGGCCAAAGTGTCAACCTACTTTTAACCTAATTTTATTTTCCTTTTTCTTTTTAATGCCTCTCACTATATCGTTTTACCGTTGATGTATCTATTCTAGTACCTAAAATCTCCTTTCTGCTTTTTTTATATCTTGACCTCTTCTCATAGAGAACAGGAAAGAGATTAAGAAAGAAAATAACTTTTATATTTTTGTTCAAACTTAAGAGGGCTTTTGAGTAAATTTTCTCTTCATATCAGTACGTATTTAATTCTATTTTTTTAACCTTTAATTTATAAATAACATTTTTATTTTTTATTCTAATTTACTTTCTGCAATCATTATCCCATCTTTCTAATATCTATTCATTTCTTATAAATTTTTTTGTGTTTAAATGTAAATCATTTTCACAACCAACATTGCCTGATGACGAGATTCTATCTCGAACATAGAAATTTCCGTGTAGCAATGTACTTTTAATTCATATATATATATATATATATATATATATATATATATATATATATATATATATCCCAACTAATGGAGAGGTAACACTCAAATAAAAAAAGGAAAAAGAAAAGACTGAATGCGGGTGAAAAACGCGAGAGGTCTGCGAGTCCAGACCTACTTATTTGTGACTGAAAAGTACTACAAATTCAGGGAGACTCCACGCATAACTTCGTTTAAAAAATGAAGGAAAGAATGGAACACCGGTGAATAAAATAATTTCGGCCAATTAAAAAATTAACACAAAGAGACTTCTGATGTTAGCTGAAACTAAATTCCCGCCAGAATATCGGAACCTGGTCAAAAGGATGTAAACAGATCCTGTTGAACCAAAAGAAGGAGAACAGCAGGAGAGTGCGGAACAAGAGACGCTATCGAAGGAAAAACCAGACATGCATGAAGCGTGAAGAAGTGGTGAAGAGGTCATCTGCTAATGATATTTCTGAACTCTTTAGGTTTGAGAAAAATACAGTATGTTGACATGGACCTATTTCTAATAATACTATTACATCTATCGGGGTATGACGTCAAAACTACCACTACCGAACCGAAAGCGATATTTCTCAAGACTACTACTAATATTTGTCTTATAAACAAACATTTTCTGACATCAAATTTTAAAGAACTCGCTCTAAAGCAAATAAATAAAACTGTTTGATAAAACCTTTCACCACAGTTCGTTTTATGTTTTCAATAAACATCAACGAGAATATCTACAATACCAAATTTACAGGTATATTTTCTTAATAATTCGACTGGATAGACCGGGAAGAGGGGATGTTAATTTCGCCGTTTACAAAGCGGAGATTAAACACTTGTCTCCGTTAAAATAACGTTTATAACAATACAAATAAAATGTCATAAGATTAATATCGTCTCTTAATTACTAAATTACGAAAATGATATGTACATTTTAACGTAAATTAATAGGTCATCTTTCATAAATAAGTGAACCTATTTGTTTAGTTGTCGGTTCGAGTCTTTCTGCAAACTTTTCTGTAATTTTTCAGCTGTAAGTTGCGGAGGATCCATTTGTAGCCGATTGAGGATTTACACTACAGGTTTGTTTGGAACGTGGTTGAGTTGAAGAAAGTGAATGCAACATTTTCAAAAGTAATTTTTAACCTCTGCGGCAATCAACGGATAACATAATTCACAAAAGAAAGAAAATATACTAGTGCGTGTGCGTGCATCTAAAAGGAGTAAGTAAAATAATTTACAGGGTTTTCTATTAGAAAAATGCGTGTGTTAAATCTAGTAGGCGCACGCCCGGGGCAAAGAAATTTTTCACCAGCGAGGGCAAAGGCTCATGCTGACACTACTATGTTTCAGATTAAAAGAAAAAAAGGAGAGAGAAGGAAAGCAGGGATGATTGGGGTGGGGGGCTATTACCGTTCTTTTATTCCGGAACAAGCGCCACATTGTACAGGTCTAGCAGACCAGTGAAAGTCTATATTTCCTTAATTAAAATATCGAAATACATATGTTCCCGAAATTTTATATTTGCTCAAGTTTGTATCCAAAAGTAAACAAAGCAATTTTCTAAAACAAGTATTTTTTTTTGTTGTTGTTTATTAATACGACAGATAGGATTTAATTGAGTATCTACTCAGATATGAGTAGTCGTTACAAATATCGTTTAGAACGATAAAATCTGTCGGCTCAATGAATAAAAAATACATTACTTTAGAAATGGCTTTGTTTATATCTCATATGTCTAAGGGGTATGTAAATTCTAATGTATATATGCAGCATGTAAATACCGGACCTCAGTTAAAATGGAATGAAAGCAACGTGGAAATGATACTAGCCATAATGAACAAACTTACATTTCCAAAGATGGAACAAATGAAAACTAACACTAGAACTGTTTCATCTTTCAAAAATGGGTGAGCGGTTTTAACCGAAGACACCATATATTTGTGGCATGAGGGATCACCACTGTAACTGTAGAAACGGTCAGCCATGTCTGGTACAAGGCCAATTCACAACATAAACAATCTCCACAACTTAAGGTTTTATCAGAATCATCAGGTTATCAGAAAGTGAGTTTGTGAAAAATAAAAGTATACCTTTTGTATGTTTAAATAGAAATTTATTAACAGAAAAGAATAACATGAATTAGTAGAGTTAAACGTTCAATAAGAAACAATAAGGAGTTAAGGTATCAAGAGTTCGTAGCAATCCTTGCAAGACTGAGTTTATACGTATGTGAGTATGTATGTATGAGCGTTATAGTTTGGTAGGAGTGTCTTTGAAGTTATAGCTTAGTCTTAAAATGTTTCGTTCGGTTATCAAGTATAAAAGGAGACAAACGGATGAACGATGAAAAGCAAGGAGGTAAGAGAGAAAGATAGAGATAATAGAAGTGAGGGAGAAGGATAGAGACAATAATAACGATTACTTCACGTTTGTTAAGGGACTTGTTAATTACGCTCGCCATCTTCTCTCTGACGAAAGTCGAACTTGGCCCGTCTTTTATTACGTTTGTGGGGTTCAAAAGGGTCATTTGGAAATTCACTCCCGGATGAGATTCTGGCCTTTTCATTAGACGACAAACAAACTTCGCGTTGGCTCGCGAAAAGAGTCCGTAAAAAGAATTAGTTTCTAA
The DNA here is from genome assembly GCA_037127315.1 of Ascarosepion bandense. Classification (NCBI taxonomy): domain Eukaryota; kingdom Metazoa; phylum Mollusca; class Cephalopoda; order Sepiida; family Sepiidae; genus Ascarosepion; species Ascarosepion bandense. The sequence goes on from JBBBDQ010001294.1 coordinate 3,040,079, forward strand.
TAACTGAAGATTATTTAATTTTTTTAAGATGATTCGTAGTTTTCTATTAGCCGAAAAACATTTCGCATCAAGGTGTGAAATTTCACGAGTTTTGGTTTGGATTCTCTTTAGCGTGTGTGCTAAGCAAACTTTGTAAATTCGAGTCTTTTTTTTTTTAACAAAATGAATGAATCAATGCTTAGCATTTGAATTTTTAATCTATATCTTGTTTTGTACGCTACATACTAAAAATGGGAACAATTGGTAGCCGGGCATAGATACTTTATGTAAAAATACGTTTCTTAAATTAAGTAAATAGCACTTAAATGCATATATATTTATTATAATTTAATATGGGAAAATAAGGAAACATTAAAAAATGTGTTAGAGGTAGTTTCTTCATGTTTTAGATAGTCTCGTTAGACCAAGACTTTAACATGGATATCATGCCAAATTTGTTCAGAAATACCTAAACTGTCTGCAATGTACAACCCCTTTCTTAAATCAACGATTAAAATTAGCATTAAGCCAATGAAACCTGCAAGTCAAGTCCATGATCTTCGAACATTGTAGAGTGACGCTACATAATCATAAATAGCTGTAATAAATACCGGAAACCAAATCACTTGAGGACTTTTGTAGCAGTATTACTCAGCGGATTCTTGTTAAATTGAAAAACAACGGAACACCTCGCAAAAGTCGATACTGAAGACATAATTTCGATCGATGGTTGTCAGTAAGTGAAGTCAACATCAAAATACAGGGCAAGAGGCTCAGACTGAGAGAAGGTCACAGAAAGGAGACTAACTACTTTTTTTAGACCAAGATGATAATACAAAGAAGATTGTTCTTTATAAAACTGACCATCCCGTGAAAAGGCACGCAGAAGAAACGAAGCGGGTCTCACATAACGAACAGGGAAGACGGTTGATGAATTGTGCACCTCCCCACCACTAGCTTCAGCCTCATCTCTCCTTCAATCTCTTATAGCGCTAAGTTACAACTCAAGAATAAAATTTAGTTTACTGCTAGAAAATTTCTTTGTTATTCACTCGTGGGTAACGATCTGTCTAATGGTAATTTTTAAGCTACAAGTGTTTGACGAGAAGAAACTACATCCCGTCAACGAACCTGGTGTCTGGTCTGCGTTGCAAAGCAAAACTTTCAACATCAGCAACAATTAAAATGGATAGCACAGGTAACTCGAAAAGAAAATAACGACATAATCAAGATACTGACATTCCACACTACTTCAAGCAAAAACTTAAGAAGAGTGGGATTGGGTGTTTTTGTTTACCGGCATATCAACCCCTATGGTATCTGCTAACATTTCTGAGATGAGAAAGTATTTACAGTATTTACATTATTTGGACCATTATACTCATCTTTGTTGCCATTTGTACGACGTTTCGACCGTTGTACACCCCGACCTTCTTCACGTGCTAGGAATTTCGAACCGAACCCCTTATTACAATCACTGGGGTATATCATTCTCATCCCTTGCGTAGTAATGCCTCGATTGGAAGTCATGAGTTACCTCCCGCTAACCCTGCAAGTTATTGCTGTAGCCTGGTATTGAATTCACAACTCTTTGGTTCAAGTCACAGGAACCAACCAAGGCAACATTTTGCATTCGTTGACCGAGCAACTAATAACCTTAAGAACACATATAGACGTTAGTTAGTTGCTGTGACTTGACAAAATGAATTGTAAGTTCAATACCAGGCTACAGCAGTGGTGAACAAGTAACTTGCAGGGTTAAAGAGAGATAACTCATGACTTCCAATCGAGGCATTACTACAAGGAATGAGAATGATATACTCCAGTGATTGTAATAAAGTGTTCGGTTTAAAATTCCTAGCACTTGAAGAAGGCCGGAGCGTATAACAGCCGAAACGTCGTACAAATGGCGACAAAGATGAGGACAATAGTCCGAATAATGTAAATACTGTAAGCTCTATGGGTTATCTAATGCCGAAAATCTAGATATTTTGTTTGTAATTTTATTTTGTTTTTTATTCAGTTAATAACGTTTTTAGTGATACAAATCTTACTAATTAACCTATAGCTGGGGGAAAGAAAAGGTGTAAGTGAAACCAACTTTGTAATAGTTTAAGCCATTGTCTATTAAACCACTTGCACATTCAAGGTTGCCGTATCTTCTACTGTGCCATACAAAAGTTTGCAACACATTACAAAACATGTTTTTAAGTATTTCTAATACAGTTACATTGATTAAACTTTACTGCTTGTAGGGCATATATTTAGGTATTCAGTCAAACAACCGTTAAAGTAAATAAATAAATAAAAACTTCAAAAAAGTATTCCACGAAGAGTAAAACAATATTTAGTAACTCACAAGTTTACAACAGCCATTTTTTTCTTTTTTTATGTTTCAAATTAGGATTTTTTTTTAGAACGTTCCAGATTAATTTATAATTACTTTTAGGAATAATTAAAAGTATTGTGCCGTTCTTTTTCTGTCAACCACCCTTTAAACATTGACAAAATGGGGAAAATCAAAATAATTGCTCAAGACCTCCGTAAACGTATTGTTGAACTTTATACAAATAAATTTGGTTATAGGAAGATATCTAGTCAGTTAAATGTGATACTGAGTTCAGTTGATATGATAGTTCGTCACTGGAAGACGTGTTATTCCATTCGTTCTTCTCAAAAAACACTGATTGTCTAGAAATGTAACGGAACGTACGGCAAGATCATTGGCGAGAAAAGTCGACAAGCCCTGAGCTACGCTTGAATCACTTCAGGGAGAACTAGAAGTTGAATAAAAGTGATTACAGATACAATTCGTCGTTCATTTCGTTGATATGACATCTTTTCAAGGACTCCAAGGAAAAAACCACTTCTTAAGCGAAAACACGTTCTTGCTAGACTGGATTTTGCAAAGGAGCATTGTATCAAACCTGCAGCATTTTGAGAAAATACACTTTTGTCAGACGAAATGAACTTTTTGCCAGAGAATGCTGTGAGAAAATGGTTGGAGCAGAAGGGTGCTGAATATTCGCCGAAGAATCCCATCCTAACAGTATAATTCGAAGGTGAATCAATCATGATCTGGGGTTGCTTTAGTGCCCAAGTTGTATGAAATATTGAAATAATAGAATGGAAGACGAATGAAGCGTTTTATAGGGATATTTTAGAGAGAAATTTAGGTCAGAGTGCACATTCGCTGGGCTTGAAACCAAGTTGGGTCTTTCAACAAGACAACGATCCTAAACATATTGCAAAGCTTACAAACTCATGATTAAGTTCAAATAGAACAAGCGTTCTAAAATGACCAAGTCAATCTAAAGATATCAATCCGATTGAAAATTATTGAGAGAGCTGAAACAGAATTCAAAGAAGGAACCCGCAAAACCTGCATGAACTAAAGGAATTTTATTGTGAAGAATGAAACATGCAAGAAATTCGTAGGGGAACTAAACGCCTACATACTGGAATTAGCAAGAACGGTTACGCTAAGAAAATATTAATAGATGATTTAATAAATGTATTGTAAACTTTTGCGTTATTGAATGTTGATTTTGCTTGGCCTCATATTTTTACCGATTACTTTTTAAAATCTGATTGTTTGACTAAAGACTTAAACATATGTAGCATTAGCAGTAGAAATTTTATTAATCTGTGTTATAAATACCTAAACAAACATTTTTGTAATGTGTGATAAACTTTTGCAAGGAACTGTATTTTCAAGCGGTCACCCATCTCATGGCCAGACACAATGTTACTTAACTACGGTGATCGTACGAGAGCCGGTTTTTTTTTTTACCGTGATGTGGCCGTGAGCTGAAAAGATCAGTAAGGAAACCCTTCTTCTTCTTCTTCTTCTATGTGCCCTGTTCCTTCAGGACGTAGGCGATCATGGATCTCCACGTCTCCCTATCCCTTGTGGCTCTTAGTATGTTTGCTCCTGTTGCTCCCGGCAACCTCCGTTCCGTCATCCACCTGATCAGACCCTGCAAATATGTTATCCGCTGCCTTCCTCTGTCTCTCCTTCCTTCTATCTGTCCAGTCAGTATCAGGTTCTCCAGGCTCTCCTTCCTCATTGCATGTCCCAGGAACTTCAGTTGTCTCTTCCTGATGCTCAGCATCAATTTCCTTTTTGTTGCCATTCTTTCTAACACTTCGTCGTTGCTTGTATGCTCAGTCCACGATATCCGTAGCATCCTTCTGTAGAACCACATTTCGGCCACTTCAAGTTTTGTCCTCATTTTCGATGATATTGTCCAGCATTCACAGCCGTATTGAAGAACTGACATCACGTAGCAGTCTAGCACTCTTTTCTTCGTTTCTATTGAGATCTTCCTGTGTGTTAGTATTTTGCTCATCTTCTGGAACGCGTCCTTTGCCATGCCAATTCGCCTTCGGATCTCCGTGTCGCACTTTCCATCTCCTGTTAGAACACTTCCTAGGTACTTAAATTCTTGGACTTGTTTGATTCTGTTATCCCCCACCTGTATTTGGCATTTTGGGTTGTATCTTTTGCTGATGACCATGCACTCAGTTTTCTTATAGTATATTTGTAGTCCCTTCTTGTCACTCTCCACTGCTACTTTCTGTATGAGATCTTGCAGTTTCCTTTCCGTGTCCGCAATCAGTACTGTATCGTCCGCGTATCTTATGTTGTTCAGGTTGTGGCCTCCAATAACAAATCCTGGTGTGTTATCTAGGGTCCTCAGAATATTCTCGCTGTATAGGTTGAACAAATCCGGTGAAAAGACACATCCTTGTCTTACGCCTTTTTCTATCTTTGTGTATCTACTGAGGTCGTTACCTGTCCGTATGCAGGCCGTTTGCTGCCAGTAGAGATTCTTGATTATTCTTATGTCTTTGCCGAAAATGTCGAGGTTGCCTAGCATTTCCATCATTTATTCTAAAAAGAGTGATAGCGGACTTCTTCTTCTATGTGCATTGTCCTTTCAGGATGTAGGTGATCGTGGCTTTCCACGTCTCTCTATCTCTGATGGCTCTTAGCACGCTTTTTCCTGTTACACTACGCAACCCACGTTTTGCCATTCACCTGCTCAGGCAAGTCGCTGTTACTCGCTGTTTTTCCGTGTCTCTTTTTCTCTCTATCTAGCTTGTTAGTATCAGGTTCTCCAAGCCATCCTTCCTCATTGTATGTCCCAGGAACTTTAGCTGTCTCTTCCTGATGCTCAGTATTAATTTCCTTTTCGTTTCCATCCTTTCCAAAACCACATCATTGCACACATGCTAGGTCCATGATATCTGCAGCATCCTTCTGTAGAATCACATTTCACTTGCTTCAAGTTTTTTCTTCATCTTTGATTATATTTTCCAGCATTCACTGCCATGTTGAAGAACTGACAGCACATAGTAATCCAGTACTCTCTTCTTTGTTTCTAGCGAAATTTTCCTGTCTAATAATACTCTACTCGCCATGCCAATTCGCCTTCGGATCTCTGTGTCGCACTTTACGTTTTCTGTTAGAACACTGCCCAGGTATATATATTTCTGGACTTGCTTGATTTTAGTATCCCCCACCTGTATTTGGCATTTTGGGCTTCTCTTTTTGCTGATGAACATGCATTCGGTTTTCTTGCAGTTTATTTGTAGTCCTTTTTTGTCACTCTCTTCGGCTACCTTCTTTAGAAGATATTGTAGTTTCCTCTCCGTGTTTAAGGATCCTATTTTCCTAAAAAATTGTTTTTTTAAGAAAAGGATTTTATAAATCTCCGTCGAAAGTAGCATTAGTTGCTCGGTCAACGAATGCCAAATGTTGCCTTGGAAGGAAGCGTGTAGTATTGAAGAAAAGTTATATGAGTAGTGAATATTTGAATGTCTGTTTCCCGAGTTATGTCGATATTATGTGAGTAGCAAGAATGTGAGGAAATCTGTTCGCCCCAGGGACCATTTGTCACTATTGACAAGCCCACATGCGTATTCTGATTTTAAAGGTTAAAAGAGACTCGAAATAGGATTTCGGAAAATGATCTTTAGCAACGCTTCCGATTGAAGTGAAAATAATTTTAATTAACACGAATAAAATTCTGTCTGTAGCGATATTTATCGAATTTTTAAATTATTAAAAATTATTTTTCTTTTTGTTTATTTGGAAAGAATTAACATTAAGTTTGAGGCTATAAAATTCCACTTCTTTCTTGTCTTACAATAAAATCTAAACGATGCACTTAGTATTAAGTTACAGAAGGTGCGGAGGCTCCGACGGTTAAAAGCATAAAAAATGGAACCAACGAGCCGAGTTCAAATTCCGGGTGAGACATTTTATGTTCACTTCCCACAAACGTACTTACAAATGACATGAAATCGATATAGGGAGGACATGTCATCTATGAGTTGGTCCTAGGTATGACGATAAACTACATCCGGCAGCAAGGCCTCGGAAGGTTATATATTTTGGGAAACGTGGAACCACCTTTTAACTGCCACTGTTCCCAGGACTACTCTGACTCGGGGTGATAGCACCTGTTAGGGTCCCACCTATGGGCAAATAGTGAGCTTCACAAACAAAACACTAGAGAAGGAAAATATATGGAGATAGAAAGAGGAGAATATTTCACAGTTCCAAGCGCAATAATAGCAATTCAAAGGAAGAAAAAAAGCTGTAGCGCCATGATCACGAGGTGAAGTATTAACGGTTTTACTCTGATTCAGAGGAGAAAGCAAAAACTGATATCGCAAGGAAGAATTAACACAGATAGCAGAAAGTGATCCTCTATCTCCATGGATTGGATAGAGAGTTCAAAATTTTCAGAAGGTTCTCACTGAATACGATGGACATTTGAGGTAGGTCTGTTTGAGTTCATCGGTCGAAATATTCTGATTATAACAAACAAGATTAGGACCCTAGTCAGAACAAATTAATAATAATAATGATAATAATAATAATAATAATAATAACAATAACAATCAAAGCCAAGCGTCAAATCATTGTGATCAAAGACAACGAATATGCTTTCTTAGTGACACAGTTCCTGCAAATTGCAATGTGTCTTTGAAAAATAAAAAAGCTATCAAAATAAAATGATCTTGAAATAGAAATAAAATAGTGGCAGTATTTAAATTATTTGGACTCATCTTTGTTGCCATTTGTTTCGGCCGTTGTACGCTCCGGCCTTCTTCAGGTGCTAGGAATTTCAAACCGAATCCTTTACTACAATTACTGGGGTAAGTGAACTCCATTTCTTTGCTTAGAGTTTCTTTTGGTAGTCATGAGTTATCTCTAACCCTTAAGAACACATGACTTAGTGGATATAGACACTGGTTAGTTGCTGTAACTTGACCAAAAAAACTGTGAGTTCAGTACCAGGATACAGCAGTAGTGAACAAGTAACTTACAGCATTAGAGGGAGATGACTCATGATTATCAGAAAGGGCTCTAAGCAAAGGAATGGAGTTCATATACCCCAGTGATTGTAATAAAGGGTTCGGTTTGAAATTCCTAGCACCTGAAGAAAGCCGGAGCGTACAACGACCGAAACGTCGTACAAATGACAACAAAGAAGAGGACAATAGTCCGAATAATGTAAATACTGTAAATACTAACTCATCTCAGAAATATAGACAAAAAATGGCATACGAGAACATCCATATGTCCAGTTGTAGTTGGAGCCCTTAGACTGATTGGAAAAGAGTTCCATAGACTCATAGTTCTTGGGACATGCGACCAGGAATGAGAGCTTGAAGAATCTGATACTCACAGGTCAGATAGAGGGAAAGGCAGTCAGGGAAAAATAAGGCGCAACATACTTCATGGGACTGGGCTAATGGATGCCAGAGCGGGGTTTGGATGGGGTAGCAGGAGAAAGCGTGTTAAGTGCCACAATGGATAGGCCATGATCGCTTAAGTCCTGAAGGGACACTGCACACAGAAGAAGATTCATTAAATGGCTTAAAGAATTGCAAAAAAAAAAAAAATTGTAATCACAAGCTCACACATTATCCATGTATAATGTATCCATTTTTTTTTAAATTGATTAGTGGTAGATGACAAGAAACCATTTGTAACCTTAGGTCTCTGGTTGGGACCCGGAAGGAAATGTGGATAGAACAGAAATCAAAAGGAAATAATAATAATAATAATAATAATAATAATAATAATAATAATACAATAAATTCTGTCAACAAGACAAGTTTATTACGCCTAAATGAAATTCAATTATTTTGGTAGGTTTGATTTAATCCCACCAAATACTTATCTCTTGGCGTAAAAATAAAATCCGTCAATAATGTAAAAGGTGTCACCTTTAACATTATTGTCCAAAGAAGACATTCAGATGCGGTCAAATACATAGAAGCACGCACGATATCAGTTCTTCACTCTCTGTATTAACCCCTTCTTTGGCATATGGCCAGCATTTTCCTGTCTTGCTCTCCAGACAGTTTGAGTCTCTGTCTATTCTAACTTTGCGGGTGCGCCAAAACCGCGCCCGCACACCCAGCAACCCCACAATTGACAGCACATTTACGAAATTTTCGTGACTTATTTTCAAAGACGTCTGTTTTAAATCAGTAAAAAAAAGTAGTTTTACCACAACTTTCTCTAAGGTTCTCCATTGCCAAGGATTTTGCTCGGGCAATAAATAAATAAAATGAAATTTAGAGGGAGAAAAGGAAATACAAGATAAGAACGAACAAAATAAATGCCTCTATTATCTAGAAAAGAAAATCGATGCATTGGCATCCAAAATTCTATTTTTATTTAATTCTTTTTTTTAAAATCAAGTTCACTCCAAGCAAGGCAGCAAAGCCACCAAGATGCAAAGGGTTACTGGGTGTAAAAGAATGAGAACAGAAAAACATGACAAGAGAAGATAGCGATTAACAATGCATTTTAATTTTTTGAAGTTTAAGGTTGGCTGGAAAGCATAGAGCCAGAAGAGAGTTCCGCAACGGTGAAGTGTGAGAAAAGAAAGTTAGCATAGAATTTACTGTTGCATCTAGCCAGCTCAACTGTTAATTGATGGGATCTCGTCGCCAGTCTAGTCAGTCAGTGAAGTGCCATAAGTGATACACGCTTTGGCGATCATGTCTCGAAAGACACATGACTGAGTGGGCAGAAGATTACCCTGCAGTAGGTTGCCATTACTTTATGCCAACCAAGGCTATAGAACCCGATCTGTTCTGTTATTTAACCCATAACTCGAGGGAAGAAACGGATTAATACCTTTCTCAAGAGCATTTGCGAGTAAGTGAATGTAACGAATTCGAACTCGGCTCCCCGAATTCTCATTCCAAGCACTGCAACACAACACACGTCCAGTACCGCAGTTAAATTTATTAACTTCAAATTCTCGAGGCCCTTTATATCAAAATCAAACCTATTTAATGCCATTTTGAATGGTACCAATTTTTCTTCTATTGAAACTCTTGTGCTACAAATAAATTCCATATTTACGAAGGATAAATTTAAAATTTTAAAATAATTATAACAGAACGCGTTTGCGCGTCTTCTTTTTTAAAATCAATAATACATGGAAATACAGATTTTATCACAGTTACAATAAGTTTGCCTGATGATGATCATAGAGGAGATCGAAAGTAAGTGGGTAGGAAAAACTACGGTGCCTCCCTTGATGAATTTCATCTTAACATCAAGTAACTGATTAGAGAATTAGAAAGGATCAGTAAAATATAAATGTATAAATAGATATGTCTATAATATTCTACGAAACATGTCTGAATGAAGATATGCTGCCTATATATATATATATATTGAAAGGAAAACTCAAGACAAAATTAAATCGTTTAATTATGTGTTGAGTTTTCCTTTCGATACATCTGTTCTAGATATTATCCATAGAGCTCTCTGTTTTTATCTAATGGATATTTTGTATTAATTAGATAAATCTTATAGATTATCCTTTTCGTCTTCACGGGTTGTCATTCTCTCTCTCTCTCTCTCTCTCTCTCTCTCTCTCTCTCTCTCTATATATATATATATATATATATATATATATAAATGCAAACTTATCACTATACTCGTTTCGAAAAATCCTCTGCGTAAGGAAAAAAAGGTTGTAAAAAAAGAAAGAGCTAAGCACATGAACATCAGCCAAAACGATTTGGACCGCGCTAGTACGTAGCCTAAAGAAAAAAACCAAGACGAGCAATCGATAACAAAAAAGCGCTCAATACTTAAGCAGAGCAGAATAACTAAAGTAACATAGTGTGCCAACAAACCTACTAAGGTTTCACCTAAACGGATCTTCAGGGAACGTTGAATCTTCAGCCAACGTTCCCTGAAGATCCGTTTAAGTGAAACCTTGGTAGGTTTGTTGGCTCACTAGGTTAATTTACTATCTATCTATCTATATATATATATATATATATATATATAGATATTTATATATATATATATATATATAGATAGATATTTATATATATATATATATATATATATATATATATATATATATATAGTTATTAACCAGTTATTAGTCATGTATACAGTTTTATTAAAATGCGTTCAGTACATATATATTGTAGAGCTTTTAAATATTTTTATTCGGAAGTCAGTCAATTACGCAACCTTGGTTTCTCAAACGCTTTTTTCAAACGCACAACAAGAAATTTCAGAACACGCAATTTGAAGTTTAAAATAACTGGAAGTTCAGAATAAGGGAGGAGTCGGTCAAGAATTGTAAACACCTTTATTTGTGCTTATATGATCCTAAAATATATTTTCTGGGGCGTTTACATCCGGACATTACTTCGGATCTTTCATTTAGTAAGCTTGCTCGTTTTGAAAATAATATTTTGGCTAACTTCTTTTCTAGGCACAATCTGCAGACATCACCACCGTTGTAAGGTCTGGCTGTTTTAAGATGTTCCATATTAAATCAGGGTCTTTGTTGTTGTTTTTTTCTTTTAAATTCCACACGTGATTGTTGGCTAGTTTGGTACGATTTTTAAGGCTTGAAAGTAGATTTGTGATTATATCAACGATTTGTAAAATTTTATTCAGTACATCCTAGATATATTTTTCTCTGTTCATCTGTATCCGCTACTTCTGCTTAGTAAATAACTCCTTCTGTTTTACAAACTTGGTTAAGTGGATATTTGTTTTTGTCTCTGCAATTACATTTTTACACTTTTATTCTGAAATTCCACTTGTGCGTTCTGAAGGTTCCTGCTGTGCGTTTGAAAAAAGCGTTGGAGAATCAATTGAAATAAAACGTTTAAAGATACCCAAAGGTTGAAACCTAGGTTGCTTAATCGGCTGACTCCCGACTATATATATATATATATATATATATGTGTGTGTGTGTGTGTGTGTGTGTGTGTGTGTGTGTGTGTGTGTGTGTGTGATGTCAAATCTGTAGATGGAGAGGATAATAAAAAAATCTATTTAATATAAAATATTAATGAGATAGATCCATATAGAGTGCTCAATGGATATTATCCAGAATCATTTGATATACATAAACGAAAACTCACCATATCATATCAACTAAAGCGGTTATTAACTTTAATTTATTTCGACGGGTAAGTCATATATATATATATATATATATATATATATATATATATATATATATATTATACTTGAGAACATGTACAAACTAAAATCTACTACAAAACTGTACATTTTGTTTCAACATTGAAAGAACAATGTCTCATCAGGTAGATAATAATGCAACAATATTATCCACCTGATGAGACATTGATCTTTCAATGTCGAAACAAAATGTACAATTTTATAGTTGATAGTAATTTGTACATGTTCTAAAGTATAATTGATGATAAATATTCATTGCTTTATTTTTATATTCAGCAGTGTTTTAATTAATGTTTTGAACGTTGCAAATCTCTCCTACGTTCCTTATTCATTTGGATATATATATATATATATATATATATATATATATATATATATATATATATATATATATATATATACTTTTATGGTAAGTTATATTTATGGGTTAAAGTTCTCAATATCAGGGATATAATATGCAAATCTAAAATTGTTACTTCTCACCGATTGAATACAGAGGGAATGAGGGTAGTTTTCTGTTATATGTCATGGCGTGTCCTTCCCATGAAGGTTTGAATTGGCGGGACCAGGGAATGAAGTTTGCCCAAACGCTTTCATTGGAAGCAGCGAGAGGCTTGCCACATATCTTATGCACTCTTTGAAAAAGCTACACAGGCGGTTGTTTTTTTAAATGCGTTTTGAGAAGTGAGATAAAGATTTGGTTGCGGTTTAATTTGATATATCCCCAGCAAACACAAAAATGATAAACATTAACAGATAAAAATGATAAAAAAGTTTTACCGCCTTCAAATTCCACCAACACAACACATTGGTGTTAAAAAAAAAAAAAAAAAAGAGGCTAGATAATAAAAAGGCAAGGAAGTATTAAAACAAAATGGACAGTATTCAACCAAAAACAACGATCCCCGCTTATGTCAAAATGTCTGACAAATGCCAGCACATCAGAATTTCGATTCTACCGACTGCGTATTTTTAGCTATTGCTGTTTATTTATCTATTTATTGTTTGTTTATTTAGTTTGGCAGGGAGGGGGAGATTTCTTTGACTTTTGGTCAAGGCGTTGGTGGAGGCAGTAGGAGCCATATTTAAGCAGGATGTCATTGATGTTTTTGTTGATAAATCCCACAAGAAAAGAGAAATATGAAAACTTCCCCTTTTCACATCACTCCCACAGATAGTGTTTCGTATGCCTGTCAGCCTGTCTGTTTTGTTTATTCCATCTCCGAAAGAAAAGGGACCTTTTATCTCCAGATGAAAAAAACGCTTCACGAACTTTCATTCCTCTTCTTGATCTTCCAATAGTTCATTCGTTTTTTACCTTTTAATTTCGGATTTTACATCGTTTCTTCATTTCTTCTTCTTCTTCACGTTTCTACTTACTTCTCTGCTTCTTTTTCTTCCTCTTTCTCCCTTCGGTTCTTTTTTCTCCTCTTTCTACTTCTACTTACTCCTCCTGCTTCTTCTTTTTGTTCCTCCTCCTCCTCCTCCTGATACTATTTACTCCTCCTGCTTCTTCTTTCTCATTCTCTCGCTTCTTCTTCTTTTTCTTCCGCACATTTTTCTATTTTCAGTCAAAGAATATGAGCATTCTCCGTCATGTCGTACAACCTGAGACAGACATCAACTTTCGCAGATTGTTTACAGTGCCAAGCAACGAAGTCTTCTGAAGTGATGGGACACTAGGCTTTATTTAGATTTTCTTAAAGTAGGACTTTCATTTCAGCAGCATCGACCTAGCAATATAAAGAGGTTTTAGGACATTCAACCGACAATGTCTGTTTTTTTTTCTTTTAATTTTCATTTTTTTGTATTTTTTCAGTTTTTGAATGAGTTGTTGCACATCCAGATAAAAATTGTGGCTAAACTATCTGAAGTTCATGTTTTTGTTCTGTTTTACTCAAGTATTTTCGAAATCCGGAACTAAATATTGTCAGTATCACAGAGAAGGGTTCTGTTACATGCTGGGATATTTTGGAACGCTGTAATTCAAATTCAAATATAAATGTATCGTGTAATCGACATCATGTGCAGAACAGTACCACAGAACTTATCTTTTCCCATCTCTTTAATATATATATAATTGAATTTGTTTTTCTTTAAAATTAATTTAATTTACATGACGACACGGAAATTTCTATGTTACGAGAATCTACCTCGTCATCAGGCAATGTTGATTTATTGTTGTGAAAATGATTTACATTTGAATGCATAAAACAATTCGCTTGTTATTTTAAGAGTTAATGTGGCTGAGGAAGACAGAAAAAAACTACGCGTGTGTTTAATTTATTTCATCAGAATTAAGTTCAACTTTTAAAATTTGAAAACATAGGTTATTTAGAGAAATGCAGTTTCTTCTTTCAATCTTAACAGTAAAGTGGCAGTCAGTTGAGTCACTATATGGCCGGGAAGACCCACAATAAAAAGACCTTGTGTCCCATCTAGCCTTGCGTGGGTAGGGTGGTAAATACCGAGTCACTGTATAGACTGCTCTCTTCCGGTACAGTGTATCCATTCTTGTTACAAAATTATCTTACCTTTCTCTGTATCCTACATTTTTTAAAAAGAAAAAAGAAAGAAAGAAAATATTTTTTATATTTTTGATTTAACTTAAAGGGACCTTTGAGTACGATTATACTATTTTTATTTCTGTTCAAAGTGCTTTTTTTCTAATGTTTTACTAAACTCTTAATTTGCGAAAATTTCAATATCTATTTAATTAATCAATTAATTTATTTAATTAACTGTTTTGCATTATGATCATAATACAAAACAAATTATCAGATATATGTAAGTTAATGGATATTCTTTTATGAAGAATTTTTAACGATATTCTAAGGTGAACATTGTAAAATGTTTACACAGGACATTTATTTCATTTTGCTTATTTAATATATTTTTATTCTTCCGAAATTTAAAAATATATAGTTTTTCATATACACCCAAAGAGCATGCGTCGTTTAAAGACATATTCTAGCTATATCGCTCATTCAGTGAAATGAATTAGAGCGCTCCAGCTATTGGATGCGTATAATGATATGCACTAAAAAGTCTACCTACGTCCACCCAACGCACATAGCCCAGGGGTAGAGTCGCCGACTGACGCCATTTCGGTCAGGTTTCAATCCTAGGTAAAAAAAAACCAATTGGAGTCTAACCGTACTGATGAGCTGTGATACGGCGAAACAGATCTGTCTGCGGATGCCAATATATATATATATATATATATATATATATATATATATATATATAACTCCATCATATATGCAATCGTTTTATATTAATCTCTGATTTCATAATTTCCACCTGCCACTGTTAGACACCCACCTCTGAAACTAATCAAGAAACTACTGCGCTTGTCGCACTTGTCCAGTTCTATAAATACCTTAAGATCTTTGAACATCTTTATTAGACAAAGATTTAAAGCAATGTCTCTCAGCATTTTCAATCTATCTTACTTATGCTGCACTTACAATTTTTTTTTATTAATTTGGGCACAAATTTTTACCATCTTTTGTCGAGAGAGAATTATTTCCTAACCAATAATGTTAACTCTGTTTATTGAGTAATAATAAGACACTTTTCGATATTATTCATATTCATTTGTTTCTTAATATCTACTACAATCTTCAAGAGAAGTTCTGAATCTTATCATCCTAGAACATTTCATCTTTCCTTGAAAAGTGACTTTTGCAAACTTGAAGGAAATCTTTTTCATTGTTATTGTTTTTTCCACCATAATTATATAGTTATAATTATAATATATATATATATATATATATATATATATATATATATATATATATATATATATTATTTTCTTTGATTCCTTTTGAATATACATTTCCTTCCAGGTTCCAACCAGAGACCAAAGGTCAGAAATGGCTTCATGACATTTTCCACTGATTACTTTTGTCAAAAAAACAAAAACAAAGATAAGACACATTTCGCATAAAGAAAGTCATTCGTAATGCGTGACCTGTACTTGTGGGTACAATCTTTTGCGTTTCTTTAGCGCATGGGCTAAAAGGAATCCCTTCAATGAGTTTTTCTAAATCCACGATACACAAGCGGTTAACAAATAAGAACAATTAATTTCCCTCGACATGTCGGTGTAGCCCGGAATGCACCAACTGCATACATACCCTAAAGAGAAGAAAGTTACCCCATCTAAATGAGGCTACATACTAAGTAACTGTTTACAAACTGAAACAATCTGCTGAACCAAGTAAATACTTACAGACTAAATAAAATATAAACGTTCATTTTTCACCATATGCAAACCAGGTAAACGCTTTCAAATTTAAATATAATCGACCAAATTTAAATTTACCTCTGAAACCAAATAAATACCTCCCTACAGAATGAACATTTGCCACCTTTCCTTTCTCCGAACTAAATATACCTGTATAGGTATACTTAGTTCACCCAGTCAATTAAGTGCCATACACTCTTGAGCCATCATGTCTCTTTCGAGTCATGACCAAGAACTATAAAACCCAATCTGTTCTGCTAGTCAACCCAAGAAAAGATACTCAATGGTATTTGTTGCGCGTCGGCAACTGTAATTCGAACTCGGCTCTCTGATTTTTCATTCTATGTCGATATCCATTGCACCACAACGCGCATCTCACATATACATGCTTATAGACGCAGCTATAAACGACAAGTATTTATTTGCCTGAAACCAAGTACATGCTTACATAAACAATCAATATTTAGTAAATACAGGTATACCTCGGGTTACGTCGTTTCGAGTTATGCCGTTCTCAATCTACGTCCGCGATGGAAATAAACGAATATTGGTAAATTTAACATAAATTTGTTTATTTTCTATTATCGCAAAATAATTTTAATAATTGCATTTACAAAATCACATTTTATAATTTTTATTTTATAATGTCTTATAGCAAACTACATTCACAAATAAAGATCGCTGAATTATAAACATCTATTTATGTACGGACAATACATGTATTCGTAAATTTAGATTACTTTTTTCTGTGAAAATATATTACAGAAAAAAGTAATCTAAATTTACGAATACATGTATTGTAAGTACATATCTATAAAAATGTAGATGTTTATAATTTAGCGATCTTTACAGAATCTATTATAAGTTTACAAACAAATAAATTTGTTTGTAAGCTTAAAATAGATTCTTATTGACCATATATTATTAAAAATACATTTAAATAAAATACAAAACTGGGAATAGTTATTTGTGGTTTAGCCTAGTGACAAGAAAATTGGGAGACAAGTAAATTCGATTTAAGTCGTTTCTAGACTTCATTCGCCTCTCCTGGAACAAATTACCGACGTCAGGTGAGGTATACATTTATCGGAAAACGGATATTGCATAACAGTTCAGTACTCTTTTCTTCGTTTATAATGAAATCAGCGAGATACGCACACGTACAGACAGACAGACAGACAGACAGATAGACAGACAGACACCTCGAAACTTATTCAGTCCGCTGTTCACATTGATAGTCCGATGCACGCGTTGAGTTCATCATCATGCTTATGCCAAATATGCATGTTATGTTTTGGAAAAAGTTTGAAATAAATCGATAATTTCCTTTCAGGATGCAGCCGATCATGGCTCTCCGCCGATCCTATTTTTCTTTAATTTCTTCTTCATGAATTGCCATGATGTTGTCATTGGAAATATAATAGAATAATTTCTAATTGTTTATGCAGTTCTGAATTCAGAGTCAGACTAGCCGTTCTCTGAGTCAACCTTGCTATTTAACACATAGCTAGGTGAGAGAAAGAGGTGGATTCATTTTGAACATTTGAACAAAAGAAAACGCAATAGACTATATGGAATTTGGATACGGCTCGCCAATTTCGCTTTCGTCATGAATAAACTTTTACGCTGCCCACCCATCCATATCGTTGCATGAATTCTGAATGAAAACACGAAAATTAATTGCACACTTTTAAGTTTTTGTTTTTGCACAAGTATGAATCCATTTCTTTCTCCTCTCTACTATGGGTTAAATTCTGATAACATTAACGAGCCAAGGTAGACAGTTTCTAAATTACACCTCTCTCTCTCTCTCTCTCTCTCTCTCTCTCTCTCTCTGCTGAACTGCTGAATCGCCTTTTAGTAGCTGGAATTGAATCCAGAAATTTTGTCAAAGCTTTCGAACAGAATGATCTGCGAAGATTTTGTCATTGTTGGCGAGGAAAACGCGAAACTGATCTGCCTGTCTTTTGCAAACTCAACCTCTCACTTGTTTTGTGTGTTTTAAGTGGAGCTCAACGCACCCACATAGAGTCCAATTGTTGCTTTTCCTCCGTAGCTCAACGAGCAGAGACGCCCAAAGAGACTGCCAAGCTATCAAACTTAATTTTGTCTGAGTTATCTTCTCTTAGATTGACTAATGGTTTCGTGTACCTAATTATTGGCTCATCAACGGAATAATCCCTGACCCCGAGGCTAGCGTAAAGATATTCAGCACGGAAAATGTAAACTGCGTTCAAATTCAGATTCAATCAGTGGAGCCCTATATAGAGTGTTCATAGTCTCCGGGAAAAAAAGATATGTCGCTGATTTGTATATAAAAGCACATATTTTTCCAGCATCCTCGGGTTTCTTTTGAAGGATCTGAAAGAATGTATATAACAGATATTCTTTTTCTTTTAGTATGTTTTTTTTTCTTTTAAGAATATAAAACTTTGTTTTCGACAACCCTATCACCGCCTTTATTTTTCATTATAGTTAATGTAATTATCTGTTTCGACGATAAGATATATGTAAGGGTACATAAACATTCTAAGAGGTCAGGTCAAGAAACAATTATCAACTCTTGATAATGTTTGATCATTATAGAAATGTATGATATGAACCTACAAGAAATGTTCCTAATTCTAGAAAAACAAGTGTTATAGTAAATAAAACAGTTATCATGAAGTAAATCTATTTCTCTTCAAATTTAGTTTATTTTTCATCATCGTCAAGATTTAGCACTATGATAATAATTTAAACTGCAATCTTATAAAACGACTTTGTGGTGCAGTAGATAACGGGTCGGAACGAGAAATCAGGGAGACGAGTTCGAATTCCAGCTGTAATTCCTTGCATTTGCTTACGCGGAAATACCCTTGGGAAAGATATTAATCCGTCTCTTTCCGCCTGTTATGGGCCAAATAGCAGGATAGATTGGGTTCTATATCCTTGGTTGGCAATCAGTCTATTGCAAAAAGTAATGACAAACTACTGTGGGAAAAGCTTCTGCCCAGTCAGTCATGTCTCATTCAAAATTGTAAGTTTATTTTTGACATAATCACCATTTAGTGCCATGAAGGTTGACTGATACATGAGGTTTTCAATTCTTATAAGAAAAAGTTTTAAACAGCTAAAAAATACAACTAAAATCAAAATTAATTTGTTATTTATTCTCTTACTACTGTACTTCGCACAGAAGTGTATTTTGCATTGAACGACGCAAAGCCGGCAAAATTTAAAAGAAAATAAACATTGAGACCAGGCAGAGAAGAGAAGAAAGAGAAGAAAAGACGAACGCAGACCGTTAACTGCTCTCGTATGCATGTGTGCTAACCCTCTAACTAACACACCGTCACTGAAGAAAATGAATAAAAATATAATTGTTTATTTTTATATATGGTGCCTGTCGTTTTATCAGTCGAACTGATCGTCAACATTTTGGTTCTCAGAGTCAATATACAACAATTTTTTTTTTCAAAATTACGAGGTTTTCAATAGTTCTTATTTAGTACTCGAGCAACACATTTTTTCCAAATGTTTTATCCATTTTTTCATTTTGTCTTTGTTAAGAATGATTCTGGCATGCGTTATGTGCAACAACTTTAACTTCGGTATCGGATGAAAAATATTGACCAATCAAAGTCGTTTTCAAATTCTCAAAACGCCTGGTACTAAATCGAGGCTGTAGTGTACAGAGGATAACAAACAACTGGGAAATTCAACGTTTACTCCGTTTGTTAATTATAATTCGGCCATATTTTGTCATGATGCTAAAATATTATCCTTTTTGCTTTTATTTACAGCCAGACAACCATAGCAATAAATTGCTTTCATACGTTTGTGAAGTTCAACTGGCATGCAACCTTCTAGTGTCAAAGATTCTATCATCGTTCGCTGAAATTAGCGAAACAATTCAGACTTAATAGTCGCAACGAACGCAGATAATTTCGACCCTATTTGTGACAATTTGGAGGACAGGATAGTCGAAAGAAATCTGGGGAAAACATTTAGTTTAGAGTCCTTAGGATTAGAAGACGAAAATGCCTAATGTGATTTTGATACAGAAAAATTCGACAACTCTATTAGCTTTAAAGATGATACTTAGTATGTGCGTTGAGGTGCAGTGAATATCAAGAAATCGATAAACCGAGTTCGAATTCTAGTTGAATTCCTTGCATCCACTTACGTGCAAATACCCTTGGGAAAGGTATTAATCCGTCTCTTCTCTCCAGTTATAGGTTAAATAACAGGACGGATTGGGTTTTATAGCCTTGGCTGGCGACCAGTCTACCACAGAAAGTAATGGCAACCTACTGCTGGATAATCTTCTACCCAGTCAGTCATGTCTCTTTCGAGACATGATCGCCCAAGCGTGTATCATGTATAGAACTAAACTGACTGACTGACTTAGTATGTAGAGTTTCAGTGGAATAAGAATAAATTATAATTAGTTCTTTACAATTATGTTGTTGCATTGAAGGTTTTAGATTGGGTAGTCAAAGGTTAAAAAAAGACTTGCTTCACGATTATTTCACTGTTTTTCATGAACAGGAAAAAGAGGGAATCGTGGAACGTATATCTGTTTTTCCCTGAAGATTACGGGAAATATATTTGGATACCTCATAGGCCTGTAATTAAAAGCGATGAACAGGCCACCACTAAAATTAAACCAGTATTTAATTGTTCACTTAAAACTGGCGATGCGCTATCGTTAAACAATGTCTTTTAACCTTGTGTCAATTTGACGAACTACATGTTATATCTGATAATGTAACTTCGAAGTAAGAAATATACGATATTAAAAATGATTTCCTTATGATCAAGTTAAAAAAAAATGAAAATGATAGAAATAATATTTTTTTCTTGAAAGACGGTGAAACTTTAGTTTTCTATAGATATGCAACTTTACTCTTTGGGTTTATAGCAGGTCTCTTTATGTTGATTTTTGTTATCCAACACTATGTTAACATATACGCTAATGATTTATGCACTATTATGTTAAAAGATAATTTTTGTTATTTGATTACGACAAGCGATTCTCCTGAAGAATTGTAATACTTATAGAAGTATAATAATTATAGAACATAGTAGTGACTTAGAAAAAACTTTAAAATATAATTATAATGCCGTCAAAGATACTCTAGAAATTTCAATGGGAGTTTTAGTCTCCTCTGCGAACATCAAAAGAAAAATACTGGCGTAAAATTCTAGTGTGTTTGATCCTTTGTCTTTCTACCTGTGTTGGACTCTTGCTTATTTTTTTGAATTTCAAAAATAATTTTGCTACATTTTGATTTGTGGGAAAACATTCTGCGTTTGTTTTTCATCTAGAAATAATCAAAAGATATCTCTTCAAATTCCGAGAAGTGAATTTGGAGCCTACCCGGAGGCTATAAAAGTGGTCCTTGGATTTAACTCTAAGAGACGACGAACATCTGCTGTTGAAAACCCAGATCGCTCCTGTCCAGAAGGAAAAAAAACAATGCGGAAGAAATTTAACAACCACCAGACTAGAATTGAAAAGAACATCAAAGTTGCTCTCACATCAAGAAAATTTTTTTGACTGGTGTGATTCTTCTATTCTTTGCTGTTACCACGAACTTTGCTTCGAAAATTTTACCAATTCTTTGAAAACTATTCAAAAAAGTATTTTTTCCTTTTCTACATTTTCTATAGTTTTATTTTCTGAAGATCTTATGCAACATTATCATATTTTATCGAAAAAGACCATATTTCATTTACATTGATTATTTTTACATACATGTTATTGGCTATCATTCGGTACACAATGCACTTAAGTTATGTCATTTATTCATTATTTTGTCTGTTAACAATAAATTTATCGCTTGTTATTAAATTCGGTTCGTGTCGTTTCTCTTTGTTGTGTGCCTATATACATTAAATGTTACCTCAAACATTTCATTGAACTATTTTTTCGTAGTTTTTTTACTAAATAAAAAATTGCTTTAATATCAATCAAACCTTGTAAATTTCCATATACTGGAGTTTTACGAGCACCGTTTACATAACATTGGCAACAAACAAATATGTATAGTGATTTTCTACGCGTAGCTTAGTGTGGCAGAAGGCCGAAAGTATGGGGCACCCAGTGAAGATCGAACTTAATATAAATGATCTTGATAATCATTACACCACATCGATGTGCCCAAAACGGATATGTATATATGTGTAATCATTTAAAAACTTGAATTGGTACATATTTCCGGAATAAAATTATTATATTTTTATCCAAGTTTATTTATTTTTGTTTCTCTAAATATCGAAATTTTTATTTATTTAGGAAGTAATTTCTATTGAATTAATAATCAGTTTTTCAATTTCTGGCTAATTCCTTCCCTCCCTCTCTCCCTACGTACCTTCCTTCCTTTCTTTCTTTGTCTGTCTGTATGTCTCTCTCTTTCATAATTACTGTTTTCCATTTTGCCAATTACCCCGTCTTTCTTTCTTTCTTTCTTTCTTTCTTTCTTCTACTATTCTGTTTCTTTGTTTGTCTGCGTCTAATAATCACGGTTTCCCACCACTTTTCTTCCTTTGATTGTTTGTCTGTCTGTCTGTCTGTCTGTCTCTCTCTCTCTCTCTCTCTCTCTCTTAATATATATATATATATACGCACATATATGTATGTATGCATGTATTGTAGAAAGAGAGAGAGATTCATTATACGCGGGTCCAATCGAAAGTCTACGCTCAGACTGTCGCTGTCAGCCTCACCCTTCTCCTTTTCTTATAATAATCACCCATCAGTTTTTGTGTCAGGGGCTGTTACGACAAATCTCGACTCAACTCATTCGACGACGCAGTTTCATACATTTTGCATTCAAAAGATTGCAGTCGATTTTTCTTAAGCCTTCGGCGATTGATTTTGAGGAGAGACAGGGAGGTGGAGAGCGAGTTTAAAGGGCGGGAAAAAACGACTTCTGGTAAATGAAATCTGGAAGGGCTGAAGGAGCAACGGGAATGAGAGTGACATTTTGGTTGCATATTGCATTTAAAAGAAGGCCGAGGAAAAAAATTTTCTCTTTGCTCTTCTTCTATATTTCTCATTCCTCTGTCTTTCATCATTTCATTCCATATTTGTGCTCAATCTTTGGTTGTCCTATTCAGCACCTAGTTTTATTCTCATTTATCATATTTCATTCGTGTTCCTCTTTTATTCATTGTTTCATTCTTTGTTTCTTACGTTGTTTCTTTCTGTGATTTTTCTTTCTTTTTCTTTCTTTTCTTTCCTTCTCTTTTCTTTCTTGTTTCTTCTCTTTCTATCTTTCTCTTTCTCTTTTTCTTTCTTTTTCCTTTCTTTTCTTTCTTTCTCTCTTTCTTCTCTTTCCGTCTTTTTTCTTGTTTTTGTAAATTACCTATTGTCATACTTTTTATTCGTGTCTTTATTTATTTACTATTCGTCGCCACATTCTTAATCACGTTCACTCATCCATCTCTCGTCTCCCTGCGGCCATTTAAACTAGTTCCTGCGGAGGTTTAATTGAGTCTCCGGTCCAAAACTAAAGGGACTTCAGATCTAGTTCAGAAAACAGGAATGATAATTTTGAAGAAATAAGATTGAACTCCCTAATTTACTCCATGAAACTTCAAAAACTCACTTCAACTCTGATTCGGGCTATAAGTCCAACTCTCACCAAAAGACGGATTTGAGCCCAAACTTCGATTTGGATCGAAATTCCAATTCAGGTTGAAAACTCAGTTCTTTAAATCACAAATTCCATGGAACTTCAGTTGAGTTGAAGTCTTCAAATAACAAACTCTGCTCAACTTCCAAACGTTACGTCACGAAACTTATCACTTCCTCTATGATTCCTTGGCATTTTGAAGAAATAAAATCGATTTCCTCCACTCATAAAGTTTTTTATATATTTTAAACAAAATTTAAAACAACATTTTTAAAATTCACAAAATGTTGTATGACTTTAAACTCTATCTAATTTAAAATCTTTTAAAATCCCTAATTTTCTTCTTTTTTTTCAGTTATTTTAAAACTTGAATTTTTAATGGTTGTCTCTTCATCCGGGCATAAATCCCAATGCCAGATGTTCACGTACCAGTTAAAAGGGAAATTTTCAACTCCATATCATCTTGATTCCCAAAAAGTATATGTCTACGAAGAGCAAGTGAGTTCCCAGTTAGAGGGGTTTCAGACACACGAGCGGACAGGCATAACTATATATATATATATATATATATATATATTCAAATGAATAAGAACGAAGAAAATAATTGCAACATTCATACATTAGAAAGGATTTTAAAAAATTAAAAAACAATTTAAAAATACTTTGATTTTTCCTCTGAATAATGACATAAACATTTTGATAGAAAAGTTCATTTTTATTGAGTTTGGGTCTTTTTTACTTCATACTATGCTGTTTTTTTTCAGTGATTTAGTGGAGGTATCTAAATAGCATATCTCAAAAAGATAAATTCACACTTTTATAATTATGATATCCTTCTCGTTCACCAGTCTTCTTAAAAAAATTTCTTGTGTGGATACCTAAAAGGTAATGTCTAGACTACAAAATCAACAACAATCGCTGAAATTAAAGTTTCCATTAAACAAGAAAGCAGCCAAATGCCTATCAAAATGTTGATTGCTGCTTAGATTCCATTGCGGTCATGTTCTCAGCAATGTTTGGATCATAATCGCCATCCATTTGAAAACATGCGATTACAAACTCTTAAGAACATGCATTTACTTAATTGGAGTAGATAGACTAAACTATCGCCCGGTTCACATTCCACCCACGTCTATTGAACAGGTGAAGAGGCTCATCCCTTGTTTCCTGTTTAGGATGTGGTTTCCGGCTTTCTCTTTTCCAATCTTTTCACTCTTTTTTTTATTTTTTTTCAATTGGAGTAGATAGACTAAACTATCGCCCGGTTCACACTCCACCCACGTCTATTGAACAGGTGAAGAGGCTCATCCCTTGTTTCCGGTTTCCGGCTTTCTCTTTTCCAATCTTTTCACTCTTACGTAGCCCCCTGCACATCAGTGGCGTTACTGCCTTGCTCGTGGTGATATGATTGAAAAAAAAATGCATTAAGTTAGATACGGTTGGTTCTAGTTACTTGAATTATTTCTATAGAAAAGTTCAAAATATGTATACAATTTTTAGACACCCTGTATGTATTACAATCTGAAGAATACATTTAAAAGAATTTTGAATTGTTTTTGTATGTGTATATACGTGCTAAATTTTATAGATACGGTCACCCATACGCTATCAGAAATTAAGACCGACAACTACAATAACATTTAGAGCCAAAAGTCTCTAAAATTCAAGAAAACATTAGATTACGGAGAATATTTTCTTTTCTTTTTTTTTTAATTTCAGATTCAGTTAAGTGCAATACGTGATACACGCTTGGGCGATCATGTCTGTTTCGAGACATGACTGGGCAGAATATTTTCGCGCAGTAGGTTGCCATTACTTTCTGCGCTAGGCTGGTTGCCAACCAAGACTGTAGAACCCAGCCTGTCTTTCTATTCAACTCATAGATGGAAGAAGAAGCGACGTATTCATACCTTTATCAAGGGTATTTGCGCGTAAGCGAATGCAACGAATTTAAGTGAAATTCGAAATCGGCTCTTCGATTTCTCGTTCCGAGTCGAATTTCATTGCACAACAACGCACATACCGAATACTTAAAATGCGCACGCGTTATATACTTCAATTGTTTTTTTACAGTTAAAGTCCCCGTAAAAAAATCTGTCTATCATCGTCAAAAGCTATCAGCATAAATACCGTATTTCCCGGCTTAGAAGACGCTGCGGCTTGGAAGACGCACACTAATATTAGAAAGAAATTTTTAATAAAAAAAAGTAATTTTCATTCAACAACACAATAACCATGCGTCGTTCACATATTGGCACCTCGTATTGTTTACATTATTAATCACTTGTCCGATTTTGTTTGTATGTATTGTATACATCTTTCATCGTCCAAGGATGGTTTATTTTCATAAAAATGAATTACATATTTTTTAGAATATGCATGTAAAAATATAAAACAATCAAATAAATGTTATTCATCCTGAAATCCCCAAAATTCGTCACTGCTCTATTCATGTAAAAGCCCTAAACTATCATCTGCAGAGTCATCACTACTGTCAGTCATGTACATAAATGATCCTCACTACCATCCATATCATGGTGGTAACCATGGTGGTACCTGATACATTCGTCTAGGAAGAAGCACACGTACTTTCCAGTGTATATTTAGGAAAAAAGTGCGTCTTGCAAGCCGGAAATTAAGTTATCTTCGGGTTAAAAATGCATTTCTGTGAAATGTTAAACTTGAAGTAAATAATATTTGTTTCAAATTTACTTTAAATTAGCAAATATTCCTCAAATAAAGTTTCAGAAAACTATATTTTATTTTTGGAAGATTTTTTGATAAAGAGATTTACATTTTTATGACATTTTACTAAAAATGCCACAAGATCAAAAATTTTACAAATTTCAAAACAAAAACTCCTTCTAATCAATTTAAATTAGTCTTGAAATATAACAGTATTTTGTTTATTGGAAAAGTTACATTTAATCTATCAGCTAGAAATTAAAACTAAAATAAAACCTTCAATGAAGGTTTTCATTATTAAAAATTGATTTTCAGCGTTAGATATCGCGTTTTTGTGGAGATATCTTTCTATATATTTTTTCAGATCGGAAGAAGCAGTACATTATACACAAAGGAAGAAAATGATAAAAATGACAAAATATAAGTTTTGAGGTGAAATTTCTTCTTCGTCAAACCGAAAACTCTCGTACAGTATATATATATATATATATATATATATATATATATATATATATATCACTTCTATCAATCAGTTGAAGTTAGATGTTTGCATATACTCTACAGTGAAAACTAAGGTTACGAACGCCTCATCACGTGCAAATCCGTTCACAGAGAGATTTTCCGAAGAAAAAAACTTTCGGATGACAAACAGTGTCTCGAGTAACGATCACACAAGCCAGCGAAATTTTTGCAAAAGGCGGTGAGATACTCAGCAATAAATGTTTTCAATAACAATGTCATGCCTCACTTTAGAAACATTTTAAAACGTAGACAAAACAAATCTTATTGGACAAACTGTATAGTGAGACATAGGCCACGACCTAGGAGGTCATGCCTAGGCCCAGTAAGTCTCAGGCAGAGCCAGTGGCGATTCTACAGAGGGGAGAATAAGAGGCCAAGATCCCCGAATTTTGGCTGGCCCCTCGGTTTGTCCCCCCACTTTTATAAACTTCAAAAATTTATGAAACTGATCAGTCTCTAATTTTGATAAGATGTGATCATAAGCACTTTTCTCTCTTAGTTAGCTTTTTCGTTTAGCTTTTTAAGGAAACATACAGAAATCAGAGCAAACAAATCACTCTTTTCAGCCAATATTGACATTGGTATTAACTAATTGATTTTGTTTTGAAATTAACTTCTCGTGCTCCAGCGCATTGTGAATGGAAAAGAGGACAAGAATAGATTAGAACTTCACTACTATGAATGAAAAGTTATTCCGTTAAATTTAGTGAAGTAACTCAAACTCATTCCTAAGTTGTGCATACAACAGTGATGTAGTATGAAAATGAAGAAGCTGCTTGAGTTTGCCCCCTCCTCCTCTGAAAAATTTCGGGCCCAAAGTGACTCCCCCACATGCACATACACTTTAAGAGTTCTAAAATCGCCACTGGACAGAGCCACGTTTTGTTTCTTTTTGTATTTTTTAATAATCGGTATCACTCCAAGCAAGGCAGTAAAGCCACTAAGACACAATGGGTTACAGAATGTTGAATAATTATGAACAGAAACATTATTAATGAGCAAAAAGAGTAATCAGGAGCTGGAAAGAATGAAGCCGGAATGGAGTTTCACAAACATGAAGTGCAAGAATATTTTCTGTTAGCATAGAATTTACGGTTACATCTCGCCAGTTCAACTGTATATTGATGAGATATCGATGCCAGTCTAGTCAGTCAGTCAGTCAGTCAGTTAAGTGCCATACGTGATACACGCTTGGGCGATCTTGTCTCGAAAGAGACATGACTGACTGGGCAGAAGATCATCCCGCAGTAGGTTGCCATTGCTTTCTGCGGTTGCCGACCAAGGCTATAGAACCCAATCTGTCCTATTATTTAACCCATTACTGGGGGGGAAGAGACGGATTAATACCTTTCCCAAGGGTATTTGCGCGTAAGTGAATGCAAGGAATTCAACTGGAATTC
Organism: Ascarosepion bandense; assembly: GCA_037127315.1. NCBI lineage: Eukaryota > Metazoa > Mollusca > Cephalopoda > Sepiida > Sepiidae > Ascarosepion > Ascarosepion bandense. Next base: position 3,068,048 of record JBBBDQ010001294.1, read on the forward strand.
GAACTCGGCTCTCCGATTTCTCGTTTCAAGCCGATATCCACTGCGCCACAACGCACATCCTATGTCTAGTACTGCGCTTAAATTCATAAAATCTAAGCACCATAGCGAAGACCTCATCCGAATAACTTCCTTGAAAATATTTATCGAAAATTATTTAATGATCTTCATTAATGCTGCATATGAACTTGTGCACAAAGTATTTTCCTAGACCTTTAAATAAGCAATTATCTGTTCTCAGGAACGGATTAATCCATTTTATATTGATTTCTATGGGGAAATTAATATTGGTTTGCGAACTTTTCGAGTCACTTTATAAAAGTATCTTTATCTACAGTAAAGCTAATATTATAGTAATTTACTAAGCGCAGCTTAGATATGGCACAAGGCCGAAAGTATGGAGCGCCCAGTGAGGATCGAACTCACTACTGAAGTGCAATAGTTCTAGCGAGACAAGCTTGCTAACCATTGCACCACCTCGAGCTAATATTATATTAATATAAGCTGAAATTCTGTACAGCAAGGAAGGAACAGTCAGTTAAGTGTTATACGTGATACACACATAGGCAGTCATATCTCGAAAGAGACATGGATGACTGGGCAGAAGATTTTCCCGCAATAGGTTGCCATTAGCCAAAGCTATAGAACCCAAAATGTCCTGTTATTTGATCCATAGCTGGTGAGAAGAGATGGATTAATACCTTTCCCAAGGGTATTTGCACGCAAGAGAATGCAACGAATTTGATTGGTATTTGAACTCGGCTCTCCGATTTCTCGTTCCGAGCCGATATCCACTACACCACAACGCACATCCGTAATGAAGGACCAACTGCTCTAAAACCACACTAAAAAAACATATTCTAATTGATAACTACGCACAAGGACACATATTTTAGTTTTTCGAGATGTTTCCTTGAGTCTAATGAAATAAATATTAAAATAAATATTAAAATATTTGGTTATAAAGACCATTGTTATATTTGAGTTTAAAGTCGAAGCTTGCAAACAACTCACTCCATAACAACTATAAAGTTAACTGTATCATGTTGTTGAGGTTCTTTACTTGGCATCATAAAGAAAAAAATTATGTGAATATATTGAGGTAAATCTCAGGACAGGCCAGAATTTAAAGATTGGTCACAAATGGGCCTACCAGATGGACTATGACACCAAACATATTGCCAAAACTTAAGAACAACAAAGTCAATATATATATATATATATATATATATATATATATATATATATTCTACTGGATTAAGATGGCTATTACAAGGCCATCTTATCCAATAGAAAAATATTTTTTTTTGTATAATGATTTCACCTCAAGCAAGACAGGACCGCCACTGGTGCGCAGGGAGTTCAGTCAGTCTTTTAAGTGTCATATGTGATACAACCTTGGGCTATCATGTCTCTTTCGAATCATGACTGACTAAGCAGCAAATTTTCCCGCAGTAGGTTGCCATTATTTTCTACGGTAAACCAGTTGCCAACCAATTTGTACTGCCATTCAACCCAAAGCTGGAGGGAGAAGATTTGGGTTAATACCTTTCCCAAGAGTATTTGTGCGTAAGTGAATGAATCAAATTCGACTGGAATCCACTCACAACTTAAATTTCTCTTTTCGGGCTGATATTCATTACACCACAAGGCACATCCGCAGGGTGTTACAGTGTGTGTGTGTGTGTGTGTGTGTGTGTGTGTGTGTGTGTGAGAGAGAGAGAGAAAGAAAAAGAAAAAGAGAGAGAGAAAGGTACAGTGGATGTCGAAGAAAGAATAAGAGAAAGATGAGAGTTAAAGAGATAGAAGATGAAAATGGACGTTGTATTTAAAATTTTGGAGATTGTAGCTGAGGACAGAAAGTAGGACACAGAGATCCGAAGGCGAATTGGCATGGCGAAGAACACGTTCCAGAAGCTGGGTAAAGTATTAAGACACAGGAAAATTTCACTAGAAACAAAGAAGAGAGTGCTGGATTGCTATGCGATGTGAGTTCTTCGGTATGGCAGTGAATACTGGACAATATCATCAAAAATGAAGGAAAAATATGAAGCAACTGAAATGTGATTCTACAAAAGGATGCTGCGGATATAATGGATCGAGCATGTGAGCAATGATGAGGTTTTGGAAAGGATGGAGACGAAAAGGAAATTAATTAGGAAAAGACAGCTAAAGTTTATAGAACACGAAATTAGGAAGGAAGGCTTGGAGAACCTGCTACAAACAGGCAAGCGATAACATATTTGAAGGGCCTGAGCAGGTGGATGACAGAACGTGGGTTGCGTTGTGTAACAGGAGAAAATGTGCTAAGTGCCACCAGGGACTGGGAGACGTGGAAAGCCATGATCGCTTACGTCCTGAAAGGACAAGGCACATAGAAGAAGAAGAAGAAGAAGAAGAAGAAGAAGAAGAAGAAGCTATCAGAGAAGTATATATAGGCAGAACTGAAAAAGAGGGCTCACAAACATGACTCTATTATAACAGTTGTGTCAGAAGAAATGGGCCAGTATTCTTAGCAGATTATTGTGAGAAACTTGTGGAAGTCTAACTGAAACTTTTAACACAAATAAATCAATTTAAAACATATACTAAATTTATGCAAACCTTTGACCATCTGTGAATTTGATGATAGAAATAAAACCTGAAATAAATTATTATTTATATAATTATTTTGTCATTTCGTGTTCTTAAAAGAAAATGTTGATCCTAAGTAATCTTTAACAGTTTACTAGTATTAAATAAATACGAGAGAATTGTGAAAAACTGAATATAAATGTATTGTGGTTCAGGTGTACGTAAGCATCTCATTTCTACTGTATACACATATCTACACGCACACACAGGAATTCGTCACGTCTTTCTTTCTCACTTTTGCAATTAAAAAGCTGTTTTTAAATCATCCTCTTGTGCATAGCTTCTCAATAACATCTTTAAGCTCCAATATTTCTCTCTCTCTCTCTCTCTCTCTCTCTCTTTCTTATTTACCAAACTCTATTTTCTCTCTCTTTTTATCTTTCATTTCCAGTAAAAGGTTCTACCTATGCTTAAAAAAACATTTACGTGCACGCTCTCTCAATACTTTACACGCACATACTCGTTCATTATAAAACACACTTCATATCATCATCTTTTTACTTTTTCATTCTTGCTGAGGCGTTTTGCCCTTCAGGCCACAGTTTAAAGTTTTCTCCAATCTTTTTCATTTATCTTTCATGTCTTTTTACAAATTAGTTTCTTACGAAGCAGCGAACGAACTCGTTTCTGAATTTCCTTGTTTTAGTTTTCTAATACTTTTTTTCTTTTCTTTTTAAATCTTTTTAGACTTAACATTTTATTATCAATTCTTTAGCTTTTTCTTAAACCGATTTTCATTTATTTATTTACGTTCAAATGATTTTTCTTCTAATTTCTGCATTTTTTTGTTTCGTTCGGGATTTTCTTCATCCGTGTATACGTGCATGATTTTTATTTTTATTTATTTATTCTTTATTGTTAATTTTCTTTTCGGTATTTTATTTGCCAGTGATCCACCCCCGCCCGAACGCGCCATCTTCTTAACCCAGGTTTCCTTGCAGATTTTATTCATTTATTTTGTCCTTTACATTTCATTGGGTGTCATTTATTCTCTTTATCCTGAGAATATACAAAGAAGGCAAAGAAGAAGATGGAACTGAGAACTAAATAAATTTAAAAAGAAGCAGCTTTTTCATTTTCGGTTTGTAAACCTATTTTCTTTATTAATCTTATCGTCTGCATCGTAGAGTCATTACTGTCATCCTCCTCATCATCAACATCAACTTCCATTCACACGACGTTGTTACTAGAATCACTAATAATATTATTAACACCAGGACATTATCGATCATTGCAATTTTAACCATCATTTTTTTATTTTTATTTTTTTGATGAGGAAGTAACTTATTTAGATTTTTAGCATTCATCTTCCGATTTTTATTCCTCCTTCTTTTTCTTCATTTTTATTCGCTGAGTTTTTTCTTATATTCCCTTCCTTTCTCTTTAGTCTTGTTCATTCGTTTCTGCTTTTCTTCTTTTTCTTCATTACGTATCTTTTTGTCCTTTACTTTTCTATATCGCCGCCCATTTTTCATCTCTTTTTCTTTCGATATTTTACTTCTTGCCACATCTTTACCACATGTCATCAGCAACTTCATTATTATTATCATCTTCAAAATCGTTATTAATCTTATCATTTATCTTCTTAAATAGTTGATATTATTCGCCTTGATTCTGATTTTTTTAAACACCCTTGGGGACCTTTAAATGATGAAGCAGATGATTGAAAAGTTGCAATTTTAAAAAAGGGAAAAACAAAAAAAAATTTAAAAGAAACTATCTATCGTTCAATCAATTCATTCACATGTAGAAATTAAATGTGTTTTGTTCATTTCTTTTTTCGTTCATTCTTTCGTTCTCTTTAATCATTTTAACACAACATGACATGAGTCCCTCCTGGTGGCAACACTCTATAAGATTGTCATGATGTTCATTTAAAACGTGTCTCTTTTGATCTTTTCATTAGCTTTCTGCATTTTATGATTATTTGGCAAAAATCAAGGGTTTTCAGTATTGTCTTTTGAAACATTTGAAATTAGAAAAAACAGCTTACAAGGATTTTATCTGAGGCAAAGTAACTTTGACTTGCTTTTAACTTTAATGGACATAAAAATAAATAATAAGGATCTGCTTTAAGTTCTTAGCTGACCATCTGTCTTATAAACCTTGAAAAAATATATATCAAAAACTAAAAAATCAAGGTTCAGTTTGAAATTCTCAAATGATAATCTATTTTATATGCCTTGAAAAATTATATAAGAGAACCTCAGAATCCATGTTTTCAAGAAAATCAGCCCTGATGAGTGAGGGCATAAAAACATTGTCATCACAAAGCTTTGAAGTTGGCATGAACCTGCTCAATTAAAGTGTCAAATTCTTTGCACTAAAACTATATATATATATATATATATATATTAGAAATTGATAGGACTATTAACATATCTATACATTAGCTTAAGATAAAATTGTTTCTTGACAGTATTTTTTACTTTTACTGCCTATAACCATAAACGTGTATTATATAAAATGTATATGTATAAATGCCTGAATTAGTTTTTTCTATGTCAATAATTTGTCCTATCAATAAAAATGTATGTAAAACTACGTATCTATTTCTATATCCATTTATATATATATATATATATATATATATATATTACATATACATGGCTGAGATTGTTGCAAGTATCTAAAACAAACAATAGCACAATATGAATTTTGGACAGTTTATTCACAAATTTGACCACAATGCTCAATACCTTATTTGAAGATACAATAAAAAACTAAACATATATATATATATATATATATATATATATATATATGTGTGTGTGTATGGATATGCACAATGTTCAATATATATAGATGAAACAGTCTATCACCTCATATTTACATATGCTCTATCTCTGATACTGAGCACATTATCCTATAAATATAGCTCAACTTAAAATTATATATATATATATATATATATATATATAGGGGGTTACAGTGAGAGAAAAAACAGGGTGAAGGGGATGTCAAAGAAAGATAAAATTTGTATGGGAATCAAGTAGATAAAAGATTGCAGTTGATGTTGCATTTAAACTTTTGGAGATTGTAGCTGTTAGGGAAGCAATTAAATGGAAGGAAGTTCCAAAAACGAAAATTGTAAGAAAAGAAACTATTAGAGCTGAAGAGGCATTTAAATTTAACTATTTTGATGGAAAAAGGGTAGAACCTAGATGCCAATCTAGAAGCATGCATAAATGCATGTAGTTAAGGAACCAAGGAAAAAGGTTTATTGTTTTGTTCAAGTAATTGCAATCATCTCAGTCATTTTCAAGAACCAAGGTGGAGTCCCTGTGGTAGTTAGAATTCTTTTGTCTACATCCTGGTATTCTTTTGTCTACATCCTGGTATTCTTTTGTCTACATCCTGGTATTCTTTTGTCTACATCCTGGTATTCTTTTGTCTACATCCTGGTATTCTTTAGCATGCTGGATGTTTGTAATGTCATGTGCAGTGGTTATTGGAAAGAAAGCCACACAAAGAGAATGTAATTTATTTATTAATATATATATATTTATATATATATACATAAATGTATATATATATATACTTGCACATTGCTTTTTAAAGCAAATATATAGCAAGATATAGCGTTTGCATAATCATAAAGAAATCATGGCATAATACACACAGCATCACACACATGCATCTCTAAACTTGTGAACTCATATAATTTTACATAAAGATGTGCACTTTTGTCAATATATACATATAAATATTGAGAAATGGCTGAGTTAGTGGAAGACAGAGCTTAGCATGTTATTAAAATGTACCACGGTGAAGACACAATAAATAACTTATGAGCATTCTGTCACCAAACTAATTGGAATTTGTTCATATAAAGAGAAAAGCGGATGAATAGGTCCAAGGGGGAAAAGGGTGAAGATGGTGAGAACAAAAACTGAAAGTGAAAGAAAAAAAAGACGTTATATGGAAGAAAGAATGGTAAAATGTGAGAAATAAGGAAAAGAAAGATAGATTAAAAAAAAAAACTGGAAAAGATTGGTTGAATAAAAACAGTGTCCAAAAGGAAAAAAGTTAGAAAGAAAAGTAAAGAGGAAGGAAGGAAGGAAGGAAGGAAAGAAGGAAGGAAGGAAGGAAAAAATCTACACAAACGGCTAGCTTACAAAATAAAGATCAAGACTAAAAATAATGGAAGAAAAATGAAAATAAGCAAAAAAGGTTTTAATTAAATGTCAATAGAAAGAATAGAAAAATGAAAAAATATTCAAATGAAAAAGTAGTAATAGAAAAGGAAAGTGAATGAAATAAGACTTCTTATGAATGAGAAACAGTGAAAGAGAAGTAGAATTATATGAAGGTCAAAAGGAGAAAAAAAAGACCCATCATGACAGAAGAAGTGAATAACAGAAAAAAAAACTGTTAAGTAGAAGGAATAAGAAAATTCAAAGTGGAATGAAATATCTTGAATTTGATTTGAAGACTACAAAAGAAATTGAAAAATGTTCAAAGAAGTAAAAATGCAGAAAAAGGAAAAGTGTTTTCATGAAGAATGAAAGAAAAATTAAAAATATCTGTCTATATTTCTGAGATGAGGTATTGTAATTATTTACACTATGTTGTTTGGACTGTTATCCTCATCTTTGTTGTCATATAACAAAAGAAAAGGTTTAGTTTAAAATTCTAATCACCTGATGAAGACCGAAGTGTAAACAGGCTGAAATGTTGTAAATATGACAACAAAGATTAGAACAGCAGTCTGAATAATGTAAATAGTGTAAGGATGAAAAAGTTGAAAAAAAAAAAAAAGAATTAATGAAAAAAAGAATGAGAAGAAGTGAAATTTAATTGTAACTTAAAAAAAAAAGAAGAATAAGAAAAGAGAATGAAAAATGAAAGAAAGTGAATGAAAAAAATGAAAGAAACTCAGAAATAGGAAAAAATTAATGAGAACATGTATATATATCCTTCTTACACACTCTCTCTGTTATCTTTGTCTCTCTCTCTCTCTCTCTATATATATATATATATGTGTGTGTGTGTGTGTGTATAGTTAGGCAGCAATCTCTCTTTTATGTCAATCAGTTAAGTGCAATACATGATACATGCTTTGGGCGATCATGTCTCAAAAGACTGGGCAGAAGATTATCATGCAGTAGGTTGCCATTGCTTTCTGCAGTAGACTGGTTGCTGACCAAGGCTATAGAACCCAACCTGTCCTATTATTTAACCCATAACTGGAGGGAAGAGACAGATTAATACCTTTCCCAAGGGTATTTGTACATATGTGAATGCAAGGAATTCAACTGGAATTCGAACTCAGCACCCCGACTTGTCATTCCAAGTCAATAACCACTGCACCACAATGCACATCCTCTTTTATGTAAGTTTTGTTAAAAATGATAGACAAAGTGATTAAGTTTCTTATATAATTTTTCATGTGCTCTTATAATTTTTTTCAGTACATAATTTATATAAAAATTTCCCGAATGTTTTATTTATCCAAGTGCTTTCGGTTATACATTTCGCCATTATCAAAGATATATGTATATAAAGGAAAACTCAACACATATACAGTGCATTTGTGGTGCAATGGATGTCAGCTTGGAATGGGACAATGAAGAGCTGAGTTCAAATTCTAATTGAATTTGTTGCATTCACTTATTTGCAAATACACTTAAGAAAGGTATTAATTGATCTCTTCTCTCTCCAGCAATGGCTTTAACAGTAGTACACTTCAGGTTCTATAGCCTTGGTTGGCAACCAGTCTACCACAAAAAGAAATGGCAAACTACTGTGCAAAAATTTTCCTAGTCAGTCATGTCTTTTTCAAAACATGATTGCTCAAGCATATGGAACTTAACTAACAGATATACATATATATATATATATATGTATATATATATATATATATATATATATATTATTATTATAATAGCATACAACAATTCAAAAGCTTTTAATTTTCAATGTTCAATATACCATCATCAGGCATGGTATATTGAATATACCATCAGCATGGTTTTTCAGTTGAAGTATGCTATTATTATAACAATAATGATAACTATATATATAAATGCCCTAATTCTGTATTGAGCACTTTTTATAAAAAGTAAATATTAAACTGTGGTATATATATCTATTAGTTTAACATGGAAGCAGTTGGATGTCTAACTGTACTGATGAGCTGTTATACAGCGAAACAGGACTATCTGCGGATGACTATATATATATATATATATATATATATATAACATAGTGATAATCCACGTATACTGTCTTCATATGTATAGGAAAAGCTACTAAAACGTTGTAAGTTTAAAAATGTATTTTTTTGACAGTATTTGTTTATTTCTATTATTATATTTTATATTTCAGACCATCTTTGGCCCTTCATCAGAAACAAATATATATATATATATCAGATACTATGATATATTCATACTAAAATTCATTAATATATGTTTACAAAATTGACAGGAGCTTAGATTTGTGTTAGATTTGTATAAACATGATGAATCATATAAGCAATAATGCATATATATATATATATATATATAGAGAGAGAGAGAGAGAGAGACAGAGAGAGAGAGAGAAGGAGAGAGTGGGACAGACAGACAGACAGACAGACAGACAGAGAAAAAGTCTTATGCATGTCTAGAATGTAGTGAATGAGATTCTGTGTTTAAATAAGAAGCAGTGCTTTTCACACTCCAGAGACAAATTTGAGCACCTTGACTTGTAATGGTTAGCAAGCTTGTCTTGACAGAATCTTTACAACTAAGTAGTGAGTTCGATCCTCACTGGGTGCCCCATACTTTTGGCATTGTGCTACATCTAAGCTGCACTTAGAAAATCACCCAGGCACCTTGAGGTGGTGTAATGGTTAGCAATCTTGTTTTGCTAGAACCTGTTACAACTGAGTAGTGATATCGATCCTCGTGCCACATCTAGGTGGTGCTTAGAAAATGAACTACAGAGACAAACTGATATTGGAATGAATATTTCTCATTACTCTCACCACAAGTTTTGCATGTGCATTTTGTGGCTGACAAAAATTATGAATACAGAATAAAAAATAATATATTTAATCAATATCAAGAAGAGTTTATATATATTGTGAAGCTCTTTGTGGCTAAGCAGTCAAAATATGCTGACTCAGAAGGTGGTCTCTTCTGTAAATGGACATGCAGAGGGCACAACTTCTTTGTTAAGTTTTCTTCAGTATACAGGTCAGTAGACACAATAAAAGTGTTTAAAATAAATGGAGTGTCTACTTAATTACAGGTTTCCATGAAAAATAATGTTTAAAGAATAAAAATATGTTGGATCAAAAAATAAAATCAATTAATTCTTTAAAAATTGCTTTGTTTACATTTTGGAAACAAAATGGAAGAGATATTGGATAAGAATCTGAAGGGGTAAGTGTGCATTAAAGGCAAAATAAAGTGATGTATTATTGTGATGCTCATTGTAGCTGAGTGTTAAATGCAAAACGTTGTGCCTGTTAATAAGATTTCTCAAATATTCAGGCTGGTAGATGAAATAAAATACTGTTTAAAATAAATGGAGTATCTACTGTAATAGGAATATTCACAAAAATAACATTTAAAGTGATAAAACAATGTTAGATTAATGAATAAAAATTTCATTATTTCTTTAGAAATTGTTTCAGATACAAAACTGAGCTGTAACGAACATTTGAGAATCGAACAAAAAAAGATGTGTTTAACGGCAGTATACATCCCTGGTTAATCACAATACTTTTCATAGCTGAGTTGGTTAAAGAATGTCATATCTAATGAAAACTGATATACAAAAGTAAATACCGCTTAAAATAGAGGTAATGTCTACAGAAATAGAGGGATCAACTAAAAATAAATGGTGACGAGATAAAGATATGTCAGATTAATAAATTAAAAATTAATTATTTCTTTAGAAACATAAGTATGTATAAATAAATATAAAGATAGAGAGAGAGAAAAATGTGCATGAATGCAAAAATATATATGCAGACAGAAATGCATATATATATATATATAAATATATATATATATTAGTCATCCACATACAAGTCTGTTTTGCTGTATCACAGCTTATCAGTGTGGCTAGACATCCATTTGCTTCCAGCTGAGATCAAAACTCGACAGATTTGCAGTCAGTCAGAGTGCCTATTCCCTAAGCTATCGTCACATGGCTGAGAGAGGAGGAAATTTTAGCATGTTGTATATATGCATTGTATACATGTGCCAGCTACCAGGAGAACACAATTCATTGCTGAAGAGTAATGCTTAAATTGCAGAGGTAGAAATTGTTTTTAAAATTTTCCTTTCTCAAGAGCTGAATCGTAATGAGAGCATAATTTATTAGTCATATTTATATACATATAGAAAGAGAAAGAAAACACACACACATATATCTACACGTACATGCTTTCTTTTTACATATATATAGCTATATAATCTGAATATTTATACATACATACATCCATATATATATATATATATATAGTTATGTGGATTAAGAAATATACATATGAGTGTATACACACGTATAGTATTATTATTCATGTGTGAATAAAATAGTGCTCAATGTAGTATGAACAGAGCTATTATATATATATATATATATATATATGTATATATATGTATGTATGTTATGTAATCATCATGATTGCATAACGCCTGAAACTCCAAGTTGTGCCATCAACATAAGACAATATGCATATTTATTAATATATATAATGTGTGATGTATGAATTTTTGTCTAATTTACACAAAAACGAAAATAACACTGACATCTCATCTTAACATATATACTCACCAAAATTAGACAAAAATATTTGAAAGAGTAAATTTATTCAATAATATTTCCATTTGCTTCAAACATGGCCTCCAGATGATTTTGGAATCTCCTGCAACTCTCCTAGACAGCCTCCTTCTTTAAGTTGGTGAATGCTACTATAATCTTGGCCTTTAGTACATTTTTGCTATTACAAGGGCTTTTGTTGGTCTCTCTCTCAACTGCACCCCCACATAATAATCCAGGAGGTTGCAGTCTGGGGAGTTAGGTGACCAGATTTAAGAAGTGATTTGGTCACAGAAATAGTCTAAGAGCCATGACTGAGTTCTTCTGCTTGTGTGGCAGGATGCAGAGTTCTGTTGCCTAACATATGGACTTCCAGCAGCCACCCTGTTGACCCAGGGCAGCACTACCTCCTCAAATTACTTTATGTAGTCCTTCATTTTGAGTCTGAAGCCCTGTGGAAAGATGAATAGAAGATTAATGTGTCATCACTCGTGATCATGTCAAACACCTTTGTAATCGCCATAAGACTCATCCAACTTTTTTTGAATCTCCTGCACTGTCCTCAGATTGACACCCAAACACTCTGAAATTATCGTATTGGAGCTTCTGGCTTGTATGTAAAGGCGTACAGTGTGCAAATTTACAAACTTCTAGTGGAGTGAATTGTGTCATGGTGCACTTTTTCTCACAGCCGATGCCCAACTGACCCAACTATACTATGCAATTGACAAAATCAAAAACAAATAATGCTCATGCGTGAAATTAAAAATATAAAATTGCGACAAATTATTCATTGCACCCTGTATGCATTCCTTCTATTTACTTTCGCTATATAAATATAAATAAATGCACCTGTGACAATTCGCAGATAGAAAAAGCTGCCAAAAAGTCAATTATAACTTTTTATATAACCAAATGCAGCTCTGCGTATTACATACGTCATGTATATTAATACAAGTGTTTGTCTACATTCCTATTATTGCGCGTGCATGTTTGGGAAAGTATTTAGATAATGGGTTTTTTTCTTTCCTTTTCTCCAGTTTTTTCCACAAGTTTGTGATGATGCATACATAAACATGCGCTGAAATGCTGATTATATATTTATATTTATATATATACATATACATACATATATATATTTTTATATATATATATATATGCATATATATATATATGTATATAGATAGAAAAGCATGGATTTGCCTGTGTGTAGAGATAAACTCAGCAGGAAGTCAATTTATTTATAGGCAAGATGAATGGGTATTTGCCAATATATAAAGTATGTAAATAAATAAATAAAAACATAAAATTATGCACAAATACGTGTGTATGCGTTTGCATTTGCAGAGGAAGAAGGTTGCTAAAAAGTAATTATGTTCTATCGCAAAAGTCATATATACACTTCCTTACAGAAAAAGCTCTTAAAACCATATATATATATATATATATATATATATATATATATATATATATATATATATATGTATATATATATATGAGGTATGCTTTATGTGTTTTCATATGTTTGTTGGAATGTGTGCATTTGAGTAGAGGAAGCCAGCTCTATAAAAAATAAAGCAATATAGGGGAAGAAAAAGTTTAATTACCTATCTGTTTATACACATATATATAGAAACATGTACATTCGACAAAGCATGTTGTCATATACTTTATGTACACATGACATTGGCAATAAGAAATATTGGATATTCATACTTAAGCATTTTATGTCTTTTATCTATTGTCTCTTTTCCAAGCCAAATTCTAAACTTGTCAACACACAACCATGCATAACCACTTGACTACAGAAAATTCATATCAATCTTTATTATTTTTGTCTATACCCTTCATATAAATATATGAATATATGTGCATAGAATTTCATAGAGACAACTAGAAATTCATGTGCAATCTTCTTGTTTTTGCCTCTTTCTTATCCTTGTACCATCCTCTCTCATTCTCCCTCTCATCAATATATATATATGAATATATATTGGTAATGTTTACTATATTTATAGAAGAGTGCTAACATTAAAGAAAGGACATTTATATACAGAGTGTGGCCTTAGTAATCAATACTGAATGGTGATTATTAGATCATATTAAAGCAGGAAAATGACAGTTACCATGCAGTGTTGATTCCTATAGCATCACTATTCATATATTCATTCATATATATATATATATATATATATATATATAATACAAATAAACTAGAATCCGTAAGTTTACACTAATCAAAATAAACATAAATATTCGAAAAAATGCCAACAAATATATATATATATATATATATATATATATATATTATTAATTATTAAGTTAGAACATGTGAAAAGCTGCAAACTACTACAAAACTGTAGATTTTGTTTTGATATTATTTTGTCGCAGTTTGTAGTTTTTCACATGTTCTAACTTAATTAATAATAAATATTCATTGCTATATTTTTATATTGAGCCCTGTTGTAAATTAATGTTTTGAACATTGCAATTTTATTCTTCATTCTTATATATATATATATATATATATATATATATATATATATATCTTTCCTTCTATCTTCACTCTCTCTCTCTCTGTTTCTAGCATATCGCAATATCATGTGGGAACATCAGTTCTATACAATAAAAGAAGTTAAGCAACATCAAGCTTAATCAGTTTCTAGATGGATAACTGCTTTGGAATACCAGATAGTGTAAGCTTGAATCTATGGATGGTGTAATGATTAATGGCTCAGAATTGTTAATTGGAGAGCCAAGTTTCAATCCCAATTGAGTTTTTTATATTCACTTATATGCAATTATCCTTGAGATATATATCCATTTCTTCTCTTACCATATATGATTTAATTAGTCAAACTTGTAAGATTAAAACCATTATTATCTCCACAAAAAATAAATAAAATAAAATTGATTACAAAATATTTAGATTTTAACTTTAAATAATCAATAAAGTTTGATATACTGCTAAACAAAAACTACCAACACTTTTTTCTAAATATATATATATATATATATATATCCAAGTGAGTATAGAACAAGGAGAGAAAATAAAAACTTTTTTTCCTATCCAAAACATTAATTTAAAACAGTGCTTGATATATGATGTATAGAGCTGTGAATATTTATTATAAATTATGTTTTAGAACATGTACATAATTTTTTCTATATATGTCCTCTTCTCTACAATCATATGTTTGTTTCAATGTTGGGCCTCCAACATATCATCGGGAGAAGGAGTGTGTGTGTGTGTGTGTGTGTGAAATTTTACGGAATTCATTATGAAGTGTATTAATTCCATTATATTTTTATTTTTTAAACATTATTTTTAATGGATACTCATATGCATATTTTTTCAATTATTGTAGCTATAAGACAAATAAGAAAATGGAAAGGAGTTCCACAAAATGCAAGAAAAGAAACTGTTAAAGTAGAAGAGGTAGTTACATTTAATTACTTTTGCACTAAAAGGGTGGGACCTAGATGCCAATCTTATAGCATGCATAAATACATGTGGTCAGAGAACCAGAGAAAAGGGCCCATTAGAGCAGTTGCCAATACTTGTGGAAAAGACAGAGGGAAGCCACATCACATTGGTGAGAAAGTGACTGAAGGATCATTTATATTGCAGATTGTTTTTTAGATTTGTCAATAACCACAATCAGAAACTTGAAACTTTAAAAATCAGCATAGCTCAGTCTAGTCTCCCTGAAAGCAAAACGCTGCACCTCCTCGGCCTAACTCTATCAAGTGGAATGGTTACATTGAATCCATAACCAAATCTGCTGCTAGGAAGGTTGGCATACTGAGTAGGGCCAGCAAGTTTTTCTTGTCTGAATCCATCTTGCATATATATAAATCTACCATCCACCTGTGCATTGAATACTGCTGTCACATTTGGTCAGGTGTTTCTGCTATTCATCTTGGGGTTCTTGAAAAAATCCAATGGAAAATCTGCAATGTAAATGATCCCAACCTGATAGCTCAACTCTAGCCACTTTCTCACTGACGTAATGTGGCTTCTCTCTGTCTCTTCTACAAATACTTTCACAGCTTCTGCTCTGATGAGCTTAGCTCCCTGGTGCCCACTCTGCATAAATTTACTTGAGCTACTAGACTGGCGACTAGGTTTCACCTTTTTACAGTGAAACCAACCAAATGTAATCACAACTTTACTCTATCAGCCTCTTTTTCTTGCACTTTCTGCCTGTGGAATTTCCTTCCATATACTTGCTTATCTGATAGCTACAATCTCCAAGAATTTAAATGCAATGTCAACTGCCATCTCTTATCTTCTTGACTTACATCCTTTCCCTGACAACCCTTGTATCATGTTCTTCTTCCTTTCCACTTTACTCTCATGCAGCTCTCTTCACACCAGTGTTATTCTTCTCTTATCCATTCTCTGACACCCTCACTAACTTGTTCCTCTTTCTCATCACTCACCTCTAATGTAACCCCCTGCGCATCAGTGGCAGTGCTGCCTTGCTTGGGGTGAAATGATTATGAAAAAAGAATGTAAAGAACTGAAGTAAAGGAAAAGATAAAAAAAAGTAAGATATAAAAACAGAGAGAAGAAAAACCGTTTTTTTTTTATTTCAGACGACGGACAAAAGTGTTTTTTTTTTTATCCTTATATCACATATATTGCATACACCTTTTCACATAGACAGGTTTGTCATTTTATATTAAATTTTGTTCAATTATAATCTTGACTTTTGTTGTTTGTCTCTCTTGGTTGTTTTTCTCATCCATGTATCTGACCCTGAAAGAAAATTAGCCATTTCTTCTTCTTTATATGCCATTTTCTTTCAGGATGTAGGTGATCATGGATTTCCACTTGTCCTTTGCTCTTAATATCTTTTCCCTTAGTATATCTCCCAGACCCCACTCCGCCATCCACCTGCTCAAGCCCATCAAGTAAGTCTCGTGCTGCTTTCCCCTGTCTCTCTTACCCTCTATCTGTCTCATGAGCATCAAGTTCTTCGAGCCCTCTTTCCTAATTACAGGTTCCAAAAACCTCAGTTGTCTTTTCCTGATGCCAAGTATAAGTTTACTTTTTGTTTGCATTCTTTCCAAAACCTTGCCATTGTTCACTTTGCCCACGGTATCCTCAGCATTCTGCTGTAGAACCACATCTCTGTTGTCTCAAGTCTCTCCTTCATCCTTGAAAAGATTGTTCAGCATTACCAGAGTGGAAAAAAGTTTAACATTTTCCTTTAACTTTTCGTTTTATATTTTATAATGCAGCAATTGGGTCATAATACTGATAAAAACAAAGAAGTATTTATATACATGGGAAAATTAATTTTTTAAAAATATATTTACTTAATTTAAATATATTTATGCCTCTATTTAAATGTATAATTATTTATACACATCTGTACAAATGCAGTGAGAATAATTTCAGAGTGTAAAGAGCTCACACACACATAAAAATTTTATGCACTTTCCCATTCCACAATATATATATATATCCCTGTCTGATATTTGTATGTACACACATACAGGTTAACTTTTATATTGCTATAAACATGAATCCAATTATCCAGTAGCCTGACACCTGTTCACACAATTTTCTTTGTATACATAACATATTTATGGCTTATTCAGCCTCATATGCAATAAGAAAATTCTACAGAGATAAAATCCCTATTGTATCTTGGTATTATGATTATTATTGCTAATGTCTATGCACAACACTGAAGATAAACTCTTGTTACATTGCTAAAACTAATTTTGGATTTATCACATACCACTTTCGTTTGTTTCTTCACATTTTTTCTTTTCCTAAATGCACTTAAAAAATAAATCAATTGTATATTGAAATATAATATGTGATAAACATAATATGTTTATAATATGTATAATATGTATAATATGTGATAAACATAATTTATCACATACCACTTTCGTTTGTTTCTTCACATTTTTTTCTTTTCCTAAATGCACTTAAAAAATAAATCAATTGTATATTGAAATATAATATGTGATAAACATAATATGTTTATAATATGTATAATATGTATAATATGTGATAAACATAATTTATCACATACCACTTTCGTTTGTTTCTTCACATTTTTTTCTTTTCCTAAATGCACTTAAAAAATAAATCAATTGTATATTGAAATAGTATAGGGAGATAAAAAAAAATAAAAAGGTCTAGAGATTTATGTACACTATTTACATTCAGACCATTCTCCTCCTTGTCGTTAACACAATGTTTTGGCTGTTGTGTTCTCAGACTGTCATCAGATTGATGAAAACTAGAGAACACAATGGCAGAAATGAATAAAAATATAGCCAGTTCTAGAAATTTATTTATATAATTTACATTTGGACTATTATTATTATCTTTGTTGTTGTTATCACATTTCAACCAGGGCAACTCGACTACAGCATCCATAACATTGTAATAACAACAACAAAGATTAGGACAACAGTCCAGTTGTAAAAACTGTGGATAATAGTGCCTCATCCCAGAAATTCAATATAGAAAGTCTAAAAATTTGTTTCACTTTCTGAAATTTGTCTTTAGCTAATCCCCTTTATTATAATAGACCATTGTGTATTTATTTGTGTATATATATATATATATATATATATATATATACTCACAGATGGTTGTACCTTTAATATAGAAAACTTACAAAATTGTACAAAATAGGCTAGCCATGTGTGGAAACTGAAATTAAAATATGGAAAAGACCCAGACGTTACATGGAGCATAGTGAAAACAGCCAAGATTTACAATGATGGCAAAATATGTAGACTGTGCCAGGAAGAAAAGTTAGCTATTACGTTATTCCCAAACAAAAATGAATTACTGAATGAAAGAACAGAAATTATGACTAAGTGTAACCATACCATAAAATCCTCGTTACATGAGCGTTCTTAAAAAAATGGTAAAATCAGTTATTACAAATTGCCTGGAGACATCACATGGTAGAAACCTAGGTCACGTTATAAATGGTTTACAAATGAAGAATATATATATATTTGCTTTCTGTCACGCTTGTGGAGAGAGAGAGAGAGAGACAGCATAGGAGAGTGAGGCAGCATAGGGTTAATTCATTAGAGAGATAATTACGAGGCAGTGTCAGCTCACTTCAATCTCCTTACTACCAGTTATTAAACTTTACTACCAGTTATGAAAGCTCTTGCCATGTATTTGCTCTTTAACAGTACCTTATTATTTTATTTTTTTGCAATAATTATATCATCAAGTAGTGCAGAATATATATCCAATTTTTCTTCCACCAGATATGATAAAATTTGTAAGATTAAAACCATTATCTCCACAAAAAAATGAACAAAATAAAATTGTGTACAAAATATTTAGATTTTAACATCAAATAATTCATAAAGGTTGGTTGATATGCTGCTAAACAAAAAACAAACAACACTTTAGAGAGTATATATATGTATATATATATATATATATATATATATATATATATATATATAAATAATTGAGTTCTCCTGGTGGCTGGCATGTGTATACGCCACACATATATAACATGATAAAATTTCCTCCTCTTTCAGCCATGCACCAATAGCTTAGGAGTAGACACTAACTGACACCAAATCGGTTGAGTTTTGATCCTGGCTGGAAGCAAATAGATGTCTAGCCACATTGATGAGCTGTGATACAGTAAAACAGGCTTGTATATGGATGACTAATAAATTATGCTCTCATTGAGCTCTCCAGAAAGAAAGGTTTTTAAAACAGTAACCACTTCTGCAATTTGCACATTACTCTACAGACATGAATTGAGTTCTCCTGGTGGCTGGTGTGTGTATACACCACAGATATATATATATATATATATAACACACTAAAATTTCCTCCTCTCTATCTCTCTCTCTGTCATGCACTGATAGCTTAGGGAGTAGAGACTCTGACTGACACCAAATTGGTCAAGTTTTGATCCTGGCTAGAAGCAAGTGGATGTCCAGCCACACTGATGAGCTGTAATGATATGAAATACATAAATGGAGAGGATAATCCAAATAGATCTATTTAATATAAATTATTAAAGAGATAGATCCATACAGAAAACTCACTATCCAGAGCAATATGATATGCAGATGATGTGTTTTTCCTTTATGTAATATATATACATTTATATATATATATGTGTGTGTGTGTGTGTGTGTGTGTGTGTCCTCTTGATACACTCAGGAAGAATAACCTGTGAGTAAATATCTAATAATCCATTCATACATTTTGCCTTCAGTTTTAGCGGCATGGGTACACTCATCTAATATATTTGAATACAGTGTAACAATTGTTCTTTTCTATTAAATGCCTGTGATTCAAAACTTTAAAGTCTCAAATTAGGTAAAAAAGAAGCTCTTAATTCAGTAAATTAAATAAATATGCTTTGAATTTTCCTAATTCAATATACCAAACAAGTTTCTAACCTTTGCTAACAGATATACAACAAAACTGAAAGTGATATTTATGAACATTTACATTACCTTATTTGATGTTTGATTATAGTGAAGCCTCTGTTCTTTTCCATAAAATAACATTGATTAAAAGAAATATATTAATTTTAAATCACATACTGACTGAGCATTCTTTTTATGCATCCATGTTAGACACAACTTATTGTTCTGTGACTCCATTTATGGTACATGAGTTTATTCTAATATTGAAGGTGACTGATTCCTAAACAATAGTTTTTTTGAAATTTATAGTTGTGTTGTCACATCCTTCTAAGGCAGCAAGAAAAAACATTAAGTGAAATTAACAATAAGGATACTGCAACTAAGAGGCCTTGAAAAAGAATGCAGTAGAAAGAGAAGTAATATTAATAATACAGAATGCTAAAAGTCAAAGATTTGGTGATATTTTAAGTCAAGGAAATTTCAACTTTATTCAAAACTTAGGTAAAAAAATACTCTGAACTCTATAAATGAAATAAATATGCTCTGAATTTTCTCAATTAAATATATCAGGCAAGTTCCTAACCTTTGCAAACTGCTATGTAATCAAATGAACTGAAAATGATATTTATTGACAGATAGAATGAAATCTCACCAGGATTCACTAATATATTTATAACATATAAGTGCAATTGCAGTTTTGGCTTCTACTTTTATTTATATAAATATATCCCTGTGTGTGCACTTGGAAGGTTTTGGATAAATTCCCTAATATATTTATATCGATAAATATCGATGGAGAGCTGGAAGGGAAGTTGAAATAGAGTAAGGTTGCATTACATCCATACTTGGAATAGAGTTAAAATAATCCAAGTACATTTATTTATTTATTTATCTAAATAGTAGAGCAGAGGTCCTAAGCTATAAGCAATAATCTCCATATCACTGAAAGATATTTGTGCATGCAGACACACACACACACACATACATATATATGATTGAAAAGATAAAAAGACTGCCGACTAAATAACACTTTCTTTAATAGAATCATGTACTGTATATGTAGAAATAGGAAGCAGAAACCTAAACAAATATTGTTATAATTAAACATCCAGAATTTTGGGGAATTTTTATTCATTTTCTCATTCATTCACCCACTGATATATATATATATATATATATATATATATATATATCTTTAGTGTATCAAGGCATCAGATAATTTTCTAAACATATCCTATTAAATATATCAGACAATGAATGTCTATTATATTTAATCATGAGCCTTTCTAAACATTGTATTTTGGCTTTAATTTCGGGTGAAAATAAAGACAAAAATTGTCCAACATTTGGATAATTTTTATTATGCTGGTTCTAAGTTTTTATCTCATATGAGCCATCTTCAGAGGGATTACAGAGGCGTTAACATAAACACATCCACCATCAAAGATGATTTTACCTTGTGTTGACATAAAATCTTATCATTGCATAGCAAAATAATAATTTTTGCTTTTGTTTATCAAATTTAATAAAATATGTGAAATTAATATGTGAAATTTAATAAAATTTGTTCATCAAATTTAAGATATTAATTTGTTTATCAACTTTAATAAATAATTTATTTATCAAATTTAATGAATTATTTTGTTTGTCAAATTTAATAAAATATGTACAAATTAATATGTGAAATTTAATAATACTTGTTTATCAAATTTAATAAAATATATGCATTGTAGTGCAGTGGATATTGACTCAGAACGAGAAATCAGAGAGCCAAGTTTGAATTCCAATTGATTTCATTGAATTCACTTATGCACAAATATCCTTGGGAAAGTTTTTAATCTGTCACTTCTACATCCAGCCATGGGTTAAGTAGCAGGACAGATTGGGTTCTGTAGCCTTGGTTGGCAACTAGTCTACCACAGAAAGTAACGGCAACCTACTGTGGGATCTTCTGCCCAATCAGTCATATGACATCAGAGATATGATCACCCAAACATATATCACATATGGCACTTAATTGACTGACTGATATTTTATTCAGTTATTTATTCACAATTGTTTGCCACTAGTCTACTGTCTTGGGTGATGTCTCCGTCATTATATTGACGACCCTATGACACTGTCAAGCCCTCTGCTTCCGAGCAGAGAGCAATAACCCAGTCGTGGTTCCGCCGAAGGGTAGAACCACGACTAGGTAAAAATAGACAGACATTTTTTGGCCCGGCTATATGGCCGGGAATTCCCACTATAAAATGACCATGTGTCACATCCGGCCTGCGTGGGAAGGCTAGTAAATACAGTCTTGGGTGATGTAGAAATTGTGGATTCAATCCTTAGACAGCAATAATGAAGCAGTCCTAAATAAGAACTAGACATGGTATTGTAATATAACAATCTGGCCCCACCCGAGGAAGGCTGATGCAAGCGAGGGTGTTTCCGGTCGTTGAAAGGAACGGATGTCGTTTGACCTTATTTCCGGCAGCAGCGGAAATAACTACAGAGGCAAACAGAACAGGTGTCTCTGAGAATTACGTGGGCGTGCGTGGGCGAGGCAAAACCGGAAGAAAAAGTCCCGGTTCTGGAAGATTATAAAAAGACCTCGGCTCACGGATTCGCCAGTAGAGGAGCAACAGAGATCGGCCGGTGAAGAGAGAGACACAACAGATAAGACTACACTCCCGTCAACCCATTAGAAGTGCGCTCTCTCAATTCTCTGTTCCCTATGCTACACGGTTCATCGTCAATAATAAAAATATAACCTTATATTTTTATATATGCGTGTTTGTTGTTTGTCGATATACAACAGTATTCTTAACTACGGTCAGTGGAAGAAGAACAATCTACTCCTGTAGATTAAATAAAGAATCCAGTTCCATGAAAATTAGCAAGATTGACAAGTACCTAATAAAGTTAAGAAGATGCAACAGCTAAAACACAGTGATAATAACAACAAAATTTGGACAATAGTTCCAGTGTAAATAATTTATAACAATAACTCATCCCAGTAATTTAGACATTTTTTACTACTCCACCCCTGCCCTGTTGTGCTATCTATTTACCTTTTCTAAATATCTAGTGAGTGTCAAATTATCCCAGCTCATTTGCCTTGTTATGTGGTTTGGGACTGGGGCTCTTTGATATAGTGTAATATTTAGCAAGTTTGTTTCACCAGATCAATTACAATTGAGTATTTATTTGCCTTCCCACAGAGGCAAAATGAAACACAATGCCTTTTTAAAAGCCCTTAAGCTTGGCCAAAAATATCTCATAGACCCTGCAAAAGGTAGGGTTGGGTACCTGTATTTTTTTCCCAGACAAGCCTCTGCCCTTCGGCTAAGACTTGTCTGGGTTCATCTCTGCCTAAAAGCAGAGAATCTGACTAGGTTAGATGCTGTTTGCTGTCAATTGAGTAACTGAGTAGTGTGTTTCATGTCAATTACAACTGATTAGTGAGTTTGATCTTTACTTTTGGGCTTGTTCCTCATTTAAGCTATGCTTAGTAAATCCCTGTGTGTCTTAGGGCTTTTTTCTTTATCTTTTAATATCTTTACCGACATGAGCGATCTATAATCTTTATAAGATTCTTTTCTTATATATCAACATGGAATTTGTTTATTAATGTATATAAATATATCATGCAGAGAATGCTTCTTCATTTTGTGTTATGTCTCCTCAGGACATGGGTGATCATGGCTGTATACAATTTTCTGTCCTTTGCAGCTTTAAATAAATTTTGTCTTTTCTTTGTTTCTAAACCCTGTTCTGCCACCCATTTTCTCAAGACTGTCAAGTATGCTATGCATTGTCTTCCTCTGTTCCTTTTGTCCTAAATATGTCTTGTAAGTATCAGATTTTCTAAGCCCTCCTTCCTCAATATATGCCCTAAAAACATCCTCTTCCCACTCACTATTAAAGTTTCTGTTCCTAATTCTTCTGCACCCTGTAACCCCTTGTGTCTTAGTGGCTTTATTGCTTTGCATGAAGTGATCCAATTAAAAAAATTATTAATACTAAAGTATTACTCTTAATGAAGCTTTTTATTGAAAATAATCTCTTTGCCAGCCTATAATTTCAGGTATAAAAATTAACTCTTCCAATAAACCAGAGCTTAAGAATTACCAAGAACATAGGCTTCGATACACTGAATTTTACAGTTAGAGCTTAGCATGATTAAAATAAATGAAATGAAACATCTAGGATATGGTTTAATATGAAACACCTGCATTTCTATTCATTAAAAGGAAATTAATCTCGCTTTGTTATTCCTTTGATCTTAAATATATCAGTAAATCCTTTAGATATACATATATGTACATGTATCGATGTATGCAAATATATATGTATCTATGGAAGTATAGCAGTATGGAAATACAGATTTATAAATATCAAAGAATTTCCTTGATGCCAAAAAACTCACTGCAAAATATTACGGAATCATACAAGTGTCTTTGAGGTTTACTCAACTCTTTATTGCTTGTGCGTACACACTGTTTAAGAATAGTTTCCACATAAATTATAAATTTAATTCATTTTCATGAAAAATATGACTGAATATGACAATATAATATGCAAATTCAGAGCACGCCTTTAAAGAAAAAGAATTCTCGGATAAGAAATTCTTTCCCAGAAATTATATCATACAGGCATTCTTTTGGGGTTTACAAAAATAAAGAGAGAAAGTCCTCTCTGTAGTAATAATGACTCTTGTGTATTTATTTGTAAATATATATATATATATCCCTCCGATCATGCTCATGGAAAGAGAAACAATAGCAAGGCAGCATTGGCTCAATTCATTAGAGAGACAATAGTGAGGCAGCATTGGCTCAATTCATTAGAGAGACAATAGTGAGGCAGTTATGAAAGCTCTTGTCACAAGTTTGCTCTTTAACAGTGCCTTATTATTTTATTTTCTCATAATAATTATGTCATTGGGTAGTAAAGAATATATAGATATCCTCTCTTTAATAATAAAGACTATTTTGTATTTATTTGTATATATATATATATCTCCTTCTACCAAGCGCCCGTAGTGCAGGGGAGAATTGCCGACTGACGCCAATTCAGTTGGGTTTCAATCCTGGATAAAAAGCAATTGGCTGTCTAACCGTACTGATGAGCTGTGATACATCGAAACAGATCTGTCTGTGGATGTATATATATATTTCCCTCTTGTCATTCTTAGGGGTTTGGATTATTTTGTTTTCTTTTTTCTTATGTCTTAATGTAATAATAGTAGGTACATCAATATATATGTTGCCGTCATTTTAGATGGTGTATCAATAAAAATATTTTGCTGTCATTTTTCATGACACAAGCCCATTCATAATACAATATTAGCTGAGAAAAAATAAGATAAACAAAAAAAAACATATAAATTACAGATTTGAAAATTAAATACAAGAATCAACAAAATCATTGATGACTTTTGGAATAGACATTTTAAAATGTATTTAAATTCTCAGAATAGATACAATGACATGTTCACTTGAAACCAAAATGTTTTAAAACATCATGTTTATATAATAACTAGCAGTATAGCCTGGCATTGCTCAGGTGTAATGAAAGCTTTCAAACTAATCCATGATCCTGGAGCTCAAACTCTTTGGACGTTGGCACAAAAGACTAAAAAGCAATAGTTGTTTCCAGTTAAAGCGAAACCGTACACTGAAAGAAAAATGAATGGATGTAAGTCAAATTTTGATTTCTTGGTATCGATATCAAATAAGTTTTTTTCGTCAGAAACTGAATTTTGAAGGCTAAATATGTCCTCTGAGTAAATGGTATCATGGCTGAGACTAAGAACTACAATTATACCCACTTAGAGCCAAACCCGAAGCAAAAACTAAAATAAAAGGGCTGAAAAAAATACAGACATACACGCAGATAAACAGACAAACACACAAACATCTTGCCTTTTATATATATATATTATCGATTTTCTGCACTATTGTAAGAACTGCAACATTGCAACTTCTGAATATCATTTCTTATGTCTTTGTCTATGAGTGTATCAAATTTGATTAAAATCGAACCACTCCTTGTATAACCCGATTTTTTTTATTATCGATTTTTGATATTTATCATGGGTACCTTGACACTAAACCTAGCTAAGAACACTCACAGACGCTTATAGTACAACTGTGTAAATTTTCAAGAAAATTGGTTCAGCCGTTTTGGAGTCTATAGGTAACGGACACACACGCACACACACAGACACACACACACACACACACATACACACACATACACACACACAGACAAAGTTCCATTTATAAATAAGTTTAGATATAAACATTCAAAACTTTAAGTTCAAAACCATCCCAAAGATGCAAACAACCATTTCATATAATTTCCTTTATTCTTAATAATGTCTGCATACAGATGAAACCTCAAATCTTAACAGAAACTAATTGCAGATATTTCCTATCATTTTTTAACAAGATACAAAAATTACCCAGTCAATAGAATTAAACTTAATTAAAAATATAAAATATAACAAGCATGATCTAAAACTTGTTTAAATGAATATTAGCTTCCTAGATAGACCCAATGCATATAGTGTATCTAGGCAGCAGATAATTTTTCTAAACATATACTTTTAAATATAACAGACAATGAATGTTTATTATGTTTAATCATGAGCCACTCTAAACATCATATTTTGGCTTTAATTTCAGGTGAAAATAAAGACAGAATTGTTCAACATTTAGATAATTTTTTATTATGCTGGTTCTAAGCTTTAAGCTAACATGAGTCATCTTCAGAGAGATTAAAGGGATGTTAACATAAAGACATCCACCATCAAAGATGATTTTATCTTTTGTTGACATGAAACATTGCTAAGCAATAATAAGTCACCAAATAGCAAACACAGTTGATAAATTTGTAATGCAGTTCTATGACATCCCACCATGTGATTTTTATCATATATATATATATATATATATATATATGATAAAAATATAATTTTAAGATATGGTATTTTATGGGGTAAAGTTCTCAATATTAGAGATAGAGCGTATATAAATATAAAAGTGGACATTGAAGTCAACACAATGGCAACAGTCCGTTTTATGCTAAAATGCAACCTTCAGGCCATAAGACAAAAGATTGTGTTGAAGCATGAAACAGACTGTTGTTGCTGGGTGTTGACTTCAGTGTCCATTATAATATTTACATATATATATATAATGCAGCAAGAACACTGAAAGAAAATATAAACATTTCTAAGAGGAAATAGAAAAATCAGGTATAGCTGACCTTACATGGAAGGAAAAGGAAAATTACCATCTCTTGTGGAATGAAGTTGAAATAATAGATAGAGAACACTCCTAAAAAATATGAAAACTTATGGAATCAGTGCATATGCTAGGTTACAAAAATCTCCTAAGCCAGGCAAGCATAGAAATGAATCCAATATAAGAACCAATATTATAGAGTGGTAGAAAAAAACAATTACAAACAACAAGATTGTAAAATATAAGCTCTGGTAAAAAAATGTTTTTGAGAAATTAGGTTTATAAGTCCCAAAAATTCATACACTGATGTCCTCAAGGACACATGGCTCAAAGAGTTATGAGTTCAGTACCTAGCAATAACTGATACTAAGACATCTGGAAGAAATAGGACTCATGGAACTCGAACAATCTGCCCCAATTAACAAAATAAAGGGTTCAGTTCTAAATTCTAATCACCTGAAGAAGGTCAGCGTATACAACGTGAATATAGCAACAAAGATAAGGATAACAGTCTGTAAATAGGGTAAATAGTATATATATATATATATATATATATATATATATATATATATATATATATATATATATATATATAACATATATATATATATATTTATTATAAATTATGTTTTAGAACATCTACATAATTTTTTCTATATATGTTCTCTCCTCTTTATGTACATGTTCTAAAACATAATTTATAATAAATATTCACAGCTCTATACATCATATATCGAGCACTGTTTTAAATTAATGTTTTGGACAGTGAAAAAAATTTCTTTCTTCATTCTGTACTCACTCATATATATATATATATATATATATAAACAGTGATAAAGATATAGTCTTAAAGTATGCTCTATTTATGGGTAAAATTGCTCAATATCAGAGGAAAAGCATGTGTGTATATAACAGTGACACTGAGGTGAACATCAAATGGCAGCAGTCTGTTTCATGGTTGAACACAATCTTAAAGCACACACACACACACACACACACAGATATATGTGTGAGCGAAAGATGCTTATAAATAGAAATGTTTGCTAAAGAAACGCACAAATAAATACTCACATAAATTTCCTTCATTGATATGCAATGTTCTTGCCACAAGTCCTCATCTTTTATTTTTTACCGGCTTTATGGATAAGTAAATGTGCATTATGGTGTAAGCTTTAAGTGAGTAATTGGAGAGCTGAGTTTAAATTCCAATTAAATTCATTGCACAAGTACCCTTGAGAAAGATATGAATCCATTTCTTCTCCCATCTTTCTAAGGGTTGAATAGCAGGAGAGATTGGATTTTATAGCCTTGGTTGCCAACCAGTCTACCACAGAAATAAATGCCAACCTACTGTGGGAAAATCTTTTACCTCGTCAGCCTAAGTGTATATCATGTATAGCACTTAACTGACTGACTGAATACATACCACAATCCCAAAAAGATTTTAAAAGTATAAAAAGTTGATGGCAATTTATCCAGTTTGCAGCAAGTTTAAAACTTCACAACTGTTATTAATTTTGTTTAAAAATATAATTGTTGTCATTTTCAGCATTGCAAGAAATGCATTATGTTACTTATCTATTTGGCAAGATGATTTCAGCAGGTGTACGATCATTGGGGTATATCATTCTCAATCCATGTGTGATTCAACTTCTGATAGCCATGTAGTTATCTCCCTTTAACTTTACTTTCTAAGTTATTTGTTCACCACTGCTGTAGACCGGTATTGAACGCACAACTCTTTGGATTAAGCCACTGGGTTTAACCAAAGTCTATAATGACATTGGCATGTGTCCTTAAGGAATGGGAATTATATACCCCAATGACTGAAATAAAGAGTTTGGTTTGAAATTCCTAGCACCTGAAGAAGATCAGAGTGTACAATGGCTGAAACATTGTAAAAATGGCAATAAAGATGGAGACAAGAGTCCAAACAATGGGAATAATATAAATGCTACCTCATCTCAGAAGTATAGACAAATACCAATGCTTGTCAGTTTTGCAATAGACCATGATAAAATCCCCATTGGTTAGTGATACCATTTAAAAATGTAATTATCGTCATCATAAAAATTAAAAGGTGCTGTTAATTTGTTCAGTGAAATGTTTTCAGCACATAAATCAGTACATTTTGATCATTATCAGCCCATTTTGCAAATACTGTGATAATACAATTAACCCTGATAATTTTAGTCCCAATAATCATTAAATGAATTTTTCATAATGCTGCATATATCAGCTTACAAGAGTAGATAATTTTGCCTGTCATCCGGTTCAGACTCCTCCTCAGTCTCTTGAACAAGAGTAGAGGTTTATAATTTGTTTCTTGTTTAGGATTGAATTTCTGTTTTCTTCTAAAGTCTGCTTCAGCTTTATACTCATAATGTTTGATCTTTCCTATGCTAATACAACTTCACACAGTAACTCTTTGTCATGAGTGGCTCTTGGGCCTTGCATTGGGTAAAAATTAGTAAAAAAAAATTAAACATAGCACATGATCAAATGAAGGAGAATAAAAATATGAAAATTGTGTTATAACAATCAGATCTGGCTTCAAAGTAAAACAAATACATATGCTTTGAAAATCAGAATTCAAAATCCTGACTTTTAACTGGGATACCAACATTCAGTAATCATAAGAAATGCACATATCTACCAATACTTTTGGAGAATAAGAGAAGGTAGGTGGCTAAAGAGCAAAAAAATGTTTTCACATGAGTAATGTCGGTTTTCCAAAGGTAAATATTAGTAAAGATATTGGTAAAAACTATCAAATTATTGTTAATCTGTGGTACCGAAAAATTCCTAGAGTTGTGATATGCCCATTAGCATGCAAAAGGGTAGGGCAGAGAGTATATTAGCCTCATTCATCCATATTGCGGGGGGGGGGGGGAGGTATCCAATCAAAGCAGGAAATAAAGATTTTGTTTATATTTAATTTAAATAAAATGTTTATTTCATGTTTCATTCATTTGTACATATTTAAAATGTCTCACATTTCTCAGTACTAGGCCTTATAAACCCCTCCTTCTTGAGTCTTAGGGGTCATACAATCAAGCATTTGGACTCAGGCATCACCAAATATCTCCAAACCTCTGCATGTTACTGGATATGTCAAAATTATTAATAAAAATCAAGTGGAATTGAAATGAAATGAAATTAGAAAAATACAAGCAAATATATATATGTGCAAAGTTGGAGAACAAATTTTCTATGTCAGGGGTTCCTAAACTTTTTCTTTGGGCCGCATTTTTCTTATGCATCACCAAATTTCATATGATAAAAATTACATTTAAAAATAAAAAACAGAGTGAGTTAAAGTGAAATAAACATGAATTCAAAGTTAGAACATTATCATTGATAACTATCTCCTCTAATTTGCAGACCCCAGTTACTATATTCTTAATACTTGAGAAAATATCACAATGATAAAATCAATCAATAATTAGTCTTAATTTTTTATAATGGGACATATGGATGCAATTGCAAGTATTCCATGACAATATTATAAATTTTGAAATATTTCTGCCATATGAATTTTTGAAACTGTTATAAATCTTTGATTGCCTTTCAATCATTTTGCCTCACCTGCTATCCTTTTTGGATGTACCTAGGAGGCACGCTGCACTGTTTTGGAAACACTGTTCTACATGAACTGTATTAATAGCCTTTGATTACTTCTTTTTCTCCTTATTTCTTTGTCTCTCTCTCTCTCTCTCTCTCTCTCACACACACACACACATGTATACACATACACAAACACACAGATATATTCAGTGAAAAGACACACATTCAATTTTTAACTATAAAACTGCATTTCTTTGGGGGTAAATACAGATCAAGAAAACTGTCAACAGAGTGAAAGTTCTACATGCTAACCCCTGTTCAAGAAGCAGCTTCACAACATGGAAATTAATAAAGAAGGTTTGTTACTATTGTGAAAGGGCAAATATCAGTAATTTTCCCTTCTAAAAAAGACTCATTTCTTTAAAAATATGAAAATATATTTAAAAAAACTTTTTTCTCAAAAGGTAATCAGTAAAGTAATTAATTTTTTCTTATGATTAAGAATGAAGTTTCTGAACAATTTCTCTAAATTAGTTTTCCAGATATTTCCTAAAAAATTTGAAGTTCATTTCCAAAGGTACAAATTGATAAGTTATGTCATATCTTGAATTTGAATGAGCTCTTTGCTTTGCTATCTAAACCTTTTGAATTTAAGTGTAGCACTAGACTGATGTTGATATCTCATCAATTTACAATTGAGCTGGCTAGATGTCACCATCTATTTTCTTGAACAGGTCAAAATCTTTTTGAGTGAAACTTGCTTTTTGCTGATTGAATACACAGGAAGTGTGGGTGATTTGCTAATATGTAATTAGCATGGCAGATCCTAGCTGTAAAGGTCAGGCCTGATGGATCAAGGTGATGCAGTTTGTCTAAGCACTTTCCATGGTAGTAGCAACAGAGTAGTGATAGACTCACTACATCCCACCTGTGAGAGAGCAGTTGGAGTGTAGAAAATAATTTTTCTTCAACAAAGCCTTGCAGATGCTTTTGAACTCTGTCAAAACAGGAAAGTGAGGTGCAGTAGCTCCTACCCAGATATGACAACAGTACTCTATTTTCAGCCTGATTTGGCTCTTACAAAGGTAGAAGATAGCATGAGAAATCAGTTACTTACTGAAATGGTATAGGGAGTTTTTTTTTTTTTCCTTTGCATCTTTAGCAATAGATTGCTTCAAGATATCTAATGCTATGACCCTTGCTATATATGCGTCATCAAAGGCTTTGCTACTTTGGTGTGTAATGGTTGTTATAACATCAGTAGTGGATTGGGCTGAGTGAAACCTATACTGCTTGTCATACAAGAGGTTGCTTCTATCCAGGTGTTTGATAACCTTCTTGTTGATAATGGCCTCAAAAGTTTACTGATGATACTGAGGAGACTAATGGGTCTGTACTAGCTAGGAGGTGGGGGAAATTGGTTACCTGTGTTCTTGAAAACCAGACATATGCTTGCCTCTTTCCACATGCTTGGGAGAGATTTCTCTTTCAAGCATCAGTGAAATAATTTTGCTAGATTCAGGGATAATTCTGGGTTGATATTGCTAAGGACAAACACTGGAATTTTATTCAGGCCAGTGGGGCTTTTTGGGTCTAGGTTTTTAATGTCTAGAGACTTTTATTGTAATGTGTATGTGAATGAACTTGTGCTCAGAAAGACGTGGGAAATTAGGGAGGAGATGGCTTTTGTCATCTAATATTGAGTTTGAGGCAAATGTCAAAGTGAAGTGCTTTGCCTTGTCTGTCGAGGATGATATAACATCTGGGCACAGCCTCTTTGCTTCTGCTCATAATTTGGTTGGTGATCTTCCAGAATTCACAAAATCATGTCTGTTTCATTTCAAACTTGGTCTAGATGACTTGTGCATAGCTGCAATTTGCATTTTTTAAAACTCTGCAAGCAGTTCTGAAAGAATTAAGGGTCAAACCACACCATTCTTTGCGATAGATGTTGAAGTAGTGGTTCTAGTGAGCTATGGCTGCAGCACATTCAGGCAAGGAACCAATGTTGGCTGTTTGGTTTTTGTTGGGATTTTTTGGTGATTATAAAACACTCCATTCCAGAAAGGATCCATTCAGGGATTAAGAGAATAGTTTTGGACACAGCCTGTTTGAAGTAGGTTAAGAGAGGGTCGAAAGCTGTCACAGTCTTCCTTCTCATAGCAAAAAACTATTGTATAGAATGGTAAATCATACATGTATGCAATTTTTTAAACTGTTAATTTATATTTGTTTCAGTAATCACAAAGTACACATGTATACATGCATACCACATATTTTCAAAACCTTGACACTTTTAAACTAAACTTGTATCTG
Source organism: Ascarosepion bandense (assembly GCA_037127315.1). Lineage (NCBI taxonomy): Eukaryota > Metazoa > Mollusca > Cephalopoda > Sepiida > Sepiidae > Ascarosepion > Ascarosepion bandense. Next base: position 3,100,963 of record JBBBDQ010001294.1, read on the forward strand.
AAGTATACCAACTAGATCTGCACAGTCCAACATCTTGTTTTAAACTGCATTAATGTCCATGGCATGATATGACATGAGTGTGGTCGTTTTAATCCCCTGACCTCTGACCTCAGTCTTCTGACATTCTTCTGTAACCCTTGCTGACAGGAAATGTCTTTAATCCTTCTGCCTCTCACCATTCATTTCCTCAGGGGTAAAGAACAATGTCTCATTCAGATGTAGCATTAAAATTAGGATTTAAATTCTAAAATATTTTTACTAACAATAAAAATTAAACTTATATTTTAATCCATTTTAGCCTAGTAAATAATTATAAAGCTTGAATTTTTTCTATTTACCTTTTATATTAACTGTGGTGTAAAACATTTTTCCACAAGTCACATTATAAAAGTCAAATAGCCATGGTTTGGCCACCCATGCTATAATATATAACATGTATACAGTGTGAGGTTGTCAAATCTTTCTAGTTTTCTTTTAAGGAAAAAAACATGTAAAACTACTAATTTCTAATTTAATTCTAGGAGATATACAATATGATTGAGAATAGCATTATTTTTTACTCTCTCAGTTCAACAAAGAACAAAGACAGAAGGAGCTAAATAAAGGAGTGTTCTTCCCAATAAAGGAGAGTTGGTGATCTTAATAAAGTACCAAATACAGGATTTGAGGCAGTATAGGTTTCAAAAGAACACTTGCATCTTCTTTTACTATGTGCCTTGACCTTTCAAGACACAGGTGATCATGGCTTTCCACGTCTCCCTATTCCTGGTAGCTCTTAGCACACTTTCTCCTGTTATACCACGCAACCCACATTCTGTCATCCACCTACTCAGGGCCTTCAAATATGTTATCCGCTGTTTTCCTCTGTCTCTTTTCCCCTCTGTCTGGCTTGTTTGTCGCAGGTTCTCCAAGCCCTCCTTCCTAATTGCATGTCCCATGATCTTCAGCTGTCTATTCCTGATGCTCAGTATTAATTTCCTTTTTATTTCCATCCTTTCTAAAACCTCATCATTGCTCACATGCTCAATCTATGATATCTGCAGCATTCTTCTGTAGAACCACATTTCAGTTGTTCAAATCTTTCCTTCATCTTCCACGATATTGTCCAGCATTCACTACCATATTGAATAACTGACATCACATAGCAATCTAGTACTCTTTTCTTTGTTTCTAGCAAAATTTTCTTATCTCTTAATACTCTACTCGGCTTCTGGAATGCATCCTTTGCCATGTCAATTCACCTTTGGATCTCTGAGTTGCACTTTCCATCTTCTGTTAGAACATTTCCTGACAGTTGAGAATTCTGATATACTGAAATGAGTTAGGGAAATTGAGATTCACAATACTGAAGGCAAGAGAGGCAGAAAGAAACATTGACTAACAAACCAAATAAGCTTGTATAAATGGATAGCAGAACAAAGAGTCAGGGAGATATTAAGGGGACAATCATTACTTGGAACTACAAAGGAGAGGAAGTTGTGAAGAGCCATGATCCCCCATATCTTGAAGAAATATAGCATTTAAATGAAGAAAAAGGTGTCTAAAATAAAATGTTTTCAATTTCATTTAAGTCTCAGTGTTTTAGTATTAGAATTGATAACAGAAAAAAGTAAAAAGATTATTAATCAGAAAAATTTATCATGAAACCAATAAATAAAAAATTATGAAAAAAAAAATAAGATGGTTCAGTGTATTTTAATTAGAAAAGGTCCCAGCACTCTTTTTTATTGAAAACTAGAGATTAAATAAACATTTGAAAACTAGATGTTCATGGGAAAACTTCTACACACAACTGTTAGTTGCCAAATATTTTTAAGGTTAATTTATAATTATTTGGCTTTATTCTTTTTATTTACAATAACTCTTTAGATATTTTAATAAATCATTTTAATTCTCATTTGCTTAAGCAGAGTCAAGTCCCCCAACACAGCCTGGTATATTTTTTCTTTTATTTTGTTTATACTTTTTGCTATTCCATTGCATACAAGATACAAACATAATTTGTAAAACAGTTCAGTATCATTCACACCAATGATAATTTTTCTCATTTCCTTAGTGATATTAGACTTTTTAGTTGAGCATAGGATGACAGTCTCATCATGCTAGGATCACAGCATGACCCTTCTAGGTGCTGCTGCTGTGATTGCTATAATAAGTAGCTTTTATTGGAATGGTATTGCCAACCCCACTGTCAGTCAGTCAGTTAATTGTCATACATGCTTGGGTGATCATGGCTCTTTTGAAACATGACTGACTAGGCAGAAACTTTCCCACAGTAGGTTGCCATTACTGTCTGTGGTAGACTGGTTGCTAACCAAGGCTGTAAAACCCAATCTGTCCAGCTATTTAACTTATAGCTGGAGGAAGAAGATATGGATTAATGCCTTCCCCAATGGTATTTGTGTGTAAATGAATGATACGAATTTCACTGAAATTCAGTTTCACACTCTTGATTTTGAATTCAAAGATGTCTTTTTCCTAGGCTAGCTGCTTACCAATGCTAAAGAGTTTATGTTTCCATCAAACACATAGATGAGAAAAGAGATGGATCCTTACTGTTCCCCACAGTGCTTGTGTGAAAATAAACAGAACAAATTCAACTAAGATTTGAACCTGGCCTATTGATTTCACTTCCTATGCTAATAACCACTGTTCTATGAGCACATCCATTAATTGTTCAATTAAAAAGTTATGGCATCCGAAAGTGACATTGCACATGGAATTAGAATGATATACCCCAGTGAACAAAATAAATGGTTTTGTTCAAAGTCCTTAGCGACTGAAGAAGGCTGAAGTGGCAATGAAGATGAAGACAACAGTCGAAACAGTGCAAAAATAGAAAAAAATAATATTAAATAGATTGATAAATATATTATTAAATAAATTTATTTTAAAAATTTATTTAATAAAAAAATATGCATAATAATTTAGATATGAACAAAAAAATGTTGGCCTTAATTTCAAGTCAAGAGGCATTTACATATGATGACTAGTAAAGTTAATATACTTATAAAATCTACAAATTATAAGGTTACAAATATTTGTGTGTTTGCTATCATATTTCAAGACTCTAATGGCTGACCATTTGTATCCAAGTATTCCTGTCTACTAAGGTAATTAGCTAATTCCTGTTGCAGATATCTGCTCAGGTACATGTGTATTTATTCAACAGAGCCCACCTGTTTATACTATAATTATACTGTATTGATCCAAGTTAAAGTTTCTGAGAGTGAGCACATTATTTGACATTATCAAGTATGAACCAGGCTGGTACTCTCAAGACCCTAACAAATACCAAAATAGATTTCTTTATGTTAAAAACAAAAAAATGGAAAAAATAAACAGAAAAACATTCGAGTGAAGTTAGTTTCTAAACCATCCCCAACAAACATAAACCAAGGTTATTGACAGATTTCAGAGAAGCATACAGGGAATAAAAAACAAGCATAGTGATGTACAGATCCACTGTATACAGAATTAGACAAAAAACAGCAACGGGATCATTGCAGCTAAAAAAAGTGTCTCATCAAAAATTACTTTAAAAAGAATAATATGAAAAATATTGTACACAGATGATTCATCATTAACAAACGAATGATTCTAATAAGATGAGAAACAGCTGTAGGAAAAAAATTTTTTTGCTTATCAATGAATTACATAAATAAAACATATCTTTGCATCCACATCAGTTATTTTTTTTCTTTTTAATCATTTCACCCCAAGCAAAGCAATAATGCCACTATGATGCAGGGGATTACAGAGAGTGGAAGATAATGAGAAGACTTTAGTGATGTGAAGTGAGGAAACGGACAATAAAGAAACAGGGTTTCAGGAAGAAAGAAGATGGTGATTAATGTTGCATTTAAAATTTTGAAGATTGTAGATGGCAGGGAAGCAGGAAATTAAATGGAAGTTCCACAAACTATTCAAATAAATAATGGCTCAGTAATAAAATAGTGAAACCTAGTTGCCAATCTAGTAGCAAGTTTAAATTCATAAAGTAGAGGTACTAAGGAAAAAAAGCTCATCAGTTGCCACAGAAATATTTGTAGAAAAGTCAGTGAGAATCGACTGGCAAGAATGTAACGGAAGTTCAGATGTCAAATCAGGATTGATTACATTACAGTTCCTTCCTTGAATTTTGTCAAAAATCTCAAGATATACAGCTGGAGCACCAGAATTTTGTAATTAACCATATTTAACAAGACCCTCACTTGTATGCAAGATTCCTGTTTTATTTTATTATTTTTTTACTTGTTTTTAATGCTAGCTTAACAGATGGTTTTGTTCCATTGTTTTAGCAGAACATTTTCAGCTGTTAGTACTTATCAATATGGTACCCAACATTGTAGAGAACCTATGAAAATTTGTGCTACATTTATTTTTCTGTCTTTTTTAAAATATATCTCTTCGGGATGTAAACAATCATGATTATTCCCAAATTCCTTTTGTCTTATTATCTGCAATTTGTTCTGAATTCTTGGAAAAGACAGCAAAATAGTTTTTCACTGTTTTATCCTAGTTTTTTGCCTAGTTAACAGCAAAAATAACTGTATAAAGTTATAGGCTTTAGTTTTAGAAAACCTCTCAGAATGAAAAATAAAGAATTAGCGCCATAGCCATAGATAACAACTCGTTTGTACCTCAGAAAACAACTGATTCATAGTACTAAACATAGTACTAAATGCCAAGCACTCACAAACTAAAAATAAAAATAAAAAGGAAAACATTACTTGATTTTCTGTACTTGAAATAAAAAAATATCCTGTTTAATAAATAACTCCAACCATTGGTATTGTATTCCACATAAATTTACTTATTGTGCTACAAAACAAAAAACTTTTCTTATTCCAGCATATATATATATATATATATATATATATATATATATAGAAAGAATAAATCTAAGTAAGAGCCAACAAACCTACCTAGGTTTCACCCTACAACTCGTCAGGGTAAGGTGGCGGATGCAAAAGATAAAGCGGCAATTTATAGGTACTCAATCAGATGACTAAAACAAAGAAGACACCAAAACCATGAGGAGGGGGGAAATCACTTTATTGAAAAAAAACAAAAATTCAAAAAAAACCGGATAGGCTAATTAAGAAGGCAATTTTTTGTGTGTTTACATTTATGTAAAATTTCAGATTTAGAATTGAGTAAATCCTGTGCGGGTTCAAACAATGCAATCACTAGTTTCTCCTCACTGCACAATTTACAGAATTTACTTCCAGGTCTATACTTTGTGCAACGTTTAAGTATTTCCTATTTTAAGATGGGGTCCTTATTCAGAGTTTTTTTAATATTCCATATGTGAATGGCTAGAGTGGTACAATGACGATATTTTTCATTTTTGAAAGTGCTAGTATGATTATAAAATCTAAACTTAAAGGCGTCCTGTGTGGCACCTATATAGGTCTTAGGTTGTAAATCTTCATTATTCATATACACTTTAACCTTATATACCACACAGGATTGCTGGCATTTGCCATTTAAAGGACAATTAGATTTAACTCTGCAGTTACATGTGGTCATACTGGTTAAATTAGTCTTTTTCATTTTGGTTTTATTAAGGCCACTATATTAGTTTACCCATATTAGGCAAACATGAGTAACTTAATTTAACCGTGTTTTTATTAAAAATTCTTTACAAAGGACTACCTTTACCAAAATTTTGTTTTAATATGGAAAAAAATAATTTGCCGATATTAGTTTTTACTTCTTTATTAAAGGGTGGGTTAAACCAAATTACTTTCCTTTGTCTGTTCTTATTCTTAAGAGTTTTAGTCTTAATGAATTCAAGGTCTTCTTTATACCCCTTTTAGTTAATTTTTTTCTTTCCTACAAGTATTTGACGTATGCTCATGTACTTCGTTTGTTTCTTTTTTTACCTCCCCTTCTTTCCCCTCTGAGTTTGTTCTCGATGGGTTTTTCGAGACGAACTAAAATATAGTGTAACAATTATTAGTATTAGCATTATTATTTTTGTTACTATTACTCTTGTTATTATTATTATTATTATAATATATATATATATATATATATATATATATATATTTACTATAAACCCACTCATAAGACTAAAATTTGTTCTCCTCTTTATCGTTATTAATACAACTATAAAGAAATATTCACAACTCATATTTACTGCAGGTTTTCAAACAGAGCCTCATCGTCAAACCACATGACTCTAAATGTTGTCTGAGAAATGGGTATCATATCTACAAGTTTGTTTGCTTCAGGTCTAAAACACCCGAATATTTACATTTTAGTTTTGTGTTGTATTATTCTGCTGCAGTGTAGAATTTTGCCCAGAAATGTATTTGCATTGAACAATGCAGGGCCAGCAAGATTTGAAAGAAAATGGGTATTGTTTTGAAATGTCAGTGAGTGCAAAAAATTCAGGTGCAGGCTGGGTTTTGTTTTGATGAACAGAGGTTGAGAGCCAGGAAATAAGCACTCGAAATATAATACAATGCAGTGAAAGTATCACATGTCAAAAAAGCTAGGCTATTTAATGAGGGAGTAAATTTGATCTCAGATCATAAACAGGAGAGAAGGAAAGACAAACACAGAATCCTTCATGTGCATATGTGCCTATCTTTGACCAATCTCCACTGCACACAACAAAGTCAGTAAAAAAAATAGAATAAAATTATATTGTATGTTCTAATATATCCATGTCGGCGTTTTTATCAGTAAAGCTGAGAAGATTGTCAATTTCAATTCAAGTTATATTCTTCGTCAAATTGATATACAACATTTGTGTTTTGTGTGTATATTTCTTTTTATCCATATCACCTCATGCAAAGCAGTAAAGCCACAAAGACACAAAAGAACAGTAGATAGCTATTTACATTACATGTAAATTTTCGCAATTACAGCTACCTGAAAAGCATGGAGCAAGAAGGGAGTTCCACAGTTGAGAAGTGTGAGAAAAGAATCTGTGAACAGAGACTTTACAGCTACATATATCAAGCTCAAAAGAAAATTGATGAAAATGCCTGGAGATTGTAGCTGTTAGTATTGTTCTTTAATTAAAAAAATGTCTAGGTACCATAGCGAAGAGTTTATCTAAATAATTACCATGAAAGTATTTATAGAAAAGATTCAGGCAATATGTGGCTTCTCTCTATCTTTTCTACAAATATTTTCACACCTTCTGCTCTAATGGGCTTATCTCAGTGGTGCCTCCTCTACACAAATTTACTCAAGCTACTAGATTGACGAAAGTGAAGAATGTGTGTGTTTGTTGGTCACATTAGTTTATATATATTTTAATCATTTCACCCCAAGCAAGGCATTCCACTGCCACTATTGCACAGGGGGTTACATAGGGGAAAGTGATGAGCTGTTATCAACTAACCACCATAGACAATCGCATCTACCTCCCATTAGCATGTGACAGGCTTGCCTCCCTGAGAGTAAAATACTATGCCTCCTTGGCCTTACACTTTCGGTGGACCTCAAATGGAATGACTATATCGAATTCATTGCCAAATCTGCCACTATGAAAGTCGGCTCTCTGCAGGGCCCGGAAGTTTTTCTCACCTGAATCTATTCTGCACATATAAAATCTACCATCCGCCCGTGTATTGAATATTGCTACCATATCTGGTCGGGTGCCCCTGCTGTTCTCCTTGGGCTTCTTGACAAAATACAAAGGAGGATCTGTAACATGGTTGATACTGACTTGGCAGACCAGCTGCAACCACTCTCTCACCGGCGTGATGTGGCTTCCCTGTGCCTCTTCTACGAGTACTTTCATGGCTTCTGCTCTGATGAACTTAGAGCACTGGTGCCGCCTAAGCAGGAATTTACACGAGATACTAGATTAGTAACTAGGTCCCACACTTTTACAGTTAAACAGATAAGATGTAACTGTAAATTCTACTCAAACAGCTTCTTTTCTCGCGCTTCCCACCTGTGGAACTCTCTTCCACAAGTCTGCTTTCCCGACAGCTACAATCTCCAGGTGTTTAAATGTAGGGTCAATAGACACCTCCTATCACTCTAACTCCCAATTATTCTCAGAACACTCTCATCTACCCAACCCTTATTCTCGGTATCCTTACCCGCCTATCACCCACCCTCTGACATTTCCTATATTTAACCATTCTTAGTATCCCTACCCGCCTATCATCCACCCTCTGACATTTCCTATATTTAATCATCCTTTCTTCACTCTATGTAGCCCCCTGTGCAGTAGTTGCAGTGACATGCCTTGCTCGGGGTGAAACACTTATAAAAAAAAAAGAAAGAGTGGTTAGATATAGGAAATAGAAGGAAGGTGATAGACAGGTAAAGATACCAAGGATGTGGGTTGGGTAGATGGGAAGAGTGTTTGAGAGAATGGATGCGAGTTACTGTGTTAAGAGGTGTCTATTGACCTTACACTTAAATGCCTGGAGATTGTAGCCATTGGGGAAGCAAGTATGTGAACGGGAATTCCACAGCGAGAAGTGCGAGAAAAGAAGCTGTTGGAGTAGAAATTGAGGTTACATTTTATCAGTTACACTGTAAAAGGGTGGGACCTAGTTGCTAATCTAGTATCTCATGCAAATTCATACCTAGGGGGCACCAGTGATCTAATTTCATCAGAGCAGAAGCCATGAAAGTATTTATAGAAGAGGCACAGGGAAGCCACATCACGCCGGTGAGAAAGTGACTGCAGCCGGTCTGCCAAGTTGGTATCGATCACATTACAGATTCTCCGTTGTATTTTGTCAAGAACCCCAAGGAGAATAGCAGGGGCACCCGACCAGATGTGGAGGCAGTAGTCAATACACAGACAGATGGTAGATTTATATATGTGCAGGATAGATTCAGATGGGAAAAACTTCCGGGCCCTGTACAGAGAACCGACTTTCATAGCAGCGGATTTAGCAATGGGTTCGATATAGTCATTCCACTTGATGTCCACTGAGAGTGTGAGGCCAAGGAGACGTAGTGTTTTACTCTCTGGGGGGTAGGTGCGATTGTCTGTGATGGTTAATTGATAGCAGCTTCATTTTGGAAGCATTGAAATTCATGAGCCATTTCTTACCCCAGTTCACTACAGATTGGAGTTCCTTTTCAAGCTTGGCAGTGAGGTTTGCTTTGTCACACACACCAGATTTTTGATTGAGGTGAGAGTAAACTGTGGTGTCATTGGCGTACATGCCTACTTGGGATCTTATGGCATTGGGGAGATCATTAATGTAAATCAGAAAGAGCGTAGGACTTAGGATAGAGCCTTGAGGGTCACCCACATTCGTATGGTAGTTTTGGGAGGCATGTTTGTTTAATACCACCTTCAACGTGTGGTTAGAGAGGAATGACTGGATTAGGTCAAACAATGCCATAGCTCCGCAGTTTGCATGGGAGGCCAGCATGCCAGACTGTTGAATGCTTTGGAGATATCCAAGGCAATGTTTCGAGCTTCACCATTCTTGTCGAGAGCCTGGTATATAGACTTGGTGATGGTCGTTAGCATATCAGCAGTAGACCTGGTGAAGCGGAAACCATACTGTTTGTCTGAGAGGAGCCTGTGGGCTGTGAGATGCTGAACCACCTTGGTGTTGATAATGGCTTTGAACACTTTGCCAAAGATTGGAAGAAGGCTGACAGGGCGGTAATTTTCAGGGTCCGAGGGTTCTCCAGTATTCTTAAATATATATATATATGTATTAATGAATGAAAAAATGGAAAACTTTGATATGATATGTTTTATTGTAATAGAAATTCTTCTTCAGGCCATTGAAGAACATAATTTAAAAGTTTTTTTTTTTATTTTGTCATCCACTAAGCTCTATTTAAATAGTCAAAACTCAATAATATCAACTATGAACATGGTCACAATATGCTGACTATGTTTGGAAAATAAAAAATTGCTATAATTCTAGATACATACATAAAACAATCTATACATTCAGTTAAAAGTAAATTTAAAATCATCCTTTATAATGGCTAAAAATACAACCAAAAGCACTCACACATACAAAACATTTTTCAATTTCTACAAAATTTATGTCCAGAGAAGAAAATTACAAGAACACAAAAAAATTCAATAAAAATTTAACCAAAGTACCGTATCAGTAATTCTTAATGAAACTTGTATAAAAGAGGATTTGCTGCCCCAAATACACAATTATATATATATATATATATATATATATATATATATATATATAAGTATCTATAGATGTGAATCCTCACTATTGTTAATGAAAAACACTGAGTATTTATTTATATATATACATATATATTTATGATAAATTATAGTTTAAAACATGTACAAATAATCATCTACTACAAAGAGTACATTTTGTTTCAACATTGAAAGGACAAACACTACCTGATGAGACATTGTCCTTTCAATGTCAAAACAAAATGTACACTTTGTAGTAGATGATAATTTGTACATGTTCTAAACTATAATTTATCATAAATATTCATAACTCTATTTTTATATTGAGCACTGTTTTAAATTAATGTTTTGAATGTTGTGAATATTTTCTTTGTTCCTTATTCACTTGGATATATACACATATATATATATATTTTCATCCTGTCATGTTCATGAAAAGAAAGGCAAGAGAAAGTCAGTGTTGACTCAGTTCACTAGAGAGACAATTGCGAGGCAGTGTTGGTTCAATTCATTCTCTTTAATACTAGTTATTAAACTTTACTACCAGTTATGAAAGCTCTTGCTGAGCATTTGCTCTTTAACAGTGCCTTGTTATCTTATTTTTGCAATAATTAGTGAGTAGTGAAAAATATATATATATATATATATATATATCCTCTCAATCATAAGACTGTTGTGCATTTATTTGTCTATATATATATATATATATATATATATATATATATATATATATATTTCCCTCCTCTCATGCTCAGAAGTTTTGATATTTTTTTTTTTTTTCTGAGATCTTAATGTAAGATTCTCATTACTAGTACATAATCTATATGTTTTATGTTGCCATAATTTAGACAGCATATTGATATAAATATTTTGCTGTCATTTTTTATGGCACAGGCCCACTTGTATATAATATTAATATATATTTTTTTTATTTACACACACACACACACACACATATATATTTATTTGTCATATATGAAAAAATATATATTAATTTAAAAACTTATTCAAAACCATCTCTGGTAATTTTCTCTTTTTACATATGTACACTGAAATATGTATGAGTGAGTGTGCATAAGCAATTTTGATTTTTACTATATTTTGTTCATTGCTTCTGATGCACACCTGCAGAAACTCCACCTCCATACCCTCACCAATAAAATAAGCCATTTATATCTGTGTATATGCTTCATCCTGAATATATACATGCATCTACGTCTGTCTGTGAATGTTGGAATGCATAATTATAAACCTTTGGAAATTTCCTTCAAAAATAAAAAATAAAAAAATTGCTTTTTATTTTTATTTTCCCCAGTTTTGTCATGTATCAGGTTTTACTTTTTGAAGAAGGTTCCTTTTGAAAAATATAAATTTATTCAAAAATTAATTAATTTCTCCAAGAGCTTTGAAGAATTGATGAATTTTGAATATTTGAATTTCTGGATTCACGAAAAATGTTATTAGAAGACTTAAGAATGTGATAAACAGACATTTTGATTTTCCTTTTGGCAGCAATTAAACTCAGATATAAAAACCTGATTCTCTTTTGCAAGTCTAAGCTGTTCTCTCTCATGAGTTAATTGCTTCTCCAAAATGTTTAATTTTCATTTTATAGCAAACGAACCATTCCATTAGAAAACATATTCACATTATTCTACCATAGAAATGAGGGGAGATGTTTTACATAGCTATCCCTAGAATACTAACTTTTTGTAGTATCAGTCAGTTATGTGCCACATGTGATATATGCTTGGGTGATAATGTCCCAAAAGACTGACTGGGCAGAAGATTTTCCTACAATAGGCTGCCATTACTTTCTAGGGTAGACTGATTGCCAACCAAGGCTAAAGAACCCAATCCTGCTTTTTAACCCATAGATGGAGGGAGAAGCAATTGATTAATTCCTTTTCAACAAGTATTTGTGTGGAAGTGAATGCAACGAATTCAACTGAAATTCGAAGTTGGCTCTTCGGTTTCTCGTTTTGAGCCGATATCCACTGCAAAACAACACACATCCAAAATGGTGACATTAAATGAGTTGCCACTAAACAAACAAACTATAAACTTCTCTAATCCAATCAAATATTTTCTTTTTTTCAATTTTGACTTTTTTTACTGACTTTTTTTTACTGACATTTCAACATATTAATGTTTTGTTTTCAAAATGACCAGAATTAGTTACCAAAAGGTTTAAATAATATACAATAAAGATTAAAGAAGAAATTTCAATAGTAAAATGAAGTGTTGAATGATGTTTAAGACATGTCAGCAGTGAAGACAAGCTCTGAATACAACTCAGGAAAAAGCATCAATTAGTGATGTTAAGTTTTAAAAATTGCATAACACCAGGGGTAAAAAAAAAATGTTTCCGAGAAACGAAAAAATTACGTTAGAAACAGAGAAAAGAATACGGGATTGCTGTGTGATATCCATTCTATTATATGGCTGTCAATGTTGAACAATCTCCCCACGGATGAGGAAAAAACTAGTCAGTGCCATACGTGATACACACTTGGTCGATCATGTCTCTTTCGAGACATGACTGTGTAGTCAGATTTTCTCTCGCTAGGTTACCATAACTTTATGCGGTGGATTGATTGCTAACCAAGGCTATAGAACCCAACATGTGCTGCTATTTAACCCATAGCGGGAAGGAAGAGACGGGTTAATAATTTCCCCATGGGTATCTGTCTGTAAGAGAATGCAACGAATTCAACTAAAATTTGAACTCGTCTCTCCGATAGAAATGTGGTTCTACAGAAGAATAATGAAAAATTTCATAAACGGAGTCTTAAAGAAAATGCCACATAGAAAAAAAAGTATTAAAAGACAGCTCAAATTCCTTAGACACATAGTGAGGAAGTGGGGTTTAGTAAAATTGATCCTCACGTGGGGGGATATTGAAAAGCAAGAAAGATACGGGAAAGCAGCGAGCCACTTACTTAATGTGATCGGATGCAGGAACGGGGGTTGGGAACTTTATCAAATAGAGAAAAACTGATAAGAGCCACGCAAGATAGGATGTTGTAGAGAGCCATGATCACCTATGTTCTGAAAAAAGTTTTAAATATTATGTTTATCGTCATATCAACTCCTTATGGGTCATTTAATGTCGATATTTCATTTCTCTTGGGAGCATTAGTAATTTATTTCACAAAATTGTATTGCTGGTATATTTTTCCATGATGAAATTGCTGGTATTTTAATATAAAAATGCATTTATATATTTTCGTAGTATTTCTTTTTATCGTTCGATAACTTTACCACCTCATGTGAAATATTTGTCAATGACAAGAGCAAAATATCAATCAAGTGGCATTACCCAACCTTGCTCTAAAAACGACTTTTAGTATTAATACTTTATTTTCGGTAAAGCTGATCAGAAGCATATGTACTTCCAAATAATGATACCATCATTTTCGCATTATTCAATATGCTTCTATGATTTTTGCTTGTAGAAGTCACCAGTGGATTCGAAATTAAAATTTTGATTTAAAAAATTCTTCGCATTTTAAGTCAGTTAACTTTAACTGATATTTTTCTGCCACTCGCTCCGCAATTTTAATTAGATAATTAGTGTCCAGATGGAGAGTCATGCTTAAGTGATAAAATTCTCTACATTAGTTCTATTAACGCTCTATCTATATCTTGATATCGAGCACTTTACGACAAAAAACCTGCTTGCCTAAAACGCCTTCTTATCAGAAAAAGCAACAACCTTGGTACTAAGCATTATCACAACTCAACACACACACACACATATATATATATATGTATATATATATAGTCATCCGCAGAGAGACCTGTTTCGCAGCTCATCAGTACGGTTAGACATCCGATTGCTTTTACCCAGGATTGAAACCCGACCGAAATGGCGTCAGTCGGCGAGTCTGCCCCTGAGCTATGGGCGCTCGATATACTGACGTATAGTGTAGATATGGATGGAATAAAATTCTGTATCCAAAAATCACATGTTAAAACTTATGCTCTTCAGATTAGAAATTACTTGTATTTTGATTGCTCACCACAGACTATATAACAATAGCTCACTGACTGAGGGGGTTTGGTTAGTTTTTGGTCCTTTTAACTCGAAATCAGCACCATCACTTGATAAGACACAAGTAGTGTCGAAACAAAATAGCTACTTTTGTAGTGATATTACAACATATTTATGTTATAGATTATATATATAAAGTTGCATTTAAGCAGAAAGAAATCTTCTAAACATTTCTTAAGAAATTTTCTTCTGAGTAAAATAATGAACAGACAGACTGTCAGTTTTTAATGTAACCATCTACCACGACTGGCCCTTGGTCCTTCCTTGTACAGGGTAAACCTTAGTGTGAAAAAAAAAAAGCAAGGATGACGGAGGAGGTGGGTTATGCTCTAAGTGAGAGGCTCTAAGTGAGAGGCTCCATCCACCGAAAATAATTTTTCCATTACTCTCGTAAAAATAATGTAAACCTAAATTTAGTACACAAATAAACAAATTCTTACTCGCGGCCCCACTGATGGATCTGCGTGTGGAGGTTGAGTCATAAAATATTTTCATGAATAAAATGAAGATATTTTTGAATATTTGAGGAATATGCTGATAATAGCCAATATCCAAATGAATAAGGAACGAAGAAAATGTAACGTTCTAAATATTCATTTAAAACAGTACTTAATTTAGCAATGAATATTTATTAAATTATACTTTAACATGTGCAAACTACAAGCTACGACAAATTGTACATTTTGTTTCGACATTGACAGAAACAATGTCTCACCAGGTAGTTAATAATGATTGTAATAAACGTTTTTCAAAAGCAAATTATATATATATACACTCCTGATCAAAAATTTAAGACCACTTAAAAATCTTTGAAAATAATTTTTTTTTGTAAAAAAAAAATTATAGATTTTAACTCCTGCCACTTAAAGTTACCAATACTACAATCTAAAAGGTTATGGAAACAAAAAGCTATATTCCAAACATTTTATTTAGAAATTTACATTTTTATCAAATGAGGCAATTTACACATGATCAAAATTATAAGACCAGGGGTATAAATTGTTAAATCTATGGTAATACCAATGTTTTTAGTTCAGTTAGAGATTAGTAATCACTGTGTAAAGGTGTTACCATGCCTAAAGCAAGCAAACTTACCGAAGTTGAGCGTTCTCGAATTCTAAAATTCAATAAGCAAGGTTTGTCACAGCGGGCGATCGCAGCTAAGGTAAATCGCAGTAAAACTGTGATTTGCAACTTTCTAAAGAACAGTGAGAATTAGGGAAAAGCAAAATCCTCTGGTAGGCTCCAAAGAATTTCTCCTGCATTGAGTAGGAGAATAAGACGGGTTGTTATGAAAGACGGGGGACTTTCTTCTAGTCAAATTAAGGCAGTCACAGATGCTGATTGCAGTCCCGTAACCACCAGACGACACTTAAGACAAAAAGGCATGATAAATAAAAAGCGTAAACAAATTCCTCGGCTGCTTCCACGTCACAAGGTGGACCGCTTAAAGTTTGGTCGTGAATACCAAACATAGGACGTTGAGAAGTGGAAGAATGTCCTGTTTTCTGATGAGAAAAAATTCAATCTCAATGGTCCTGATGGCTTCCAACGATATTGGTATAACAAAAACATGCCTCCTGAAATTTTCTCTGCACGTCATAGTGGTGGAGGGTCCCTAATGGTATGGGGTGCCTTTTCTTACAGAGGGACGATGGAGCTCCAGGTGATGCAGGGTCGTCAGAGAGCGGCTGGTTGTGTTAACATGCTACAAAAAGCATCTTTGATGACGGAGGGCCATCGTTTGTGTGGGGATGGATGGTTATTCCAACAGGATAATGCTGCAATCCACACTGCAAGACGGACCTTGACCTTTCTACAAGAAAATGGGGTCCATCTCTTGGGACATCCTGCATGCTTACCGGACTTGAACCCAATTGAAAATGTTTGGGGATGGATGACAAGAGATGTTTATCGAAATGGCAAACAATATTCAACAAAAAATGAACTTCATGAAGCCATCTTCAGAAGCTGGAGCAACATCCCCCGCACCTTAATGGAAATGCTTACTTCTAGCATGCCCAACAGAATTTTGAAGTCATCAAAATCAGTGAAGGTAGAATTCATTATTAAATTTGGTTGTTGAATGTTTTCATACACTTTTTGTACAATTTCGTAGAATTTTTGTCTCTGGGTTTTATAATGTTGATCATATGTAAATCGCCTCATTTTATAAAAATGTAAATTTCTAAATAAAATGTTTGGAATGTAGCTTTTTGTTTCCATAACCTTTTAGATTGTAGTATTGGTAACCTTAAGTGGGAGGAGTTTAAAATCTATCTGTAAAAAAACATTCTTTTTAAAGATTTTTAAGTGGTCTTAAATTTTTGATCAGGAGTATATATATATATATATATATATATATAAGAAAAATTAAGACAGACGCGTTATTTCATGGTAATTTGGAAGTATATGCCTATTTCAGGCGAGCCATCTTCAGCTTCCGTCTTTATTCAACGAAGGATTCTACCTACATAATGTTTGACTTATATTTTAACTTTAAAATTTATGCGTTTAAATTTTAAATTTATCAGGAGATACAATTATCATTGCTTCGAAAATATTTATACTTCAACGTGAGAAGAAAAGTTTTGTCTTTTATCGAACGTCTAAGTGAACTGAAAACTCGATATTCGCTGTATTTCATTCGAGTTTGTTAAATTCCATTACGCGCAAATACCCTTGAGAAAGGTGTGAATCCATCTGTTCCCCCGACTCCAAGTTATGAGTTGATTGAATAGCAGGACAGACAGGGTCGTATATCTTTGGTTGTCAACCAGTCAGTCTCTACCGCAAAAGGAAACGGTAACTTACTACGGAAAATCTTTTGCCTAGTCAGTCATGAATCGAAAAAGACATGATTGCTCAAATATGGCTGGATGTAAAAACGTGTGTTGATGGATATTTATACGTGATGACATATTTTTTTTATGTTGTGACTGGACTAAGCCTCGTAATATTTTGAAACAATATCATAAATAAAAAAGATTTTGAAAAGCATCCGCCTCAGTCAGTTCAAGTGCCATACGTGATACACGCTTGGGCGATCATGTCTCGAAAGAGACATGACTGACAGGTCAGAAGATTATCCCGCAGTAGGTTGCCATTAGCTTTATGCAGTAGACTAGTTGTCGATCAAGGCTATAGAACCCAATCTGTCCTGTTATTTAACCCATAACTGGAAGGAATAGACGGATTAATACCTTTCCCAAGGGTATTTGCGCGTAAGTGAAAGCAACGAAATCGGCTAGGAATTCGAACTCGCCCCCCCCCCCCCCCGAGTTCTCGTTCCGAGTCGATATCCGATGCTCCACAACGTACATCCGTATAACTTCTCTAAAATATTCACTAAAACAGATTGTCCAAATGAAAAGATTCTGAACTCTGGAAAGATAAATATCCTCTTTATTTTAGCAATATCTTAGCTTGAAACATTGAAAAGAGAATGTCGCTCTGAAGTTTAGTAGTGATTTAGTCTCCATGTTCTTATTAAGCTCACACACACACACACACACACACACACACAAACCTGTTTCCTTGAACTTGCTACGCTTAGATTTTATCTAACCACTTTTAATATGCCTCAGATTCAAATTATATTTTTGTCCGGGATAGATTAAAGAAAATACGTAGAAAGAACAATGGTTAACCAAATGAAGTCTGCAGAAACGAAACAAAAAAAAAGCCATTTTTGGAGAGCGTGAAAAGACGTAACGTGCATAATAAAAAAATTCTGTTGAAGTTTATGGAAACAGCATGCGACTTTACTTAACTAATGATCGCTAAACCGTGGCATAGAGAACTAACTAGCCTCGCAGAACGATTTTCATGCTGTTCTGTTTGTGGCCTTATGCCAAACCTAGTAAAAAAATAAAAATAAAAAATAAATATATTTCAAAAACATGAATATCGTCTGAATATATCGCCCGGTTCACACTCCACCCACGTCTATTGAACAGGTTAAGAGGCTCATCCCTTGTTCCCTGTTTAGGATGTGGTTTTCGGCTTTCTCTTTTCTAATCTTCTCACTTTGTTTTGTTTTTTTGTTTTTTTTTTGTTTTCAGTTGGAATAGATAGATCCATCTATATATATATATATATATAACCGAGTTTTTTGAATTTTCATTGATATTTTTTCTTTTTCCCATTGTAGTTTAAAGCGAATAAAGAAAAATAATAGCACTAAAGCGTTAGCAGAACACACACACAGCACTTATTCGTAGGTTTTTTTAAGTTTCTAAATTAAATATTCTCTAATTTCTTGTTGTATGTTATTTAAATGCTTTTAAATATTTATATAAATTTAAAAATATATATTGTAAAGAGTTTAAATGGCAGTAGTAAAGGTTTACGCATAAACTTATGCAAAAGACAAGTTCCTAAACAAATATGGGAAAAGAAAACATTTTTTGTATTTCAAGAATATTAAAGTTTATGACAACGTGGAAAATTCTATTTTGTATCTTTGACGCCTTGGTAGATCTTTTTACAATGTTTAAGCAAGAAAATAATAAAATAAAAATACAAGTAAAATGTAACAAAATGAAATCGGCTAGAGAGAGACTACTGAAAACAGATAATTTTAAAATTTCAGCGTTTCCTCTCCTTCATGTGGATGTGTAAGGTAACATTGTAAACAAAACAAGATCTAGATTTAAAATTCAAATGCTAAGCACTGACTCATTGATTTGTGACTCGTGAAATTTCACGAGTTTTGTTTTGGATTGGCTTTCAGTGCGTGTGTGCTAAAGTTTGTAAATTCGAGTTTTTTTAATTTCTAACAAAATCAATGAATCAGTGCTTAGCATTTGAAGATTAAATCTAGATTTTGTTTTGTTCACTACAACATCAACGCAAACATATGTGTCGTACAAACATTTTTCCACTTTGTCACAGAAACTTAGATTTTCCATTTTCAGATTTCAAGTGGAAAAAACACTCAAGGCAAGGAAAAATAAGACTGCTACGACCACGGAATACACCTTTACTAACAACAACTGATTCAATAAATGACATCCATCGACAAACATTATTAAGGAAATAAAAAAAAAAACAAAATAAAATACTAAATTTGACTTTTCCGAACTTAGCTCGAACTCTCATCGTTGGCAATGCATCCTGATAAATATTACTGAGCTACTCTGTGTTTTATCTATTTTCATTTTGTTTATTTGTTCCCTAAATCTACTTTCAAGGACTAAAATCATTTCTTCAATTTTTATAACTTGCATGCACACATGTAACCGTAAAAAACAATATTTATTTCTAACTCATTTTTACCGCGAATATGTACGCTTGTCTCCTTAAAGAAGAACCAAAAAAAAAACGAAAACAAAAACAAAAAAAAAACATGATTTTAAGTGGGGTGATGTTGTCGGAAGAACGGGTTCCAGGTATCATGGCCACAAATTTGCTCTAACTCCAAAAATGTCCGATCTACACCCTTTTTACATGCAAGTTCAGTTTTTTTTTTACACTCTTGCGCGTGGTGTAACGTCGTGGGATGTGGTGGCGGTATTGTGCGTATATCGAAAATTTAAGTTAAAAAAATGTTTCCTTCCATCTACAATAACTACAGTTTTTTTTCTTTTAACGTTGACGCATTTGTCAAAAGAAAAAAAAGAAAAGCTATCAAAAGAGAAGAGGAATCAGTTCCAAGAAGTACCATACAAAAGTCCCGCTTCTTGTTAAAAAGAAGGAAAGAAAGAATTCTAACAGTAACACTGTGAGGTCTAAATTCTTCGAAACGTTGTTTCAAGACACAAAGAAAGACCAGAAAATAAACGACCGAAAACGAAAAAGATTTTTAAAAAATAGAAAAAAGAAAAAGAAAACGAGGAAATAAGTTAAAAAAAAGGAAAAAAAAAAAATCACCGTACAGTACACCATGCAGGTTTGCTGCCAAGGGTGTCATGCCCCACGAGAAAATCATTTGATGCGCTTACCGTTTACTGGGCACGATTAGAAAAGCAGTAGCCGTTTGTCGCCTGGATAAGGAAAAGCTTATTAGTCAAACATTTTTCTCTTCGAACAAAAAACAATTGAATTATCATCAGATTCTTTTTCTTTTTTCTTTTTTTAAACTAATGAATTTCTTTACCCTAACGCTAACTTAAACAATTGAATTTACAGTCATTTTCTAAACAACAATAGCAACAAAATTAATATCATATTCGATTAATCATTAAAGAAATCCTAACCGTAATCAATCTCAATGTAGGAAAGTTAAGTCAATTGTCATTTCTTTCTTTTTTTTTTTTTTTAAAGTTACTTAGTAAACGGACAATCGCTTTGCTTTTCCTGTGCGTGCCCGGTAAATGGTAGTCAGGCCGATCATTTAAACACTCACTCTCCATGAAAGTGATGTAAAAATTATATAAGTTATTTTTTCAGAGTACAATTTCATACACGAGACTTACACTCGCCACTCCCCCCAAAAACAGACAAAAATTCTATATTTTCTCAATAGTAACTTAATGACATTTTGAAACTAAAAAGCTAGAATAAAAATTTGTTTATTCAGTATATTGACTTGACACTTAACTTTATTTTTGTTACGAGCTCAAAATTGTAACAAGTGTTTCAAATAGTTCTTTTTACTGAAAATTTATAGATATGATGATTAGAGAGGAAAGTGACGAACATATTTGAATTTGATTATGACCATTTATCGGATAAATAAATAAAAAAAACGTCATCATTTCTAATACTTGCAGACGTACTACATCTAAGCTACGCTTCCTTTTTTTTTAAGGCAAATCTAGAGTCTAGAGTTGCCTTAAAAAAAAAGAAATAGATTCTCTGTCTAGATTCTAGACAGAGAATCTATTTCTTTTCAGTTTTGGCCCTAAAAAAATCTTTGCCTTTCGACTGCAATTGCTAGTGAGTGTTTAACGTGGAAATACCGACTTAAAATTTCTGTTCTTCTTAAATCTCATACGTGAGCTTCATGAAAAAATTCGGAGTTTGCAGATCGATCCCGGAGTGACACATACGCATACATGATCACACACACACACACACACACACACACACACACACACACACACACACACACACCATCGTGCATACACAAGTGCAATATAAACTTTCTTCAAGTCGATTCGATTCTTTGCCACGAAAATTATTCAGTTTCTTCCAAACACGGTTTTAAAAATGACAAATTAAAAAAAAGAAAGAAAAACTAATGAAAACAACAATTTTTTTCTTTTAAATTTTTGCTACTCTAGTTAATTTTAAAATGATTTTTGACTGCTAAATTAGTTTCTTAGACGACCTGAGTATTCTTTTTTTTTTTTTTTTTTCCTTCTTTTTTATACAACATGTGAGGTGCACGGTTTTTTCACCTCAAAATTTGAATATCAATCAAAAATAATAAAAATTGTTTTTTGTGTGTAGCGAGGTAATTTAGACGAATATAAATGTACACACAAACATGATATGTATGTTCATATTCATTTGAGTGCAAACTTACATTTACTAAAGTTTTGTAGAGTTATTTCATTATTTTTAATCTCATTACCAACTACCGAGTGATACCTCTCTGAAAGAGTCCCTGAAAGAGTCCCTGTCTACCGTCAGTCACAGACTGTGATTGTCAATGACGGGCCAGCTGCTGATCAGCCATAAACCCGGCTCAATAGTTTGCTATATATATATATATATATTTCTTCACTTGTTTTAAGAAAATATCAGTTACTTTCAGAATTTTGGTCACCATGAAAGGTCGATAAATAATTTTCTCTGAAAAAGTGATTTTGTTTTTCATTCTTCTTGACAGCATTCTCCATTCAATTCATATTTCACTTTTTTAAAGCCTGATTTTATTTTATTTTATTTTTCTCACGGTATGCACTTTTTTTTCGGGATCTTGTGGGTTTTGTACTGATGGAACGACCTGTTTGAAATAAAAATATTATTTCTTGGATGTTACGTAAACGTTTAACGTATTCTAACCACCGCAAATGAAACCACAATATCTTCATATTTTTGGCTGAATTACGGTTTAAAAAGGCTGTAAATTAAATGCCTCATTAATATTGATAATTTTACAAGATCATCGATATACTGACGCCTAACGTAGAGAAAGATTATCCAACAACATCAATTTTCCAGTGATAGGGATTAGCAAGAAATACTCGAGAGCGCAGTAAACAAAAAATACTATTGCTCATATTTTCTCACACGCAGATAAAAAAAAAACCCAAAACATCGATAAACTCGTTATAGTTCTCTAGAAAATCGGAACAATAATCTCTGGTATCTAATTTTTTTTTTAAATCGTCATCTTTATGATTGTCAGGAGAACTATTGCATATTTCCTTTTATTAAAGAATAAAAATGAAAAAGGTTATTCTCTCTGTTTAGTTGCACACCCACACGACACGCCGGTGAGCGCACGTGTTCTGTTTCCTTCCGTCATATCTATCTATCTATCTATCTATCTATCTATCTATCTATCTATCTATCTATCTATCTATCTATTTGCTTCAGTTCATTATCTATCTATCTATCTATCTATCTATCTATCTATCTATCTATCTATCTATTTGCTTCAGTTCATTATCTATCTATCTATCTATCTATCTATCTATCTATCTATCTATCTATCATATCTATTTGTTGTCTATCTATCTATCTATCTATCTATCTATCTATCTATTTGCTTCAGTTCATTATCTATCTATCTATCTATCTATCTATCTATCTATCTATCTATCTATTTCTTCGTTCATCTATCTATCATATCTATCTATCTATCTATCTATCTATCTATCTATCTATCTATCTATCTATGTTTCAGTATATCGGTGTTTCTATATAGCTATCTAGTACAAACGCAGAAAAACCTAAGGCGAAAGACACTAGCAGAAAACCCATGTGAGTGAGCGAACGTTCTTTCATTATCAAAACTCCATTTACGACACAAAAATAAATTATTTTTTAATCTCCGATTACTTAAACGAACAACATTTATTCAATTGAGTTTACTAAAAAGACAGTAAAATGCTACCAAATTGAGTAAACAGCGTAACATTTACGCTCGGCTGTAAAAATTTGTTTTATTTCTTTAACTTATTGTCAAATTAATTCTACAAATTTCTGCATTTACTTTTTCAGGAACTTGATAAACGGTTCACTTTCTCTCACGCACCAACTACTTTTTGTTGAAAACTTTAAATTTTTGCGTTCTTTTACACGCAAAAATAATGTCTCTCTTAAATTCTAATTTATAATTTGTGCATATAACGAACAGTATCGTTACATAAATATTGAATACTTACACATACAGACACAAGCGCGAGCCCGCGCATACACACACACACACACACACACACACACACACACACACACACAGATAGGCAATATCTTGTCATTCAAGCATGTTTCATTAAATAATATATAAACATATGTCTATTTTCATAAAAATCCTTTCTAGTTCTCTGATTATCTTCGTGATGTTAAGTCAATATTAATATTCATCAAGGAAGGTGCCGTAATTTTTGTTAACATAAGTACTATGTCGATATTTAATGAAACTTTATATATATATATGTTTGTGTGTGTGTGTGTGTGTGTGTGTGTGTGTGTGCTCAGATATATGCATATATCTTTTATTATAAGTGAATCTACACACTCCAACAAATATATGTATCTATTCATCCACATTACAATTATCTGTCATTCGTTACAGACACATGTATATGACTAGAGAGCAATGGGTTCAATCATAGGTATGCATGCATGCATATGTATGTGTGTGCTTATATATATATATACATATATTAGAAAAATTAAGGCAGACACGTAATTTCCTGGTAAATCGGAAGTGTAGGCCTATTTTAGGTGAACCATCATTAGCTTCATCCTTATTGTACAAAGGATTTTACACAATTTCATTCATGTAAAATCCTTTGTACAATAAAGACGGAAGCTGATGATGGTCCACCTGAAATAGGCCTATACTTCCGATTTACCATGAAATAATGTGTCTGCCTTAATTTTTCTTATATTTGCTCTATATATCTTTATATACATATATATCTAGAGCTCTCTTAGAGAGTTATCCTACCACTGTATGTACAAGATACTCCTTTGGATTCTTTTATACTCACACTGCATGCTGATATATATATATATATATATATATATATATGTAGATGGGCTACGATAAGTGAATTGTCAATTTTATATTGTTAAGTTCGTGTATGGTCATTTTTTTTTTAATTTTGTCCACTACACAGCATAATAGGGTCTGTTGGGCATCGTCTGTGAGAAACTGCACACCATGATGCAATTCACTCCACCAGAAATTTGAAAACAGCCTACTGTACTGCTTGGTATTCTCATCGCAAGCTTCAACAGGAGCATTTCATAGCGTTTGGTTGTCAATTTGAGGACAGTGTAGAGGATTTTTTGAATGGTGTTTGGAGTAATCATGATTGATGATGATGTTATGCCTCCATTCATCTTCCCACGGGACCACAGACTCAACACGAAAGCCTACGTCAAGTACCTTGAAATGTATTGCTGCCTCGGATTAAGAGAGTGGCTGCTGGAAGAGATCTGGCAATGGGACACAGCACCATGCCACACAGGGAAGGGATCCCAGTTATGGCTACTAGCTAATTTCTGTGACCACATCACCACTTACATTTAGCTACATAGCTCCCCAAACTGCAAACCCCTTGATTATTATGTGTGGGGCACAGTTGAGCGAGAGACCAACAAAACTCGTAGTAACCCCAAAGATGAACTGAAGGTAAGGATTATGGCAGCATTCACCAATTTAAACAAGGAGACCATCCAGAAGAACTGCAGGAGATTCTGAAGTTGTCTAGAGTCCATGGTTGAAACCAATGGAGTTTTTATTGAATGAATTTACTCTTTAGCATTTCAAGATATTTTTGTATAATTTTAGTAAATATATCTGTTAAAATGAGATGTTATTTATATTTTTGCTCAATTTCAACTATAATTTATCCATAGCATCATCTCATATATATATATATATATATATATATATATATATATATATATATATATAACAACATCACTTGAAAAGGCACAAAAAGTGTCGAAACAAAATAGCTACTTTTGTAGTGATATTATAACATGTCAATGTTATAATTTATTAATAAATATTATTATATATATATATATATATATATATATAACATACGTTTATATTTACATATACTCTATCTTTGATACTGAGGACATTGACACCAAAATATAGCATACCATAAAACTATATTCTATATTTATTATATATATATATATATATATATATATATATATATACACAATCTTAAAATATTAATAAGTCTCTGCATATTATTACTGATCCAAAAGGTTACACTTTACAAAAATATTTTTTAAAATATTTCCTTCCTTGTGAATGTACTTAACCCAATGCTTCTCTATTATTGAAAAAATAAATTAAAAATTCAATCAACAACCATAGCAGGATAAAATTCTTCATACATACTTACACACACATACACATATATCCATAAAAGTATACCTGCATATGTATATGTACATGTGTGTACTAAAGTACATATATTAAAAAACGAAATATTCACCACTCACTTGCTATCTAGGTTTCAACCATATATATAGATCTCATCAGAAATACAATTTTCCCTGATGAGACCTGTCTGGGTAGTAAATGTGTGGTAAATATTTTGTTTCATAATTGTTGGCTCTGCATGAATGAGTTCTTTTGATTGTGCATTGAACACTTTTTTAAATAACCTGGTCTAACCAGTACCTCTTTTACTATTGTTATATATATATATATATATATATATATATATATATATATATATGCGTGTGTGTGTGAGTGAAACATACTCTAGGTTTAAACAATTCCATTATAATTAATATTAGCTTATTAATAATTAACATTGAAATTAAATAACATTAAGAACGATAAATAAACACAAGTACATAAATATATGTGTGCATAAAGTATACCTGTATATATTATATATATATATGTGTGTGTGTGTGTGTGTGTGCGTGCACATGAAACATGTTCTAGCTATAAAATCAATTTCATAACACCTAACTTTGAGACTTTGAAATACCATTACCAAAGATAAAACGTACGTGTGTGTGTGTGTGTGTGTGTGTGTGTGTGTGTTTTTGCAAAAGTATATATATATTTGAGTGTGGAACATGCTCTAGGTTTAAAATCAATTTCATTGGAATGGTTAACTTTGAGATTTTGCAACAACATAACGAATGATAAATGAAAATTGACCCTAGAAACAAGACCTGATCCATCTTTTAATTTTATGTTCACAAATTAATCCAAGATTGACTCTTAGTCTTATCCATTGTT